>CM039119.1:56222674-56822674 GCA_022036555.1 Microstegium vimineum | reverse complement strand
ACGACGTTTCCTGTTGTGAGTGGGAGTGCGGTGAACAACTTTCTACCTATGCAACCCGCTGACCAGAAAGTTGCAGGTTCCTCCAGGCCTGCCGCCGAATTGGGTGCGGCATCAGGTGAGTTATCGTGCATCGGGTAAGTTCTAGCCACACATGCTGTCTGATGGCGTCCGCGGCTCTGATTTGGTGGGAGTATGGGTGCTCGCCGTGGAGACAGCACATACGACCTCTTCTCCTCTATATGTATGGTGGGACCCATTTAAGCATTCGGCTAAGGGTTAAGTTGAACGGGGCTGACCCAGACGTACATGAACATTATGCCAAAAGACGTGGTCATCTGCCATACATGGCGCCGTGTTGAGATTACACATGTGTGCACTCAACGGCGGACGTGGAGGTAGTGTTTCACATGTCGAGGTGCCGGGGGAAATGCGGCTCTGCACGTGAATCCTGGATTACTGCATGGTATGCAGTAACTTTTTTTTATCCTGCATGCCGCCCTTTGCATCACTTTTTTTTTTGTTTTTTCGTCCACATGGAGTAATTCTGTCTTTTCCTATAAATATAAGAAATAATAAAACTATTGTGTGTCTTTAAAACTTTGACTACTGACTAATAATAAACAAATATTGCTACCATTAAATTGTTACTGATATTTTTAGTTAGAAATAAATTATCATTGTAAACTAAATCAGCGCATGGCCTGTTAAGTAATCAAAGCAAAAACTGAAATCTTAATCAGTTTATCTTCTAATCTAATCAAAATAAATATTTCACGTACCAGTTCGCATATACCCGTACAAATCTAGATAAAAAATCTCATAGTTTTTTTCTCTTCCGTTGCAACGCACGAGCATATTTTGCTAGTATCATAATAAATTTATTGGTACTTGCACTATGGCATGAAAGGTAATCAGTGTTGGACTATCTGCTAGTTACTTTTGAAATTGGCACACAACAATTATGCTCTTTTGCATAAAATCTATAGCTGTTGTCATATGATATCAGATCAAGATAAATTTTATATCAATATATTAGAGTTTAAAGAAATCTAAAACTTTGGAGTTGATAACTTTTTAATTTCAGATATTTTACAAGTATAAATATTAGATATAAGTTCTTGGATCATAATTGAGATTAACAATGTTCAATGGAGACAAAGTCAACATCAAAGTTGTATATCTCAACGAGGTCTACAACTAAGCAGTTAACAACCTTTTTCATTGAGATCATTTGAAGTGTCATACAATATAAGATTTGAAATTATTTAGTTAAAAAGAATAGCATCAACTATATAATCACATGTATTGTGTTGCTCAACTGAAATGGGGGTTTTGAGGGAACTTGAATGTTTGGGTGTTGAGTTTAAATCTAAAAAACACATAACCTTTTGATTTTTTACCACTTATCACTATGGTAGGGTTTCGGCAGTGAAAATTGTATATTTTTGATATATGAAGTACTGTAATCGCATAGGTCACCATGTTTTCCCTGTTATAACATGAAAAAATAGCTTCCATAGTTCCACCTTGATGGCCTGATTTATACAACATATCGCTCTTACGACACCTTTGCATATTCACACGTTTGAGAGGGGACACCAAAAGTGTGCCGCCTCTTCACACAAATCTATACTTGCCATATATGTTGGATTTTCATCTTTGAACACTTCTCCTGCATGATCGCACTTTGTTGATACCACGATCTGCTTTCACCATCAGCACTCCCTCCTCAATCCTCATAAGACTTATGAAAGTTCAAAATATGCTTGAGATACATTATATGGCTAATCTAGATGTAGATTTTTTTGGGATTATTTTTGTTATTGTTATGAGAAATGCAATTAATTTAGATATAAATTTTGAAGATCCCATTTAGATTACTTAGGATAAGATTAGTGAAACCTTAAAACCACAATTGGTTTTAGGAGATTAGTGCAAACTACATATCACTATATCTTGTAGACCTTTGGATTTTGTTTGGAGTAAATAATCATTATAGGGCTTAAATATTAATGTCCTCATAAGGTTAACATTGCTACCTCTAGATCTCATTTAAGCTCTACCACCGATCTGCAACGTGGTACATGTCAAAATGATTGTTTATTCCATCGTAGTATTTAAGAGTGTTGTCTGTGACCTAAATTCTTATTTTTAAAAAGTACAAAAATGAGAGTTAATAAAATATACAATTAGACACAAGAGTCTTAACTTAACTTAAGGATGAGAAAATATGTAGTTGTTAGAAATATTAAAATATATGTATATATATATATATATATATATATATATATATATATATATATATATATAATAAAAATTAGATTCATGATGTCAACGAGAGCCACCATTTATATAATTAAGAGATAAGGTTTCAACTAAATGCGAACTGAAGATACACACATAGGTAATTGTTAAAGTTATAAGTTTACCGCAACTGAATATACTCTAAAGCATTTGTTATGCTTATTATGTTAGAAAATTAATAAAGAGATAAGCATATAAGTTAATATAAACACTTTTTTATTAGTTAGAGATATTATGCAATAACTAATGTTTATTTCTTTTAAGATTTTAACCGAACACGGTTGATGGACAAGTGATATCAAATTCTGTATGATGGGAACAGTATCTTATACACGAGTCAATCAAAGCTTAACAAGTCTGAATCTTGGGTTGCATGCGTGCTTTCCAATCAAAAAAATATTGAAAAAAAATCTCATGAAGTTTTTTTAACACTTTAGAAGAAATCCATAGATAAATACACACGTCTAGTATCAGAGACCGTATAAAGTCAAATGTGACAAATATTTTTCGCTTTAAATTAAAAGCATATATAGATCCTCCATGTTAGTTGTGCGATCAACTATGTCCCTAGTTGTTGTCTGGAAAGTCTCTTGTAGGGCAGATACAGACGAGTGGAGTTGGAGCGACAAATTTATATTCTATAGGTAATGCAGAAAGAATAAGATCCCAGTGCAATGGAAGTTTTTTTTTTCGACAATAGCACAGCACGATCCACAGTGTAATGCAAGGTTGCTTTCAAGGATTCCTACTTTGGAGAAGATTCGAGCAGTTCTAACGCTATTCTCCGTCATCTCTGAATTTTCTTTTGGTCAAAAAATCAAACTTCAGGACGACATTGCGTAGACCGCGCGCACGCGTTCGTAGACGACGCTCGTAGAAACTTCTCCCCAGCAAAAGCTTACTTTTATGCTATCCATATATAGTACACCGCCGCGTTCGAGATCAACACGCACCAAATTCAGCTAAACCAAATATCATGCTTATATATATATATATATATATATATATATATATATATATATATATATATATATATATAAAATACCATATGCTGCTCGGATTGAACATGGAAATTTTGACACAAATTACCACAAATGATTTTTAATAAAGCAAGGAAAAAAACCACGTACGTACATGACAAATTTAACGAGGCCAATGATTAGACAGATGCTGATTTTTACACGTATGAGTTATGCTCTTATATTTTGATTTTTTTTTCTAATTTTTAGCCCTAAATTATTAAGAGACGTGCTAGTGCCAAATAGACTCTGCTTCCTTACTGTTCTTGTCAAGTTGAAAAGAACCCGAAGCCAAAATTTCAGGTCAGAGAGCACACGCTCATGATTTTATCAGTGTTTGTGGGGTGCGGCAGATTGACCTCGATGTTACAGTTCAAAATCCCCTTGCTGTATTATTCTCCTCCATATTTGAACTTACAGTAGATTTTCTACAAGTGACGAGAGATTAAATATTTTTACTTCTGACAAAGTCATCTCAACTACGTACACGTACTCCAGCTGTTATTATCTTTTTTTGAAAGAAAGAAAAACTAATCCAGTGGCTCTGACGACTTAATAGAGAAATGCCATGGCTAATACGCAACTTGCTCTGACTGCTACTCACACCTCCCTGATCTATGTGGTGTGCTACAGTATTATATCACACTCCAGGTCAATCAGGCAGTAAGACAGGGAAAGCGCATTATATTATACTCCATAATTATGTAGTTATAGTCAAACAACAGAGAGCGTCATGTGTGGATTCTGACATGAAACGTTCTGTTTTATTTAGTACTCCGCTGATTCAGGTTCAGGCCCTACAGAGCTGGAGTACAGCACTTGCATTTTCACCCATCAAACTCAACTCAACCTCTGCTGGTTAACCGTCCATTATCTACCGTGCTAGGCACGTGGGGCCCACCTTTTGAAATTTCTCCGTCCTTTTGAAATCTCTTCCCTTTATCAACGAGCGACGAGCGAACTTTCTTTTGAAATTTGACAAGGGAAACGTAATGAGTTGTTGTAGTAGTAGAATTTAGGAACGGCGTGCAGTACTGAAAGATCTGAAGAATGTTCGTTCGTTTGAAAAGAAAAAAGAAAAATACGAAGAAGAAAGAAAGCGGCCCCTAGATGGTTAGCTGGATCTACACCAGCGTCGTTTTCCTTGGAATTCCGCTTTGTTTGTTTTTCTGACATCCAAAAGGCATTTGTCTGGAAGCCGGTTCGGTGCGGGCGCTCATCTATCTGCATGCACGTACTATGCACATGAACATGCACTGAATGAAAACGTGTGTGTCTCGGCTCCCGCCTGCGCCATCCGACCTCAAACTTTTGCCGCTGAGCTGAAAACCATCCAGAATTCTTGTCCACAACAGAAGATGGAATGTCCGTGTCCAATCGGATCCATCCGACCCGTTTCTAATCTCAGAAAGGGAGAAACAAACAACGGAGCCACAAAGCTGAAGCCTGAAGCTAGTAGTGATGCCGTGATGGTCTTGCTAGTACTCATACAGTGCAGAAACAAAAGGAAGCCACCAGAGGCACAGGCAGCCCGGTGGATGTCTGAATGTGCTGTGGCCGGCCTGGAGCGGATGAGCTGATGCTGCCTGTACGCCTAGCACTCTCGCCATGCACTGAACTGAACATTGTTTTTTTCGTGCGAGCGGCTATACTACTGCTAGAACTGCAGTACTGCAGTACAACGCATTGATCAATCTGTCCGTCCGGGTATACAGCAAGATTCTGCAGTAACGCGAGCGAGACCGAGAGACGATCGAGATGAATTGGCCATGAATACACTGATCTACCCCCCATGCATGCCAATGCCGCCATGTCCTGCTGTACTCCTCTCCTCCAGCGTGTGATCGAAACCTCGCATGGTCACCCACAGAGAGTCACAAGCTGCTTGCATTGTGCTGTCAGTGCAATGCAACGTGCATCCGGTATTCCATTCCAGACTTCGTCCAGTGGGATGAAATGAATTCTGCAGGCCGCGCAGCATTCGTCCGTGCAAAATGATTGAACAAGGCCCGGGCCCTTGCATTGCTGTGGTCCAAATCCTGACTGACCCCTGCCTCCTGCCTGAGGCTGGCACACCGGCGGTACCCTCCGATCCGAGCCCTGAATGATTCTGCGCGGATCCGACCGTCGGATCGGGCACCGATGGTGGCGATGGATGCCATCTTCCCATCCCAGGTGGGGATGCATCATGCATGCAGAATGCAGAATGCAGATGCAGTTTTTTTTTTCTTCTATTTATTTCTTCCCCCAATCGGCCAATCAGATCCAGAGGATTTCTTTTTCACTGCGCAAATAAGGACAATTTTGCATTGGCCACTTTATTTGTTTCGAGCCCAGTGCGCTCTATCTTTCTTTAGACGTTGGATTTGTATAGGTACATTACATACATACATACCAAATGCAGATGCCACTACTTGTCCGTATGCTTTATTACCAGCTTAAAGCTAGGTGCGTACGGAGTACACCACTCAACACACACATGCATATGGCGGCATGCTTCATTTAAATCCACAACCAAATGTTCTTGATAGTACGTAGTCTAGTGTATCAGCTATCAACTCTAGCTTCTACCTGGAATTAATAATGGGGTGTGGATCATTCACGTACCATCATGTGTGGAACTCTCCATCTCCGTGCCCCTCCTGTTCGTTAGTCAGTCATGATCCATGTCCATGATGCACTCATGGTTGCTGGTTGTTAGTTTCTGCTGAAAATCGCAACCTTATCTCCAGAACAGCTTTTCCTATGAGAGATGGGCATGATGAGTTCCGGGTGTTCTAGTATATATGGACACTTCTAGTATATATTCAGCCGCCTGAATTTTAAGATGTTTTCATACAATATTCTTGGTAAATTGTCACTTTTATGATTTTTATTTGATTTTATATGATAAAATATCAATTTTTATTCTTGTCTTACTATATAAATCATAATAAATTATTAATGATATTTGTGTCAACATAGGTAAGATTTTCAGGTTTAAGGTTTTGTCTACCATGTTTTTTATTCTCAGAGCCTAAAATTACAGATTATGTCGTGGACTAAAGCTATAAATTTACTATAAAATATATGTAATAATCATCATCTGAAAGTAAGCTAAATAGACACCTGATTTTTATAAAGTCCCTATATGGAGATACGCAAACTTGAGGTATCTTTTCGATTGGTCACGTACCTATATATTTCTACGAAAAATTAAAGTAGATAGAATGACTAAAAAAATGAGAGTTTTTATTCACCGGCTTCAGCGGTACTTTTCAGGGAACGAACAATATTTTTCTCTCACAACAAATCAATATAAACATTCAACATAAACCAAATTTCAACAAAATAAACAACACCTAAGTGGCTCAGCTAAGGTCGTGCTCACTCTCAGATACTGGCTCTCTCATTCCTGTAGAAATTTTAATTTGCATTTCTTTCTTTTTACTCCATGAGTCACATCTACAAGAGCGTAATTTTGTGTTCACCCAGACATACTCCCTCTGTTTTAAATTACAATACGTTTTGACTTTTCTATATAGATATATAGCTTTTGTGGTATACTTAGATATACACTATACCTACCGTCCTACATATATAGTAAAAACAGTGTGCGTAGTTTTTTTTTTTTGTACACTCTCCATTATTACATGAATCACATTCGTTCTCAAGTGAATGCCATACATACCTTTTGATTATATTTTTTTAAAGATAAACGCTCATGTTGTTTCCGAAAACTCAAAGCCCCACTCTATCTAGATCCTCCTAAAAGGAAACACAATATGATGATGCGTTGGTGGGTTTGGTGAGACTACCACAATGAGCACATCAAGAAATATAATGCATGCACCAGACAACCTGAAAAGCCATTGCTCTATATGCCAGTATCATTCTCAGCGCTTTCCAACATTTCGCTTTCCCCGGGCATTCCAGCCTTCCAGGTAGGTAAGCATGTCCACAAATATCAGCCAGAAACCTATGAAGAAGATCACAACTTAAATACGGTCAGCCCTGGTTACTTACAACTACTAAATTGGAAAAAGGGCTCCGATCCTGTATAGCTAGCTAGTCCATCCAAGGAGAAGGAAGTTGCTGGAATATGTGGAAATGACCGTTTAGGTCTTTGATTTTACATAAATGGGAGCAGGTTGATGAGACGGACCGCTTCGATCTGAAATCCAAGTCCTCCTTTTTTTCTCCCTACTTTTGTGCTGTCTGGTGACTGACTGATGAGTCTGGTTTCTCGATTTGGTTTGTGTTGTTTGGCAAGGGAGCAAAAGGAATTGGGTAGGGAGCTTTTTGGGTTTTTTTTTTCTCCGAAAAGGCTTTTTCTTGGTGGTTCATCTACTATATCTACCCGCACGAGGAAACTCGACAAGTTGTTTTGTTTATAATACCGTACTTTTCAGGGTTATTTGTCCATCTACAGAATTGTTCTTTGACAGATGGGATCGGAGAAAAGCTTGATCTGTTGTAACTTTTTTACAGGCCTTTATTCGTCAGCGAGACAAAATAATGCATGCTCCGGTGGTTAAGTTTCCTGATCGATCGAGAGGTTTTTGCTCTTGCTTGTGCCAGAGAGAGAGAGAGAGAGAGAGAGAGAGAGAGAGAGAGCCGGGAAGATCGATGACATGGCATCGATCGAGACTCGCCGTCAGTTAGAAACCAACAAGTTGGATCTAGTTAAGATACATATGCTCCTACAGTAGTTGCTAGTGGCATTATGCATCAGCATGCAAAAGTACAAGGGCACCAACACATTGCTGGCGTACTAGCAGCTAGGAACACAAAGTGCATGCAGCTTCTCCACCACTCGTCTGCTGATCCAATCCAATGTAATGGAACGGACGGAGCCTCAGTTGGCGTTGTCGCCATGCGCTTTTGGTGCGTTTATTAAACCACCAAAGCCACCCCTCCTCAGCTCCTTCTTCCTAGTGTAATGTAATGTAATGTAATCCACCCAGCATGATCGATCTCATGCAAAAAGATGCAGCGCTATACGCTAAGCAGCAGAGGACAAAGCAGAGGGACAACCCCGAACCTGCTCCGTGCTTTGCTTGCTTGGATGTGAATAGTGTGATGATGACTCGGACAGCAAACAGGGGGTTGAATATAATGTGCTAATTCAACTGTGACATTATGGATCTGTCTGTCTCCAAGCGCTTGCTCAGTTGGGAAGAATGACCCTTTTCCTTTCCTTCGCGCGGTAGCCCAGCAGCAGCGTCTAGCTCGGGCCCGTGCCCGTCGTCCCCTGTTGCTCTGCCCCAGTGTCTGCCTGGTCGCCGCCAGGCGCCAGGGGGTTCATGGCTGATGGCTCCATGCCTCCATAGACACTGTACCACAGTGGAGTGGACAGGGCAGTGCGCGAACACGCACGCACTGACGCACATGTACAACCCGTCGTGTCTAGCTCGGTGATGCCAGGCCGGGACCAAAGCCAAAGGGGCTAGCCGGCTAGGTGGTGGTTGAATTGGTGCGCCAGCTCCCGCAGCGTCTTGCCGCCGTTGCATTAGATCTCCTTCTTCTTTAGCTCGCGCTGAGGGCCTTTTGCATGTGCAGTCTAGCTAACCTCTGCCCGCACTCCATTCATGTTCGATCGGATTGGTATTGGAGTTAGTTTGTGGGGATCGGATTGGTGATGGAGATTTTCAATAGGAATGGGTGGTTGCTTTCTAATAGGTTTAGAGCTTAATCTTCTTATGCAATATCCCACTCCTTTGATATTTTTTTAGAGCTTTTCTTCATCAGCTGATGCTAGCGTCTGAAACTATGTAATAATAACGGGTTGTGTGCAAAACTATTATAGATGCTAGAATAAAATTCCTTTACCGAAGAATAGGAGAGTGATGGATGAAAGAAACTGTTATAATTTAATAGCAGTGTATGTAGATAGAAATATTCTACAGTCTTGTGCAGGAGCATCATGGCTCATTCTTTTCTGTTGCCCACGGGCAGCCGGAACCACTGGCTCTGCGTGGTTGGGATTGGATGATGGATGAAGATCTACGCCGTGACAAAAGGACTAAACGGAGGACACGGCTATCATCTCTTAGAGTCAAACAATCTTAATTTTAATAAAAAATATGTAAAATAATAATAATATTTATAACACCAAACAAACAAACATCATTATATCAATCAATCATGTTATATATTTTTATACTAAATTTATTTAAAGATATCGATATTGATATATTTTTTTATAAATCGAGACAAAATTGAGATGGATTAACTCTTCAAATTACAAGGTAAAAATCTATTTCGTGACATAAAGAGTAGTTTTTAGGCCACGTTTCAGTTTTATGATCTAAAGTTCAGTAATTAAACTTTAAATTACTTTAGCTCTTGAGACTCCAAAGAAAAAAATATAAAGTGTTGTATAAAGTTTAAATAGTACTCCGTCTCAAAATAAATGCAACTCTAGAGTTTGAAGTTTGTCCCACAAAAAATGCTACTCCCTCCATCTCTTTATATTGGTCGTCTAGGAAGCGTGTCTGAGGGAAACACGGTTTTCTAGAGACAGACATTTAGAGATAGAGGGAGTACTTATCAAAAAAGACAAGTAGTCTCCGGAAGCTTCTCATATGATTATAGCTAACAATTTACAAAAGATAAGGGGTATTTTTGTAATTTCACATCTAACCTTGGTTTACATGCCTAATCTAAATTATATTTATTTTAGAATGGAGGGAGTAAATTTTAGTCTTGGTAGATAAGATCGTCGTCGAGACCTGCGCAGCAACATTCGTATCGAACTAGTCCTTTCCGTCGATTAAATAAGAAATTTCAAGGACAGGTGCATTTGATTTTAGTACTACTGGATTAACCGAAGGACGAAGTTAATATTTTTTTAGAAAAGAAGAGGACAGTTGGAAAGGTGACTGCCACACATCGTTGGGTTTATGGGCCTTCGCCTCTGTTGCATGCAACAAGCCCATGTGGGCGGCTTGAGTTCGGGACGCGGAGTACGACGAACAGGACAAGAATTGTCCTCTGCCACAGTGCAGGCTGCCGGAATCGAATAAACGGCCTGGTCGAGCCCGAGTTCCCAGGCGACCAGGCCCTTTGCTGCCACCAAAGTCCAAACTACACGTACTCTTCGTAATCTACACGTCGTACTGCAGGCACTAGTGCTGGCCATATACATACGTACAGTACATCTACTAATATTTGTAATCCAGATAAAACATTGTTAGGCTAATTACGTTATATATTTAGACAGCAATGAATCTAGTTAAAGTCAAGATTGTTTTACTCGTTAAAGTACGCGATGAATACTTGTTTCGAAACGGAGGCAACTAAGTGCTCTCTATATAATGGGGCACTCATCTGAAGGTTTCCTATCAGCTACCAGCTATATGAGAGCGCAATTACTCCATCCAGTCTCAAGATACTTGATTTTATATTATTTAAAAAATATTCTAAAATAGCTATCATTCTAAATTTTCAGTGCATATTTGTGTTCATACTCTATCTCTATTTCTCGCTAACTTTCTCTTTTTTTTTTACTTTTTGTGCACCATATTGTTCACTCCTAAATCCCTTCTTCATGACATCCATGTTCGTTTGCTAGCAATTGACACGAGAAAGTGCAAGATGGTAGGGGGGGGGGGGGATGTATTTGAGGGCACCATGGAGAAAAATAGGTCTTCAAAAAATAGGTACACTCTCTACCAAATACACATCCAAATAAGAGGGATTTTTCTTTATCTAAATCTAGATTCTAAAAAGTAATTTGATGTGCTATTGTGACTTTTTTTTTTGCCACAAACAAGTCTTTTGAGCGTAGTTTCATCTAAATAGTTCCTTAAAACATGCCCTAACATGAAAATATGGTGGGACGAAGTTGAAAATAATAGTTCTTTACGGCTTCATCCAACACTTTACAAGTTATGTGTGGGATTTTGTGAGAGCATACTTGCAAAGAGGCCTGAAAATCCCGTTACCTAGAATCATGCGTGTATTCAAACGGCACCTTGAGAACAACCTGAAGGCCATCAATGCCGACCTGCTGCTGCGCGCTGAAACGAGAAGAGAAAAGCCTGGAAGCCAAACCAACCGTGTCGGCCGGTAGCTGCTCGGCCGCTAGCCGTGGTTCTGAGAGGAATCAGCTCACCGCTGTTGCTGTTGCTGCCGCTGCCGCGCCAGCTCCAGCTCCAGCGCTGCTGCGGAACAGGTGAGGTGAGGGGTCGTGCATGTGATGTGAATGTGACCTTCGCCGGGGTGCTGCGCCTTTCTGTTTACGGCCGGTACACATGACAGAGGACACTTTAGCGCACTGCCCGATCGATCCTGTAGCCGCTGTTTGGCTTGACTTGACTTGACCGCCGGTTCATGCAAAAAGGTTTTGGTCCTGCAGCCGTCCGTACTGCTACCATGCAAAGCTCTGGCAGCTCAACACGGGCCTTGTCTGGTTACCTGAATCTGCACCGCTGTCACTGTGTGCGCGTGGTACGGTTTCTATCAAATCCGCTGTGCGAAGCCACGGTGATAGACTGCTGTTTGGTTCCAGGGCGTAAAACATTTGTTGCTGTCACATCAAATCTTTCGTTTCTAATTTCGTTTATTTAAAATATACTAGTTAAAAAATTAATTTGTTAGTCGAAGATAACTTTGCGACACGAATCTTTTAAACCTATTTAATTCATTTTAACAATATTGTGCTACAGTAAACATTTGTTAATTATAAATTAATTTAGCTTGATAGAATCGTCTTATTAAGTCCCACAGAGGTATATAATTATTTTTATAAGTAGTTTATTTTTAATACACACAACTAGTACTGAAAGATTCAATGTGATACAACAAAACATTTGTCGCTCCATCCAAATAGACCCTGATTAGATAGACATCTTTCTCCACCTATGCACCGGGCACACCCGAGGGAGAGGACGCGGGGATCAAGCGGCATACTCCCTCCATCCCTTAGGGCGTCCCTGAGCTAGCGAGTGTATATTCGCTAGTCTCGCAGTTCTAAAAATAAATTATCTCACAGCATGCATAGCTCTGTACTTTCACACTTCACTTTTTTATTGTTTCTAGCTCTCAAATCGCTATCGATTTCTTTGGCGCCGTTGAGGACGCTCTTATTAACTGTCGTTTTAGTTTCTGTATCACAACTTCGACTATATTTATATGAAATATGTGCAATATTTATGTTTTCAGATAAATTTATTATAAAATTAGATCAAAAGATCTATATAATGATATCAATCATGTATCATAAATATTAATAGTTTTTCATATCAATCAAAGTTATTTCTCGAAATATGAGAAAACATATATTTAGGAACGGAGGAAGTAAGTATTAATTGTAGCTAGAAATATGTAATGCAAAGGCATCATGGAAAGAAATCATTTTTAAATCGAGACAGTTGACGAATTTTTCATATAGAATTATCTAGTGTTCATATTTTAAAGATTATAAGTTTTAAGAGTTTTCAAACAATTTTAAATCGATATGCAGCTATACGTCTTGTTCGCTTGACTTATCAGTCACTGAAACAGTATTTTTCTTTCAAACAAAATAGCTATTTTTCTTTCAAACAAAATAGCCAAATACAGTATCAACCGACTTATCTGCCACTGAAACGATCTAACCGAACAAATTTAGGGAAACTGATACCCGTTACAAGATCCACACCAAATTTAATAAAAATAGACGATATTATTGTATTCTTCGTCATAAACGAGTGCAGGATATGATGAAGTCGTAGAGGCTCACGCGAAGGTCATAGGTCTTGAGTCGGAAATTTTATTCCGAATGGCTACATGCACGTGGAAAATCACGGACATGTTCTTTACGTGGAAAAAATGTTTTCCCTAATTTTATGGCTATTCCCCCCCCCCCCCCCCCCTAAGAAACGCTTTTTAGAGGCATATGAAACTTGGCTCACTTCTAGGAATGAATTGTAGAGACATTGTCTGACCAAGTAGCAATATTGTTCGTCCGATGCAGATTGAACCGGGTCCCGCCCATTATCACATTATATCAAATTGTCGCGCGATATGTACAACCAGAACTTGACAGGTCGTCAGATAGACTTTGCGTTTCACGTACGTGTACGTTGAAGGAAGAAAAGGTATGAATCTGGTATCCTTTTGTGTATAAAAAAATTTATGTGTTGGCAAAATTATGAATGAATGAAGGAAAATGGAAACCAACGTTAGAAGTTGCCGAAGGTGAACGTAAGACTCACGACGAAATCGGCCTTTCGCCAGACCTTATCAGGCCCACTAAAGATCTATTAACTCTGTTGGGCTGGACCTTTTTCTGTTCCGTATGGCACGTGGGCCAAGTTCGGCGTGCTTTGACCCTTTCCAAGCCCCAACGGGAAGCTCTCTAGGCCCCACACGACACCCACTGGGCCGTTCCTTCGGCCCTTCGGGACTCCCACTTGCCGACATGTGGGGCGCACAACGAGCGGCACAGAGCGGAAAGCGCGGGGCGCGCACCACCCAGTCTGTCTGCCATCTCGGGCCCGCCAAGACACCGCCTCGTCGAGGAGCATCTCTGCAGGCTGCAGCTGTCCAAGTCAAGGTGACCGTTGGGCTGGGCACGAGACGCAACAAAACCCTTGTCAGTCTCCCGAGCCCCAAGGCCTCGCGCACCCACGCCACCGGCACGGCACCGCACCCCATCCACCTCGGCGGCGAGTCCTCCTCCTCCGAGCCCCAGGAGCGAAGGGCGATGGCGGCGTTGATGATGGCCACGGGCGAGTCCAAGTCCCCGGCTCGCGCGCTGCGGCGGCTGGCCGGCGCCGCGGTCGCCGCCGTGCTGCTCCGCCGCTCCTTCAGCGCCTCCAAGTGGTACAGCGTCCACGCCTTCTGTGCCGTTCTTTTTTTTTTCCTTTTCTGCTCCCCTTTCTTCCTTCCTTCCTTGAGACGATGGGGGTTGGGAATGAATTGGATCCGTGTTGCTCTGGCAGCAAAACGGAGGCGCGGATGGCGACGGCGCGCATGAAGCTGCTGCGGAATCGGAGGGAGGCGCAGGTGCGCCACATGCGCCGCGACATCGCCGCACTCCTCCGCGACAAACAGGAGGACACCGCACGCATCAGGGTAAGCAATCGGCATCATCACCTTCTGCTTCTGTTTGCCTTTTGTGCATTAGATATTGGTTCGTCGGAGAAACTGGGTTGTTGCTGCCGTTTAGACCGAGTCAGGATTGCCGCTTTTGTCTCTGGCTGAGCGGTGGAGCTCACTAACTGGGAGCTGTGCGTTCTTCATCTCTGGTCTCGCGGAGGATTTTCGGAGCAGCGAGGCAGGGATAACGAAAAATGGGGGATGTTGGAGAATTTTCTGTATAAGTTAGCAGCTGATTTGGTTCCTTTACGTCAGTTATGGGTACACAGTCAGAATTGGAGAACTTTGATTGTAAGAGATTTACTGCCTAAACAATCAGAATTGGAAACTTTCATTGTAAGAGATTTTGCCTTAAACATGCTGTTTCTTTCTTCAATTAATGGAGTTAACAATTGACATAAGGAAACTCATTAATTATGTTTAGTATATTTTTTCTTAAATAAAAGAGCCATATGTAGGACAAATCCTTCTTTGACTTCTCCCTCAGGTCAGCATTGGCCCCACCTGTGATTTTCAACCCTTATTATGTAAATTGTGAGGCAAATTAAATCTCTAAACCTTGGTAGAATGCACGATGTTCTTCTTATAAGATATCTTGTGCACCATATTTTCTTCTGGAGTATGGCAGAACAATTCTGAAAATTTCTTTAACATATGGATTTGGCAATTCTGCAGGTTGAACATGTAATTAGGGAACAGAACTTTATGGCAGCCAATGAGATCATTGAGCTCTTCTGTGAGCTGATTGTTACACGCCTTCCCATCATCGCAAAACAGAAGTTTGTCTTTCACTTCCATCACTTAGTTTCCTAAAATTATTTGTTCACATAAATAGGGAAAAATAAGGTCCTAATCTTGTGCCAACCTTTTATTCAGGGAATGTCCAGCAGACTTGAAAGAAGGTATCTGCAGTTTGATATTTGCAGCTCCAAGGTGCTCCGAGCTCCCTGAACTTGGCCGCATGAGTGACATTTTTGAAAAGAAGTATGGCAAAGATTTTGTTTCTGCTGCAGTTGACTTGCGCCCAGATGCTGCTGTGAACAACCTTGTAAGCATGGATGATTCTTCAACGCAAATTCAACCAATTAACTGAACTGCATACATTGCTTATGTCTGTTCTTCTCTACTCTGAACTTGACCCCCCTTTTGAAGCTGATTGAGAAGCTGTCAGTTAAGAAGCCTTCTGGGCAAATTAAGCTGAAAGTTCTTAAGGATATAGCAAAAGAGCATCAGATTGATTGGGATACCAGTGAGAGTGAGCAGGAGCTTCTGAAACCTTCTGAAGAGTTAATTGTGTGTGCTACTGAACCTCTCTTGTGCATACTTTTACCTTACATGCCTTGTATCTTGAGTTAATATGTTTGATTTCTTTGTAGAAAGGGCCAAGTACATTTGTTGAAGCTTCCAATATGCCTGTTAAGACTATTCTGACACCACAGATCGTGCAACCAAATCCAGTTAACTTCAGGTTCTGGTTCTTCTAATCATGTAACCATATGATGTAAATTTGCACTAGCATAGGTTCCCTGATACATGTCTTATTCTTTCTGCAGCTCTAGGTATTCAGAAGATGAATATGATGACAGGGGCACTATGCAATTCAAAGATGCAGCTTCAGCTGCTCGAGCAGCTGCAGAGTCTGCTGAGAGGGCAGCATCTGCTGCGAAAGCTGCAGCTGATTTTGCCAAGAAGAACAACCTTCCATTTGATGAAGACGAAGATTACAAAGCTTCAAGTAATGAATATCCCCGCAGGAGACAGTCGATGAGCAACTCGAGCAGATCCTCCAGGAAAGAAGATGCAGATGCCTTTGATGAACTAAAACCCCATGAAGGGAAAACATCCAGCACAGGAAGGTTCAGTGGAGAGAACCATGTAGAAGATGACAAAGACAGCTACCCTGCGGAGTTGGACTCTAGGAAGACACGGAGAAGGAACGGCCGTGCTGCTCGGAAGGTGCACTCAGAGATAAAATTTGATGATTCTGAGGGACTTTGTTCAGAGTCGGATGATGAAAATGATGTGGAGATTCAATCTGTGGAAAGGCCATTACCTCCAACGACTACGAGAGAGCCTTTTTTAGGAAACCGTCACTCAGAAGACGAAGAGCCTGATCAAGATTTCCCTGAATTGCCAAAAGCAAACCTTCATTCTCGTGTTCATCCAAATATGCCACTTGACTACGAAACTCTCACTGCACGCTTTGAGGCGCTCAAGTCCGGCAAGCTTCCGTAGTGCTACAAAAGGAGCAGCCTCATCCTCCTACATTCCTTGCTGCTTCTGTATAATATCACATACAGTATGATAGTAGGGTACAGTTTCTCTCTTCTGATTTGATTTTGGCTGAGCCCAAGAATTTGTCAATTCATACTATTGCTGCTTTTGAATTGTTCGGGTATATAAAGATTGGTTGAGATGCTAATTTGAACTGTTTCTGCGATCTTCTCAGGTTTAGCAGTCAGTCCATAAATTACGTGTGAATTTTGTTGCTTCTGAAGAAACACCTCATGTTATGGAGCCTCATAAAACAGTCCATGTACAATTATACACTGCTTTGCAGTGCAAAGACAATACGATTTAGACCTCATGGACTGAAAGAATGAATCAAACGCATCATATCGCCCGGTGTACATACGATCTTCACAATCCTGCATGAGTCCATGGCCTCCACTAGCCTATCGCCCGATGTCGCTATTCAGTATTCTCAAACAAATGAGCTGGTTAAACACTTGTCGATGAGGCTAGATTTTTTTAAAAAAAAATGGAGCGAGTAGGTGATTATACCAAGGATAAATCTGGGAGTGAGTCTCTTATATTTTATTACTAAAAAAAAGTCAAACCCCTGCTTCGAACCGTACCACAAGGGCGAGCGGCGGCTTCGGCGGCGGCGGTAGAGCAAGCCATTTCGGAGATGGAGGCGCAGCCACAGCCCGCAGGTCGTGGTGGATAGCCGCAAGGAGCTCGCCGTGTACGAGGCTAAGCGTAAGCTGTTCAGGTGCACCCTCTCTCGTTAGTGCTCTTCATCCTCCTCGTAGGCATCGCGGGTTATTGTTATTCACCCGCTCGCATCTCCAAGAGCACGGCCTTTACCTCCCGTCTCCGCCCACAGAGGAGAAGATGCCCGTGCTGGAGTTCGGTGAAATGTGTGAACTCTAGATTGTGTGTGAGATAGCAAACTGATACTAACACCGAAGGTTATTCAGTCCTGCAGGTGATTCTGTTTTGTTTGCGTATGTTTGACGCATCCTAGAGCACTCGGGATGTTAACAACTATAGCAACCTGTCTAGCTGCCTTTTGAGCGCTTTAAATCAACAATCTGGTCTATCTTAGTATCTGCTTGATGTGTATGTTGTTTAAATTTGGAGTTGGAGTTTGGGATGATTCATTCATTTTCTCCTAAAGGGATCAGCTTATAGTCTATAGGCCGAGCAGCCAACAACTAAGCAGTAGACTAGTAGCTTTTCCTGCTCTATCTTCTCTAATCCACCCTAGTGGTGTGATTTAGTTGTTTTGTTTATTTGAAAAAGAGTGGTGTGATTTAGCATTGGCCATGTGGTTTTGCAATTCATTTCAAACCTGACACACACTTGTACACATGAGCAGCACTTGGATTGACAATTTTATGAAGTACATATACTAAAATTCCCCTTTTCAGTAACACCAAGATGTTGATTGAGATATTTTTTTTAGTTATATTTGTGAAATATTATCTTGTGGGTTGATATGATACCAGAATGGAAGCATCAAGATATTGCCAACAAGCGTTATAATGCCATTAAATTCTTAGAACCAGTGAATTACGCTATTACAGTACAGGTAATGGTCAGTTCTTATTGCGATTATATTACATATTACAGTGTCAGATTGACATTTTATTGTTCTCTTGGCGTTTTGTGGTTTATACAGATTTTTTCTTGATCAACAAAACTAGGATTCACCAAGAGTTTTAGCTAATGCTGCATTTCTAATTGGGGTATTTGTTTCCACGAGACAACAGTATAATGGTATTTCCTGAAGGAAAGAGTGTTGCATCTTCCATGGTACATATCAGCGTATGTCTGGCACATGCCAAAATAAACAAGAAAAGGGTATATGTATGATACATCCACATGGTAACACTTCTGCATCTGTCACATGTTCAGGTAATCAATCAATTGTACTACAACATTCTTCACATTTTCCTCTCAACTCTGACAAGTGCTGCATTGTTTCCATTGCGATGCTTATACAAAAAATGCCAAGCTGATGATGTATATAAATTTTTGTGATGGGCACCTTTATTTCTTTTAACTACCATACACGGATCGTATAGTAAATAGGTGATTGCTCATGTCACGGTGATACACGGATCGTATAGTAAAATATGTGATTGCTCATGTCACGGTGAAAGCATATAACTAGCTTTTACACTGGAATACATGATCTAAAGCACCATGGTGGTGTGCTATTTTCTAGCATATATGTAGGTTTTTGTTTGACAATTCTTGCAAAACATCATAGGTTTTGTTGTGCTTTAAGAATCTATTTTAGGTGATATTTGTGGTGAAATATATGCATTGAAGGTGAAAAAAATATAGGCCAGGAGATATTGTGTGGGAACAAAGAAAGTTACAAGTAAATGCAATGCTGAGGACTTGCCATTTTACGGCTTCTGAATCCTGATAGCCAGTTTGTGAGTTCCATCTTTGGGTCTTTCTCCATATCTCAACTCTGCTGTTTGCTTTCAGATTTCGCTGGGATTCAGTAAACAGGGCTGGACTGGAGGCACGATTTCAACATTCGGTTGAGCTGGTGTCCGGAACGGCAGTCGTGCTTGTGCGTGGCTTTTGTGTTTGGCACTTGTGCTGCATCAAGGAACCTCTCAGATTATTTTCGAACGAACAACCTCACGGACCTCACGAATTTGAAATCAGTTTTGCTGTAGAAACTCTGTTGCAAAGTATTTAAGCCATCACAATTTTCATAATCCAATTATCTCTGATTCTGCAGCGAAACACAGGTACATAACAAGAATCATGCCAATCTATTTTCTTGTACTTGTAACACCTTGCTTGATCAGTTGCAGGATCAGAAGGATCTGAATAACACTTATCCAGTATTCTAGTTATCTTAACTCTACTACCTACACTACACTGAACATCAACTAAACAACAATCTGCTGGCTGGCTCCTACATACGGCGCTACACGACTGGCACAGTGGCATGACATTGCCATGGTGCTAAGGAATGCCTGCTCTAGCTCAGCAGAGGCTCCTCTCTTGAGAAAACACATGGCGTACTCCATGACCGCCGCGTCGCAGGGGAGGGTGATCCTGCCATCGCCGCCCGTGAAGCCGAACTCGTCTTGTGACATTTGCAGGAGCTCCCTGAAGACCGTGGTGCTAAGGCACACCAGCGGCACCTCGAACCGTGTGCCGTCAGCCGTGTAGACCGTGCAGTGGCCCTTGCTCGCCACGGAGCTGCAGCACTCGTCGGCTTCCTTGGCTGTCGCCCCCCAGGTGAGGCGCTTCCTCCCTTGTGCAGCCATCCTCTGCCACTTCTTGGCCAGATGAGCAGTCCTCTTGGCGCTGATCATGGTTGGTCGTTGGCTTTTTCCCTTCTTTCTAGATGGAAGCTGGTGAGCTGAGACTTCAGTTTGCTACTTTGCTTTGTTTTGATTTGCTTGTGAAGCTGCAAGTGATGATGTTCAGAGGCCACCGGAGGCTGGATATATAGCTCACTCGACTGCTGGAGTGAAATGGTTGGGCAAGGGACAAGGCCATGAGGACGCTGGGTGCGATGTTGCAAGACGCGTCTGCGAGCACGATTTGGATGAGATTCTGATGGGGCCGAGTGTCTGGCACATGTTGGTGCTGGTCGTGGTGCGCTTTCGGTGCTTGGATTGGAGCCATGTCGAGCAGTGTTGCGGGGAAGCGGCAGGATGACCCCGGATTTCTTGTTTTCTTTCAGACTGAAAACAAGGGATGCCCATATCAAAATGAGGACAGGGAAGCATGGACCGGGTGTCTCAATCAGATGTCGATGGCATGCTTTGAAATAGAGCTCACATGACGTGCTACTGATCCAGCTGCAGACCACGAATTGAAGAGGCGATAAAGCTGTCGATAAAGCTGTCGAGCAAGTTGTCTGAGCCGCTGGACAGGCTTAATCTGATCGCTCAGATAGACTGTACCGGTGGGCGCAAAAACTTTCAGATACCTTGAGATAGAACATATAAGAATTGGTACTGCCAGTTTGGACCCAATCCACATGTGCTCTTCATGGCCCATGAGGCATAACAGTGTGGCAGCACATTGTGATACCCTAGCCACCCAGACATTGCTACTGGTGGATCCAACAAGTGTCGAACAGATGGCCCCAGAGCAATCTAATCAATACCACACACTGTTTTCTCCTTCCAGCAGTGCATGTTCTAAGTCGTGGGCTTGTCTAAGGAGTTGCTCTGCTCTTTCTTCTCCGTTTGTACTCACCTATAAATGCATCAGTTTAGCAGCAACTCTTCAGCAGTCCATCATCAGTCTAGCTGAACACAACCTGATACAAAGGTTCTCTGAATTTTAGTCAGGAAAGGAGAGCCGGCAACCATGATCAGTGCCAAGAGACTTGTGCAAATGGCAAGGAAGTGGCAAAGAATAGCCGCGCTCACGAGGAGCAGGGTCATGCCGATCCCGGCAAAAGAAAGCGAAGGATCGTGCAACACTTCGACATCGGTGGCTGGCAAAGGACACTGCGTTGTGTACTCGGCTGACGGGCAATGATTCAAACGGCTAGTACACGTGACCTCATGGGAGGCACCGGACACTGGCACCGGACGCATCCGGTATAACATTGAAGTGCGTTCGCTGCTCACGATTTTTTCCCTATGAAGGGGTAACAACTCTATTCGTTTCGGGTGCTTATAAATAGTTGTTGGCTGGCTTGGAGCAGTAACTCTTGGCCATTTCACTCACTCCTTCATCCCTAGAGTTAAGAGACACTCCTCCCACTATATTTGCTTGATTGCTAATCATTCTAGTGAGAGAGGAGAGCAAGCTAGTGCATTTGCATCTTGTTGGAGCATTTAGTGGCATTTGGGCTTGCGTCGCTGCGGATTTCTCTTGTTACTCTTGGAGTTAGTCGACTCCTAGATGGCTTGGAGCAGCGGGATCGTTGAGCGGAGGATTGGTGATTGTTTCCGGCTCCGATCGGTGGATTGTGAGGGGTTCTTGAGTCTTCCCCGTGGAAGATTCACGAAAGACATCTCTAGTGGATTGCTCGTAGCTTGTGGATCCCTATCTTGTGTTGATTGAGCAGCAACCGGTTGCGGGTTAGGCGTGTCAAGCCTATTAGCGCGCGAATCACCAAGTAGTTGTATCGCTACAACGAGGACTAGCTTGCCGACAGGCAAGTGAACCTCGGTAAAAAATATTTGTGTCCATTGTCTTTCATCAAGGATTTCATTGGTTATTTTATCGTCACGTCGGTGTAACCCTCACTACTCTGCCATCACAATTACTTAGTTATATTTGTGCAAAGTAGAGCAATCATTCACTAGACTTATCTTGTATATCATTTTGCCTAGTTTAGCTTTGTTTCCTAATTTAGTTATCTAGCCATATCTTGTGTGATATCCTTTAGCTAGCAACTAGAATTGTGGGTAGGTGGCTTGCAACTTTTGGTAGTGCTAGCACAAAATTCACATATAACCTTTTGTCTTACTAATCACTTGTCTAAGTTGATCTGTAGAATTTTTATTAGGCTATTCAACCCCCCTCCCCCCCTAGCCATATTAGGACCTTTCAATCGGCGATCTTTTGTAAGATTTCCTGTGTGCTTCAACCAGCATCTGCGTGAAGTTTTAGTGTGATTACATATTTAGATGATATTTGTGGTGAAATATATGCATTGAAGGTCAAAAATAGAGGCCAAGAGATATGGCATGGAAACAAAGAAAGTTACGAGTATATATATATGACCATTTGGCATCTTCTCAATCCTGATAGCCGTTTTTACCAGACCTAGAAAGATTTTTGAGAGCTCTTCGCCTCGGATGGCTGTGAGAATGGAAAGACGACACAAAGCCATGGGTGGGAACGGAAGTACCGTGCAACAACATAGACCGCCTCCTTTTCAACTCCTCTACCACTGTCACAATCGGAAACGGTAACAAGGCTCGCTTCTGGCATCATAATTGGCTTGACGGAGAGGCGCCTAGATACTTGGCGCCACACCTATTCCAGCTAGTGTGCAAGAAAAATAAAATGGTGAGTTAGGAACTTCGCGATAGCAATTGGATCCGACCGCTGTGGGCACATGTGAGAACAACAAAGCAACTCCAAGAATTTATCGAGCTTTGGATTAGATTGCAAGGGGTGCAGCTACAGTTTGATGTGCAGGACACAATTACATGGAAGTGGACAGCTGATGGAGTTTACTCCACACGTTCGGCATACTTGATTCAATTCGAAGGATCTCATCGAAAATTCAAGCACGAACTCATCTGGAAGGCGCAAGCAGAAAACAAATGCAAAGTGCATGTTTGGATCCTGTTACACAATAAAGTCCTAATGGTGGACAACCTACAAAAGAGGGGATGGCCTCATTAGGAGCATTGTGTTTTGTGTAATGGACCTTTGGAGACAGAGCTTCATCTCTCTTTGCTTTGCCTCTTTGCAAAGGTTGTTTGGGGCCAAGTGTTATCTTGGGAAAATCTCATGGTGCAGCTGCCAGCCTGCCACAGCAGGACTATGCCAGTATTGCTGAATGGTGGGAAGATGCAGCAAGTAAGATCCCAAAACAGGAACACAGACGTTTCAATGGAGTACTAATAAATATCGTGTGGAACTTGTGGAAGGAGAGGAATATGAGGATTTTTAGAACGAGTTTAAGACGACACAACAGGTAGCCTCATTGACCAAAGAGGATATTGTGCAAAGGCATAAGACCTTTTTCTTTGAGGGGTGAAAAAATTGATGGTGGGAGGGGGTATCTAATTTGGTCCTAGGACCGGTGTGACTGGCCCAATAGGTGCCATGTATACATAACACATTCTCTTTTCTATACTTAATCGAGCGGCAAGAAAACCCTTCTTTGACTTATGCACTTAGGCAAACAAAAGCCTTCAGGTCAGGTTCAATATAATGGTTGTTGCTTGCCTCTCCGCTTATGTCAGCATAGAGGATTTCACTCCAGTCGTAGAAGGAAGCCTTTCTATGAAACAATAAAGACTAACTCCAAGGAGCCAGTTTTGAATAAGGACCTTGTCTTTCAAGCTGGAAGTAGCTCCTACGCCCCATCCCATTCCATTTACTTCGATCTCTTGAAGAATGAAAAAAAACCGATCTACTTCTTTTTGATATTTTAGACTAAATTCTTTTGTTGAGCTCCTGCCTTTTATTTCAAAAATCTTTTGTCTTTCTCCATATCTTTTGCTTTGTCCACTTCTGCCCCATGAAGCAACCTCTCAGATTTTTATTTTGAACGAACAACCTCTCAACTAATTTGAAGTCAGAGTTCTACAGAAGAAACTCTGTTGCCATGTAATGTAAGTAGCCCTCACAATTTTCATACGCCAATTATATCCAGGGAAACTTCTTGTACTTGTAACACCTTACTTGATCTGTTGCAGCCTTGCAGGATCAGAAGGCTATGAATAATACGTACTTATCTATATTTAATAACTTTGCTCTACTACCTAGTACCTACACTACACTGAGCCGCACTAAACAGCAATCTGCTGTCTGGCTTCTACACACGGCGCCACACGGCTGGCATAGTGGCACGACATCGCCATGGTGCTAAGGAAAGCCTTCTCTAGCTCAGCAGAGGCGCCTCTCCTGAGCAAACACATGGCGTACTCCATGACCGCCGCGTCGCAGGGGAGCGTGATCCTGCCATCGCCGCCCGTGAAGCCGAACTCGTCCTGTGACATTTGCAGGAGCTCCCTGAAGACCGCGGTGCCAAGGCACACCAGCGGCACCTCGAACCGTGTGCCGTCGGCCGTGTAGACGGTGCAGTGGCCCTTGCTCGCCACGGAGCTGCAGCACTCGGCGGCTTCCTTAGCTGTTGCCCCCCAGGTGAGGCGCTTCCTCCCTTGTGCAGCCATCCTCTGCCACTTCTTGGCCAGATGAGCAATCCTCTTGGCGCTGATCATGGTTAGTTGTTGGCTTTTCCTTCTTTCTGGATGGAAGCTGGAGAGCTGAGAGACTTCAGTTTGCTACTTTGCTGTGTTTTGATTTGCTTGTGAAGCTGCAAGTGATGATGTTCAGAGGCCACCTGACGCTGGATATATAGATCACTCCGCTGGAGCAAAATGGTTGGGCAAGGGACAAGGCCAGGAGCATGGTGAGTGCGATGTTGCAAGACGCGTCTGCGAGCACGATTTGGATGAGATTCTGATGGGGCCGAGTGTCTGGCACATGTTGGTGCCGGTCGTGGTGCGCTTTCGGTGCTTGGATTGGAGCCATGCCTAGCGGTGTTGCAGGGAAGCGGCACAAGATGACCCCATGTTTATTGTGTCAGATACATCGGTAGGTCAGCTTGGGTTTATTTCAGAGAAGATTAATGAGGATTTCTTGTTTCCATTCAGACTGAAAACAAGGGATGCCCACAGAAAAATGAGGACAGGGAAGCTTGGACTGAGTGTCTCAATCAGATGGCAATGGCATGCTGCGAAATAGAGCTCACATGACGTGCTACTGAGTACTGATCCAGCTGTAGACCACAAATTGAAGAGGCGAGAAAGCTATCGAGCAACTTTCAGATATCTTGAGATAGAACATATAAGAATTGGTACTGCCAGTTTGGACCCAGCATGCATGTGCTCTTCATGGCACATGAGGCACAACAGTATGGCAGCACATTAGGATATCCATCAAGGGCCAAAGCCAAACAGATGGCCCCAGAGCAATCTAATCAAAACCCACACTTTTTTCTCCTTGCAGCACTGCATGTTCAGAGCTCCTGGGCTTGAGTTGATAGATGCACATGGACAGTTGGACCTTACGCTCTTCTACTCTTTCTCATCAGTTCGTTCTCATCTATAAAATGCATCTGCGTAGCACCAACTCTTCGTCAATCCATCAGCAAGCTAAAGCATTGCTGTCGGATACCTGAGAATAGGGTACCCCAACTTCGTACTTCGCGAAGACAAAATCATCCCCGGGAGCCCCTCCGACTCGCCCGAGCCAGGATGACGTCGTCACTCCTGGGGACACATCGCCTTAGCCAAACCGGCTAAGGCAGCGACACCTCCTCGGAGGGCCTTCCGCCCCGTCCGAGCTTGGGCGACGTTGTCCGCGACGCCATCGACCCTCGGGGGCCTCTCCGCCTCGCCCGAGCCAGGGCAAAGCCTGCTCCAAAACTGTCTAAGGCAACAGCACTCCCTCGGAGGACCATCCGCCCCGTCCGAGCTGGTATGACGTCATCCGTGACGTCGTCTGTCCTCGGGGGCTCTTCCGCCTCGTCCGAGGGCGGGAAATGTCATCTGTGACGTCGCTTGCCCTCGGAGGCTTCCCCAATCCACGGTGCATTTTATCCCGTAGTCAAAAGGTCCACAGTGCAAACTCGTCCTTGGGGATGGGGGTTAAAGACATGGATCGCCATGCCTGCCCCTGTAGAACCCTTGCGGTACAAGCTCCAGTACCACCGAGTGACATTCACCATCCCTCTGACGGACAACCGAACAGGAATTGAGGCGTACTCGTCCCTGTATGACGGAACGCAGGGGTACCGAGCCCTGTTCTGCCAACCTCCGCCCATGCCCACATATGGCAACAGGAGCGCCACCAAGTACAAGGCGCGTGGCTACAGTTGCATCAAGGACGAACAGGACCAGGAGCGCGCTAACAAGCGAAGCCTTCCCGGAAAGGAAGGGGAACAGAAGCCTGGAGCGTCCTCCAAATCAACAGCCTACACCAGGCTCACGTTTCCTCCCTCTCTCTCTCTATTGTACTCCTCCATCTATCCCTACGTATAAAGGGGGAGAATGGACCTCCAATCTCGCTCTCTTGACTCTCTCTAAACTCATTCACACACACTCATACTCGCATCCACGCGAGCTCCCACAACGAACCTCGAACCACATACGCACGAGACCTGGGAACCCGCTTCCCTCTCTCACCAAAGCTTGTAGCTCCCCCCTACGAGCTCTCCTACGCTCGGTAACACGACTCAGCAGCAAACTGGACGTAGGGCGTTCGTGCCCGAACCAGTATAAACCTTGTGTTCTGCGGGCGTAACCATCCGATCTCCGACACGCTTAGAAATTTACTCGTTGGCTGTCTAGACCCCGCCATTTTAGACGCCGACAATTACACTACACGTAGCTCAACACCACCTGATATAAAGGTTAGGTTATCTGAATTTTAGTCAGGAAAGGAGAGCCACAACCATGATTAGTGCCAAGAGACTTGTGCAAATAGCAAGCAAGTGGCAAAGGATAGCCGCCCTTACGAGGAAGAGGGTCATGCCGATCCCGGCAAAAGAAAGAGAAGGATCATGCGGCACTTCGACGTCGATGGCTGACAAAGGACACTGCATTGTGTACTCGGCTGACGGGCAGCGGTTCGAGGTCCCGCTGCCATACCTCGGCACGGGGGTCTTCGGTGAGCTCCTAATGTTGTCGCAACAAGAGTTTGGGTTCGCGAGCGACGGCAAGATCACACTGCCCTGCTATGCCACGATCATGGAGTATGTTATGTGTTTGCTTAGAAGAGATGCCTCTGAAGAGGTTGTGAAAGCCTTCTTGAGCTCCATGGCCAAGCCATGTCACACCGTCAGTGGCGTGGCGGCATGGAACCAACGACTAGTTGTTTGTGTTTGACTTGATAGCTGTGATAATGCATATAATTCTTTTGTTAAGTTGTACTAGAATCATAGGGAATGTTGTGAAATGAAGTACGAAGTATACCACAAATCTCACCAATTTTTGCAATCGTCATGACAAGTTACTCTAAAGAAATCCCAAACTCCATAAAGATGTGGTCACCTTAGCTTTAGCTTTGGTCTGCACTACCCCCTTCCCACTTCTCTAAGGTGTTTGAATTTTTCTTATCAAGGAACTAGATGGGTGAAAGTGCGTCTACGCCCTAATAAGTGGGTTTTGGTGGATTGAATGACAACACGATTGAGAGATTAATGTATTTCATGAAAGTTGCGGGTATTTAGTCCTGAGTACTATTAATGTGTGATTCGGTTCATATTGTGAAACAAATGACATAATTGAGTAATGAGTCCAACATTATTGATAAATGCATGAATTGGCAAGCATGTGTGCCAAGTGTAGATGAGACATGAGAATCTACATATGAATAGTCTCACTCTTGGATCTTGCTTGTTCTAATCAAAGATGATGAAATGGTTTTCATATGGATGGTTAGTTGTTAATGCTTGAATGGTTCACAAAAAAAGATTATTGACAAGGAAGGTCATTGAAACAATTTCGTTCAAACAGAAGTCAACAATGCAAATGAAATGTTATCCAATGTGTGCTTAAAATTGTTCCAAAGCAAGGATGTGACTTGATGGGTTTGAAAGGATCAAGATGCCCAAGAGGGGGGGGGGGTGAATTGGGCTTGTTTTAAATTTCTAAAACAAATATGAAAACCTATCAAATGCCAATCACCCCCTAATGCCTACGGTCCGTGTGTCCTAGCTAGAAAGCGGTAGCAGTTCATAGAAATTAAGAGAAACCTAAGCAATTCTAGTAGGTAAGATAAAAACAAGACGGAATGTAATGCGAAAATATAAAGAGCTAGGGAAAAGAGATTCTCAGTGACGCAGCGATGTTTTCCCGAGGTATCGAGGTGTCGACACACCCCCCTAGTCCTCATTGGAGCACCTCGCAAGGTATCGCTCCCCCTCTACCCGCGCAAGGGTAGAGTGCTCTCTACGGGCTAATTCTTCGCCACTCCGGCTCGGTGAATCACCCACAACCGATCACATAAGCTTGGAGAAGAGCCGCCAACAATCTTCCGGCGATCACTTCCTCCGAACACCACCAAACCGTCTAGGTGCTGTCGAACACCAAGAGTAACAAGCACAAGACCTTCACTTGACCAACTCAAGGCTAGGAAGGTGGATGGATGCACACAAGTCACTCCTAATCACTCTAGGAGGGAAGAACAAGATGAACTCTCTCTAATCTCTCCCTCACTAGGCACTTGACTCTCCAAAGGTTCTCTCAAGGTGTCACCAGCTGAAACAATGGCCAAGAGAGTTCCTAAGGACGAAGGGGGCAACTATAAATAGTCCCCACCTCCAAAACTAGCCGTTTTTTGCTTTTTCCTCTCTCTGCGAAGCCACCGGACTAGTCCGGAGCTTACACCACCGGACCAAGCACACTGGGCCGGAGCTCACTCTCAATTCCAACTCAGGCACCGTCGGACTACTCTACTTGGTCCGACGCACTGGTCCGGAGCCAGGGTGCTCACCGAGTGAAAAACATTTTCTCTTCTTCGAACCACCGGACCACTCTCCTTGGTCCGGAGCCCTGGTCCGACGCTCTGGTCCGGAGCCAGGGAGCTTACTGTATAAACTCAATCTTCCTGTCTTGAAGCGTCGGACTAGCCGTCGGACTCACCGTCGGACTAGTCCGGAGCCTTCTTTCAGGCTCTCTCTCTGACACGAGCCATCAGATCACTCTCCTATGGTCCGACGCTTTCCAGACAGGTGGTCCGGAGCTTCTCGAGCTGGACTTTTGCCTAAGTCAGGGACCGTCGGACCACTCTCCTTGGTCCGACGCCTACTTGGCAGACTGGTCCGGAGCTTCTTTCTCCCCCTATTTCAACTAATTTCGCTGAGATTTTTCAAGGGTTTTTGCTCCTACTATTTCTAGGGTTAACCATGGGCTGAAAGCAAGGTCTCTAGGACTAGTTGTGACAAGTGTGCATTACTCACTTTCCTAAACTTTCCTAGGTCAAGCTACTAATCTCATACCCCCCTTTATAGTACGGTCAAAGGAAAAACAAAACCCTAGCTATACTTAGTGCCCTTCTCAACCTTATGGCACTAAGAACTAGCCTAGTCTTCAACTTGTATCATCATCCTTTGCAACCGAAACGATTTCCATCTTGGGGGCATGAATATCCATTAAGTCCATTCAAATTGCATCACTAATGACCTAACACAAATGACTTTGCCTCTGCAAAACACACGTTAGTCATAGTGACCTAGCATTGTCGTTAATCGCCTAAACACAAGGGTCCATGATTCTTCAGGGTTGATAGAATCAAGGTAGCAAGAGAAGGGCTTTGCGGTACTAAGCAAAGGTGAAGGAAAAGTGACGGCTTGGTGGATGAGGGACCGTGGCTAGGGTGAAGAATATAATACTTGCATTGAGTCGAGGTACTAATCGAGTTATGCAGAGTCATTTTGATGTAGAGGATCAAATCGTTGTTGATTTATTTGAAAATATGAGCTGTATGGATGAAAAGTGTAGTTTTGGTCATATGGTTGAAGATATCAAAATTTATAGCTCAAGGTGATTCAGCTCAAAGACATGAAAGCGTTAGATGCCCTCAAATGATAAAGAATGAAGCAACAACAATATTTGACGAAAGACAATCTCAAGTGCTATTAATTATGAATCCTTAATTCTTGAGTATGTTGTACTATTAGACGGATGCAACACTAAGTACTAAATGCGTTCTAGAAATGCTCAAAATGATCAAAGTGAGTTATCCGAGTGATTAGCATAGATGAGAGTTGTTTGTGAGCAGGCATGGAAATCTGGCCAGGCATGGAAATGCTCAAAATGCTCAAAATGATCAAAGTGAGTTATCCGAGTGATTAGCATAGCTGGAGCATGGAGTGGCAATAACCTTTCAGGTTTGGATTCACAAAATTGTGCTGAAGAATTTCATTCATGTGCTCACTGCTCAGTGAACAAGAACACTGGTGCTAACTTGCTAAGTTGCTACCTTCATTGATCATTTACATGATCAGAGGATCTGAATAACACCTCTCTTTGCCCTACTATCTACAAAGATGATCGAACTACTACTTATACAGCTTCAGCTAACAGCAAGCTGCCACATATGGCGCAACATGGTTTGCAGAGTGGCACGACGTTGCCATGGTGCTCAGGAATGCCTTCTCCAGCTCCGCAGAGGCGCCCCTCCTCAGCAAGCACAAGGCGTACTCCATGACCATGGCGTCACAGGGCAGTGTGATCCTGCCGTCGCCCCCCGTGAAGCCGAACTCGTCCTTTGACATCTGCAGGAGCTCAGCGAAGACTCGTCCCGAGGCATGCCAATGGCACCTCGAACCGTGCCCCGTCGGCTGTGTACACCGCGCAGTGGCCCTTGCTCGCCACAGAGGTGGTGTAGCACCTGTCGACATCCTTGGTTGCCGGCGCCGCCCTCCGAGTGAGGCGCTTCCTCCCAAGCGCTGCCATCCTCTGCCACTTCTTGGCCAGCTGAGCAATCCTCTTGGTGCTGATCATGGTGACTTTCTTTCTTTTTTGGCTGGAAACTGGAGAGCTCTTTCTGAGTTGAGACTGTGATGGTGTTCTGAGGCCACTTGACCACAATATATAGCTCACTCGAACTCAAGTGGGATGGTTGGGCTTGGGCAAGGGACAAGGCCATGAGGACGGCGAGTGCGGTGTTGCAAGCGCGATGCCGATTTGGATGAGACTCTGATGGGGGCCGAGTGTTTGTCGCGTGTCGGCCCGGTGCCGATGCTGACTGCAAAGAATTCGTGCTGGCGTGCCATACTGCCATGCTGAGCGGTGTTGCTGGGAAGTGGCACGAGGACCCCATGCTTTGTTGGGGCCAACGTGGAGCATGAGGGCCAGGTTTGTTTAGCTATGCCGTCAGATATATCAGGCATATCAGCTTGGGTTGAAATGTTTAATAAAGTTTAAACAAAATAGATGACCCATCAGCTCATGCGCCCCTTAGGCCAGTCTCAACGAAGGTTTCATTTGAGTTTTATTTGCATTTAATAGCCTGTCACATATACACTTCTGCTGATGTGGCAATGCTTTAATGAAGAGAGAGAGGAAATAAGTATCATCTTGACACGATTAGCAACTAGTAGCAAGTATGAAGCATGTCAGTATGGCAGCACCAGCACGTCCTGATATCATAGCACCAAACACAGGTGCAATTGTCTCCAGCAAGTGGCAGACAGATATAGGTACATGGCCCTTGAGAAATCTGATCAAAACCTCACACGCTTCTGCTCGCAACATTGCATGTTCTGAGCTCATGGCCTTGCCTCTTGCCTATCTGAGATGGTAACTGCACCTGTCTCTGTCTGCATCGTCTTATCTTTGCCCTGGCCTATAAATCCATCAGCTTAGCACCAATACAGCAATACTTCATCAACCAATCAGCAAGCTAAGCACAACCACCTTATACAAACTGAAAACTGAAATTCTCTGAATATTCAGCCAAAAAAGCAGGAGAAGCAACCATGAACAGTGCCAAAAGACTTGTTCAGATGGCAAAGAAGTGGCAGAGAATGGCTGCCCTGGCGAGGAAGCGGCTGACGGAGACGCCGGGGAAAGAAGCCGCCGATGGTTTGTGCGGCATATCGACATCGGTGGCCGTCAAGGGCCACTGCGTCGTGTACTCCTCGGACGGGAGGCGGTTCGAGGTTCCGCTGGCGTACCTCGGCACTAAGGTGCTACGGTACACTTTTTACTTGCTAGAAGGTAATACCTCAAATAAATCTGGACCATTGATTTTTTAGATTTTTAAATTAATTAATTAATCTAGAAAAAAAAAGATCTCAAATCCCTTTGATCAAGGAGACACGGATGGCATGCAGCCCGACCCTTTTTTAATGCGCATGACCGTATCATTTTTTCCTTTTTTTGCATGACTGAATTAATATATATATATATATATATATATAAAATGATAACAACTAACGTGTTAATTGAGCCAAAAACTTTAGTAATATAAAATATATTACATGCTAACACATAATATGATCGAGTATGTATATTATTATATTAACTTGATTGAAACTATATTATATAACTGAGAAGTCCTTATAATAAAACATGTAGCTATAATATAGTTTTATTTATACACATAAAGTTTTATGTACGTGCGGCATTAATATGTATGTACGTGCGGCATTAGTATGTACGTACGTTTTGCACGTAAATACATATATGTTAGTTTGTGTGACTATGCTCTTCAAAAAATGTTAGTTTATTCTGATTAAGTTGTAAAAAATAAAAAGATTCACTATATTTAATAGATCATATATGCATCAATTAGATCTAAAAAATATTTTATACCCAAAACTTTTTTATTTCACATATTACCTTTTATAAAGTAATAGATGATTCTGACCATCCGATCTAACTAAATGAACGACTCATAGTTATTTGGGTGTACCACAGCAAAGCCCCGTTCAGCGAGCTTCTGAGCATGTCGCAGGAGGAGTTTGGGTTTGCCGGCGATAATGGCAAGATGACGTTGCTCTGTGACGCCGCGGTGATGGAGTACGTGATGTGTTTGCTTAGGCGAGACGCCTCTGAAGAGGTTGTTGTGAGGGCGTTCTTGAGCTCCATCTCCATGGTCAGACCTTGCCACCACAGCGTTAGTGGCATGGTGGCATCGATGCGCCAATCAGCTATCTGTGTATAGCTATATATATGATTGGCTCATGTTGTACATTATTAGGTTCGTTTAGCCGAAATCACAGGAAATCCTACAAAAGATTCTTCGTTTTATATCCTTTCTGAAGTCTGGACACGCCTCGTTGCATGAATTTAGAAACGTTTCTCGTGGGATGAATGACATGGTCATACCTTCGCGGACGCGCGAGATGCGGTTAAAGGACGCAACGGCAGCGGCCGACGGGCTCCCGGGACGGTAGGAGCCGACGCCGGCGGTGGCGGAAGGATGCCGGGACGGTTGTATTGCGGTTTGGCACCTCAAAAATTTGGATTCTTGCGATTGCGGCCCAGATCGAGAAAGGCATAGCAGTTTTGGGCCTTCTGGTTTTGGGCCTTTCCCGGTGGGATCAACCTACCAGCCCGTATTACCGTTTGGGCCCCTCTGTTAGGTCGTCCTTCACTGCCTGCGGCGGCGTCGCGGAAGCCCGGCGATAACCGATGAGTCGGCCGTGCGCCCCTCGGAGCTTTGCGGTGGCTGTGGCTGTGGCTGTGGCGTCTGTCGGTTTGTGATGGGAGCGTGGCGGCCGCCCACGAGTGCGCCGCTCGGCCGGCAGGCAGCTCGTCGGCTCCGGCGAGAACACCAAACCGAATAGGTGCCCCCAATCGTATTCGTAGGCACAAAATCAGCCAGATTTCCTCAGATTAGTTCATATATAAGTGATTTGGAGACAAATTGGTTGAGCTTGCTCAAAACCATCATTTCTGAAGGATTATTCGGGATCACCCTATTTGTTTCCTTTTTGAGAGAATGAAAAACTGACGTGATGGTGATTAGCATAAAGCCAGCATCAATGCCTCGCTTGGGACATGGCAGGATGCTCCAAGAGCCATGAGCTGAGCAGATGCGTGGTTCGCTTCTCTGCTATTGGTTGTGTACTCTGTAGTCTGTACTTAATGTTGCATTTGCATCATAGGTGTTGATGAGCAGTGCTTTAATTGCTGTAAGTCATGCAACTTGGTTCACAGTTCCATACGTCAATTTCCACTAATGATCTGCATGATTTCTAGCATTGCATGTGACATCCAATTTCGTGGTATCTGCGTGCAAGCCCTAGTCAGCCTACAGCCATTTTTTCTTACTCACATGCCATGCCAGTGTTTGTTCGGATCCCGGTCATGCATCTATCGAGGTTGTATTCTACTATTCTGCAATTCAGTGTTCACTTGGATTTAGAGGACAACTTTCTAAGCAAAATAAATCTGAAACCAGCAAGTCTTGGGCTCCTTAGAGAAGTCATTTATCATTTGAAGTCCTAATATTTAATTAATCATTTATCAGTACAACAAAGTCATTTACAAAGAACAAGAATAATGGCTCATTGCCTCTAACATGCTAGTTTTGTGTCTTCCTTGATTTCTTGAAGGATCAAAAGGCTCCTTAGAGAAGTTTTCTTTTCCTACAACCTATGCCGAACCACTTTACATTCACTTCGGAGCTGCAAAAAACAACCTTATGGCTAACTCCAGCAGATGGTGCAATACAGCTTGCATGGTGGCATGGCATGGTGCTCAGGAATGCCTTCTCTTCCTCTGCTGAGGAGCCTCCCCTGAGGAGACACATGGCATACTCCATGACTGCAGGATCACAAGGAAGCGTGATCCGTTCATTGCCCATGAAGCCAAACTCCTCCTGGGACATCCGCAATAGCTCTGAGAAGACTAATGTTCTAAGGTATGCTAGTGGCACCTCAAACCGTCTCCCATCTGAAGTGTACATCATGCAGTGCCCCTTGACTGCCACAGAAGCGCAGGTGAGCCGCTTTCTCCCCAGCACTGCCATCATCTGCCACTTCTTCACCAATTGAGCAGTCCTCTTGGCACAGATCATGATTACTTGAAGTAACATACTCTTCCTTTCTTCTATCTCACTGGATACTGGAGAGCTCTGGTTTCGGTTTGCAATACTTGGTTTGTGAAGCTGCAATTGATGGTGTTTGGATGCTGCTTGACCATGAATATATAGCCGAGCTGCTGAGGAAAAGAGCAAGCCATCCAGTCTAGTAGGATGATTGGCAAGAGACAAGGTTGGATCAGATTTTGATGGTATCAAGTGTTTGGTGGATGCCGGAACCAGTCGTAGTGCGCTTTCGGTGCTTGGATTGGACACTACGTGTTGCAGCCATGCTGAGCAGTGTATAGCAGAGAAGAGGAACGAGGACCCCATGTTAATTGGGGCCAACGTGAAGTTTGAGGGGCCACGTAGGTTCAGATAGCATAGTGCAATCTAGGGTTTGGCAGAGCAAATGCCTTTCTTGGTAGGATTCTTTTCGGTTCAGTGTCCATGACTGGAGACCTAAGGTTTGTCAGTTAGCTGTCATCTAAACATGATTTCATTTTGAGGATCCTATTTTAGTAATATGCTATGGTGCCTTGCAGTGGAACTCCACTGACCGAGATTGGAATCAGTTGGAGTATTACATGTTTAATGTTTTGGTAGTCTCTCCTATGCTTGTGTGCTCTGTGCTCCATTTAAACATGTGTCTTCTGTACAGAAGGGTGATATCATCGCATAGGAAAATTTGCATGTGTTTCAATATGAGTTCCCTTTCTTGAGCATTGCCCATAACTTCAGAAGGTCTAGTCCATATCACTGAACTAAATGCTCGGTGCATCATACATATATCATATGTGGTCCAAATTTCAGTTTCACCGAGGTATCGGTTCAATGCCAGTGGTATATTGCTAAACGTGGATGCAGCATTTGGTAAGTTTGCGATTTATTTCAGAGCTGGATGATGAGGTGTCAGCTGTTTTCGCTCAGATGTAATACCAGGCACTAGTCACAGAAGAACATAGACAAGGAAACTTGGATTTTATGCTTTAATCAGATGACAAACTGCAAGAGTTCAAAACTGAAATCAGTACCCTGGATGCTGAAAACTGAATTCAAAGCAAAATGTGTTATGATCAGGCCTGCAAGGATATGAGCATAGGGCATGCACAGAAACCGTGGCTTTAATAGTTACATCTGTCAGCAGATGCCAAAAAGAAAAAAGAAGCAGAGTGCCCTGTAATGCTGTACGGATGTACCCAATTTCGCCTCTTGATTGTCATTCGGCTAGTTGTGTTCTTGAAGTCTTGCAGGTGGAAACATTACGAGGAAAACAAGAAAATGGAGTTCACATGACATGAGATGCTAGTGATCCAACAGACAGCCGGGTGAAGGTGTCTACCAAGTTGTTTGGATCTGCTGAGCACATTTAATCTGGTCGTTCAAATAAAATGTGATATGGACATGAACAACTGCCTGGCTATATGTCTCAACTGGCCCAGACACGTTGGCCCAATGTTGATGTGGTCCTCTTGAGGTTGCATGCTTGACTGCAGTCAAGTCAGTATGGAAGCACATTGCAGGACCAAACACTGAAAGTATTGTTTCCAGCAAGTGCGAAAAAGATGGCTCCTGGGAAATATATTTAAGATCACACTGCTTTTTCCTCCGCAGCATTGCATGATCTGGACGCATGGCCTTGTCTCCTGCAAGCTTGAGCTGATAGCAGCACTTGAATTGCACCCTTCTGTTTTCCCTGCCCTATAAATCCATCAGCTTAGAACCAACACTTCATCGACCAACGAGTAAGATAAGCACAGCACCTAATAGTTGAACATCATCACCTGGTGGAAGCTGAGCTTCTCCGAACTTTCCAACAAGAAAGGCAGAGACTGAATGAGCCATGATCAGTGCCAAGAGACTTGCTCAAATGGCAAGAAAGTGGCAAGGATTGTCTGCCCTTGCGAGGAGGAGCCTCAAGTCAACCCCGGCGAAAGAGACTGAGGAGTCATTTTGCAGCACATCGTCGGTGGCTGGCAAGGGCCACTGCATCGTGTACTCTGCTGACGGCAGGCGGTTTGAGGTCCCTCTGTTGTACCTCGGCACAACGGTTTTCAGCGAACTCCTGAGCATGTCTCAGGCGGAGTTCGGCTTCTCAGGTATTGGTGGCAAGATCACGCTGCCCTGTGACGCCACAGCGATGGAGTACGCGCTGTGTTTGCTTAGGAGAGAGGCATCTGAAGAAGTTGAAAGGGCGTTCCTGAGCTCCATGGCGAGGCCTTGCCACTATGGAAATGGCTTGACGCAGCAGCCCATGGGACTTGCTGTTCCTAGCTTTTGAAGATTAGCACTGAGTAGCTAGAGCTAGCCATGGTGCTTTGGTCTCCCCGTTTCCATTTCTTTCACGCGATGATGTAAAGATGTAAATAGTTGTTTTTGGGAGATTGGTAATGGAACTAGGATGATTGCTAACCAAGAAATGGAACATCAAGTTCCCGGACTCTGGTCTAACCAACTGGCCGGGTTGTTCTACTATGTTTTTCATGTCCTAGATTTATGTAATTCTGGCATTGTACGAACAACACCATGACAAACTAGAGTTGTGTTGATCCGTGCAAAACATGCAAAACTGCTGGTCATTGTGTTGTGCCAAAGTTGCCTCTGCAAATGGATATCATCATCTCATGCTGAGCGGAGAACAAGGAGAAACCAACCATTGGAAGGTAGATTTTGCTAAAACTGAATGGGAGTCTTTGTTAAAACAGGATCATAATTGTAAGTGGTAACAGCATGGTCAACCTCGACACACTTGAACTACCAAAGCTTTTCAGCTTGTTGGTTGTTGCCTAGTTGTAATCTTGTAGGTCCATGTAACAAGGAGCGACGAAATGGTGCTCACATGAGATGCCAGTGGTCCAACAGACCGCCAACGGAACAAGTGATGTGAAGTTGTCCAGCAAGTTGCTTGGACAGCTGAACACCCTCCCCGTCCGGTTGTTCAGAGATACAAGATGTTATGGGGCGGATGGGAGTCGACAACTGTCAGTCACGCTATATGTCTCAATCTGAGGACCCAATTCCAGATGCCCAGATTGCTCGATATCTCGGTGAAAGGATCACATAGAAATGGTCCTGATACGTTGGTCCCAATTTTCATGTGCGTGGTCATCACTCATCACGAGGAGTGTTTCGTAGACTCGACTGGCCACTATAGAAGCGCATTGTGATATCCGACTACTGAACTATCCAAGCACACCCAACAATGCTGCACTAGTGGCTCCAACAAGTGCCAACACAGATGGCCCAGAGAAATCCAATCAAAATCACACTTTCTCTCTCTTGCAAGTTGCCACACTGCATGTTCAGAGCTCGTGGCCTTGTCCCTTGCCAGCCGGAGTGGATAGCTGCACTTGAACGGCATGTAGCATGCTTCTCTTTCCCCTCCTCACCTATAAATCCATCAGCTCAGCACCAAAACTTGATCAGTCCATCAGCAAGCGAAGCACTACACCAACTCACCAAGTAGCAGAACACCACCTGCTAGATACTTACAATACAAACTGAAGTTCTCTGAACTTGTAGTTCTAGCCAGGAAAGCAGGAGACGGAAACATGGTCAGCGCCAAGAGACTTGTTCAAATGGCCAAGAAGTGGCAGAGGATGGCGGCCATGGCAAGGAGGCGGATCGCACTGACGCCGGCGAAAGGATCCACCGAGGGATCATCGTGCAGCACTTCGCCGGTGGCTGGAAAGGGCCACTGTGTGGTGTACTCAGCAGACGGCAGGCGGTTCGAAGTCCCACTGGCGTACCTCGGCACCGCCATCTTCGGCGTGCTCCTGAGCATGTCGCGAGAGGAGTTCGGGTTCGCCTGTGATGACGGCAGGATCATGGTGCCCTGTGACGCCGCCGTCATGGAGTACGTGATGTGTTTGCTTAGAAGAGATGCATCGGAAGAGGTGGTGAGGGCGTTCCTCAGCTCCATGGTGAGGCCTTGCCACTGTGGAAATGGCTTGGCGCAATCCATGGGAGTTAGCCAGCAAGCTGTGTTCTAGCTTCCGTGGATTAGCAGTTTAGCACTTAGATTGTTTCATCATTCTTGAATGATACATGTAAATACTTACATTGTGAGAGACAGGAAATGAAACTTGTAAGGGAGTATATTCGTTGGTTTTCTCCAACAGTTTCTAAAAGCTACTAGAAGACAATTTAGCTTTTGGTGTGGTACTCCCAAATAACTATGAGTCATTTATTTATTTCGATCGAACACACCTATTAACCATATCAGTCAAAGATCACACATGCATCAATCAAATCTAAAATAGAGGTTTTTATATTTAAGACTTTCCTCATTTATCCTATTTTATAAAATTAAAATTAATTAGATATACATTTCATCATGCATCAATCAAATATAAAATAGAGGTTTCATATAAAATAGGATAAATGAGGAAAGTCTTAAATATAAAAACCTCTATTTTAGATTTAATTGATGCATGTGTGATATTTGACTGATATGGTTAATCTTTTTTATTCTATAATTTTATACTAATATATTCTTATTACTATATAATTTTATATGTGACTTTATACTAGTACGTGAAGCATGTACGTGATTTGCAAGTGTTTGTACGTGATTTGTAGGTCTACGTGTATGTGTGGTGTACCGCGTAGGTGTGGGTTTACTTGTGCGTGGGTAGTGCATGTGTGGGTGTGTTACGTGTGCGTGGGTGTGCATGTGTGCGTTTTTAATTATATAAAATGCAAACGAATTCCGAAAATCATGAAACTTATGCGGATGTCATGATATCATATGCATATGTCGTGGTAAAAAATTGAAAAAGTTTCGAGCACGTAATCACGTAGGTTGCTCACAAACCAGAACATCTCCATATGATATCAGATATGAATAATTATATGTTCAAATAGATTTAATAATATGAAAACATATTTTATAGTTATTCTGATGAAGTTTAAATTTGATAAAGTTTAAATTTATAGAACAACAAAAAATTATTTTGACTTGACAATGAGGTCATTAAAAATTAGAGATCATATAATGTCTAGTATGGAAAGATTATCCGTCGGCACAGGCCATCGTATTTTGTTTAGGAAGCACCATCGTAGCTTATCCCGTGATTTGGGCGTGGAGCGATGCGGGATTCCGGGCAGCTCCTGTGATTACGGACGTATCTCTATTTTTCTGATTTTTTAATTTACTATTAATTATAAAAAAATCAATGGTTAGGATTGATTTAAGATATTACTTCTTAGAAGATAAAGGGTGTACCTGAGTATAGCCCAAAAAATTTTGCATACGAAATCTCGAAGGGTTTGTTTGGTTCTTTTCCCTAACCAGTCTGGCTCATCTTGGATGTAGGCTGCGTTGGCTAGACAGAGACGATGCACAGCCTCTTTGTTTTGTGGTCTATCCAATGAAGATTTTAGAGCTATTTGATTAACCAAAACCGATTAGCCTAACTAATTTAACCAAAAAAATTGATTAACCGAAAGTTTTGTGGTCTATCCAATGAAGATTTTAGCGCTATTTGATTAACCGAAATTTATTGGGTTTTAAGCTAGTGTTAATAAAACTAACCGAAATTCTTTCGGGCTATTATATAAGACTTTATTTGTTAGAAGAATTTACTGTTTTTGGGTGTGTATAGCTAGGATGAAACAGAATCGGAGACATAAGGATATCAGTGATCATGCATTTTATCTCTTATTTTTTCTTGGGATTCGGAACCAGATATGGATCATCTGCTTACAAGCAAAATGAGATCCTAATTATGCAGCGATTGGGTTTGGTTACTGACATGTCTACGCTAAGCGCATCGAGAAAGAAGGCCTACGAGATGCTTTATGAGACCAAGCACAGTGCTTCCAACGTCGAAACACTGGAAGCGCTCTTCCACGGCATTGAGAATGAGTCACGTCTGAAGCAGTGCAAGCTCAAGGCCCTTCCTAGGCTGCGCGGTTGCCCTTTCCTAGTTGTCTATCATTTATGTAATATCAAAATGTTTATCTGTTTAATAGGATAGTCCCGCCCACGGTTGTAATTCTATAGACCTTCTAGGGCGATCGCTAGAAACGTGTTATTTGTAGCAAGCTTTCTACCTTAATTGCAAAGATGCACAAGTCTTTTGCATATTTGAAAAAAAAAACTTGCAGCAAAGTTCTGCAAAACAGTAAGTTTTGAGCTTATGTTGCTAGACCTAAAGTCTTGTGCATTTGCAATTTTGCAGTCGCGTATTCTACAATTTAGGTTGTGGTCTCGCTGTTGCTAGTGATCCTTTTTTGAGCTGGTCAACTCTAACCAGAAAGCATAGTCATCACATTCTGCTAACGAAACTGATAGCAAAACTCTGAATATTGCAGCAAGTTGCGAACTGGAAATGAAAGAGGCATGATGGCACATTGTGGTTCAGCTGGAGCATGGAGTGGCAATAACCTTTCAGGTTTGGATTCAGATTTTTTTTTGAAACAAATGGATTCAGAAAATTGTGCTGAAGAATTTCAATGGACCCAAAATTAAGCGCTTATATGTGTCTCAGTGAACAAGAACACCGGGGCTAACTTGCTAAGTCGCTACCTTCCTTGATCATATGAAGGATCAGAAGGATCTGAATAACACCTCTCAGTCCTAATACTATCTACACTGATGAACTACTACTTATACAGCTGGAGCTAGCAGCAAGCTGCCACATATGGCACCACGTGGTTTGCAGAGTGGCACGACATTGCCATGGTGCTCAGGAACGCCTTCTCCAGCTCCGCAGAGGCGCCCCTCCTCAGCAAGCACAGGGCGTACTCCACAACCATGGCATCACAGGGCAGTGTGATCCTGCCGTCGCCCCCCGTGAAGCCGAACTCCTCCTTGGACATCTGCAGGAGCTCCGCGAAGACTGCTGTCTGGAGGCATGCCAATGGCACCTCAAACCGTGCCCCGTCAGTCGTGTACACTGCGCAGTGGCCCTTGCTCGCCACGGAAGTGCAGCACTTGTCGACTTCCTTTGCTGCCGGCGTCGCCCCCCTGGTGAGGCGCTTTCTCCCAAGCGCTGCCATCCTCTGCCACTTCTTGGCCAGCTGAGCGATCCTCTTGGTGCTGATCATGGTTACTTCTTTCTTTCTTGGCTGGAAACTGGAGAAGAAGTGGAGTGCTTTGAGTTGAGATTGTGATGGCGTTCTAAGGCTACTTGTCCTGAATATATAGCTCACTCGAACTCGAGTGGGATGGTTGGGCAAGGGACATTGCCATGTGGAATGGTGAGCGCAATGTTGCAAGATGCGTCTGCAAGTACGATTTGGATGAGATTCTGATGGGCCGAAGTGTTTAGCTCATGCGGGAGCAGATCGTGGCGTGCTTCCGGTACATGGATTGGATCATTGGCCACCACCCATGTCGAGTGGTGTCGCTCGGAAGAGGCACAAGGACCACATGTTAGTGGGTGCCAAGTTGCCAACATGAAATGTGAGGGACACGCTCGTTCAGCTAGCAGTTGCGCCGTCAGATACTACATCATTATCGGTCCATTTCAGAGCAGTTTTCTTCAGGCTTGAAACAAGTCACCGCACACAACTAGAAGCTGCAATTTCGTTGGTCCTTGTTGTGAACTGTAGGAAGGGACTGGGCAATCAAATGGAGTTCACATGATATGCTACTGATCCACCAGACCACAAATTGAAGAAGTGGTATTGAGTTGTCGAACAACAACTTGTTTGTGCCGTTGAACAGGCTTAATCTGTGGGGCGATCAGAAACAATGTGCTGTGGCCTGAAATAACATTTTGATAGTCATTGCACAATCAGTGGAAGATCTGGAACTGATAAATTGGACCCAGTTTACATGTGGTCCTCATGGCCCATGCGGCATGCCTCAGATCAGTATGGCAACACATCGTGATATCATAGCACCAAACATAGCTGCAATTGATGCCAGCAAGTGCAAAACAGATATATATATATATATATATATATATATATATATATATGGCCCTAGAGAAATCTAATCAGAACCCCACATTGCTTCTCCTTGCAACACTGCATGTTCTGAGCTCATGGCCTTGCCTCTTGCCTGTCTGAAATGGTAACTGCACTTGATCTGCATCGCCTTCCCTTTGCCCTGACCTATAAATCCATCAGCTTAGCACCAACACTTCATCGCCCCACCAGCAAGCTAAGCACCACATCACCTGGTATCTGCCTGAACACCACCTTATACAAACTGAATTTCTCTCTCAGTATTCAGCCAAAAAAAGCAGGAGAAGCAACCATGGTGAGTGCCAAGAGACTTGTTCAGATGGCAAAGAAGTGGCAGAGAATGGCTGCCCTGGCGAGGAAGCGGCTGACGGCGACGCCTGGGAAAGAAACCAATGCTGGTTCGTGCGGCACATCGACGTCGGTGGCCGTGAAGGGCCACTGCGTCGTGTACTCCTCCGACTTGAGGCGGTTCGAGGTCCCGCTGGCGTACCTCGGCACAACGGTGTTCACCGAGCTCCTGAGCATGTCGCAGGAGGAGTTTGGGTTTGCCGGCGACGATGGAAGGATCACGTTGCCCTGTGACGCCGCGGTGATGGAGTACGTCATGTGTTTGCTTAGGCGAGACGCCTCTGAAGAGGTTGTGAGGGCGTTCTTGAGCTCCATGGTCAGACCTTGCCACCACAGCGTCAGTGGCATGGTGCCATCGATGCTCCAATTAGCTAGTATCTGTGTATAGCTATGATTAGCTCATGATGAAAAATTAGTAGTGGTTTTATTTAGCCAGATGTAGTTTTTTTAGATTAAGCATCTAGCCAGATGTAATATCCTGGAATCACAGGAAATAGTACAAAAGGTTCTTCGTTTTCAATCCTTTCTGATGTCTGAACATGTCCTCGCTGCATGAATTTCGAAACGTTTCTCGTTATACATGAATGACATGGTAGAAAACACAGTACTAAAACACAGAGGAAGCCATGGCCAGAAATCTAGCGAACGCGGAAGATCTGGTTGAAGAACGCAACGGCAGCGGCCGATGGCGGGCTCCCGGGATCTGAACGTGTGACCGAATTCTTGCTGTTGCGGCCCAGATCGAGAAAGGAAGAGCAATTTTGGGCTTTTGGTCTTGGTCTTTGCCGATGGGCCCACGTACTAGCCTGCATTACCGTTTGGGCCCCTCTGTGGCTGTGGGTCATCCTCATCCTTCACTGCCCGGTGGAGGCGCCACAGAACCGCAGAAGCCTGGCGAGCGCCGTTGAGTCCGCCGTGCCCCCCTCGGGGCTTACCGGTGGCTGTGGCGGCCCCCACGAGTGCGCCGCTCGGCAGTGCCTGGGCGCTCCGGTGAGAACTCCAAACCGAATAGGTGCCCCAATCGTACAGGAGGCATAAAATCAGCCAAATATGCTCAGATTACTTTGTCTATGTGCACAAGTAGCAGAAGGCCCTAGGATTTGCCCGTGTATCTCAACAGTAATGCATTAGTGCCTTGATTGGTTTATAGCAGCTGGCCGAACGGTGCCATATCTTATTTTTTGATTAATGGTCTGCTTTCACATATATTTCGTCCAGCTCTGAGCCATGGTCGATTCATTGCTGTCTTTCAGCATAGGGGCTGTACTTGACTGCCAGTTTGGAGCCATGGTCCTTTTGCTGCGTTGATATCATTTAGATGATTTAATTTTCACCATGTGTTAAATCCCCCCCCCCCCCCCCTCTCTCTATGCCACAAGGTCCCTTTGCATTTTGTATTGAAGCATACACTGTACCCAGTGTTCTCTCCTCAACTTATTTGCATGATAATATGTGAGTGTTCTTAGTTATAAATGTACATCTATTTTCTATTCTTGCCTATAAGTTAAATGTGTCCTCAAATAAAAGAAACAAAAATAGTAGCAAAATTTTCTGTAGGTGTTGGTTTGCCAGGCTCTTATTAGACCTATTGAGAGAATGGCAACAAGGAATAATGCCAACCGATCCGTTAAAATTTGGAGAATGCACAGTTCTTTCTTTTCGTCTAACTATGTCAGAGCACTTGACATACAAACTGCTAAGTATTTCATATCCTCAGGCGCTACAAAACTGCATTGCTGATGCAGTGCCGCATGTGCCATTGTATAGCTTGAAGGCTGGCAAGGCATAGCTACAGAGCTCAGGAATGCCTTCTCCACTTCTTCTGATTCATTTCTTCTGAGCAAGCATATCACATAATCTACCACAGCTGAACCCAAACTCCTCCTTGGACATCCGCAGCAGCTCACTAAAGACCATTGACCGAGGTACACCAATGGGACCTCTAACCTCCTGTCATGGCCTGGATCTACGACTGGCGAAGTAGTGCAGCATGCTTCATCGTCTCTGATGGCTGCCTTGACCCGTTGCCACTTCCTCGCTAATTGGGAAAACCTCTTGTGATGGATCATGGCCGGTTCCTGTTCTCTAGTATGGTGCTTCGAAATGCATACTGACTTGTCACTTGTGTCTGTTGGGATGACATCTTTACTTGCTAGCTCCTGGATATATAGGTGAAGAAATGGTTGCGTTGGTGCAGCTTGTATTTTGAGAACTAATTGGCAGGGGACAAGACCATGAGCTTCATACATGCATCAAAATTCAGATTTGATTTTACCAGACAATTGCTTGATGCACCGTCAACACTAAGATAGTGAACCATTGGTTTGGCAATCAGATATGTACTGTGGTACGTCTGCTGAATTGGTCAGAAACATAATGCTACCATACTGGTTCAGCATTATATTGAGGTCTTCAATGTGTTCCCAGTGCCCTGTATCAACTGATTTGGAGATAAACTGGTTCAGGTTGCTCAAAACAATCATTTCTGAAGAATGATTTGGGACCACACTATTTGTTCCGTTTTTGAGGGAATGAAACACTGATGTGATGGTGATTAGGTGGAAGCCAGCATCAATGTCTCACTTGGGACATGGCAGGATGGTCAAGAGCCATGAGCTGAGCAGATGCGTCGTTCACTTCACTGCTATTGGTTGCCTTTGCATGATAGGTGTTGGTGAGTGGTGCTTTGATTGCTGCAAATCATGCAGCTTGGTCCACAGTTCCATATGTCCATTTCCACCAATAGTCTGCATGATTTCTAGCATTGCATTTGACATCCAATTTCGTGGTATCTGTGTGCAGGCCCCAGTTGGCCTACATCCATTTTTTGCTTGCATGCCATGGCCAGTGTTTGCTGGGAAGTTCAGATCTCGGTTATGCATCTTCGAGGCTGCTCAACTCTCACCCTACTGTTACAAGTAATGTAAAGTGCGTGCAAGCCTGTATTCTGTAATTCTGTTGCCAGGGATTTCAGTGTTCACTTGGATTTAGAGAACATGTTCAGGAAAATAAATCAGAAATAGGCTTAGGCTATCAGTTGTGCATTTCGCAATTTCATATTTGAATAAACACCACGTAGTGTCTTTTCTCCAGTGCTTAATTCCCTTGTCCATTTATGACTTCACCTGGGCAATGCTATGATTTAGCTTGGCATATTGGAAGTGCATGGCTGCTGTTGCCCTGTGCAATATGCAGTGAACTTTTGGAGCTTAAGTCATAAGATTTTGCAGAAGGAACTTACTGCCTTCTAATTGAACTCCTAATATTTAATTAATCATCTATCAGTACAACAAAGAATATTTACAAAGAACAAGAATAATGGCCGTAACATGCTAGTTTGCATCTTCCTTGATTGCTTGAAGGATCTAAGGCTCTATATAGAAGTTTTCTTTTCCTAAAACCTATACTGAACTACTTTACATTCACTTAGGAGCTGCAAACAACAACTTGATGGCTAACTCCAACAGATGGTGCAATACAGCTTGCATAGTGGCATGACACTGCCATGGTGCTCAGGAATGCCTTCTCTACCTCTGCTGAGGAGCCTTTCCTGAGGAGACACATGGCATACTCCATGACCGCAGCATCACAAGGAAGCGTGATCCGCCCATCGCTCATGAAGCCAAACTCCTCCTGGGACATCTGCAAGAGCTCCGCAAAGACCAGTGTGCCCAGGTACGCCAGTGGTACCTCAAACCTCCTCCCATCTGAACTGTACATCACGCAGTGGTCCTTGCCCGCCACAAAAGTGCAGGATTGATCGGCTTCCCTTTCCACCCTCCAGGAGAGCTGCTTTCTCCCCAATACTGCCATTCTCTGCCACTTCTTGACCATTTGAGAAATCTTCTTTGTGCTGATCATGGTTTCTTTCTTCCTGTCTTGCTGGAAGCTGGAGAGCTGTGCTTTGGTTTGCAATGCTTTGTTTGAGAAGCTGGAAGTGATGGTGTTTGGAGTCCGCTAGACCATGAATATATAGATGAAGGAAAGAGCTAGGCAAGTGGGATGATTGGCAAAGGACAAGGCCATGAGGTGGTACATGCATATGTTCTGGATCAGATTCTAATGGGGCCAAGTGTTTGGTGCATGCCAGAGTCAGGCGTAGTGCGCTTTCATTGCTTGGATTGGACAGCTATACAGGGTAGTGTATGGCAGGTAAGAGGCATGAGGACCCCATGTTAACTTGAGGTTCGGTCAAAGCGAAGGGGCAGACATGTTCTGGTAGCTGTAAGTGCAATCAGAAATCAGCAGTATGGATGCCTGGCTCTCTTGTCTCCTTGTTTTCTGAACAAAAATGATGCCTCCATTGAGGGATCCTTTGTTTCAGCGTCCATGGTCGAGACTCAGATTGGAAACTTAGGTTCAAGTCACTACCACTTCTTCTAGATGATTTGGCTGAGCACCCTATTTTAGTATGCTATAGTGCTTACAGTGCAATGCCACTGAGATTGCTGGCGGTTGGGAATGCCACTGAGATTGCTGGCGGTTGGGAGTGCCACATGTTTCAGTAATCTTTCCTGTGCTTGCGTGCTCCACTTGAAATTGTATCTTCCGTACAGAAGTGTCCTGCGTGCAAATTCCCAAAGAGGAGTGATATCCACGTTCAGGAAGATTTGCACGTGTTTCTATCTTAGTTCTCTCATGAGCATTACCCATTACTTGAGAAGGTCTAGTCCATATCACTGAACTAAATGATCGGTGCATCATATATGGCCTCAGTTTTAATACCATGATTCATATGATTAGGTACCGGTTCGATTCAAATGGCATATCTATCCATTACACGCCTCGGTGTGTTCTAGAAAAAAAATGGCATATCTATCCATTACACGCCTCGGTGTGTTCTAGAAAAAAAATGGCATATCTATCATCATGGATACAGTACGTTTGGGATCTATTTCAATGTTTGATGGTGAAGTTTCAGCTGTTCTTTCTAAATGATCGGTGCATCCTATATAGTTCAACTAGGCTGTTCAGGGTGTGGATGACTACCTAGGTTCAAGTCTTTAGGTGCCTATATTTTCTCAATTAATAAAATGCCACTTAGTTCCTCTTAGGTCGGTCTAGTTTTTTTAATATCATAGTTCACACAGTAAGGTACCGGTTCAATTCCTATGGTATATTTGTCTCCATGGACATAATAAGTTTTTGGTCTATTTTAAAGTTGGATGATGAGGTTGTTATAGATAAGGGAGACTGAATTGGATGATTGTATTAAGCCCGGTAGCGACTACATATAGACTCATGAGAGACACAAGAGGGAAACTCGACTAGGAGATTACACTAATACCCCTGACTATTATTTTTTTGACTGTCAACGGGGGGGCCGGGGGGGGGGGGGGGGGGATGTTCCCCACCTGATATTTTCATTGTGCCCAATAGGCTGATAAGTAGTTTACAAGGTTGGAATTACAGAGTGAGGTGGATCACACAAACATGATGAACGCCGAGAATTGTTCCTGAGGCATCCCGTTTGGTGGGTTGATTGTCAGCACGGAGTCGATGTTATCGTTTGGCTGGAAGGTGATGCCCAAGCGTTGCCATATCGAACTTCCCAAGTTGCAGCCCCACATTATATGTTCTGGGGTTTCCTCAGCTTCCCGGCAGACTTATATGCTCTTCAAGAAACACCTGACTATTATACCTTGGAGAGTTAACACCATGCACTAGACTAATACACTGAAAATCCAAAATTGAAAATGTCATCGAAGCGTGCAACTTTTGAACAATATCAATGTAGAAAATGACCTTCTCCACAAGAGGGTACTGCCTTCACAAACCACTACACCAGAATTCCTAGTCACAGACGGGCCTTAACTTAATCACAGATAGGCATTTCACAGGTCTGTGAGAATGCGTCTGTAATAACTGTAATCACAGACAGATATTATACCAGTTTGTGAAAGTAGTTAAGGAACCGTCTATACATGTATCACAGATGGTGTCCATACCTGTTTGTGATAAAGTTTCATCACAGACGGGTATGCTTATTCAGAGTACTTGGTTTGTTCATATGCACTATTGAGCGGAGGCCGCTGACAACAAAAATTGGATTTGTCCGTGCACGAACTAATTACTATGTGAGCTGATTTACTAGTATTATGCATTAGCTCTTGGTTAATTGTTGAAGTAGCTGTCAGGGACAATGCCATGTCATAGTGTAACAGTGCTGGGAAAATTTGCTTGAGGACTTTGCATTACCCCAAGTCTCCAAAAGCCTCTTTACAGCTTCAATTATTCTGCCTTGTTTGATATTTAACATGTTTAATCCAAGATTCCGATTAGCAGCTTAACATTTCTGCCGCCCCTTTCATATATGGAACCAGGCCCATTACCTTTGCATTTTCTAGTTGAAGCATATATTTCAGGCTAACTCTTACAAGCATATATTTCTGCATGTACACCTATTCATCATTCTTGTCTCCTGATTTAATATAACTTTTGAAGAAAGAAAGGCAATGCAAAACAAGACCAAATTTTGCCTGTAGGAGTTGGTTTGCCATGCTCCTGTTAGATTTTTTCAAAATGGCATCAACAAATGACAACTACTAGTTCTCTAAGATAATATACAATTTCTTTCTTTTCCTTCTATCTATGTCAGAGTACTAATGCACTAATCGCTGCAAATTCCTGCATATCTTCAGGAGCTACAAACTGCAAATTGCTGATGCAGCACCACCGGTGGCATTGGATAGCTTGATTGCTGGCAAGGCATCACTACAGAGCTCAGGAATGCCTTCTCGACTTCCTCTGATGCATTTCTCCGGAGCAAGCATATCATATACTCGACCACAGCTGCATCACAAGGCAGAGTGATCCTGCCATTACCTGTGAAGCCAAACTCCTCAGCCATCCTCAACAGCTCACTGAAGACCATTGAACTGAGGTACGCTAATGGGACCTCGAACCTGCCCCCATCCGCCGTGTACATGGTGCAGTGGCCTTTGTTTGCAACTGGCGAAATGGTGCAGCATCTGTCATCTTCTTTGGTGGCTATTTTTACCCTTTGCCACTTCCTCGCCAACTGAGCAAGCTTCTTGGGATTGATCATGGTTGTTGCTTGGTTCTTCTTGATTCTGAGGTCTGGTGCTTGGAAATGCTTTGTTGTGACTCTGATTGTAGTGATGGTGTCTTGGTTGCTAGCTCCTGTATATATAGGTGAAGAAATGGTCCATATCTTGAGTGCAGCTGTGCCTTTCTCAGACTAATTGTCAGGGGACATGGCCATGAGCTGGGTACATGCATTGCTAGCTGCAAATGTAGACACTTGAGATTCAGATCTGATTTTGCTGGGCCATCACTTGGTCCACTTTGAAGGCAAAGATAGCGGACTAGTGGTTGGGCAATCAGATACGTACTACAGTACCGGTTGCTGAATTGGGCTGAGACATAGTGCAAGCTCGTGGGTTCAGCTTTTATGGAGCTGCTCATATATGTTTCAGTGTCCTGTTTGAAGTGGTTCAGAGATGAGCTGATTAGGTTCGCTCAGACGCAATCGTTTCTAAATGATTCAGGCCCTACCTCCTTTTTTGTTAACACCTATTTGATTGTGGTTAACTGAAAAGTCAGCATCAATGCCTCAACGGGGACATGGCAGGTTGGTTAAAGAGTCAGGAGATTTGATTCCCAGGCAGATGTAGGGTTCACTTCACTGCTTTTTGGTGTGTACTCTGTTCTTGGAGCTGCATGCTAGGTGTTAGTGAACAGTGCTTTCATTGCTGCAAATCATGCAATTTGGTGGACAACTCCATATCTCAGTTCCTGTAGATGGTCTGCTTCATTTTTATCATAGCATGTGACAATGATTTTATGGTATACCTGCACATTTTCAATGGACTAGTTTTTGCTGGAGAGCAATTTGAAATCATAGTTATGAATCCTTCTATGCTGATGTCCAAGTAAATGTTTACATGAATTTACTGGATATCATTACTTTCACTGTAGTCTTACGTTGTAACCAGAATGTTTTACTTAACATTTGCAATTTTGCAGGCTTTGAGTTCTACAGTTCTGCAGCTTCAGCTTTGGTTTTATACACCATACACTGTCCTTTATCTAAAGCATAACTCACTTATTTCTTTTTCCCTTGCATCATTTCACTAAAGAAGAAAATCTAACTCAAGGCCCAAAGACATAATGGCATGATTTGGTTGGTCCAGAATGGGTAATGACAATTGTCCTGTTCCATATGCAGTAGATTTTTGGATCTCATGCTGTAAGATTTTGCTGAAGAGTTGTTTCCTTGTAATGTAAGTCCTAAAAAGTGATATAATCATTTGTCAATACAATGAAGCATATTTACAAATAGCAAAAATATTTTCTCTAACTTGCTGTGTTGGCGTCTTCGTTGATTGCTTGCAGAATCAATTGGCTCTGCAGAGAGTACTGTTTTCCTACAACCTTACATACAATTAGAGCTGCAAATGGCAACTCTGACTAACTCCTACAAATGGCACCACACAGCTTGCATAGTGGCATGGCACTGGCGCACTGCCATGGTGCTCAGAAATGCCTTCTCTACCTCTGCGGTAGGGATGCAAGTGGCTAGTCCGCGAACCCACATATAGGCTTAATTTTTGCGAGTTCAAGCGGCAACTCACAAAAATTAAGCCTATATGCGGGTTATGCGGGCTGCCGCTTACATCCTTACTCTGCAGATACCCTTAGCAGGAACATGGCATACTACAGCACTGTGGCATCACAAGGAATCCGCCCATTGCTTGCAAAGCCAAACTCCTCTTGGGACATCCGCAGGAGCTCCTCAAAGACCGTACTGCCAAGCTATGCCAGTGGCACCTCAAATCGCTTCTTATCTGCTGTGTACATCACACGTCCACACGGGGTCCCTTGTTTGCCACAGGAACGCAATGCTTGTCAGCTTCCTTTGCTATGCTCAAAATGAGGTGTTTTCTTCCAAGTGTTCCCATCCTTCTTGGCCAGCTGAGCAATCCTTTTGGCACTGATCATGGCCATTTCTTCCTCAATTTTCTCTGGCTGGAAACTGGAGAGCTTGGATTCGAGTTTGTAATGCTTTGTTTGTGGAGCTGCCGAGTGATGGTGTTTGGAGAAGTCTTGACCCTGAATATATAACTGAATCAAAGAGCAAGGAATATTGTCAAGTGGGATTATTGGCAAGGGACAAGGTCATGAAGACATCAACGCAGTATGTGCATACATTTGAGACCCTTTCTGTGCTTGGATTGAGGACCTCCTATGCAGTCATGCTGAGCGGTTTAGTGGGGAAGGGGCACGAGGGCCATGTGAAATGGGAGCAACATGAATTGAGAGGGCCAGAATAGTTCAGCTAGACATAGTGCAATCAGATATTGACAGTCGAAGTCCATGGTGGGATCCATTTAAGTTCGGGGTGCAAGTGTCGAGACTGAGGAAGCTTCGCTGATGCACCATGAACATGCTCATGATTATCAGCTACTTGCCTAATGCAATCTTGTAGGTTCATGTAAGAAAAAAACAATGAAAATGGAGTTCACATGAGATGCTGATAATCCAATAGACCGCCAATTGAAGAAGTGATATGAAGTGTCGACCACATTGTTGTGTTGTTCAGATACAATGTGTTGTGGGCATGAACAACTGTCCAAGCACAGAAGTAATTGGTACTGACGCAATGTTACAATGGACCCACTTTACATGCCTTCATGAAGCGTGCTTCTTTGACAGGGTTGGTAACTGGTCAGTATGGCAGCAAATTGTGATACCCAAGCACTTGCGTTGTGTCAGTATGGACCGACACTGCTATTAGTGGCTCCAACAAGTGGCAAACGGATGGTCCTGAAAATTTAAATCCGATCAAAATCAGGCTGCTTTTTCTTCCAACATTGCATGTTCTGAGCTCATGGCCTTGTACCGTGGCAGCCTGAGTTGAAAGCTGCACTTGAATGGCATGCTTCTCTTCGCCCTCAGTTATAATCCATGAGCCTAGCACGGTAGCACCAACACTTAATCAACCACACCACACCTAGCTCAACACCACCTGATACAAAGGAGCCCTAGAGTTCAAGAGGACGAAGAAAGGAGAAGCCAAGCAGCCATGATCAGTGCCAAGAAACTTGCTCAGATGGCAAGGAAGTGGCAAAGAATGGCGGTCCTCGCAAGGAAGAGGCTCACATTAACACCTGTGAAAGAAACTGACGGGTTATCATGCAGCACTTCGTCGGTGGCTGACAAGGGTCACTGCGCCATGTACTCGGTTGACGGTCTGGCGGTTTGAGGTCCCGCTGGCGTACCTCGACTCCGCCATCTTCGGTGAGCTCCTGAGCATGTCGCAGGAGGAGTTCGGCTTCGCTGGTGGTGACGGCAGGATCACCTTGCCATGTGAATCTTCAGTGATGGAGTATGTGATGTGTTTGCTTACGAGAGATGCCTCTGAAGAGTGCGAAAGGTTGTTTCTGAGCTCCATAGCAAGGTCTTGCCACTATGGAACTGGATTTGTGCAAACCATGGATCATACCCAGCAAACTGTTGTTCCTAGCTTCTGAAGATTAGCTTATGCGTAGTAGCAAGCAGTTTGTTTTTACCTTTTCTTGTTTCATGTAAATATTTACAGACATGTTCGTCTGAACTAATTCAACACTACTTTTCAACGAACAAACAATGTTTTCCTCTAACAATGAATCAACATAAGCTAAATTTCAACGCAGACCACCTTCTCAAAAATCAAATCTCAAACCACAAAGGGGATCAAAAATACTTCCTTGGCCCTCGCGTCGTCTGCCAGAGGCGACTCGGGGGCGGGGGGGGGGGGGGGGGGGGGGGGGGGAACCCACCGCCGCCGCCCAAGGCCCCTTGGGGCCGCCCCTCCGGCCGCCGTCGCTGCTCCCTACAGCGTGTGGCTGGCGGCGGCGGCCCGCGGTTGTGCAGCTCAAAAAGGCAGCCCCGCCCTTCCTTCCTCTCCTCCCTGCCTCCTTTCTCCATTCCGAGTTCCCAAACTTCGTTGCGTGCGTTGGCCGGCGACAAACCGGATCTGCGTTCTTTGGGCACAAATCAGGTGCCTCCCACCACGGATCCAGCGTCCTCATTCCTACTGCTAGCTGTTGAGTGGAGGCGTGGGGATTTGAGCGGAGCAGTTGGCGGCGCTGCCAACGGCGAGTTTCGTGCAGTTGGGAGGACGGATCCGGCCTCTTCGGGCCTGGATCTGCGGTCCCAACCACCGGATCCGCGTGGGACACAAGCTGGCGTCGCCCCGGGACCAGCAGTCACGGATGCCGGCGGCGACCGCTGCTGGTGAGCGTGGCTATGCTGCACCGGCTCATCGGTTCCGTCTCAGGTCAGATCTGCCCTGATGCAGAGTGGGGTGGTGCACGCAGTTTGGCTGCGGGCAAGCCGGCAGCGGGGCAGCGTGCCTGTTCTCCTTTGTGTTCATCTGCAGGGGCCAGGTCCGGCGGCACGATGCACATAGCTTGGTCGTGGGCTTGCTGGCGGCGGGGCTACGTGCGGTGCGCACCCTTCCCCTCTGTGCCGCTCTCTGGTTGTTCCTTGGCCATTGAGAGCCTTCGCTGCCTCATACGGGGAGGACAGAGTGCCGACTTCGGTCATGAGCGAGCTTCAGCGTCCCCCTTTGCTACCCTTCTCGGCCGGTCTTGGTCTCTCGGGGTCTGATCTGCCTCAATGGGGAGGACGAAGCTCCGCTCAGGGTGTCAACTCGCTCAATGGCGCAGGTGACTGCTTAAACGCAGTTTTCTAGACGAGAGTCTTGCTTGGCTTGTTGCCAGTGTCGACAACGATGGCGCCCTTTGTGCGTCATGTTTCTCCTTGGAGGCGTTGTCAAGCTCTCATTTGCCATCTTGTCGAGTTTGATCTCCGGGTGAAAACCCAAGTCAGTGATACTGGACAAGCATTGATGGCATCTCTCTATGTCACTACCTTCCTAAAGGCATTACTTGGGAGATCTTTGGCACCCCCACGCTTACATCATGATTATGCACAAGTTCTAACCAGCAAACTTCACTACCAGTGTCCTAGCTTTGCCATTCTCCATGACCCTTGATTAGTTTGTCTCATCAAATGCCGGTAACGAGACCATGATCCCCTCTCTTGGATCTCCTCGCGACCCAATTGTCGGTCCTCTCTCCATTGTGGCTTCCTCCCCTCAATGGGCGTTGGCGGGCGTCAACTGGGTCCTGGATGTGCTTCAAGACATTGTAATCACGATTGTCGTCTATCATTTTGACTCGAAGCTTTACAATCGCTGTTGGGGTGGAGGTCGCCGGGTTGAGCCGTTGGTGGTGGTGTTAGTTGATGAACAACTACAAGCTGCTTATCATGGGAGTCCTTTGTTCCTATTTCTGAGTCTTGTTGTTGTCCTCCACTCTTCCTTGCGTGCGTTGTTTGGTCGTGGTGTTGTGTTGTAAGTGTGTGTTTTCTGTTGTATCATTGTGAGTGGTAATTTATATTATCACTCTAGTGCAATATATTGTGAGTAACCAGCAGTGGTAATTTATATTATCACTCTCTAGTCGCCGGGCTGATCAGCAGCGCCGAAGAGCCAACACCGTGTGGAGCGGTGGCGATTCTTACGATCCAATTCTTTCAACGACTCCCAACTAATTTCCGGTGTTCCTCTGTTCGACTTCCACGCCGGCGCCGTTTCTGAAGCCACCAGCCCACTCCCCAGTCCCCACGATAGCAGAGGGCATCACCCGCTTCTCGCTGCACTTGAACGGCATGCAGGTTTGGCAGACATACAACCCATGTTGCTAGACGAGAGAACTTGCAGTCTGCTCCATTTCTTTTTGAACAATCATATCGATCTAACTTTCATTGCCAATCTCTCAACTATTTACATGTATCATTCAAGAATGACCCAAAAGAAAAATCCTCAGAAGCTAGAAACAGCAACTTGCTGGCTACTAATAACTCCCATGGACTGCGCCAATCCATTTCCACAGTGGCAAGGCCTGACCATGGAGCTGAGGAACGCCCTCACCACCTCTTCCGATGCATCTCTTCTAAGCAAGCACATCACGTACTCCATGACGGCGGCGTCACAGGGCACCATGATCCTGCCGTCGCCGGCGGCGAACCCGAACTCCTCCTGCGACATGCTCAGGAGCACGCCGAAGATGGCGGAGCCGAGGTACGCCAGCGGGACCTCGAACCGCCTGCCGTCTGCCGAGTACACCACGCAGTGGCCCTTGCCGGCCACCGGCGAGGCGCTGGTGCACGGTGATCCCTCGGCGGTGGTTCCTTTCGCCGGCGTCGATGCGATCCGCCTCCTTGCCATGGCAGCCATCCTCTGCCACTTCTTGGCCATTTGAGCAAGTCTCTTGGCGCTGATCATGTTTCCTGTCTCCTGCTTTCCTCCTGGCTAGAGCTACAAGTTCAGAGAGCTTCAGTTTGTATTGTATTGTATTGTATTGTATTGTATCTAACAGGTGGTGTTCAGCTACTTGGTGAGTTGGTGTAGTGCTTCGCTTGCTGATGGACTGATCAAGTTTCGGTGCTGAGCTGATGGATTTATAGGTGAGCTGAGGAGGGGAAAGAGAAGCATTCTGCATGCCGTTCAAGTGCAGCTATCCACTCCTGCTGGCAAGGGACAAGGCCACGAGCTCTGAACATGCAGTGTTGCATTGCAAGAGAAAGCGAGTGTGATTTTGATCGGATTTCTCTGGGCCATCTGTGTTGGCACTTGTTGGAGCCACTATTGCAACATTGTTGGGGGTGCTTGGATATAGTTCAATATAATGGTTGGATACCAATGCGCTGCCATAGTGTGGCCAGTCATGTCTAGCAAGCACACCTCGTGGATAACCACATGAAAATTGGGACCAACGTGTCAGGACCATTTCTATGTGATCCCTTCACTGAGATATCAAGAAATCTGACAGTTGTCGACTCATATCCGCCCCATAACATCTTGTATCTCTGAACAACCGGACGAGAAGGGTGTTCAGCTGTCCAAGCAACTTGCTGGACAACTTCATATCACTTGTTCTGTTGGCGGTCTGTTGGACCACTGGCATCTCATGTGAGCTCCATTTCGTCGCTCCTTGTTACATGGACCTACAAGATTACAACTAGGCAACAACCAACAAGCTGAAAAGCCTTGGTACGTAGTTCTAGTGCATTGAGGTTGATCACGCTGTTTGGTTCACCGACACCACTTACAATTATGATCCTGTTTTAACAAAGACTCCGATTCAGTTTTAGCAAAATCTACCTTTCAATGGTTGGTTTCTCCTTGTTCTCCGCTCAGCATGAGATGATGATATCCAATTGCAGAGGCAACTTTATCACAACACAAATGATCAACACAACTCTACTTTATGGTGTTGTTCGTACAATGCCAGAATTACATAAATCTAGGACATGAAAAACATAGTAGAACAGCCCGGCCAGTTGGTTAGACCAGAGTCCGAGAACTTGATGTTCCATTTCTTGGTTAGCAATCATCCTAGTTCCATTACCAATCTCCCAAAAGCAACTATTTACAACTTTACATCATCGTGAAAGAATTGGAAACGGGGAGAACAAAGCACCATGGCTAGCTCTAGCTATTCGGTGCTAATCTTCAAAAGCTAGGAACAGCAAGTCCCATGGGCTGCGTCAAGCCATTTCCATAGTGACAAGGCCTCGCCATGGAGCTCAGGAATGCCCTTTCAACTTCTTCAGATGCATCTCTCCTAAGCAAACACAGCGCGTACTCCATCGCTGTGGAGTCACAGGGCAGCGTGATCTTGCCACCAATACCTGAGAAGCTGAACTCCGCCTGCGACATGCTCAGGAGTTCGCTGAAAACCGTTATGCCGAGGTACAACAGAGGGACCTCAAACCGCCTGCCATCAGCGGAGTACACGACGCAGCAGCCCTTGCCAGCCACCACCGACGACGTGCTGCACGATGACCCCTCGGTCTCTTTCGCCAGGGTTGGCATTAGGCTCTTCCTCGCAAGGGCAGCCAATCCTTGCCACTTTCTTGCCATTTGAGCAAGTCTCTTGGCACTGATCATGGCTGATTCAGTCTGCCTTTCTTGTTGGAAAGTTCAGAGAAGCTCTGCTTCTACCAGGTGATGATGTTCAACTATTAGGTGCTGTGCTTATCTTACTCGTGAGCCGATGAAGTGTTGCTGCTAAGCTGATGGATTTATAGGGCAGGGAAAACAGAAGGATGCAATTCAAGTGCAGCTATCAGCTCAAGCTGCCAGGAGACAAGGCCATGCGTCCAGAACATGCAATGCTGCGGGAAAAAGCACCGTGGTCTGTTTCGCATTTGCTTCCATACTGACTACAGTCAAGCACTCAAGCATGCAGCACATGAGCACTGGGTCCAATGTGTCCAGGCCAGTGATTCAATTATTTTTGGAGATTCATATGTCCCTTTTGAAGATCTAAAATGTTATCTTGGTTCTACCGATTAAGACATATAGCCAGGCAAGTTGTTCATGTCCATGGCACATTGTATTTGAACGACCAAATTAAATGTGCCCAGCAGATCCAAACAACTTGGTCGACAACTTCACCCAGCTTTCTGTTGGATCACTAGCATCTCCTGTAAACTCCATTTCCTTGTTTTCCTCTTAATGTCTCCATCTGCAAGACTTCAAGAATGCAACTAGACGAATGACATCATGAGGCGAAATCAGGTAAGTCCGTACAGCATTACAGGAGGGAACTCTGATTCTTTTTCTTTTTGGCATCTGCTGACAGATGTAACTATTAAAGCCACGGTTTGTGTGCATGCCTAAGCTCACATCCTCGCATGCCTGATCATAACTCATTCGCTTCAAGTTCAGTCAACTTGTTTTGACATCCAGGGTACCGATTTCAGTTTTGAACTCTTGCAGCTTGTCATCTGATTAAAGCATCAAATCCAAGTTTCCTTGATTGCGTCTTGCTGTGGCAAGTTCCAGGTATTAAATCTGAGCGAGAACAGCTGACACATCATCATCCAGCTCTGAAATAAGTCCCAAAATTGCCAAATACTGCATCCACGTTTAGCAACATGTCACGAGCATTTAGTTCAGTGATATGGACTAGACCTACTGAAGTTACGGGTAGTGCTCAAGAAAGAGAACTCATTGAAACACATGCGAATTTCCTATGCGAGGATATCACCCTTCTGTACAAGAGACACATGTTGAAGTAGAGCACAGAGCACACAAGCATAGGAGAGACTACCAAAACATTAAACATGTGATACTCCAATGGATTCCAATCTCGGTCAGTGGAGTTCCACTGCAAGGCACTATAGCATATTACTAAAATAGGATCCTCAAAATCAAATCATCTTTAGATGATAGCTACTTGACGAACCTTAGGTTTCCAGTCATGGACACTAAACCAAAAAGAATCCCACCATGAAAGGCATTTGCTCTGCCAATATCTGAATTGCACTACAGCTATCCAAACCAACCTGGCCCCTCAAACTTCACGTTGGCCCCGATTAACATGGGGTCCTTGCTCCTCTTTGCTATGCACTGCTCAGCATCGCTGCAACGCGTAGTGTCCAATCCAAGCACCGAAAGTGCACTATGACTGGTTCCAGCATCCACCAAACACTTGGTCCCATCAGAATCTGATCCCAATTATATGGCCTTGTCTCTTGCCAATCATCCTATTAGACTGGATGACTTGCTCTCTTCGTCAGTGGCTCGGCTATATATTCACGGTCAAGCAGCATCCAAACACCATCAATTGCAGTTCACAAACAAAGTATTGCAAACCCAAACCAGAGGTCTCCAGTTTCCAGCGAGACAGAAGAAAGGAAGAGTTAGTTACTTCAAGCAACAATGATCGGTACCAAGAGGACTGCTCAGTTAGCGAAGAAGTGGCAGACGATGGCAGTGATGGGGAGAAAGCGGCTCACCTGGGGGTTGGCAAAGGAAGCCGATGAGTGTTGTGCTTCTGTGGCAGTCAAGGGGCACTGCGTGATGTACACTTCAGATGGGAGGCGGTTTGAGGTTCCACTGGCATACCTTAGCACATTGGTCTTCTCAGAGCTCCTGCGGATGTCACAGGAGGAGTTTGTCTTCATCGGCAATGAACGGATCACGCTTCCTTGTGATGCGTCTTCATCGGCAATGAACGGATCACGCTTCCTTGTGATGCTGCATTCATGGAGTATGCCATGTGTCTCCTCAGGAGAGGCTCCTCAGCAGAGGTAGAGAAGGCATTCCTGAGCACCATGGCAGTGTCATGCCACTATGCAAGCTGTATAGCACCATTTGTTGGAGTTAGCCATCAGGTTGCTGTTTGCAGATCTTAACTGAATGTGAAGTAGTTCAGTATAGGTTGTAGGAAAAGAAAAATTCTCTAAGGAGCCTTTTGATCCTTGTAGAAATCAAGCAAAGTGCAAACTAGCATGTTACAGCCATTATTCTTGTTCTTTGTAAATATACTTTGTTGTACTGATAAATGGTAATGCTGATATAAATATGTTACTAGCGTGGATTGGACATGATGAAAATGAAACTCAACTAAATTATTTAAAGGGTGCACAAGCTTGGAGTCAGGATATCACGCAGCAAAAGGTCAGGATTAGTCCAAACTCCAAACTCCAAGTCAAGTACAGCCCCTACGCTGAAAGCCACAGCAATGGAACAACCATGGCTCACAGCTGGACGAAATATCACATGTGATGCAGAAAAACAAGCAGACCATCAATCAAAAATAAGATCTGGCACCGTCCGGCCAGCTCCTATGAACCAATCAAGGCACTAATGCATAAATCTTTTTTTAGGATAACGGATGGGAGGAGAGCTCCCCACCAATTCATTGATCACGAGTGCAATACTAATGCATTAACCTTGAGGTGCAAACGGTGTACACGGGCAAATCCAATGGGACCGAATAGACGACTTCCCTTCTACTGCTTGTGCATATACATACATGAACTAATCTGAGCAAATTTGGCTGATTTTCTGCCTCCTATGGTCCCATACGAGCTGACGAGGGTTCTCACCGGAGCCGACGAACTGTCTCCCGAGCGGCGCACACGTGGGGAGCCGCCACGCTGCCATGGAGGTGTCATCACAATCGACGGACAACACAGCCACGGGAAAGCCCCGACGGGGGCATGGCGGACTCAACGGCGCTCGCCAGCCTTCCGCGGCGCCGCCACCGGCAGTGAAGGAACGGATGACCCAGAGAGCGGCCCAAACGGTAATACAGGCTAATTTCTCGATCGGACCAAAAGCCCAAAACTGCTCTGCCTTTCTCGATCTGGGCCGCAACCGCAAGAATCCAATCGCCGAGTCGGGCGGACGGTGGGTTCCAAATTTTTGAGGTGTCAAACGCCAATAGGAGAGGAAAAAAGTTTACTCTGTCCCCCTCAACTATCACAAAAGTTTGTTTTTTTCCCTAGAAACCGATATAACTCCTTCTCTATTCTTTTCAAATCGTATACATAAGACCTCTCTGGCCGTTTCTCTAGGGGTTTTTTTCTTTTCTAGCAAAATATGCATGTGCGTTGCAACAAGAGCTTGTTGCATGGTCACTTTATAGACCCCTGTGGCTACAAGATTTATTTCAACAATCGCATCATGTGTCTGAATTTACTTCGGCGTTGCAACTGAATAAAAATTATCAAACTTTATTATTTATTTGAGTCGATTTATGGTTTTATTAGTTGGATGTTAGTTGATCTAGGTACTAATAGTAATAAGTTTTGTTACTAATAAGACTGATTTATTATCAAGTAATGGGTCAAGAGTTCAAAGATACATGTAATACTATATTCATTTATTTTGTTATTTTTATATTTATAAGGAAGAATAGGAGATAATCCAGATTACATCTAATCTAATAGGAAAAAAATAGTCAAAACGTGTAGCACGCACGAACGTTCGTCAACAACAACAAAAAAAAAACAAAGCAGAATGGGCTTCATGCACGTGGAAATTATTGCCCAATCTAAACGGAATAGCCAACCTGAGCCTTAGGCTGCTATGTACTAATTTGTCGCAGCCCGAAAGGAGGCGTGTTGCACCATCATGAATGTAAAACGCAGCTACAAATTAGGATTCTATTCTATTCAGGTTAGTTAGAATCTGGAGATCTTGGATTTATAAGTTCGATCACATGTACATGACCTAATTCGTTTGGAATCGGACAGGACTCTTGGGTTCTTAATTTTGTAAGTTTTAAGTGACAACTCGTATTGATGTAGAACAAAATCCATATAAAAATAGATATAGACGAACATTCATGGAGTTAGTTAGGGAAAGATAGACAAAAAAACGGCTGAAATTTTTCCTCTTTATTATTAGGTATAGATATAGATATATTTATTTTGGCTAAATCTTTAAATAATTATAGTAAATTAGAAAAAATGAAAAATCTAATTTTGTTGTAGTTTACTTCGACGTGACGGCCTCCGGTACTGGATCTACTCGTGCACACGGTGTGATTTGCTAATGGTGAGTTTGGTTTGAGGACAAGGGTGGATAGAATATGACCATCCATGAATTTTGAGATATGGATATCCATGTTGTCTGTTTGGTTGTATGGATGAGACGAACTATTTTTTTGTTTGGTTGAAGAATACTTGACTAATTATCTCTATTATTTAAACATAACAACAACTAATTATACACTAATAAATAACCACAAACATTAATCTTGTCATTATAATCACTAATTAAACATAAAATAAGTTAATTAATACTATACTAATCTAATTGTCACACAAAACATGAGTCAATCAACATAATAATATTTATCAAAACCTATCTTGTCATCATAATTACTAATTAATAATATAATATACTAATAATTCTTAATTTGTTTGTTAATGACATATTAGAAAAGCATGAATATGCTCATCCGCCAGATTTCTGAGGGTCACCATATCCAACATCTACCTAGAATATTTCATATTCCATATCCTAGATATCCAGATTCAGCCTGTCCATCCAACCAAAAAGCATCGTTCCTGAATATCCGGAATATTCAGGTGCTATCCATCGAACCAAACACATCCTAAGATTATTGAGATGGTAACATCTTTCTTATCATTTCCTTACACCCGGCTTAACAGAACTGCACTGTACATACATCATGAGACTACTGAGCTAATAAAATTAACTATTGAACTATACACATACGGCTAGCTGCAGCTTGAGCTCCATTGATGGCGCCACGCCGCCGCAGACAGTGTGGCAAGGCCTGACCATGGAGCTGAAGAGCGCCCTCACAACCTCCTCACAAGCGTCCCTTCTAACCAAACACATCGCGTACTCCATCACCGCCGCGTCACAGGGCAGCGTGATCCTGCCATCGTCGCTCGCGAATCCGAACTCCTCCCGCGACATGCGCAGGAGCTCGCCGAGGACCGCCGTGCCGAGGTACGCCAGCGGCACCTCGAACCGCCTTCTGTCGGCCGAGTACACGAAGCAGTGGCCCTTGTTGGCCACCGACGTCGATGTCCCGCAGGATGCCCCGGTTTCTTTTGCCGGCGTCGACGTAAGCCGCTTCCTCGCCAAGACAACCGTTCTCTGCCACTTCTTTGCCATCTGAACAAGCCTCTTGGCACTTATCATGGTTGCTTCTCGTGCTTTTCCTGGCTGAACCGCTGAATTGAAGGTTCAGAGAACCTCTGTATCAGAGGGTATTGGGATACTAGATGAAATGCTTAGGTTGCTGAAGAAATGTTGGTGCGAAGGTGGTGGATTTATATGTCAGTGGGAAAAGAGCGCGCAGTTCAAGTGCAGCTATCACCTCCTGTTGGCAAGAGACAAGGCCACGAGCCCAGAACAAGCAGTGTTGCAAGGGGAGTGTTTGCACTTGTCGGAAACAATTGTAGAAATGTAGTGTCTGGGTCGTTCATATCTCAATGTGATGCCATACTGCTATGTCTCATGGGCCATGAGGACCACATGTAGATTAATTCAATTTGTCAGTATCAGTTTTTTCTGTGATTGTGCAATAAGATGCCGGCTGTTATTTGTAAGACATCTGTTAGTTTTTGTGTCCACAACTCATTGTTTCTGAATGACCACATTAAGACTGCTCAGCCGTCCAAACAACTTGCTCGACAACTTCACACCATCAGTTTGTGGTCTGCATGTGGTCTGCTAGATCAATGGCACATCATGTGAACTCCACTTCGCTGATCTGCTGATGTATCTGACGGCGCAACTGCACAAACCTGGTCCTCATGCTCCACATTGGCCCCAACAAACATGGGGTCCTCGTGCCACTACCCAGCGACACCGCTCAGCATGGATTCTGTGCAGTCCAAGCACCCAAAGCATCCCACGAGCATTCAGCACCAAACACTCGGACCCATCAATCTCATCCAAATCGTACTCGCAGACGCGTCTTGCAACATCGCACTCACCGTCCTCATGGCCTTGTCCCTTGCCCAACCATTCCGCTCGAGTTCGAGTGCGCTATATATTCAGGTCAAGTGGCCTCAGATGGCTCAGAACAACATCACAATCTCAATTCAGAGCTCTCCACTTCTCCAGTTTCCAACCAAGAAAGAAACAAGTAACCATGATCAGCACCAAGAGGATTGCTCAGCTGGCCAAGAAATGGCAGAGGATGGCAGCGCTTGGGCGGAAGCGCCTCACCTGGCGGACGGCAGCAAAGGAAGTCGACAAGTGCTGCACTTCCGTGGCGAGCAAGGGCCACTGCACAGTGTACACGGCTGACGGGGCACGGTTTGAGGTGCCATTGGCGTGCCTCGGGACGACAGTCTTCGCCAAGCTCCTGCAGATGTCCAAGGAGGAGTTCGGCTTTACGGGCGGCGACGGCAGGATCACACTGCCCTGTGATGCCATGGTCATGGAGTACGCCCTGTGCTTGCTGCGGAGGGGCGCCTCTGCGGAGCTGGAGAAAGCATTCCTGAGCACCATGGCAACGTCGTGCCACTCTGCAAACCATGTGGCGCCATATGTGGCAGCTTGCTGTTAGCTGAAGCTGTATAAGTAGTAGTTCGATCATCTTTGTAGATAGTAGGGCAAAGAGAGGTGTTATTCAGATCCTTCTGATCCTGTAAATGATCAAGGAAGGTAGCAACTTAGCTAGTTAGCACCAGTATTCTTGTTCACTGAGTAGTGAGCACATAAAAGAAATTCTTCAGCACAATTTTCTGAATCCAAACCTGAGAGGTTACTGCGAGTCTGCAACTCCATGCTCCAGCTGAACCACAATGTACCATCGTGCCTCTTTCATTTCCAGTTGGAAACTTGCTGCAATATTCAGAGTTTTACTATTAGACTGTAGTGTGTACCCAAAAACAGTGAAGCGGACCTTGCATGCTACTACAACAGTATAAGACTGTAGTGTGTACCCAAAAACAGTGAAGTGGACCTTGCATCTGCTCAACTATTGAATCTTGGATCATTGAGCCTTGTCCCCATTGATAATGAGGCATTGATGCTAACCTAATCATGCTCACGCAGTGTTTCAGATTTTTCCGAGAGAAAAAAATGGCCCCAAATCGTTCAGAAATGATTATCTCACAAGCTCAACCAGCTATCTCCAAACCATTTGATACAGCGCAGACCTCCATAAAAGATGGGTCCAGTATGCTAGAATTACATGTCAGCCAATTTCAGCAGTGCTACAGTAGTACGTATCTGATTGCCCAACCACTAATCGACTATCTTTGCCGTGGCGTTGCACCAAAAATTGGTCCAGAATAATAAAATCTGAATCTTGATGCCTACCTTGCAGTCGTCAATGCGTGTACCAAGCTCTCGGTCTTGTCACCTGCCTATTAGTCTCAGCCAGGGACCATTTCTTCACCTACATATTCAGGAGCAAGCAAGTAAGATACCATCACTGCAATCACAAAGTCCAAACAGAGAATTTCTAAGCACCATACCTGAGAAACAAGAAGAACCAACTAGTCCGTCCTAGGAGGCTACTAGTCCGTCCCAGGAGGCTTGCCCACTTGGCGAGGAAGTGGAGAAGGATTAAGACTGACACGGTAACACCAGAGACGACAATACACGTTGCACCAATTCACGAATTGCAGACAAGGGCCACTTCACCGTGCATACAGCCAATGGGTGGAGTTTTGACTTTTGACTTCTGAGGTCCACTGGGATACTTTGGCACAATTGTCTTTAGTGGGCAGCTCAGGATGTCCCAAGAAGAGCTTTGGTTCACAAATCACAAGGGACGGTACTGATTTGCTAAGATTATTGAGCTGGTAACATCTTTCTTACCATTTCATTTGATTCTAACAAGTAACAACCTTACATAAGGTTGAACAGAACTATACTGTACATTACTACATACATCAAGAGGCACTGAGACATGAGCAAATAAAATCAACTATTGAACTATACACATACGGCAAGCTGCTGCTTGTGCTCCATCGACGGGACCACGCTGCTGACACTGTGGCAAGGCCTGACCATGGAGCTCAAGAGCGCCATCAGAACCTCCTCGGAAGCGTCTCTTCTAAGCAAACACATCACGTACTCCATCACTGCGGCGTCACAGGGCAGCGTGATCCTGCCATCGTCACTCACGAATCCAAACTCCTCCTGCGACACGCGCAGGAGCTCGCCGAGGACCGATGTGCCGAGATACGCCAGAGGTACCTCAAACCGCCTTCCATCGGTCGAGTACGCGACGCAGTGGCCCTTGCTGGCCACTGCTGGCGTTGATGTTCCGCAGAATGCTTCGGTTTCTATCGCCGGCATCGAGGTAAGCCGCTTCCTCGCCAAGGCAGCCATTCTCTGCCACTTCTTTGCCATCTGAACAAGCCTCTTGGCACTGATCATGGTTGTTTCTCCTTCTTTTCCTGGCTGAATCAAATGTTCAGAGAACCTCTGTATCAGAGGGTATTGTGCTGCTAGATGTAATGCTTAGGTTGCTGATGGACTGATGAAATGTTGGTGCGAAGGTGGTGGATTTATATGTGAGGAGGGAAGAAGACTAGAAAAGCACGCAGTTCTATCACCTCTGGTTGGCAAGAGACAAGGCCACGAGCCTGGAACATGCAGTGTTGCAAGGGGAAGCAGTGTGTGATTCTGATAAGATTTATCTGGGGCCATCATCTGTTGGCACTTGTTGGAGCCAATTGTAGAAATGTAGTAGTGTCTGGTTGGTTATATATCACAATATAATGTGATGCCATACTGCTATGCCTCCTGGCCCATGAGGACCACATGTAAATTGGTTCAATTTGTCAGTATCAGTTTTTTCGGTGATTGTGCAATAAGATAACGATTGTTATTTGTAAGACATCTGTTAGTTTTTGTGTCCACAGCTCATTGTTTCTGAATGACCGCATTAAGACTGCTCAGCTGTCCAAACAACTTGCTCGACAACTTCACACCATCTTAGATCAGTTTGTGGTCTGCTGGATCCATAGCACATCATGTGAACTCCACATAGCACATCATGTGAACTCCACTTCGCAGCTGCTTCTTGCAGTTCCCTGCATGGACCTACAAGATCACAACTAGGCAACTAGCTAGATCCAGTTTTATTTGCAATTTTGCATTCTTCAAGCACGCCATTGCCGTCTGACAAAAGCATCGTTTTGTTGAAACTTCAAACCCAAGCTGATCTGCTGATGTATCTGACGGCACAGCTGAACAAACCTGGCCCTCATGCTCCACATTGGCCCCAACAAACATGGGGTCCTCGTGCCACTACGCAGCGACACCGCTCGGCATGGTGTGCCAGCATGGATTCTGTGCAGTCCAAGCACCAAAAGCACCCCACGAGCATTCAGCACCAAACACTCGCCCCCCATCAGTCTCATCCAAATCATACTCGCAGACACATCTTGCAACATCGCACTCACCGTCCTCATGGCTTTGTCCCTTGCCCAACCATTTCGCTGAAGTTGGGGCGTGCGCTATATATTCAGGTCAAGTGGCCTCAGAACACCATCACAATCTCAATTAAGAGCTCTCCACTTCTCCAGTTTCCACCCAAGAAAGAAACAAGTAACCATGATCAGCACCAAGAGGATCGCTCAGTTGGCCAAGAAGTGGCAGAGGATGGCAGCGCTTGGGATGAAGCGCCTCACCTGGCGGACGGCAGCAAAGGAAGTCGACAAGTGCTGCACTTTCGTGGCGAGCAAGGGCCACTGCGCGGTGTACACGACCGACGGGGCACGGTTTGAGGCGCCATTGGCGTGCCTCGGGACGACAGTCTTCGCTGAGCTCCTGCAGATGTCCAAGGAGGAGTTCGGCTTTACGGGCGGCGACGGCAGGATCATACTACCCTGTGATGCCATGGTCATGGAGTACGCCCTGTGCTTTCTGAGGAGGGGCGCCTCTGTGGAGCTGGAGATGGCATTCCTGAGCACCATGGCAATGTCGTGCCAGTCTGCAAACCACATGGCACCGTGTGTGGCAGCTTGCTGTTAGTTGCAGCTGTATAAGTCGTAGTTCATCCCTGTAGATAGTAGGATGAAGAGAGGTGTTATTAGATCCTTCTGATCCTGCAAACGATCAAGGAAGGTAGTGAATTAGCAAGTTAGCACCAGTGTTCTTGAGCACATAAGAGAAATTCTTCAACACAATTTTCTGAATCCAAACCTGAAAGGTTATTGTCCATGATCCAGATGAACCACAATGTGCCATCGTGTCTCTTTCATTTCCAGTTGCTAACTTGCTGCAATATTCAGAGTTTTACTATCAGTTTTGTTGGTATATCCTTGGGCATGCTGACAGTTGCCCAGTTATCCAAGGGGCCTGTTCAGCTGACATGGCAGCGGCTGAAGCTGCAGTATCCTATGAGTGCTGAAAAATACCACAGCCGCAGCGGCAGCAGACTATGGCTGTTTTAGCTGTCACAGTGTACCGTAGGCTGCAGCTGCTGAAGCCGAACAGGCTCAACTTATCAATCTGATTTCTTGCCCAAACGGCGAGGGGGAAGAGTGTCAGATGCTAAGTTAGTGTGACGTCCTCTTGGTTTAGAAGTCTTTCTTTCCACCCTGGGAGTCGATGGCTAATTTTTTTCAACGAGCCGTTGCACATGAACTTTTTGAAGGGCATTGGTGGGCATCTGGGCTCCCTGGAAAGGTTCAAGTATGTGCTATGAGTCTAGATCTTCACACTTATCGGATGGGTGGAGCTTTTGTTGAAGTCTGTGACTAGGCCGGTCACTGCCCCAAAGGTCTCAATCGCCACCAGAGTTTTACTGAATAAATAAAACAATGGTTGCAGAAGAGACTGAACATAAAATTGGCAACATGCTGACACTTGCATAGCTGCTGTTCTATGAGCCGTAGACCACAGTATTGAGACTAGAACAATGAACAGAAGATAAGATAGTGACTACTGTTATTCCATCAGCTAAATCATCTAAATGATATCAACGCAGCAAAAGGTCAGGACTAGTCGTAACTCCAAACTGGCAGTCAAGTACAGCCCCTATGCAGAAAGACACAGCAATGAAACGACCATGGCTCAGAGCTGGACGAAATATGTGTGATGCAGAAAAACAAGCAGACCATCACTCAAAAAATAAGATATGGCGCCGTCCGGCCAGCTGCTATAAACCAATCAAGGCACTAATGCATTACTGTTGAGATACACTGGCAAATCCTATGGTATTCTGCTACTTGTGCACATAGATGAAGTAATCTGAGCATATTTGGCTGATTTTATGCCTCCTGTACGAGTGGGGCACCTATTCGGTTTGGAGTTCTCACCGGAGTGCCGAGGCGCTGCCGAGCGGCGCACTCGTGGGGGGCCGCCGGGCTGCCACGCTGGCCTCACAGGTCACAGCCGACCGACGCCACAGCCACCGGTAAGCCCCGAGGTGGGCACGGCGGACTCAACGGCGCTCGCCAGGCTTCTGCCTCTGCGGTGCCTCCGCCGGGGCACTGAAGGATGACCCACAGCCACAGAGGGGCCCAAACGGTAATACAGGCTAGTACGTGGGCCCATCGGGAACGACCAAGACCAAAAGCCCAAATCTGTTCTGCCTTTCTCGATCTGGGCCGCAACCGCAAGAATTCAGTCACACGTTCAGATTGGACGGTGGGCCGCCGGCGGTGAATTTACTGTCCCGGGAGCCCGTCGGCCGCTGCCGTTGCGTTCTTCAACCAGATCTTCCGCGTCCGCTAGATTTCTGGCCATGGCTTCCTCTGCGTTTTAGTACTGTGTTTTCTACCATGTCATTCATGTATAACGAGAAACGTTTCCAAATTCATGCAGCGAGGACGACGACGTGTTCAGACATCAGAAAGGATAGAAAACGAAGAACCTTTTGTACTATTTCCTGTGATTCCAGGATATTACATCTGGCTAGATGCTTAATCTAAAAAAAACTACATCTAGCTAAATAAAACCACTACTAATTTTTCATCCTGAGCTAATCATAGCTATACACAGATAGCTAATTGGCGCATCAATGGCACCATGCCACTGAGGCTGTGGTGGCAAGGTTTGACCATGGAGCTCAAGAACGCCCTCACAACCTCTTCAGAGGCGTCTCGCCTAAGCAAACACATCACGTACTCCATCATCGCGGCGTCACAGGGCAACGTGATCCTTCCATCGTCGCCGGCAAACCCAAACTCCTCCTGCGACATGCTCAGGAGCTCGGTGAACACCGCTGTGCCGAGGTACGCCAGCGGGACCTCGAACCGCCTCAAGTCTGAGGAGTACACGACGCAGTGGCCCTTCACGGCCACCGACGTCGATGTGCCGCACGAACCATCGGCTTCTTTCCCCGGCGTCGCCGTCAGCCGCTTCCTCGCCAGGGCTGCCATTTTCTGCCACTTCTTTGCCATCTGAACAAGTCTCTTGGTACTGACCATGGTTGTTTCTCCTGCTTTTTTGGCTGAATGTTCAGAGAAATTCAGTTTGGACAAGGTGGTGTTCAGGCAGATACCAGGTGTAGTGCTTAGCTTGCTGGTGGGGCGATGAAGTTGTTGGTGCTAAGCTGATGGATATATAGGTCAGGGCAAAGAGAAGGCGATGCAGATCAAGTGCAGTTACCATCTCAGACAGGCAAGAGGCAAGGCCATGAGCTCAGAACATGCAGTGTTGCAAGGAGAAGCAATGTGGGGTTCTGATTAGATTTCTCTAGGGCTATATATATCTGTTTGGCACTGGCTGGAACCAATTGCAGCTATGTTTGGTGCTATGATATCACGATGTGTTGCCATACTGAACTGCTTGATACTGTACTTGCCTCGGGCCATGCCTCATGGGCCACGAGGACCACATGTAAACTGGGTCCAATTTGTCAGTTCCAGATCTTCCACTGATTGTGCAATAGATATTAAATGTTATTTCAGGCCACATCACATTGTTTCTGAACGCACAGATTAAGCCTGTTCAACGGCACAAACAAGTTGCTGTTCGACAACTCAATACCACTTCTTCAATTTGTGGCCCGGTGGATCAGTAGCATATCATGTGAACTCCATTTGATTGCCCAGTCCCTTCCTACAGTTCACAACAAGGACCAACGAAATTGCAGCTTCTAGCTGTGTGCGGTGACTTGTTTCAAGCCTGAAGAAAACTGCTCTGAAATGGACCGATAATGATGGCGCAACTGCTAGCTGAACGAGCGTGTCCCTCACATTTCATGTTGGCAACTTGGCACCCGCTAGCATGTGGTCCTTGTGCCTCTTCCGAGCGATACCACTCGACATGGGTGGTGGCCAATGATCCAATCCATGTACCGGAAGCACGCCACGATCTGCTCCCGCATGAGCTAAACACTTCGGCCCATCAGAATCTCATCCAAATCGTACTTGCAGACGCATCTTGCAACATTGCGCTCACCATTCCACATGGCACTGTCCCTTGCCCAACCATCCCACTCGAGTTTGAGTGAGCTATATGCCTATATATTCAGGACAAGTAGCCTCAGAACTCCATCACAATCTCCTCAAAGCACTCGACTTCTTCTCCAGTTTCCAGCCAAGAAAGAAGGGACCCAAGAAAGAAAGAAGTAACCATGATCAGCACCAAGAGGATCGCTCAGCTGGCCAAGAAGTGGTAGAGGATGGCAGCGCTTGGGAGAAAGCGCCTCACCAGGGGGGGGGGGGGCGCCGGCAGCAAAGGAAGTCGACAAGTGCTGCACTTCCGTGGCGAGCAAGGGCCACTGCACAGTGTACACCACTGACGGGGCACGGTTTGAGGTGCCATTGGCGTGCCTCGGGACGACAGTCTTCGCCGAGCTCCTGCAGATGTCCAAGGAGGAGTTCGGCCTTACGGGCAGCGACGGCAGGATCACACTGCCCTGCAATGCCATGGTCATGGAGTACGCCCTGTGCTTGCTGAGGAGGGGCGCCTCTGCGGAGCTGGAGAAGGCGTTCTTGAGCACCATGGCAACGTCGTGCCACTCTGCAAACCACGTGGCGCCATATGTGGCAGCTTGCTGTTAGCTGAAGCTGTATAAGTAGTAGTTCATCCCCGTAGATAGTAGGATAAAGCGAGGTGGTATTCAGATCCTTCTGATCCTGCAAACGATCAAGGAAGGTAGTGAATTAGCAAGTTAGCACCAGTGTTCTTGAGCACATAAGAGAAATTCTTCAGCACAATTTTCTGAATCCAAACCTGAAAGGTTATTGTCCATGATCCAGATGAACCACAATGTGCCATCGTGCCTCTTTCATTTCCAGTTGCTAACTTGCTGCAATATTCAGAGTTTTACTATCAGTTTTGTTGGTATATCCTTGGGCATGCTGACAGTTGGCCAGTTATTGAGCGACGAATCTTGGGCCTGTTCGGCTGACATGGCAGCGGCTGAAGCTGCAGCACCAGCATCCTATGAGTGCTGAAAAAAACCGCAGCCACAGCGGCGGCAGAATATGGCTGTTTTAGCTGTCACACTGTACTTTTTTTTTTTTTTACTGTCAACGGGGGGGAGACGTTCCCCACCTGAATTTTATAACTTTACTGTGCCCAAATGAGGCATTATAGTCGATTACAAAGTGCATGAGCTCAGAGATCAGGAGAGTTAGGGGAGGTGGGGTGGAGCATAAGCGGTGTGAGGATCAGCCGAGCCCAGCAAGGTTACAGGATGGTTACAGAAGAGGGGGGGGAGGGGGGGGGGGGGGGGGGGGAGAAGCTATCCTTGTCCTTGTCTTGCCATCGAGAAGATGGAGCACCAGGAGTCGGCGATATGCTTCTTCTTACGTGGTAGTCTATACCTCCATTGATCTGCTGCCGATTTGCATTGGATAAGTACTTGTTGTACATTGCTGGTTTCACTTCTGAAGATTCTGGCATTTCTAGCCTTCCACAGCTGCCAGCACACGAGAGCGATGAAAGCCGAAATGAGGTCGTGTGGGATCCCTGCCGGAGGAGACACAGAGTATAAGCAGTCGATGGTTGCATTTGCTGGGAAGGTGAAGCCGAGTTTTGACCAGACTTCTCGTGAGAGATCGCATCCCCACATGATATGCTCGGGTGTCTCTTCGGATGAGTTGCAAATCTGGCAGGTTGGGTTGTCCACAATATTCTTCTTGTATAGCAGGGAGCGGCACTGGATTCGCTTTTGAAATAGAAGCCAGATGAAAAGTTGCACCCTTGGAGGTGCTTGGGATTTCCAAACAAAATCTGTTTTTGCATCTTGGACTTGGTTCCTGGCTTTGAGCATTTTGTAAATGGCTCCACTGTCCAGTCCTTGATCTCCCTTGCTGAAGAGCGATAGTCGTTGGTCAGTCGGAGTGTGAAGGCACATGGGAGGAGAGTTGCTGTTGTAATGAGATCAGATCTGCGTTGGCTTGTGTTGAGAGCCGTGGCACCAATGTGTTCTGAATTCCCAGACCGATGAGTTCACTGACGGTGGCATTCTTGAAGCTGCAGTGGCTGTGCAAGGCAGGGTAAATATCTTCGAGAGCCTCATCGCCTAGCCAGACGTCTGACCAGAAGGAGCATGAACGGCCGTTGCCTATATTCACATAAGTGATTGCTCTGTACAGTGGTAGCAGGGAGCGGAGGACAGTCCAGTGGTCGCCATGGATGTCACCCAGCAGCGTGACAACAGAAGCCCGACCTTGGACCCAGGATGCCTAGGCAGAGGTGTTGGGGCAGTAAAGCTTGTGAAGAAGTTTAAGCAGGAGGCAGATGTTTTGTATCCCTATGTCCTTGATGCCCAGCCCTCCAAGGTGTCTTGGATTGCAAACTTTGTCCCAAGCTACCAGGCATCCATAGGCCGAGGTAGGGACATCACGGAACTTACCCGTGATGTCCCTCCACATGAATTAGTAGCAGACATGAGCTGTGCATTGCAGAACATGCTCGACTTATCAATTTGCTTTCTTGCCCAAACGGCGAGTGGGAAGAGTGTCAGATGGTAAGTTAGTATGGATGACAGGACCAATGTGACAAGAGTGTGATGTCCCTCTTGGTTTAAGTCTTCCTTTCCACCCTGGGAGTCGATGGCTAATTTTTTCAACGAGCCGTTGCACATGAACTTTTTGAAGGGCACTGGTGGGCATCTGGGCTCCCTGGAAAGGTTCAAGTATGTGCTATAAGTCTAGATCTTCACACTTATCGGATGGGTGGAGCTTTTGTCGAAGTCTGTGACTAGGCCGGTCACTGCCCCAAAGGTCTCAATCGCCACCGGAGTTTTACTGAATAAATAAAACAATTGTTGCGGAAGAAACTGAACATAAAATTGGCAACATGCTGACACTTGCATAGCTGCTGGTCCAGCATGGAAAAAGGCAGGACGACTCTATGAGCCGTAGAACACAGTATTGAAACTAGAACAATGAACAGAAGATACGGTATTGACTACTGTTACTCCATCAGAATCAAATGAGTGTCCTAAAATGGACATCAGATTTATGGAGGACTCCCGGAGATGTTAGTTGTTAGGCCAATGAAAATTGAGCCAAACAAAAAGAAGTTTTGCCTTCCCGAGTCTTTACATCAATATATGTTGGGTTTACTGAAATAAAATAACGACGAGTGTTCTCATTATATCAGTTGAAGTGGTAGATATACAAAGGGAATGGAGATCGAGGCATAAATCTTGGACCTTTTAGCTTGGATATTTATTATTATAACTTAGTTTTCAACCAATGTTACGAAACAAAACTACAAAAGTATTCAAACAAATTTACCTGTCCATGTAGGAAATGCCAATTATTTCTTGATAATAAAAAAATGTGTCTTCAATTTGAGTGCCAATAAAACCAGTTACAAGTGTAGAACCAAGCAGCAGGAAACTGTGTACCATAATGGAAGGATGAGGCTCACACAAATGTAAATATACTGAGCAGAGAAGACTAATAGAGTGGACCCAAAGAGTGCCAATAGGCTAAGAAGCAAAATGAGCATCAAACTCAATCATACAGAGCAAGACGGCAACGTCTAGCAAGAAAAAAATCATAGCTTTGTCTCTTGCCAAATAGTCATACTGATGCCTACACCCATCGGACATAGCTTATGGCTCTAGTGCTTCCTTGCTATCCTGTAAGTACATGAAACTAGCGCATATCATCTTCACAAACTCATAAAAAACTGAAGCACTAGCATAGTGCACCAAAAGTTCATCTCATAGAATTACACCATGATAAATTCAAAGAGGCTAGTTCAACTGGCAAAGAAGTGGCAACATATGGCAACCTGTTGACATCGTTTTTTGGCACGTGTCAATATGGTCCAAGGATTGTGCCGATCGGCGAAAGACTAGTTGTCGTTCCTTATCGGCATCGGGATATTACCGGTCAGATTGCCGATGGAGGCAGGAAGAACATTGCCGATGAGAGCCAAAGCCTGTTGTCGATGACGACAGGGATTGGTTGCCGATGGAGGCAGGAAGATACCGTTGATGAAGGCAAGAGGATGGTGCCGATGAATGTTGCCGATGGAGGTGAGAAGATGTTGTCGAAGAACGATTGCCGATGGGAACAGAAAGCTGCCGATAGAAGCGGAATAGCTGACGTCAGCAGAAAGTTGCCGATGACATTGAAGGAAAGTTGCGGGTCGGAAGGATTGTCGATGAAAGGAAGTCTGCCGATGGAAGGTGTTATCAGATGTTGCCGATGAAGGATGACATGGCTAACGTGAGCATACAGTTGCCGATGGCGCTAAAAGGAAGTTGCGGGTCGGAAGGATTGTGATGGAAAGTTTTATCGAGGAGAAGATATAAGGAAACTGGTGATCTTATGCCAGTATTATTATAGAAGTTTGAGTCCGACTCTTACGCGAGTCAGTTATTTCCTTTAAAATAGGAGTTTATTTTGTTTAGGAAAGGTACGAGTCGTGTCTGTCTACAACTCCTATTGCTGGAGTATAAATATGTGCCTATGGGTTATGAGAAAAAATAACCAAGCATATCAAACAAATCAATTACTTTTTTTATCTACTTTACCAGTAATTTACCTTTATCGCATTAGGTTTAATTATCTACGAGTTCTTCAAGTTTCGACGGGCTGCATCTCATCGACCTCTGTCAACTCTTGCAAGTTCCGCGTTTTGAGCAACCTGAGCTTTGATGTCCGGGCGCATCGTTGTTGTCTCGTTCAGCTCTACTATAGTTATCCTGATCAAGTTTGAGCCTTGACATCCGGGCGCATCGCCGTTGTCTCGTTCAGATCTTGTTCTAGTTATCGTCCTTGTCGATTAACTGGTCAAATCGACTGGCACGCTTTTGGATATCGAATTCGGGTATAAGCCCGAGGTGTTCGTAGATCCTGACGCTTTTTGTGTCAACACCTCTTTTGGCACGCCCAGTGGGACCATATCACATCTGTTGACCACGGTTTAGCCCATTGCAAGCTTAATGGACAATACTGTTGGGATCAATCCGAAGAGTGTCATTGAAGTCTCTGAAGCAAATCTGAGAGATGATCAGAAGGAGGCTATGGAGCGGGCTATGAAGGAGTACAAACAGTTATATCTCAAGTCCTTCAGCCTAAACAGAATCGGTGAAGCAGTCCAGAAGCAAGATCCGCCGTTGCCACGACAGGTCACCTTCGACGCCGATCCTGGTAAATTACAAGAGATGGTTAATTCTGCATTAAATCGTGTGTTAATTAGTCAATCCAATGTGTTGTCCGATACTGTATACAATGCTGTCAAGCAAACTTTCAAGGAAAGACAAGCACCATATTATGTTGGTCCGGCGTATCATCAACTCGGATCGGCATCTATTACGACCCCATCGGTGGTTCCAAGGGTGTCTTCACCGATTATGAACCGATCTGCCGATGAGATTATGCCGCCAAGATTGAGCCCAGCAAACATTACTCAATTGAATGCAAATCTGGTGGCGTCGACAATGCTACATCCTCTCCTACGGTGCAGTTGCCGTCAGAGAATCTTCAGATGGTACACGAAGTGCCCTACGCGAGGACATCGGTAAATTCTTGGTCGATGCAGCAAGACATTGCGATTGGGAACCAACCCGTATCGGCAATGGCTCCTCGAGCTGTGGTATCCGCAAGTCAAGGCGATCATTCAAGGGTACAAGAGCAGCAAGCATCAACTGGTTATTAGCCATCGGCAAGTCATATGCCGATGACATCTAATGTAGGTTGGATCGGTCAATTGCCGATTCAACAACAAGTAATGCAGCCTGGATACCAAGTGGCAGGAGCTCCACAGTATCATTCGCCAGCGAGTCTGCAGAATAAAGTATCGGCACCCCAGCCGATAAGTGGTATTTCGCTGCAATACCCTCAAGCGAACGCGCACAATGAGGCATCGGCATGCCAGCCGATAAATCGGACTTTACCACAACACATTCCAGTGGGTGTTCAAGGTGGTCCGTTGGCAAATCAGTCGGTGCATGATGTTCAGCGAATTGATATTGCCTCTACACCAACCGGTTCGGCCTATTTACCACAAAGAGATGAGAAGATACATCAATCTGTTCAAACAGTCAACATCCAGCCAGTGCATCGGCAGGATCAGGATGCATATTGAGCCGATAAGATTGCTGAAGTAATGAAAGAATAGTTCGGCATCAAACCTAAAGTTAATACCTACTCTTATCGGACGCTGTATCCTTCGGCATATGATTTGATTCCTCTCCTGAATCGGTACAAGGTGCCGGATTTCACAAAGTTTTCTGGTCAAGATGATATGTCGACAATGGAGCACATCAACCGCTTCATTATCCAATGTGATGAAGCAGCCAGCAGGGAGGAACTGAGGGTGAGATTGTTCTCATCATCATTATCTGGATCAGCATTTACATGGTTCATTTCACTTCCTCCAAATTTTGTGATCACTTGGGCCGATCTCGAGAAGCAGTTTCACAAATATTTCTTCGCTGGCGTACATGAGAAGAAAATTACGATTTGGTCAAATTAAAGCAACGAAATGATGAATCGGTAGAAAGCTTCGTGCAAAGACTGCGAGACGTGAAGAACAAGTGCTATAGCTTGGTTCTTGATGATCGGCAATTGGTGGATGTGGCTTTCCAAGGGTTGTTACCGCGCATCAGGGATAAATACGCGTCTCAAGAGTTTGAAAGCTTGAGCCATCTTGTGCAAAGGGTTGCCGATCAAGAGACCAAGGTGTTCGAGCCTAGAGAAAATTGGGATGGGGAGGTGTCTTTAACTAAGAAGACAGATTCGGACGAAGAAACAAGTATCGGTTTAGTTGAATGGGTAGAGAATAAAAAGGCGATGTCTTGTCCGTTCGACCAGAAAAAAGTTGGGAGATTCACCTTTGATATCACCAAGGTCGATAGGATGTTTGACCTATTACTTCAAGAAGGGAGGATTAGGCTGGCGCCTAACCAGGTAATTCCATCGGCCGAAGAGCTCAGAAGGATCAGGTACTACAAGTGGCACAATGCAACTTCGCACAATACCAATGATTGCAAAGTCTTTAGGCAGCAGTTGCAATCGGAAATTGAATTTGGGTGAATCAAGTTTGAAAATTCCAAAGCCCAGAAGCTGATGAAGATTGACCAGCACCCGTTTCCAAATAATATGGTGGAGACTAGTGGGAAAACTAAGGTGCTGGCATCGGAAGCTGCCAAGAAAAGTGCATCGGTAAACCCTGAACATCAGATAGCTGCGTATGAAGTAACAGGGAAGAAGTTTGCCGATGATAGGAAAGGCAAGAGGGTTGCCGACGAAAGCAGTAATACCAGGAGATCTTATGGTGTTATTATCACGCATAGGCGACCAAGGCAAGAGTATCAGCAGTCACAAGAGGAGTGATATCGGCTGCAAGAGGAAGAAAGGCGCCAGGGGTGTCATCGACATAAAGATCATTGGAGGTGTCCCTTCTTTGTTCACTGTTGGGAAGAAGGCATTAAGCTGCCGACTACTGATAATTGCCCTGAGTGCAATGGGTACTACCCTGCTGATCGGTTAGAAGGGAAGCCTTGCTTGGATGATCGGGAACCCAGATATGCTAGGCCGCTCAGAGAAAAGAGATCGGCACATGATCGGCTGGGGGGCAAGCTCAGCGTACATGACAGGCTTGGCAAGCGTATTCGTCAAGAAAGGCTTGAAGAGATAGCTGATACAAGAGTGCCCGACGAAGAGAGATTCTCCAGAGATCCAAACGTGAATGGCGCAAACACAAGCGGGGAGAAACAGTACCAACCTGTCTGGAAAACCAGGCTTCCTCAATGGTGCCCCAAGGGTCTTACAAAGACTAAAAGAAGGAGGATGCAGCGTGAGCGCCAAGAAGACTTGTGTCACGATGGAAATCCTTTCAGAGGGAAATCTTCAGACAAGTGATAGAGGCCAAAGCGCAAAGATGGGGATTCATCAGCAAATGTCAATATGTTGCCGATGGCATAACGGGAGTTAATAGCCTTGGATGTTTTGGCCTTGGAGCGGCATTTGATGAGCCCTGGTGTTTCAACTGTCGCACTTGGGGGGCATCGGCAGGCTGAGCGTGAAGAGTTTGTGCACTAGCAGCGCTGCCGATGAATTTGTTGGCTACAAAAGGAGATGTTCGATACAGGTCGAAGGATTGTGAGTGGCGCTGCAATGCTTACATGTAATAGTCAAAGTAAAGTTGAAAGAGTTTGCCAATGGTGATCTGGTGTGGAAGCTGATTTTACCGATTGGGACTAAGAGTTCTAAGTTTGGAAAATGGTCTCCTAATTGGGAGGGTCCGTTTCGGATAAATCGGCCAGTTCCTGGTAATGCCTATCTTTTGGAGACCCGCGAAGGGGTTGCGTTTCCCAGAGCAATCAACGGTAAATATTTAAAGAAGTATTATCCTAGTATCTGGGTAGATGCATGAAGCAACACAAAATATAAGTGCCGATAAGATAACAATCATACAGAATATCGGCAGAAGGCATGTTAACGTTATATTACATGTAAAATCAAATGTCAAGGTTTGCAAATTGCCAACATGACGGGTTACAATAAATTACAACAAAGATTGGATGGATGATATCGCACGTAGGCGAATCTGGTCCACTTCCTCCAGTTCCTTGGCGTCGTCATCGGCAGTACCTTCTACTGGTTTGACTTTCTTCCTCAACGTCAGAGCCTCGCGAGCAGCAGCATCTCTCTCTTGTTGCAAGATCTTGGTGGCGTCGGGAAGTTGAGTTTTCTTCTGGTTAGCTGAACTTAAAGCTTCATCAACTTGTTTCAGCTCTGCCAATAGATTCTCCTTCTTTGTCGATAGACGGGAAATTTCTTGTTCAAGGTCAATGTTGGAAGCTTCTAGACGGCCGATGTCCTTGTGCTTTTCATCAGCGACTTGTTTGAACTTGAGTATTTCTTCTTCAAATCCCGCCTGAGCAGCTCTTTCGGCAATGCGACGTGAAGCCCTTCGGTATTGGAGCTGCCGACTCTCGAGGAATGCCGCTTGAAAGAGTGTTTCTTCAATATCGGCAGGCAGTTGGTCTTGGATTTCCTTGAAGGCTGCTTTTGTTGCGCTGGAATCTTGGACTAATTGCGAATTATCTTGTTGTAGTAGAAGAAGCAATGCTTCAAGTTTGGCCTTCAATTCTGCCGATACCGTGATTGAGGCTTGAGTGGAAGTCTCTTCTTCACCATCTTCTGGGAGGTCAACGGCGAAGGAGAACAGACTGTTCGGAGAATCTTGAGCCTGAAAAGAAAAGGATTAGGATTTGCCGATCATAAGTTTGTGTTACAGGATGTGAGTCAACTTACCATCTTAAAGCGGATCTCTTGCCTGGGACTTGGAAAGTCAGTCGACATAGCGCGGTCTTGAGGATCGGCAATGGTTGTCGATGAACTTGCCTCTGTTGGAGGAACAGCTGGTACTGATGCTGGTGCCGATGCCGATGTTGTTTCTATTGTTTCATCCAACTCATGTGGTGATGGTACTGTTCCTGGTCGGGAATCTCAACCGATGGTTGATTGGGGATGGACGCCGATGTTGGCTCTGGTGTTGGTGTGTCGATAGGAGTTGGAGATATGGATGGAGTGGCTAGCCTCAAGCGCTTCTTCTTTGGAGCAGCAGTTGGTGAAACGGGGCGTTTCGATTGTGAAGCTCGGGGGGCATCGGCAGCGTGAGTCAGAGAAGCTTGTGCATCTGGAGCAGCTGCCGATGAGCCCGTTGCCTGTAAAGGATTTTTGGTGCAAGTTAAATAAAGTGAACGTTTCCGATGAGGGTTTGTAATCGATATAAATGAAATAAAAACTTACTGCGAAAGCTTGCACCAAGACAGCGGCAGCAACCGATGGAGTAGTAGTGGTGCTAGTTGTTATCGGCCTAGGTTTGAGGGTGACCTTGGGTGCCCTTTGAGGGGTGAAAGCAGCCAACGTGGGAGCCTTATTGCCGATGATTGATATGAGGTTCATCATTCGGAGATTGAAGTGTTTGTCGCTCTTGCTCGTTCGGGGGATTGGATCATCAGTCTGTTAGTAAAAGAGGGTCAGATGCCGATAGTAGAAGTAAGTAATAAGAGATGCGTTAGAATAAAGAACTTACTGCATCATCGGGAATGATGTGATCGGCGTCAATCAAATGCCGATAGTAATGCGATGACTTGAGGAATAGTTGATTTTTCCATTCTTGCCACCAGGATTTGTATGACTCCATGATGAAGGATGTTGGTGCCCAAGAGGATAAATCAATGTTTGATGTATCGGCGTGAGCAGAGAGAGTGACGATCATGTTCCAATCTATGGCGCTAGAGATGATCTCTCTTGGTTTTATCACGTTGGCATAGCTGAACTTGATCGACAACTGACCAAATGCCAACTGTCTTGCTGCTGCCGATGGATAGTAAAACTCATAAGTTGAAGTATTCTTCTCGGTCCCAAAGATGTTAACTGGGATGGCCCTAGGAATGATGGTGGCCTTCATGATCACCTCATTTTGTGGTATGTTTCCATCGGTAAGATTGAAGGAAAGTGGGAATCGGTTGTCCTGATCAATATAAGGCCACCAGACTCGTTCTGCAGCCGGGATCCCGCAGTAAAGTCTCTGAAAGAACATGCCGAACTGACCCTCATTGACATCGGTTCCTGGCAATACGATGATGGCCTCCCAAAGTTGAGTGGAAAATGGGTTGCCGATTCATCATCATTGAATTCATAGTCCTCCGATATGTCCCTTGGAAATTGTTGATTGAATAAGTCGAACTGGAGGGCTTTATGCATGTGTGCGTTCAACCACATGTTGATGAACCACCATGGACCACCGAGGTTGCCGATGGGCTCGCCTAGCAATAGCTTTCTGGATACCTGATGAAGGAGGTGATATACCGAACCAAGGAGGTATCGGCCAAGAGGAAGTCTTGCTCCATCGGCCAGAAGCTCTGCTGCAGGAAGGTATGTGGTAGTAGGTCCAACTGTTCTGCCGCAGAAGATGAACTTTTCCAACCACATGTTCAGGAAGATGGCGTGTTCCCTCTGACCTACCGATCCAGTCTTCTGGTTTTCTCGGATATATCCAGTCCAGCCGCCGATGTTAAGTGTGATTACCCGATGTTCGGGTTTCCTACCGAAAAGATTGGAGGTATCGACAGAGAAGACATCGAGGCCAGTAAGCATGTGCACATCGGCAAGAGTGGGGGTGGATGGTCCATGTCTGAATAAGAATGCATTCATTGTGTCGGACCAAAAGTAAGAAACAACCATCATCATGTTCTCATTCTTCGCCATATCGGCAATAGAAAGCCTAATGCATTGGTCCAGGTTGCGCTCTGTCCAGTAAACTTGCTGAGTTCTAGCCATCCTAAGATACCAATTCTTCCACCCCTTGGTGGGTTTGGGCCATGAACGAAAAGCATCCTTCCACAACCCTAGACTGAAACACTCAGATCTAAAAGGAATGCGATTGGTCTCTGCGTTGATCAGATTGGTGGGATCTGCGTTGATCAGATTGGTGGGATCTGCGTTTCCCATTGGACCCAGACAGTGGAAATGTGATTGATCGGGGGGGATCACTATCTTGTTACGCAGTTCCTAGGGTTCAAACAGTAAAAAGGGGAAGAAAGAAAAATTACGGAACGGCGCAGAATAAAAAATCGCGGGAGGCAGATTGAGAGGGGGAAAGATTTACCGCGGGAACGTCAAAGTTGATTGCCATTGGAGTAGAAGGAGTTCTTGCAGGGATTACGCCTTCCGAAGGGAGAAGAAGCTGCTCGCCGGAGTTCTTAAGACGTCGGAGGACTCTTGGGAGCGCCGGAGAAGGTGACTTGCGGTTTTGCGCGCGATAATCAAGGAAGTCGTGCAAGTATTTTGGAGAGAAAGATTGTAGTAGAGAGAATTTCGGCGCGTAAAATATTTTACACTCCGAAATTGGGGGGCATGTGTTGACACCGTTTTTTGGCACGTGTCAATATGGTCCAAGGATTGTGCCGATCGACGAAAGACTAGTTGTCGTTCCTTATCGGCATCGGGATATTACCGGTCAGATTGTCGATGGAGGCAGGAAGAACATTGCTGATGAGAGCCAAAGCCTGTTGTCGATGAAGACAGGGATTGGTTGCCGATGGAGGCAAGAAGATACTGTTGATGAAGGCAAGGGGATGGTGCCGATGAATGTTGCCGATGGAGGTGAGAAGATGTTGTCGAAGAGCGATTGCCGATGGGAACAGAAAGCTGCCGATAGAAGCGGAATAGCCGACGTCAGCAGGAAGTTGCCGATGACATTGAAGGAAAGTTGCGGGTCGGAAGGATTGTCGATGAAAGGAAGTCTGCCGATGGAAGGTGTTATCGGATGTTGCCGATGAAGGATGACATGGCTAACGTGAGCATACAGTTGTCGATGGCGCTAAAAGGAAGTTGCGGGTCGGAAGGATTGTCGATGGAAAGTTTCATCGAGGAGAAGATATAAGGAAACTGGTGATCTTATGCCAGTATTATTATAGAAGTTTGAGTCCGACTCTTACGCGAGTCAGTTATTTCCTTTAAAATAGGAGTTTATTTTGTTTAGGAAAGGTACGAGTCGTGTCTGTCTACAACTCCTATTGCTGGAGTATAAATATGTGCCTATGGGTTGTGAGAAAAAATAACCAAGCATATCAAACAAATCAATTACTTTTTTTATCTACTTTACCAGTAATTTACCTTTACCGCATTAGGTTTAATTATCTACGAGTTCTTCAAGTTTCGACGGGCTGCATCTCATCGACCTCCGTCAACTCTTGCAAGTTCCGCGTTTTGAGCAACCTGAGCTTTGACGTCCGGGCACATCGCTGTCGTCTCGTTCAACTCTACTCTAGTTATCCTGATCAAGTTTGAGCCTTGACATCCGGGCGCATCGCCGTTGTCTCGTTCAGATCTTGTTCTAGTTATCGTCCTTGTCGATTAACTGGTCAAATTGACTGGCACGCCTTTGGATATCGAATTCGGGTATAAGCCCAAGTTGTTCACAGATCCTGACGTTTTTTGTGTCAACACAGCTCTTGAGAGGAGGCTAACAATAATCGGAACCATCAAAGATGACAACCTATACTGCACATCAGCCATAGCGAACAAGGGTCACTGCGTCGTCTACACAGCTGACGGTAAGCGATTTGAAGTCCCTTTGGCTTATCTCAATACAAACGTTTTTGTGGAGCTCCTGCGGATGTCCGAGGACGAGTTTGGGTTCACAAGTGAAGACAGGATCACAGTGCCTTGTGAGGCCGAAGTGATGGAGTATGTGATGTGCTTGCTTAGGAGAAAGCCCTCAGATGAAGTGGAAAGGGCGGTCCTTAGCTCTGTTGTAATGCCATGCAATTGCATGAGTAGCATGAACATGGTTTCAAAGGGTCTTAACCAGTCACTATCTATATTTTAGCTAATGAGAAGTGCTGTATGCATGCATATGTAGATAGCTGTACATACCCCAGTAAACAAGGATAGAAATAGAATCTTGCAGTTCGTTCTCTAATGATGCAATGAGGCTGTTGAATTCACTCCACAATAATATATCTCAGTTCTAGCAAATCTTTGGAAGGTTCTGAAGGAAAATAAAAACTATACTGATTCCCCTCTTAATATTCTGCAGCGAACTTACAAACAGTAATTAATATAATATGTGTAAAGAATGCCATTGAACTTTTTTTTCCCCCAGGTTGCTAACAAAATTAAAATAGCCGGTTTGCATGACCGAGGTATTCTCAAATCTCACTGTTTTGATCACTCAGTTTTGATTATTTTGTTTCTTGTTTGTTCTTTCTATCTCCATTGTAAGCTGTGTGGCCAAGGTTGAATATTTGACTATTGTTGGCTGTTAATAGCACTAATCCACCCATTTAATCTGAGCCCCTCAGCTAAACTAGTGATGCAATTATGCGATACATGATATGTGAGCAGGATCTTTATGGTGTCAGACCATGAAAAGATTTCTCCTCCTTTCAGTTTTGAAGATTTATTCTGTTATATGCCTATTATAGCTTGCAGTTTGAAATTTTGGCTGTTTCAGTGTTATCGATAGTATAATATTCTAAAAATGCAAAAATATGAAGAAAATATTTTACTGGTACCATGATTCCTTATATCTGTAACTTGATTAAGAGCTCAAAAGAATTCCCCTTTTAATGTTGAGTACTTGAGTTCACAATTACACCTGTACTTCTTATGCAAATACTTTGTCCAGAAGTGATCAATATAAATGCATGTGTTGATTGGAACAAGTACATGGTTAATGTTGCTCTTTTGTAGGGAAGTTATGCTTCCTTCATCTAAAATGTCATGTCCCTCTTTTGCAGGGAAGGCCGCTATTCTTGAAGTTGAAACACTAACGTGCCTTGAAGGTTCTGGTGAAGTTTTGTGTATGAATAGGTCAGTACTTTCTTGGAACAATTGAGCTATACAACTTTACTGGAATGAGCGAATAACCCGTTGATGTGACACCTGGTACAGGAGTACTATCTACTTGCGTGGTGCTGGTGGCTTCTCCAACTCTTCACAACCGTTCTCATATGGCACTTATCCTTCTAATAAGGTCTCTGTCACGTTTCCAGATTCCACACCTTATGCTGTGTATGAAGATCGCACCCAGAAATCTCTGGCATGATACTTCATTCCATATATAAATTTCTTTCTGGAGTTGTATTTCCAATTACTTATTTTTAGCAAACATGCAGGAGAGCTGCTTATCTTTATTTCCATTATTTGTACAGCTCTTCTTTGTTTTTATTTGTTTTGGTGAATTTGTTTGTCCTACATGGAAGGCATCTCAAACTGTAAAATTCTCTTTTTGTTCCTTAACAAAATATCTTTCAAGGTTATTATTACATTTAGCAGTGCCATTTTTCTCTGGTAAAAAAATTGACACACAGCTTCAGATTATGAAATATTAATCAAAATGTTACACAGTTGTCCTATTTCAAATCTCTGAGGTTTCTCTTTGTTGATTCAGGCACTACTCTGCGCCTTGTCTGCCTATTTTCATCCCCTGCATTCAGATCCTATATTTGCACAGGTTGCAGGGTATGTTGCTTTAGCTACTAGTTAAAACTCATCTTCAATTCCAGTTTGGAAATAAAAGCATAATCACTAGAGTTTTTTTGCTTTTTTAGAGAGAGATCACTAGAGTTTTACTATTTTGCATAAAATTAACTTGTTTATAAATCTTTATCCATTGCCTTGGACTTGGATCAAGGGTATAATTTGCTCTGTAATCCCTAGTGTTCTTGACTTACTTATATATATATATATGCTTATCTGACTTATATAATGGGCCAGCACCAGCTAACCAACTAATCCCGGCGTTGGCTGTTGCTAAAGTAACTGCAGCTGCTGTTCCATGTGCTATGAATCCTCACATCCTCCTTTGGTTGAAGCGCACAACAAATTAATGCATTTTTCTGATATTGAAGTAATGTCAATTTCATGTTGTTAAGTTGCTAGTCGGTAGGACTATACAAGATACGTGGTTTCTTTGCTCCATTTCTGGATGATCTCTAGATTTATGACTGTCTGTACTCTTCAACTTGCTAGCACTTCCTGCTATGGTCTAAAGTCAAATGTATTTGTACATCTATCTGGTCCATCTTTCATGCACAGTTGCATTCTCAAACAGATTAACCTCAACTTACTTGAAGGTTTACACGCCCAATAATGCCTGGACTGTCAATGCTTGGATTCGCTGTTCGAGCTATCATGAGGTCATTCTGCAACATGGAACCAACAGCCGTGAAAGGTATCTCCTGCCGGTTCCTGCACCATGTCTACCCAGGGGAAACTCTGGTTACTGAGATGTGGCTTGAAGGACAGAGGTAATGCCATGCTTTTTTGGCAGCATTTTGATTCGGTACAGCTCGATGAATACATTCCATGTTTTTGTTTTCAGTCGAAGGGTGTACTACAAAACTAAGGTGAAAGAGCGTGGTCTAGCTGTACTCTCAGGATACGTGTTACTCCAAAACATCCCTTCATCACTGTAAGCCTCTATGGTGAACGAAGAATGGGTTGTGCAGATTTCCGATTGTGAATTTGTAACAAAATCCTGTGTAGGCGTCCATGCATTCCTCGTGCAGTCATGCTATATGCTATCAGAGAGCTAACGTTGACGTACGTCCACAGACGTCGTCAGTGTCCTTGCCATGTTGCCATGAAATTCTTTTGGTATGCTGGTGTTCTGGTTCAGGAACTGATTTCCCTGACAACTTCTTAACGAGGTTGTCATGTCTGGAGGTTTGATGCACCCGGGTTTCATTCTTTAAAGCTTGGTTCTATGGATTAGTGACCTTTGAACCTTAGCGCAGGTTGTGGAAACCTTGGGCCCCGTCACAATGCAATTTTTTTTTCTTCGGTTAGCAATATGTAATAGATGTTGGACATGGACAAACTTGCTAAGAGGGGGCTTTCTCATCCGGGTAAGTGCCCCTTTTTGTGATAAAAGATGAGACGATACAGCACCTCCTAACAACGTGTGTAGTGGCATGAAATTACTATTACTAATATGCTTGTGTTGAGCCTGCCTTAAGAATGGAAAGATGAGGTTGTCTTGATCCACTATATTTTCACATGTAACTGTCCGGTGCATATTTTGATTTTAAATCGTTATTTAAAGAGTCATTTGAATAAAAAATATTTTTTCTATATATTTGTATTTTAATAATTTTTTCTATATTTTGTGCGTGGTTTAGAGAGATACAATCATCTTTAACTAACGAGAAATCTGAAAAAAAATATAAATATTTAATTGAAATGATTGTTGGAGGATATTTTGACACCTAAATCTCTATTCCCATAAATTAAGAAAGATATAAAAAGTCTCATGCTCAAACTAGAGTAATTAGCAAAATTCTGAAAGACTGGCCATTAAATATAACTACACATTTTTCTCTCACGTCAATTATGTTGTCTCATACAAGCAGCCGGAAGACTATTCAATTGGAAGATAATACTCCTTCCATCTCATTCCAAGAATCTTGAAGAGTCAAAGCATCTCAAGTTTGACCAAGAATTATAGACAAAACTATAAAGATTTATAACATCAAATGGGTATACTATGAAAATATAATTGATAACGAATCTAATGATACTTATTTGACATTATAAATATTATTTTATTGTTATATAAGTTTGGTCAAACTTGAGAAATTTTAACTCTTCAAGATTTTTGGAATGACTTATAATTTGGGATGGAGGGAGTAAAACATTAGCAGTTTGTCAATTCCATTGACTCGTACGAGCAGCCGGAATATTATGAGAATATTATGAATGCAGTCCGTACTCGGAACCAGAAGTGGCATCAAGCAAGTGACCAAATCCAACCGGGCGGCTGCGTCTGTTGCTTGCCGCTTCCTCCACTCGCCCACCGTCGACGACTCTGATCTCTTCCTTTCAGATTGAGATTTCAGATTCCCCTTCCACGTACGTCACCTCTTCTCTTCTTCGTCTCCTACAAGTAGACACACATCACTCCCAGTTCGCCGGCGATCGCTGAGAGGGACGAGGCGCAGCATAGGCCGTGCCGGCAGGGCAGCCATGGCGACCAGCTCAAAACCCGCCGCGTCCGTGGACCCCAAGGTCGTGCTCGCCCACGATTTCCCCGAGGTAGACCCCCGCCACTCTTCCTCGCAACCTCCCCTCCCAGCCTCCGCGTTCTCACGTCCGCCTCCCCTCTGCTGTGCTGCGCAGGTGTCCTTCGACTACGACGAGAGGTGCAGCCCCGCTCCATCCACGAGTGTACGACCTGCCCGACTGCGCGCCGCCCGATTTGATAAGATCAGCTTCTGTAATTGATTCGCAGGGATGTAGCGCTGTACGCGCTCGGGGTTGGCGCCTGCGGCAATGACGCCGTCGACGAGAAGGAGCTCCACTTCGTGTACCACAGGGACGGGCAGCCAAACATTAAGGTCGAACTCCCCCCTCGGTTAATCCCCTCCCGTTTTGGTGCCAATTGGTAGCTGTTGTTGTGCTCCAGACTCCAGTTTTTGGCCGTTCTGCTGTTAAAACTTGCTTTTCAGTTATATTGGTATATGGTTTGGTGTTTTATGCATACCGTATATATAGCCTCGTCGGATCTGAGTTGTCGTTACTGTAATTTGATGTTGAGTTTACTTCTAAAGTCATATTAAACTAGATCCTGCCAACACATAGAGGTATTTTACAATTTCTAGATAGGTTCCTTGTTGCCAATAATCAAAACCTTGTCTTACTTGCAGCTTTATGTTGGAAAATTTTAGCCCTTGGCTGGCCTGTATGCATCCCAGGTTTATTTCTGCATGTTAAGTGGCTTAAGGTGCTCCCTAGTAAATTGGACGAACAAGTAGACAAACAAGACAACAGACAAGGAACTGTGTGTTCATCTATCTAATCTTAGTATCTGACTAACCGAAGCATCCATGTTCCTAGAAATTACCTTTTTTCTCAAACACACACGAGAGCTGCATATCGTTTATATTAAGAAGGAAAAAAGGGGTACGAGAAAACCCCAAAACAACAAAGACAACACCTCAACACAACCTGACACACACGGCAACAACAAGCCCACACAAATTAACAAGCAACAACTCCCAGACACACACAGAGACAACAAACCCACTCACAAACGAGGGGTGAAAGACCAACGAGTCAAACAATTTGGCAGCGCCAAGAATCCATTCAGTCAACAAGGCTATGCCCTTCGCACCCGCTAGACCCCATAATTTTGCTTCTTCGTGGACTGAAGCTAGGATGCCCTGCAGAGTAGGTGAAGCCCCATCAAAGACACCGATTCCGATGGTTCCAAAGCGACCAGGCTCCAAGAATAATTAAAGAATTGAGACCCTTCCTATCTGTGATCAGCAACGATCTCATTAGATCGGCACCACCAAACTTCAAAGGATGGTTCAACCGGTTGGGGAGCGAGGGTCTGCAGTCCAAACTTATGTACGAGCTCAAACCAGAATTGCCTAGAGAAGATACAAGAAACCAGCAAGTGATTGATGGTTTCCTCTACCTGATCACACAGCAAACATTTCTGGTGATGCTGAAGACCCCGCCAATCACATTAATCGGAAAAAATAAAACTAAAATAACCCTATACATGTTAATAAATTACCCACATTGTCATTAAAGCATGTTAATTATTGTAAGAAGAAAATATATGCACCTTTAATTATGTGGGTCCAAACAATTGAGGCTGAAATTAATTTGATATATTGCAAATTTAGAAGAATGCATGTGTGAGCCGCGAGCAGAGTAAAGACATAAAAAAGAAATAAATTATAGTCCTAATAATGAAGGAAATGATGTTCAATATGTGCAGAAATACTAAAACTATCTTTGAAGTCCTCCTAGTAGTAGTAAACGGTCCCAATGCCAAAAGCTGGATCATTCATCACTCTCGAGGAATTGAGGTAAAGTCATACACAGCCTTAAGGGCTTTGTTGAGATCAACGCTGATGTGTTCCTCTGGCTCAAGTTGGACAACTAAAGGACACTACGTACCATAGCCATGGACCCTGCCTGAGCTTAATCTATAAGTTTGTGTTGGGTATTATGTGAAATTTAATCCAGTAATTATATAATTTGCATTGAGCAGACACCAAGGCAAAGAGAATCTTTGACAGAAAGTCAACTCGCACAAAATTAAAGACTAGAAAAGGTATTGCCATGGAAAAAGGTGATCAAGGGATTTTGAGCTATAAGAAATGACTTCAGTGCATATTTTGTTTTTACTTTGCCTTCATCCTGTTAGCAAGTCTTGTATTAACTTCGTAGAAAAAGATAACTTGGTGCATAGAATTGATGCTATACATGTTTGTTTTTCTGATGATGTTTTTTTTCAACTGATAGGCCATTGATGCTTGCTGACATATTTGCATAAGGTTGGAAGTGTGCTGAAATATTTTTTTTTTGGCATACACATAGTAGATAATCCCTCCATCTACAAATTCAATTTAAGGATAGATTAAAGAAAGGAAATGACTGTGATGTCTTCAATGAATCACCAAGATTACAAAGATGCAATTAACACCTGCCTTTTCTACTGATACCATAAACGGCAAGTGCTAAACATCGGTTACATTGACGCAGAACATGCTTGCCACCAAAATAAAACTGCTGCCATATTAGTGATGAGGGAGGGGGATATTAGTGATGAGGGAGGGGGAGGGGCGGATTATGTACATTTACGAACAAAGTTTGAATACTAAAAATGCTTATATTTATGCTTAAAATGCTAAAAATTATCATAAATACAAGATGTTTCTTCTGAGTAGAATGTATACCATGCAAAAGTAGGCACATTGCATATTATTTTATACAATTGTTTGAATTGTAAAAAACTCAGGATTGCATATGCAAACGATATTGACATGAACAAGTAAAAAAAATAGTTCTATAAATTATGACTATGTATGTTTAAGTAACAAAATTTCAAGTTTGTAAGGATTGATGCTTCCTTTCTGCTAATCTATGGACCAGTTTGCTAGCTATTTATGATTTGTTGAGAGTTAACCAAATCCATTCTCTTACTGCATGAGAACCACCAAATATTTTGTTTGTGGTTAAGGCGTCAATTAATGTTTACCATACACCTTTAGATTTTATAGTGACAAAAGAAAGCTAACTTCGTGCAAGGCATGGTTAAAATCAATAAACTTTCAATTGTGTATGAATGGGAACCAGTAGATGAATTTTAGCTTGTGCAACACTCTTCTGTTTTGGTTCTCGGACTTGTATGACATAGAAAACACAATTGTTTGGATAGCTTTCAGTGAATGTAAATGACCTGGCAATGTATTTAAGCATCTATACTCAAGAACTACGTCGAACCATGCAGGGAGTTTATGTGGGGATATGTATACTCAAAGAAGTGAAAGATGGATTTTCATGTCCTTTTATCTCTTTTACTCATATGTCACTAGTTGTCTATAAATGCTGAACAAAATATTTGAAAGGTCAAGTCTTAATCTATTTTTATGAGTGAAAAAGTTCAAGTCTTAATCACTGCACTGGATAATTGTACAAGACTAATACACTAATATCTTTGTTTTTTTCATTAAAATGCAGGTCCTTCCTTCTTTTGTTTCTTTATTTCCCAACAAGAATAGCAATGGGCTTGGATTTGTTGATGTGCCTGGCCTGAAGTAAGAATTACATAAAAGCAATAGCTTTTGAGATTCACCCTCTCTATTATGTGTTCTTTTGCAATTCTTCTTGGTCCTTGTTTTTCATTTCCATAGGTGCGCAGTGTTCATGTTTTGTCAGGTCAAATTGGCGAACATTCTGAGTATACATTTATTGTTACCATAATTTACTTTATTTTCTGTTCTCCAGCTTTGATGCAAGCCTTCTACTGCATGGTCAAACAATACATAGAGATCTATAGGCCAATCCCTTCATATGCCAGTGTAAGTAGCTTTACAGTCGAAGTTTGTGTTAATATCTTTGTGCTGGGAGATAATACATGGTTTAGGCATTTTGGTGATTAAAAGCATTATTTATGAGAGTTTCAGACTTCCAGTCCAGAAATGGCTAGATCGTTCCTTTGAATGTGGATTAACCAACTGGAGTTTCATCTCATCTAAACTGGATTGTTTTCAGTTTATTTTTGCATGCTCATTAGTTATGATTATGGTTGGTCAATGCAACAGCTAATGTTGATGTCGTCCTCTAAATAGAATGATTACAGTAATGCTCAATTTTCTTGTTTTATTCAGCATTTAGGATGAAACATTCTTGAGCCCATCTTTGGTTTTACCTTACAGAAACAATTGTCTCTTGCAGGTTGTAAACAGGGTTAAAGTAGCTGGTTTGCACGACAAAGGTACTTGCTCCCCACCTAACCTGAATTGATAAATTTGTTATCGACTGAATGATATGAATATTTTTTTTTTGTCATCATGCTCCTTGCTTTTTTCATCCTTAAAATTAATGTTCGTGTTTCCCTATTTCAACTTATTTTAATGGTAGCTCTGACTCGTGTTATTTCTTGATATGAATTATTTAAGATTTGGTTGAACTAGGTGGGAAAGTTCCAGCATTTGTTGAAGACTAACAATTGTCCATCTTGAGATGATAAGAACAACAGATCTTATTTTTATTCACAGCAATGAATGACACATCATAAAGCTACAAACCATTTCCATAAAACCACAACGAAGAACAGAATAGCGTAATCCTTCCCGTGAAGTGCCTCAAATAAAACCTGTCTATTATCATGTGATAGTTTTGTGCTTCTTGCAGTAGAATTTTGAAGTTTCAGCTCCACCCACTCCTGCAGTAATTTTTTGTCAAACTGCCAAAAGTACTACTTAGCACCTGGAGTTTTAATGGCATCCTTTAAACGATTTCACCACTGATCTGGCATCTTCTGCCAAAATACTCCAAGGGTTTATATTCAATTTCATTGATGATTTTACTGAGGCTCTATTTTAATGTGTAGGGAAAGCAACTATTCTTGAGCTCGAAACTACCACAAGCCTCAAAGAGTCTGGTGAAATTTTATGCATGAACAGGTCAGTATGATGCCCATTTTATTTCAGACTCCCAATAGAGCACCATAACCTACAAAAAGAGCAATTCAGTTATCTTAGTGTGTAATGCAGGAGTACTATCTACTTGCGTGGTGCTGGAGGGTTATCAGACTCTTCGCGGCCATACTCATATGCTACTTATCCTGCTAATCAAGTTTCTCGCATTTCCATTCCCAATTCGGCACCTTCTGCAGTATACGATGATCAAACAAAGCAATCCCAGGCATGTTACTTTATTTGGTTGTGCAGTACTGCAATAACTTGTCTTTGTTGCTAATAAGGCACAATTCATGTCTCACACTGATAACTTTTTGTATATTATGTTTTGATGAATTAATGTGTCCTTCCTACTGGCATCATTAATAGTACAATTCAGTGTCTCTGCTTGTTTAACGTTCTAGTCTTGTTTGGCCAAGACCCCAAGTGGACAAGTTTTTAGTTTTTTGCAAATGAAATCAGTTTCTCAGTTTTTTTAACATGAATGTTGTTATGCAAAGCCTAATTTTTTCTTTTATAAACAGGCATTATTGTACAGGCTATCTGGGGATTATAATCCTTTGCATGCAGACCCTGATATTGCACAGCCTGCTGGGTATGCCCCATCAGATTGCTATCTATCTTTGTATTTATAGTCATATTTGACATCGAGGAAGTATTTGGGGGTAGATGTTGGACTGAGAAGCTCTCAGTTTCAGGCTTTCAGCCTATTCTTTCTTAGCACTTGTCCAAATTAAACACCAATTAGAGAATATCAGGAACCAGGTAACTAATTACATAAAAGTATTATATGGAGTATTAACAGCAGGGCTCCAGCTCTCACTTGCTGTATTAACTTACATTTACCTCTGAAAAAAAGGAGCAACTAGTTTTCCATTTTTTTCTTATCTTTTCCTTTTTGATAAACCAGTGTTCTACATTCATTCTGATATGTCCGTATATATTCAAATGATGACTTGATCTTCCGAATGAAATCTTTCTGTTCTGTTTATTTACATGATCTGACAAAAGTACTGCAAGATCCCCCTTCCCCTTTACCTGGACTCAGCTTTCCATGCATGAAGCTTTGGTTCATTACTGAAGATTTTGTCTGATAGGAGCTTTTCCAGGTTCACTCGTCCGATCCTGCACGGTCTGTGCACCCTAGGATTCGCTGCTCGCGCAGTCATAAAATCTTTCTGCAATGGTGAACCGACGGCAGTGAAGAGCATCTTCGGGCGGTTCCTTCTGCACGTCTACCCGGGGGAAACGTTATCCACTGAAATGTGGCTTGACGGACTGAAGTAATAAACTGCTATTCTGGCCACAACCGAACCCTGCACCTGCTGTTCATATTTCTTGCTCACGAAAATAATTCGGCCTTTGCAGGGTGCACTACCAAACGAAGGTGAAGGAGCGGAACCGTGCCGTGCTGTCTGGATATGTGTTGCTCCAACACATCCCCTCATCATTGTAAGTGGATTTTGTTTCTTATAATTGGTGCCCGCTGAAAGCATTGGCTGTGATGAAATTGAGAGTTGCTTCACGAGGTGGGCTGCCACTGTAATGATAGCCAGGAGTCATGTACGGATCTGCACATAACACATTCGTACTGTACTTGAAATAGAAATGCATGCCACTTAAATACGCAGATCCAAACGCCTTGATGTTGTTTTGTTCGTTTTGGCGAGGCAATTGATTTGTTGTTAAGTCGGAGGTAAGAAAAAGCTTTTAAACCGACAGCAAACGTCAGCTCGTGACCAATTCAGCATCAGACCGGACCGGCCACTGTCATTCGTAAAAGTCACTACATATGCTCCTGCCAGGGTCCCGTGCCGTGCCGTGCCTCTGCTTTGCCCGCGGAGGCTGCTGCTGGGACTCGAGGGAATACGTGATCATGCCTCTGAAAAGGACTGACCAGAAAACCAAGAGAATCTGGAGAAAGAATCTGACCGACGTCAGAGATTTGTACCAAAAGATAAAGCTTCGCTTACGCTTTCACCACCAGGTATGATATATGGGACCTGCGTAGCGGCAGCGACGAGACTGTCCACTTTTTCACCGACTACTTTCGCTTGTGGTTTAGCAAGAGGAGCTCATTTTAGACAGCTGTACCATATCGTATTCTCGTAGCTGTACGAGCAGGAGACCTGTATGGGGTCGTGCAGAGAAAAAAAAATAGGCTTAGGCCCACTACATCCAACTGACTACGTCCGTCTATATAAGCTCTTCCAAAGCTCACGTGGATTTTCATAGCTGGACTGACGATACAGGCAGGCCCGTTGCTCATGATAAGCTTGGTGACAACAAAACATATAGATCCCTGTTTTCGGGAGCGACTTTGGAGGGAGTATACTCTAAAAAAAAGGCTATAGGGGAGAAAATTGTGTTTGTGTATTTTAGGACATGTTTGGTTGCTAACCATTCTTCACTCAGATAAGTTTGACCAAATTGGTAAGAGTGTTTGGTTAACAATTAAAATTGGGCAAGATTATTTTTAGGCTTCACATGTTAGAGAGTAAAACAAAAGTGTGGTAACGTTTTTTTAGACATGACAAAATGTGGTTTCTAGCCAAATTTTGTGTGGCTTGTCATACTTGCCCAAGATTAGTTGTGGACTAGTAGTAAATTGTGGCTAAGAACCAAACAAAGCCTTATATTGCGATATGATGAGACCACTATCCATCGTCATCACCCCCAAACCAAGTAGAAGGACCACTGCCTCTAAAAATATCGCCCACCATCAGCTTCTCGTTGTTTGATTTGTTTGGTGGTTTGATCCCAAAGAAAAAAGCGAAACCTAGTTAGCTACATGTATGTACATCTATCCGCCTCAAAAGAATAAGATTGAAGCTACTCTTCACTCATGATCAAATTTTGAGCTTCATCATTTGCTTATAGCTAAGCTCAAGCGGTGTCTTCCCATCCTAGCAATACTCAGAAGTTAGAAGTAAAGGAGAGGGCCTATAACAAGCTGACACCAAGTACAAACAGTAGCTAGTTAATTTAAATTGTCGCTACAAACAGGAGAATGAGCAACAATTTTTATGGTCTAATCAATCCTCACAAATATAAAAAAGACAATGCATCGATCTGCAGTCCAGTGCGCTGTGTTTCTTCGATCCCAGAAGTCGCAGAACTAAAAGAGGGATGAGAAAAATTGCAAGAAGCTAATGGTGCGGTGCCGCTGGTTAATTGCTGACGCAGCTGGAATTTTGTTTTTTTCCTTTGCAAATGCAGAGCTGGAAGGGAGGACCGGAGGAACGTCCACGACGTGGAACCTGAACCTGCAAGCTGCGGCGCCACCGCTGAAGAAACAGGGGTCGGAGACGCGCGTGGCCAGCATGGCTAGCAGTCTCGCAGCCTAGTGTACCAGTAACTGACTGGTGGGGTATGCAGAGCCGAAAAGGCGCTGCTGAATCAACGCGCAGTGGTGTTCTGCAGCGTCTATGCATACATAAGTCCATCCACCTGTCGTGGTAGTCTGGTAGATGGCAATTGGCAACGGCCCATATGTTCAGAGCCATGTTTCTTTCTCTCCTTTTTACACGTCAAGTATAAATATGAGTGGTCAAACTATATTTGTACTGTGGACCAAATTTTTGTACATACTGTGGACCAAATTTGTACATACGCGTGGCCAGCATGGCCCATATAGTAATGTGGAATTGAGTAGTGCACCAATCGCAATGGTGTGAAACTGTGAATGTATGAGTGGTGCAGTCCCAGAGTTCCATAGTCGTCATCCAGGTTTCTAGTTTTCCTGCTGATCTTAATGGGTAATTGGCATTTAATCCGTTCTAAATTAGAGGTTGATTTGACTTTTCCAGATACAATGTTTTTATTACATACTTCATGTTTTTGTGTTTTCTATATACATTGTTTATGCTATTTATTTAGACGTAGTATATATCTATCTTAAATAGTCTAAACGTCTTGTACATATTTGGAATGGAGTATAATTTAGTAAGTTTCGGTACTGGGTTCATATTTTTTTATTTAAAAGATAAACTGGCTATCAATTGTGCAACACTAACAAATACTCACTCCATTCTATTATAAGACATTCCAAAAATTTGAGAGTGAAAACATCTCAAGTTTGACTAAAACTGTAGAGAAAACTATAAAGATTTTATGACATCAAATAGGTATATTATGAAAATATAAATACTAAAAATAAAATCTAATGATATTTAGTTGACATCATAAATGTTAATATATTATCATATAAATTTGGTCAAACTTTAGATGTTTTTTCAAAATTCTTAGAATACCTTATAATTTGGGATGAAGGGAGTAGATAACATCTTTATGACAAAAATTGGTATTAGTTTCATGTTGTATTAAAGATAAATTGCCTATCAATCATTCAATCCTAAAGGTTAAACTAGTTTCTTTAGAAAATAAAAAAAAATCCTTCTTTAAATCAGTTAGTGGACCAAATTTATTCGATTTCAACTGCTAGAGATCATCTGCTACATGATTTCGTAGTTCAGCATTGAAAATCGTACTAACATACAAGTTGAAATATTAATACACTTCTTTTTTTAAACAAAATTGCATCTAGCAAATTTTGACAAAACTAAAGTGACCTATAATATGTAATGGAGGGAGTTAGTTCATGCTAATTTTGTTGATAGCAGTAGCATGGCAGATTAGACCCGCTAGTAGGCAGCCCACGGTAGGATTGGCTATATGGGCGATGCTTTTCACCCTACTCCCTTTATTCCAAAAAGAATTTTGTTATGGATTTGTGTTGGTCAAAGTTTTTTAAAGTTTGTTTTTGACTATGTTTGTCAAAAAATATTAACAATATTTATATCTCGAAATGTGTTTATAACAAACAAATATTTACCGATTCATCTAATGATACTAATTATACACATTAAATATTAATATTTACCGTTTCATTTATAGTCAATCTATTTGGGGACACAATATCAAATTTAAGGGGTTTTTTTTTGCATACTAGTTCCAGTAGTAGCTAGGTAGTAGGGAGGTGGTTGAGGAAGCAGGGAGCCCTGTTGCAGACTACAGACTTGCAGTAGCGCCCCCTCCCCCAGCGAGCTATTCCTACTCCTACCTCGGTGCCTGCTCGGTCATTCTCCATGCTCATGTCGTGCCGGCGGCTTTTGGTTTTGGGGAGACAGGCAAACAGCCGCACAAGACCCCTACATAGGTAGGGTGTGGTGGAGCTGGAGCCGTGGAGGTGACGGTCCGTCCGTCATTCCGTTCCGTCGCCTCCTTATCTCCGCCGTCGTGTCCGCGCGTATGTGTTGGTGTGTGCAGATGCATTGTACGTACGTTTAGTTGAGGCTGCTTCTTATCTTAATCATAAGCCGCCGGCCGGGACGGTGTGTGCACACGTGATCACGCTTCTGAGACGAATGAAATGAAAGCACGCATCGTCGGAGCGTTGTTGTGGTTCAATAATTCCATCGGTTAATAATAATAGTACGTACTCCGTCGTCGTCGGCTACGGCAATGATGCCTGCCGGGGGCCATGCCATGCATGCATGATTGGGCCACGGCGATGGCGTCGTCGCTACTAGCTAGTACCAATTCTTAAGCAGAAATCATACATTGCATTGCAACCACAGACAGTGCTATCATTCCGCGCCGCGCGACGACGCCCGTCTCCTTTATCCTCCCATCCCCATCCATACCACTTTGCTGTCCCGGCCGGCCATAGCCGCTAATGAGTGCGCGATACATACGGTGCGTGCTTCTTCTGTCTCGCAACAAGCTGCCGCCTGCTTGGTTGTTGCAACTTGCAAACCAACGCCCTTTATTTTTTTGGCTAATCTATCGGATGGAACGGGACTGCGCGCAGATTATTAACTGGTTACTATTTTAGTGTTAGTTTTCAGTGAACCAACAATATATTTTTTTTTCTTACAACAAATGGGTATAAGTTGTACAGCTAACGAGACCATTAGCGGCGATGCAGTGGAGTGGAGCGTGATCCTGTCCCAAACAAGCCGGGCCACAATCATGGTGCATGGCCAGGCCACTCACCACTGTTGGATGGGCGCATGCATATCATTGCACCCAGGGTCCGGCTCGCATCCGAGGCCCTACACCTACGGGGCCCGTCGGCTACGGCCGTGCGCGCGGGGCCGGCGCCGGACGGATCATAGTAGCTGCAGATCTCATCGGCTCTGCACCAAGATTCACTCAAAGGCGGAACATGAGATGGATTGGAACAAGAGATTCTAGAAGTAAATGTATGAGCTTTATTTTCACGGTTCCTCACAGGGGGTGGAGCCAGGTTTCACGTCAACAAAAAGATTCAACTGTTTTTTGAATAGCAATGAATGAAGATACTACCAAATATGACGGATCCAAATAGGTATTCTAATGACTATGATAATACCCTTAGATCCGTCCATGTTCCTCACCACTCATCACTCACCATATTTCCCGTTCCTTAGCGTGGGCCATGGGCCAAGGGGGGGACTTGGGTCGGGCTGCCCCTCTCGTGTGTCTGCTGCTTCGGGTCGCGCTCTGTATGTATGGGAGGTACGTCGGGGCATTGACGATGTGACATGGTAAATCTTCTCTTTGACTCAAGCACGTGGGCCATGGCACGCCCAAAATAATATCTCGTGTGTACTATTCTAATAAAAGTTTTAATAATTTTGATAGTAATCTACAATCTATTCAAGAATTAGATAAGAGGTAATATATTAAAAACTAAAAAAATTACACTGTAGAATTACAGGAGTGTTTATGTGCCACTTTCGCGTCATGCCGTCCCAAAATATGGGCCGGGCTATGTAGCCGGCCGTGTCAAAATCCTGGCCACGACATGGCTCCTGTGTTCGTGTGGTGGTAGCACGAGCCATGAGACCGTACCATGACCCGCCGTTAAATGGCACGGCCAGTCCAAAGCTCCAGCAGTGGCCGCCTCGTCCCCTCGTTGGCCCCTCCTACAGTACGGTTTTGACCCCCGGGCCGTTCTCTGCGGACGGACCAGGACAATGCAGCTGCCGGCTCCCGCATAAATTTTACAGATTTTACCGTTACGACTTCACTTCACCGGCGGTACTGTACCACTACTACTGCTAGTCTGCTACTGGTACGTTCACTTCACCCTGCAGCGTGTTAAACATCCGTCATCCGGTACGTTCTCCCGGCCTTCCCTCCCTCGTTATCAATACTCCAGTACTACCGTCAGCAAAAGGGTTAATTTCAGAGAGAGAGAAACGGGGAGTCAAAAAAAAAAACAAGCATCAGAATTAACGCCCCACTTAGGGCGTGTTTGATTTCGTGGCCCAGGGAGACCTGACTCGGCGGCCAGGCTCTGGCCAGTCACGGCCTGACCCAACCCGATCAAAATGGGTTGTTTGATTTGTTTACATGAATAGGACCGGACTCATATCTTTTTGTGTTTGATTCCCAGATTTGAGTCTGACCCAATTCCAACTACCATCAACTACCAAACTGAGATGGTGTTTGATTCGGGCCAAGCCAAACTGGGCCATAATACATAACAAGCAACAGAATTGAGCTGAAGAAGAAGAGCAGCACAATCCCATAACCATATTTCTTAATTCTGGGCACTATTACACATAGATGAATCAAAGTTTTTAGCACCAAGGCCTCAGACTTATATATGGTTCTCATCCATTACAGTTGGATGTAATCAAAGCAACAGAAAAATGTCATCATCGGCCTATTAACGCCAATCTCAATTACATGAACAACACTTGGACAGCCTGCTCCAAAGAGCAAACACCAACAGCACAAGCAAGACAATGAGCAAGTTCTTACCAGCATTTGACTTCTCAATTTTAACACCCTTACCTTCATTTTCAAAATTTATATGGCTGCAAGGTACTAGATAAGTAATGGCTGCAGATTCAATCTACTTCACAGATTGAATTCTCAGTGCATCAGTGTATTCTTGCATAGCCTGAGCATGGGTTCTATAGCTTTGGTACCTTGCATTCTTTACCCCAATAACATAAGCACTGTACTCATGCCAGGATGAGTAGATCCTAGGTTTAAGTCCCACAAAAACCACATACCATTTAGCCATTGATCTACATCAATTAAACACAAATTCCTCAGTCGTTGCTAGCTAGTATTGAAGAAGAAAACAACATTTGACATCACTGGATACAAAACTTTGTGGCCTCAGCAAAGAAGCAAAGAAGCATCAGTGGCCATTACCCTTGTCTGTCACTGGATACAAAACTTTGTGGCCTCAGCAAAGAAGCAAACAAGCAAAGAAGCAAAGAAGAAAATATGGCCTCAGTTGTACATCAATTAGAACCTCTTTTAACATTTCATTGGTGGCTGCACAGGATATCAAAAACATTGAAAACAACAACACCAAAGCACATACATGTCAACCATGTAATCAGCTGAACCATTCACTGTTGCCATCAAGTTGGGGGTCACCCAACAGTTACATAACAGTGGATGATTCCAGCTGACCAGATGATTTACATGACAACATACCACGGCAGTGGATGATCCCAACAGACCACAAAGCAGTAAGGCAGTAAAGCAGCCACCTCATTTTTCAGTTGTGTTGCATCATAGGCCTATAAGTTTTGCATCACAGAACAGAAAGCAGTAAAGCAGTGAAACAGAACATTATTCACAACCATGTGGACATAATCCATGGCTGCTTTGCCAATGGAACCCAGCCATACAGGAGCAGCACCATAGCTCTTGTATGGTTGACTCTCATGTATGGCTAAGTTTCATGGCAAAATAGTGCACAGATTAAATTTCATAAATGTGTGGCCTCAGCTTAAGGATGTGGTGATTATATCCATGCAAATCTAGTCATTGGTGGCTACATAATTTTCAATTAACTCCAAATAAACTCAAGGCAAAGACAAGACAGCCATGGAATCCATCTGGCCATCCATTCTCTGCCATCAACCAAAAGGAGTTGCAGGAGAATGGATGGTTCAGATGAATTTGATGACAGACTTGAAAAACATCAAGGAAAACCAGCATATAAAGTAGCCACCTCATTTTTCAGATGTTTTGCATCACAGACCATTTATTATCCCACATGTAAACACAACAACATGAAAAACAAAGCCGACAATGAAAAGCAACAGAATATAACATTGCTAGAAAGCAACAGAATAAGGTAGCAAATATTCAGTTACAGTCCAGGTCTGCCTCAACCATGTGGGCACAAATAACATCCAACTCTCCACTATAGTCAGCCACCACCTAACAAGACTAACTCCAAAGTTAAGGGGTTATACAGCCAAAAGCCCTGCACAAAAGCTACACCTAAGTGTAATCAAAAGGTGAGAGAGTAGGAGAGGGAGGTGGAGGAACTATACTCTCTACAGTCAACCCCCTCATGTTCAAGTTTGGCTACCAAGGACAGAACTACATGTAGTAGTTCTTGGCTAGGTAAGTCCTCAACCAAACAACCCTGTGGGGTTGTGACATATTCACAAATCATGTGGCCACTGCCTTGTTCTCAAGGAGATGTGTGTAGGCAACAATCAAGGCTTCAGTAGTGAAGTCTGGAGTCTCCATGACAGCCAGATAGAGGTCTGGGTCAACATGGGCAACACCAGTCTTGATCATAATATTGGCAACATTGTTGACAGCATCTGTCATGTTTGTCATCATGAGCATCTCATCCTCACTGAAGTTCCTCTTCCTTTTCCCACCAACAGTGACAGATCCAGGCGCAGTACCCTTGTTGCCCTCACCTAGATCAATGAAGGGTTTGGCATCAAATGAAGGGCAAGAGAAGTCATGCCCCTCAAGCTTGGCTGCCACACTGTCAGCATTGTTGACACCCAAAGGAGCACTAGATCCTAAAGCAAATCTACCAGTGGCCAAGGTGCTACCAAAGATGGATTACATCTCAGCATAGAACCTTATTGGGCTATTTAAGAATTTTGCATCCTTAGGGTGGTCCTGCATTTGGTGTTCATAAGGTAAGAAAGGGACAAGTGTAGATAGGTAGTGAATAAATAAGAAGTTACAAGCTATCTAGGGTCTTTTGTACCTTGCAGTGACCAAGGTAGTGGTCCTGTTCTAACATTATGGCATTGCACTCATTATCAAAGGTTGCCTCACTAAGGTCCTTCAACTTAGCAATCTTAGCCCACTTTTGTTTCCACTTCCTCAGGTGGTTGTACACCTGAGTTGCACTCACAACCACACCACTGTACTCCCTCAACTGCTTAGCTACAGAATTGACATCTTTGTCTTTGTAGGTCTTGTCAGTCCTGAAACCATCAGACATAATCTGGGCCATCCTCCTCAGGACAAACCCAGATGTGTTATTGTTCCATCTCATAGGTCCTGCCTGACCCCAGCCCCATTACCACCAACAACAGGAGCAACTTCAGCCTCCTCACCCTCAGCTGCAGCACCAGCAAGGTCTACAACCTCAGGTTCAGCCAAAGTTGCTGCAACTGCTGCCTGGGCAACTGCTGCATACCCTTGCAACACATTGGCAGCAGGCTGAAACCCATTTTGGGAAGGAACACTCATACCAGCCATCCTAAAATATTGTCACAAGTGCAGTTGACAAGAATAAGTAACCACATGGCAATAATGAAGGAAAAGAATGCAGGAACAACAAATAATTGGTCTCAGATATAACATTATTATCATAAGCAATACAACAAATGAGTTCCATGCCCAGGGTCTACAAATTATTTTACACACAAATGAAATGCAGCAGAATCAAGTCCTATGGGTCCCCCTAGCTTCCCACATAGCATTAGAAATGTCATCCCTAATAGTGACCATTACAGGTTCTTCTAGGGCCACTTCTTCCTCAACTGTATTCTCAGGATTACTACCCTCAAACCCTTCCTCTGTTGGAACAAGCTCATCAAGCCCAAACCCAAGAATCCAGTTATGTAGAATGCAACAAGCAAGCACAAGCTTCACTTGGGTCTTATATTTGTGAAAGGATTTGTTGTCTACAATCCTGAACCTGCCCTTAAGTGCACCCCATGCCCTCTCCACAACAACCCTTAATGAAGAATGCCTCAGGTTGAACAACTCCTTAGCATTGGCTGGATAGTTTCTGTTGGAGAATTCACTAAGGTGGTACCTAACACACCTATAGGGTGGTAAGAACCCAGTCCTGCAAGCATATACAGCATCTACCAAGTACATTTTACCTACAACTGGGAGGGAGAAAGTGTTTAGAAAGTGTGTATAGGTTACAAGGACAAAAGTTCTAACATCTTAGCCAGGCAGTTACCTGCTGGGACATTGAACCCATCATTCCTCTGAATGGCATCAACCAGGATTAGTGTATCATGGGCTGAGCCCTCCCACCCAGCTAGGACATAGGTGAACATGAGATCAAAATTGACTGCAGCCATGACATTCTGTGTTGGGCTACTTTTTCTACCCCTGAAAGCTTGCTGCATGTGTCTAGGCACCCTTGCCAACACATGGGTGCCATCAATGACACTAATAACATTCTACATCAAACACTAACAAGTGCATAAGCATATGTGCAACATTAGAAGGCACCCAATAAAAAAAGTAGTTTGCAGACAATTACCTTAAAAAAAGGGAACCATCTGTGGCTACCCATAATCTTAGGGTGTGTGGTATTGGAGGGTGGCCTGATCAAATCCTGCCTTAGCTCACCAACATCATACAACACTTGGTGGAATATCCTACTGACAGTCTCAATAGACCTCCTAAAGGATTGGTGGACCACCCTAAATCTCTGGTTGTGACCAACAATATGGAGAAACATTGCTACCTGCTCCTCTACTGGACATCCAACAGTTTCTAGAACAAGACCTCTAGTCCTAAGCAAGTTACACAAAGGAAAAAATGAAGCCCTTTTCATGCGTAGCATGGCTATACATTCAGTGTCATTGTAATTGAACATCATCTGGAGTGTGGTCTGCCTATGCCTCTCAGCATGAGTCCTAGGCCCATAAAGGATTGTCTCATCTGAACTAAGCTGCCTAAGCCTGGTGACCACAAAACAAACCATCACAGCAACCATCCCAGCAGCCTTCCTAGCCATCATCAAATGATAACCATTTGCATCCATCTACATGCATTCAGAAATGTATAAGACAAATTTGTAGACCCTGGCTGGCCTCTACATTACATTGTATGCTTCCATTAGAAATAAGCACGACAACATTTACAAAGAATGCCTCCCAGTGCTCAATAGCTACTCATCATCGACCATTAATCATAAACCAAGCCAACAGAATAACATAAACATCATTACCAGTACATGTGCAGCGAACAAGAAACTCAGATCATCAAAATAACCACAGATCTAAACGCACAAAGTAACTCTACACCGAAAGAAACAATAGAGACATCAAAGCAAGCCACTGATTTCAACTTTCAAGAAACCCTAGAACGCAAACAAAGGAGGAAAGTAATTTATTTCACCTCGAATTAGCAGGAGGGGGCCGAAACCACCTAGAATCGGAGAGATGCGGGGAAGAAGTACCAGATCCGGATGGTCAAAGACCACCGTGAAGGGTCGAGATGGCGGACTAAGAGGGGGGTGAATAGTCTTTTCTAAAAACTTAAGTGCAACGGATAAGAGAAACAAATGCAGAATTAAAACTATCGGTCTAGCCAAGACTACACCCCTCTATCTATAACTTTAGCACCTAACAAAGAATGTCAATTATGCTAACTAAGGTGTCGGGCTAGGAAGCTCACCTAAACAAGTCTAGGTAGCAAGGTCACACAAACCTAAGCAACTAGTACTCTAAGCAAACCGGGAGCTCCTACACATACTAGTAAGCAAAGCACAAAGCACCTAAGCTCACTAGCAATGCTCTCTAGCAAGACTACACAAGTCAACTAGAGAGCTCAACTTACTTAGCTACACAAACTAAGCAATGTGACTAACAAGGCTACACAAGCCAATTAGCCATGCAAGAGCTACTTCTATGCTACACAAGCTAGAAGGTAACTAAACAAGCCACACAAGCTAAACTAGTTACAAGAGCAACAACTACTCACTAGCACAAGTATAAAAAAATAAATACAAGCTAGTGATTTGGAGAATGCAAACCACCGAAAAGATGTACGCAAGGTTGACATGGTAATTTTTCTTCCGAGGTTCACTTGGTCGCCACCAAGCTAGTCCCCGTTGTGTCGGCTCACTCACTTGGAGGTTCACGCGCTAATTGACATCACACGTCAAACCCGCAATCAGGTGCCGCACAACCAACACAAGATGAGGGCACTCAATGACACACTCAACTAGAGTTGCTCTTCACGATCTCCCGCGGGGCGAGCACAATGCCCCTCACAAGCACTTCTCCGGAACGCCGCACAATCTTCTTGCACGCTTTGACGGAACCTCAAGCCACCAAGCCGTCTAGGAGGTGGCAACCTCCAAGAGTAACAAGCACTACGAGCTTGCAACACGATCACCTAGTGCCACACGAAGCTATCTCTCAAAGCAACGCACTAGAGACCACTCTCTCACTCAATCCGATGAACACTATCAAGTATGAGTGAGTTAGAGGGCTTCCAAACCAAGCACACTATGGGCAACACATGCCAAAGGTGCTCAACCAACCCCAAGGACCGGCCAAGGGCTATAAATAGCCACACCCACGAAACTAGCCGTTTTGCTCACTCAATGGGCTTCCTGCGCCACCTCCGGACGCAACCTCACGTGGGGTCCGGACCATACCGCGCGCGTCCGGACCCTCCTAGCCGTTTGAAACGCTCGTTGGCGCGCTCACCGATCGCCGCCACATGTCAGCGGACGCAAACAATAGTGCGGGTCCGGACTATCACTCGTCGCGTCCGGACTCCAGCAGAGAGCTCCCCGAGAGCCAATTTCATCCGGACGCGAGTCCAAAGTCCATCGTACGGACGATAAACAGCGTCCGGATCTCCATGATCAGCACATCACTAACAGGGGGTGGACGACCGGACGCACCGTCAATGGTCCGGACTGCCACAACCCCTGCGCTCGGACTCAGCGTCCGGACTCACAAACACAGCAGAGCCTAGGGTTTGGTTCTGGACCCATTCACCGATGGTCCGGACACCTAAAAGCCCTAGCGTCCGGAGCTGTTTCTTCAGCCGAGACTCCTCCCTTCTTCTTCCTTTGCTTCTCAAGTGCCAACACAAATGTGATCACCACATTGTGCATGTGTGTTAGCATTTTTACAATCATTTTTCAAAGCATTTTCACTTGCTCTCACCGCGCCACTCGATCCTAATACATCGCAAAGTTAGATCGCTCAATGTGGCACTAGATAACCGTTATGCAAACAAGTTTGCCCCTTTTGATAGTACGGCTATCTATCCTAAACCCGGTTATAAACTTCTCTACACACCAATGACCGGTGAAATGGAAATGCCCTATGGTTATATCTTTGCCTTGCGCATTCCATTCCATCTCCATCTCCAATGTTGATGCAACACATGCACCAAACACTTGTCAAATGATATGATCCACTCCATATCATCACATGACCGTATTGGTTCATCGATCTTGACCTCACTTGCTCTTCACCGTTGTCTTGGTCCATCGGCGCCAAGCATCACCCGCTTGCCTTTCACATTTGCAACCGGTCCATCAAGCCAAACCTCATCTTAATCTTCTCCACCTTGGTCACATGACTTCATGTCATGTTTCATGTGCAATTAAGCTCCTTCATCACACAATCACCTGTGAACTAATCTCCTGTGTATATATCACTTAAACACATATTAGTTCACCTAGGTTGTCACTCAATTACCAAAATCACACAAGGACCTTTCGCACTGAATCTACAAGACGGAGAAGAAGAAGACGGAAGCAGACTCGTCGGAGCCCAACGACGGATGGAGTAGCGCCGCCTGGACGCAGATCCAAAACGGGGGAGCGGAGAGGAAGCCCGAGGAAGACCGCCAAGCACCGGCAACCGAGCTCGCAGCCGCCGCCGTTACCTCAACGGGAGTGGAGTGGGGAGTGGAGCAGAAGAAGTGAGCGGGTGGAGAAGGGGGGGGGGGGTAGATATAGCCGACGAATTTCACCGCGGGAGAAAGCGCGCGGAACTTTCACCATTCCCGCGCAAGCCCGCCGCGGCCTCGGATTCGCCCGCGCGCGCGCCGCTAGAGCCAGGCCGAGAGGGAACGAGAGGAGCGAGCGTCCGACCAGGGACAGGAGAGAGAAGACTTTTTGCCTCTACGCGGCCAGACTCCAACCCTAGGAGCCGGAATCAAACACTCGGCCTTAGCCCCCTGGAGCTTGGCCGGGGTGGTTTTGGCCCTTAAAATCTCGATCGAGTACCCCCAGAAACAAGAGCTAGTACTAGTATGCTGCTAAAATCAAAGCTAAAGTATGGTAGTCAAGGAAACGACTCGTCTGCCCCTCCGGTCAAAGCCGGTCAAGCTTTTTCCCCAGACCCAGGGGCCAGGGGGCAACAACAAATGAATGAAGCCGACACCGCGGGCCCGCGCCTCCTTGTCACGCGCGACCATGGCCCCACCCACCCATCAACTCCCCAGCGTCTCCGTTCCGTAGTACGAAGAGCGACACGCGACGGACCCGGCCGGAAAACCCAACCGTCCCGCGTGGACGGGGACGGCTGACGCGCGTGCCCACCTGTCGCCTGCCGGTGCCGGTACCGGTGGTCCCGCTCGTCAGCTTCTGATGGGTTCTGGCACCGTGTGGGTGGGTGTGGGTCGTCCGCTTTTTGCCGGCTTGCGTTGCGTTGTGCCAACGCCCACCAGACCCAAACCCCGTCTCCTTCTCCAGTTTGTTTTTTTTTTTACTGGTTCTCCAGCTTTTGAGTCTTTGTGGCTCGCTCAGTTTTCAGGTTTTTATGTTTGGTATATACATTTGTTACCGGGTCGCCAATCAGGTCCAAATTAGTAGTATCGACTAACATGGGCATCTCACAAATTGCTTCTTTTCTTTCCAAAATTAGAGTCAGAGTGTGCTGTCGACCGACAAGACTCCACGAAATCTCTTCAGTTGAAGCCAAGCGTTGAACAGAGATTAAGACCACTACTAGTGCTGACATGACCCAACACCGAATGCCTCAGCAGCAGCTGCTCAACACCTGTGCGAAAGCGAGCAGACACCTGTGTAAAAGAAAAAGCTACTACAGGTACTATACGAATATACGATGCGCGCGAGGAGCGAGCAGAGACACCTGTACAAAAAGGCTACATGACGTATACGCACACACATACTACTACTACAGAAATCCGGTGCGCACACGATACATGAACGTTACTACTACAAGCGTGAACGGTACTACGTACTACAAGCAGCAGTTTGCATCATTAGCACCACCGCTAACCCACCATTCAAACGAGATTAGAAAAAATAGCAAACAAACGGGGAGCTCGGAGAAAAAGGAATAAACAAATAGAGGAAACAGCGCAGTCGGAGGCAGTGAAGCTCGCTTGCCCTCCTCTCCACCTTGCACACTGCACCTGCGCTGCGCTGTGCTCCCATCGCTTTCCCCTCCTCTCACTCCCAGATGCGATTCCCTCTTCCACCGCCACAGCGCCTAGCGTAGCCAGCCCGCCGCCGGCCCTTCGCCGCAATGGCGAGCGCGTCGGAGGACGAGGCCGCGTCGGACCGCTGCAGCGGCAGCTACAGCCCCAGCGCGGACGTCAGCGAGTCGGAGACCTCCAGCGACTGCTCCGTGCCCACCACCCGCCGCTTCGCCTCCTCCTCCTCGGCCTCCGCCACCGTCTCCCGCCTCGCCTCCTCCTCCTCGTCGCTCCCCACCCCGGCGTCGGCCACCGCCTTCTACCTCTCCAAGCCGCCCTCCGACCTCTCCGGTAAAGCGCCCGCTTTTGCTTAGATCTCACTCCAAAATCCCCCTCTTGTTTGTTCTTTCCTCTCACAGCAAGTTCTTGTTCTTTTTGCCTTCCCTCCGCTTCCGTGGCGCCAGAGATCGACATGATGAAGGAGCGCTTCGCCAAGCTCCTGCTCGGCGAGGACATGTCCGGCAGCGGCAAGGGTGTCTGCACCGCGCTCGCCGTCTCCAACGCCATCACCAACCTCTCCGGTACGCTCGCCGCCGCCGTGCTGCTACTACATACTCCTCCCACCCGCATTGCCCGGATTCCTGACGGTTTCCCTTTCCCGATGCCTGTCGTCCGTCCAGCCACCGTGTTCGGCGAGCTTTGGAGGCTGGAGCCGCTCGCGACAGCGAGGAAGGCGATGTGGACGCGGGAGATGGAGTGGCTGCTCTCCGTCGCGGACTCCATCGTCGAGCTCACCCCTTCCATCCAGGAGCTCCCCGAAGGCGGCGGCCAGTTCGAGGTCATGGTCCCGCGCCCGCGCAGCGACCTCTACATGAACCTCCCCGCGCTCAAGAAGCTCGACGCCATGCTGCTCACCATGATTGACGGGTTCAAGGGGACGGAGTTCTGGTACGTGGACAGGGGGGTTATGGTCGAGGACAGTGGGGGCCCGTTCCCGTCGTCGTCCTCCTCCTCGTCTTATGGCCGGCCGTCGGTGCGGCAGGAGGACAAGTGGTGGTTGCCCTGCCCACGAGTGCCGCCCAAGGGGCTGTCCGAGGATGCCAGGAGGAAGCTGCAGCAGAGCAGGGATTGTGCAAACCAGATACTCAAGGCGGCCATGGCGATTAACAGCGATGTGCTCGCGGAGATGGAAATCCCCGAAGTGTACCTGGAGACACTGCCCAAGGTAAAAACACTTACAGTTAGCGATTCACTGGTACTCTCTTGCTATCCATGTGGTGTGCTTGCTACATTGTACTTCAATCCCTGGTAAAAAAAAAGGACCAATTGCATAAAATCCCTGTGAAAGGGACCACTCACTTCCTATATATCTATGCTTGTAAATGTAGAGCTCAGTTAATGTGTTTTAGTACAGTTTGTCGAGTGAAGGAGCTGGGCATCAGTTATGGCAATGCTTAGTTTTTTTTTTTTTTTTTGCATGAGCAAGTGTTGTCACTCTAGCTGACATCAATTCTAGGCTCTCTAACCCATTTTATTTCCAATGCAAGCCCGTGGTACCTCCAGTTATTAGTGTCATGAGGAATAATTGATGACTGGAATATAATATGGAAAAGCTTAAAAGCCATAACTATATTCCCTCTTGTATTTCATTGAGAGTAAATATGTCATGTTGTGCAGGATTATAAATGCTTCTTTTTGGAAACCTGAATGTTTCAAGTCTAATGACTTTTTTTTTTATGGAACTAGTCTAATGACTTTGTTCTTGGTATGGAAAAAGCTAATTCTTGTGTCCTTAGATAGACTCTCGTATGCTAGGACTTCTCTTATTTTTCCTAGAACAACTTGGTTTAGTGCATTTTCAATGTCATAAAGATGTTTAATTAGCATTCCCTAATAAAACATGAGTCTGGCAGTGATTAAATTTAAGTTCATGTAGAACTGGAGAGAATTAGGTGAACAAATACTGGCCTTACTAGATGCAGAACTCCGTTATGAATGAATTTAGCATTTGTAGTATTGTCACTGCATGTATCAATGCATTTCTTTCCCTCTTAGTCAATACTAAGGCATACCTGTCATGCAAAACAAATGTCATTTCTGCATTTTCTTTCTCAAGTATGTGACTGCTCATGTCAGTTCTTGTAGTAACCCGTGTTCTTGTGAAGGTATTCTCATCTTTATAATGCATCCGTGTAATTTAATATGAATGTGTGTATTACTGTATTAAACCTATTGATCAAGCATGTGACTGCTCTTCTCAGTTCTTCAAATCACTGTTGACATCCCCACTCTGTTTGTGTCTGCGAATAGTGCATAGTTTTCTTTGGTCCAACATAGCTTGTCTCCAGTAATACAGGAGTGGATGTGGATATTTCCATAGTGATTCACCTAGTCTAATATCTTATCTTTTCTGCAGAGTGGTAAATCTTGCTTGGGTGAGATAATTTACCGATACATAACAGCTGAGCAATTCTCACCAGAATGTCTCCTAGATTGCTTGGATCTATCATCTGAACACCACACACTTGAAGTGGCAAACAGAATAGAAGCTGCCATCCATGTTTGGAAACTGAAAGGCCAAAAAAAGTCGACACCTCAAGCCAAATCAAAGAAATCTTGGGGTGGAAAAGTGAAGGGTCTTGTTGGAGACAAGGAAAAGAGCAACACTTTGTCTGAAAGAGCTGATGGTCTATTGCAGAGCTTAAGATTGAGATATCCTGGTCTGCCACAAACTTCCCTTGACATGAACAAGATCCAGTATAACAAGGTAAAGCTCATGCAAAGACAAGTAACCATAGTCTTTCTTTGAATTACACAAATCATAATATTCACTTTGTTTCTTGCATATTTTTCCAGGATGTTGGGCAGTCCATACTTGAAAGTTACTCAAGGGTTCTGGAGAGCTTGGCATTTAACATAATTGCAAGAATTGATGATGTAGTTTATGTTGATGATGCTACAAAGAAATCAGCTGCTGCCGAGTCTGTGTCGATCTTCAATCGGGGCACAGGTGTGCCAGTTCAGAAGAGGATCTCTCCAAGCCCATTCTCTATTCAGAATACACCATATGCCTCTCCGTTTGCAACACCTACTTTCTGCTCCTCCACCCCAGTTACAGGCAGCCCTGGAAGGGTACAACCCCCATTAAACAAAAACAATCTAGGAACACAAGAAATCAAGGTCGAAAAGCTTTTTGCTGGTGATCTAGAGAAGGTCTGGACATATGCTGGAAACCTGAGCGCTAGGAAAGACGCTGGAGATGCACCTGAGAGAGACTGAAAGGTAGACAAGTACCGAGAGTCGACAGATCCTGTAATTGCCAGTAGCTAGAATTTTCCTGTACAGAAGCACCATGAGTAATTTTTTGTGCTTTCGTAGCAAGCCGATCATTGTGTACTCTTCTTACAATGAATGGATGTCACCAGATCTGAACAGAGAAGCTTGTAGTTTCAGCTGTAGCTTTTCTGGATTAGCTATTTAGCGGTGTACTTGTTCATGTTTATACTGCAAGGCTGGGTTCAGCAGCAAGTGACTGAATTCCTTCTCCTGCTGCTTTGTTTTATTTTTATTTTTATTTTTGTCGCTGAAGGTGTTGGTCAACAGCTGACTTCAGCTGCAGTGGAATGTAAACTGACGTATTCCGATGCCTGATCTTCTGCTGCCTGTTAGTGTTTGTACTACAAGCTGTTTTTTTTTTTTTGCTGATTTGATAGTGTTCTGTTTAGGAGAATAAGCTGAAGTACGGCTAATAAACCAACTGATAAGTGTTCTTTGCTGATCACATCTGCTGAGCGATACCGGTTCCTCCGCAGTCCATCTGCCGGTGAGTATATATGACATGTCTGAGTATGACGCAGCGCGTGCTGCTTGTTCACTGCCGCTTTTGCTAGTATCCAGATAAGATGTAGATTTGTTCATTGCGGGTAATCAAATCCAGTTGACAAATCGTCAGATCTCTGCACTGCAACTCTGGACGGTCTATCTAATCAATTAATCATCAGATCTCTGCATGGAGATTGGAGGAAGCAAAACTGCAAAAGGACGTTTTTCCTGATTCTTACGGCGACGTTACCAAACCCACAGGTGAAAGTGAAAGCAGCATGCTTCAACCGCGGATGTACCAAGCCGCCTCCCTTCGTCTGCGATCACCTCCATACGGAGCATCGTCTTTCTTCTCCATCCACGGCAAGTTTCGCAACCGGACAGAGACAATGCACAGTATAAAGTAACTTGGCGTCGGCCACGTACAACACAAGCAAAGCGCTGCAGCTCTCCACACCAAGATCAAGCAGCACAACCAGCCGCGGCAATGGCGTCCACGACAACGACGGCAGCAGCTACAGACGCGAAGCCGGCGCCACCGGGCGCAGGCGGCGGCCCGCAGCTGAAGCTGCTGGTGGACAGGCGTTCGCGGCGGGTGCTGTACGCGGAGGCCCGCAAGGACGCGGTGGACTTCTTGATCGGGATGCTGCGCGTGCCCGCGGGCCTGGCGGCGCGCGCGCTGGCCAAGCACGGCGAGCCGGCGCCGGGTTCCCTGGGCACGCTCTACGCGGGCGCGCTGGCGCTGGACGACGCGTTCTTCGTCTCCGGCTCGCCCAACCGCGCCGCGCTCCTCGGCGCCTCGGCGGCGGCGCTGCCCTCCGCCGCGCTCCCGCTGCTGCTCGGCGGCGACGAGGGCGCGGCCGTCGCGCCGGCGCTGGCGCCTCATCCTCCCCCGCCGCAGCGGTACTTCCGGTGCGGCGCGTACGTGACCCCGTGCCGTGGGAACCCGACGAACGTGACGGACGTGTCGGGCCTGCCGTGCCCGGCGTGCCGGCAGCCGATGATCGTGGAGATGCGGCTGGCGCCCGGGGACGCGCACGGCAAGCTGGCGCTAGCGCAGGCGCAGGAGGCCGCGGGGCTGGGCGCCGGCGGGTACGTGAAGGAGTTGGTGACGTACCTGGTGATGGACGACCTCACCGTGGCGCCCATGTCCACCATCTCCGCCATCATGCTGCTCAAGAAGTTCGACGTCAAGGATTGCTCCGCGTTGGAGGAGATGACCGTCGAGCTGGGCACAAAACAGGTGGTGAACGCTAGCTCACCATGCACTAGTACCGCTGCTAATGCGCCGACAAGTGTCTGACGATGTTCTCAACGTTTAATTTGATCCATGGACAGGCCGTGATGCTCCTCAAGGCGTCGCTGCAGTCGTCGACGGCGCTGACGGATGTCTTCAGCGGTGGCGTCTCCATTGACATGATTGGCGGTTAATGACCGAGTAGTCAAACATGAACACGAACATGAACATCGACATCGACTCGCCTTGGATGGGAAGGACTCGTCATGATCAGTCAACCGAATAGAACCATATATAGCCACGGGGCACGGACATCCATCAATGTGTACATAAAGTTATGCGAACGAATCAAAGCAACCATTATCTCTTCTTAATCTAAAACTCCGTGTGTAATGTGTAACGGTGTATGAACGACTATCATTCATTGCCAACAAAATAATGTATCATCAGTGGCTCATGTCCATTGCGTGAATGCTGGGATGGCTCCACATGCCGGTCCATGGCGGGCACAAACGACGCATCAACGGCGATGTGCTGGGTGCTGTGGTGAGCAGGGTTTACCCTACCGTTTTGGGACCGGCAACCGGTGGCCGGCGGTTTGCCGGTAACCTACGGTTACCGGCCCCAAATCGGCCCCAAACCGAACCGTTTGGATTTTGAATTTAAACGGCGTAGTTCAAACGGTTTGGGACCGGTAACCGGTCGGTTAGGGCCGGTTACCGTCCGGTTTGGGCGGTTACCGACGGTATCGCCCCAAACCGCCCCAAACCAAATTTCAAATTTGAAAAAAAAATCGAAAATGCTGAAAAAATTCCTAAAAATAGTTCATGATTTATAGAGTCGAATGGTGCAAATTTTTTTCAAATTGGAGTTCGTTTGCTATTTATTTTGACGCGTACAAGTTTGAAAAATAAATAAAAAATATCTTTTTCTTTTTTTTTTCAAACTTGTACACGTCAAAATAAATAGCAAACGAACTCCAATTTGAAAAATTTGTACACCATTCGACTCTATAAATGATGAACTATTTTTAGAAATTTTTTCAGCATTTTCGATTTTTTTTTTCAAATTTGAAATTTGAATTCAAACCGGTACCGAAACCGAACCGGTCCCGGGCGGTTTGCCGGTAACCGGTCGGTAACCGCGGTTACCGAACGGTTTTGAAAACGGTGAGAACCGCATGTGTAAAAGAAATAAAAATGTTTTATTTGCTTTCTCTTTATTTGTGTCACTTGAGAACCTCCTACGTCTAAATATAAACAAGTGATATATTCTATCTAAATTCACTAATACACATGTGAGACCCTAAATAAATTGAAATAAAACAATTTTGAAAAAAAGGAATGATCTCTGTGAGTACTACAACTTTAATTTAAATCATTTTATCCATCCGATGTTATTTAAAAAACTATTAAAAATATTCATTTTAAGATCATTAATTTTAAATCATAATATTCATAATGATTTTAAATAACAAAATTACCAACTATGACTTTGGTTTTTATTATTTTTTCTATCGGAGCTCAGTTGTTTTTTTTTTAAAAAACTGAATCCTAATTATTTGTACTGATGGTTTATTCTACTTACACTGGCAATAGCTGACAATATCCTTTTTTTTATAAGCTGACAATAATTTAAGATTTTGTAAATAAATTTATTTTATTGAGGCTATCACCAATAATAAAGGATTCATAGTGGCGGTAGGTTTAGCTCCACTGTCCGCTCTAATCCCGGAAGCGACGATGGCGGAGGCGACGCCGACGATGGTGTTCGTCTACGGCACCCTGAAGCGCGGGCACCCGAACCACCCGCTCCTCGTCGCCTCCGCCACCCCCTTCATCGGAGCCGCCTCGACAGCGGGCCCAGCCTCCCTCGTCATCGGCCCCTACGCGGTCCCCTTCCTCCTCCCCACTCCCTCCGCATCCTCCGGTCGTGTCGTCTCCGGCGAGCTCTACGCCTCCTCCCCCGCCGCTCTCGCCGAGCTCGACGCCTTCGAGGTAAGCGCCTCGCCTCCTTATTAGCCTCGTTGTCACTTGGACAGTTGTCCACTAGTTTGGTTTTCCCCCATCTCAGCCTCCCATTTTATCGCAGGGCACCCACATCGGTGCCTACGAGCGGCGCCCGATCACCGTGGTGGCCGACGGGTCGGGCGAGGTGGTGCAGGCGGAGGCGTACTTCGCGCACCCGAGCTACGCGGAGGCGCTCTGGCGGCGCTGCGGCGGCGAGGCGGCCGAGATTGGGGAGTACACCGTAGACCATGCCGGCGGGTACGTCCCGAAGAGCGAGCGCGCCGCCGACGCTGCTGGGCTCATCGACGCCGTCCATAGGTTCCTCGCCACTACCCCGGACGACTGACGTCGTGCTCACGGATTGCTGCCATGGTTCAGTGAATTTGTCACAGATTGTTTCCTGGGATAGTGCAACGGTTGCAGCTCTTGTTTTGTGGAGTGAGTCTGTCATGAACTGTAAAATATATTCATGCTGCAAATTTGCAGACACTGCTTTTAGACTATGCAAGTCGTCGTATTCAGCATGACTGAATCCAAGATTTTTCTAATAATCTTTTTTCAGTTAAGGTTTGGGGGCCATTTTACCGTTCAGTTCAGTGTAGATTGCTCGATCCGTGGGGGTATGATGTTCCTACTGGTATTTGATTAAGAATAAGATTTATTCACGTTGATTGAGAAAATCTCAGTGTAAATTGCAAACAATACAACGCTGCAATGTCGACTACTAAGTTTATCTAAGCATCACAGTTGTAAAATTCTGATTTCTTTTTTGTGGCTGTCACTGAATCTTTAACAAGTGCCAATCCATGCCATGCATTTGCATTTCTCAAATGAGATGCTGACTATAATATAGGAACTGCAATTACAAGAACACGACCTTGGTGTCAGTTGAGTAATATGGTGGCAGACTGGCAGTTAGAAGAACACAATTAGTCACCCTTTTTTTTGTGATGGCCATTTTCCATAGGGAAATGTTCAGAAACCTGAAAGACGAAATACTTTCTAGTTCTGTGCACTCCTTAGAGATGAGAATATTTTGATAGCTGAGTTGCTAGTAAAGAGGATTTGGACTGCATAGATGCATTTTCAGTCAGGGCAGTGTTGTTATTAACACAGCAGATTATGCTGTCCTTTTACAATGAGGTTGAAAGCTGAGATTCGCTCCTGTCATTTAGCTTGAATTGATGTTCACTGATTTGTTTCCTTGGTGGTCTGCACACAGTTCCTGAATTCATCTGTTCCATCTACGTAGTTTGGATGGACTGGACCATCAGTATGTGAAATCGTAGTATTGGCACCTGTTTCATTTCATACCGTGTAGGGAAACAATCCTGAACCTGACAATGGAGTTGATATTCTTTTTTTTTTCGTCTTATAAAGACAATGCAGTGTTTTTTTTTTAAAAAATGGAGTTTAACAGTTGATGCTTGGCTTTCTGAAAGGAAACAGAGACAGTGTCGAGAAGCCACTGCAGGCTGCATCCATGTTTTGCCGGATGCTTGTGTTTGGTTGGTGTCCAAACTTGCCATGCCACAAGTTAGACGTGCCACAGTTTCTTTGGCACGTGTTTGGTTCACACCCGTAATTATGATATGTCAAACTTTCTTAGCACTATGACCCACACATCATAGATTCATTTTTTTGCCAAAGCTTGTCACAAGTTTGACTTATTTTTTCTCGCCTCACATTCACAGCCGCAGTTTAACAAAAGTTTGGCATAGTAAGTTTGGGCTTCAACCAAACAGACCCGCCTGTGCTTTCCTCGTACATGTTGGGTTGGGCCAATCCAGCCCATCTCATCACATTTCTTTGGGCTAGGCTCGGATGGGCACCCGTACAGAGTAGTGGCTGGACTGGTGGACTAGACAGGGAAATCCCAAGTCACGGCGACTACCCCGAGACGACGGCGAAACAAGGGGAAGAAACAAAGGAAGGGGATCGCCATGGCGGCGTCGCCGCAGCAGCAAGGCCAGGGCGGCGGCGGCGGCGGCGGGTGGACTCCCGAGCAGTTCTGGTCGCTGCTGGACAAGGCGGACCGCCGGTTCGCCCGGGTGCGAGACCTGCCACCTCTCGGCCGCCAGGAGCCCGACGCGTTCGCCAAGGCCTTCGGCGCCTACACCCAGCTCTGGCGGATGCAGCAGGAGCACCGGCACCGCCTCCTCGACGTGGGGCTCCGCCGCTGGCAGGTCGGCGAGATCGCCGCCCGCATCGCCCACCTCTACTACGCCCAGTACCAGCGCACCGCCGACACCGCGCTCCTCTCCGAGGCGTTCGTCTTCTACCACGCCGTCCTCGACCGCGCCTACTTCCAGGACTCCGACCACCACCTCTCCCCCGCCAAGCACCTCCGCTTCCTCGCCAGGTTCCTCCTCGTCGCACTCCTGCTCGCCAGGCGATCCCACACCGTCCCGCGCCTCGCCTTGGACATTCGCACGCTCCTAGATGACTCGAAAAAGTTCTTCCAGGTGCGTCCCACTGCAATTCCACTTTCCACACTTAAATTCGATCGATCCAATTAACCTGATCATCAATCTTGACTCTCGTATTTCATAATGCATCGTGCAGGATGCCGAATACAAGGAGTGGAAGCATGTTGTGCAAGAGATCGCGAGGTTCCTGCGAGCTGACTCACCGTTTATGAACATGAGGCCGCTCAGGTACAGCTACGCATTCGATCCGCCCCCAGACACACTTCGTTCTGTACCACCTACTGTCAAGAAGCGAGGTCTCGTCTTGAGTGACACCATACTTTGCAGCTACTGTCCTAACGAGGTAATGCTTCCACATCTTCCTTGCATACATCTACTTATGCTTGTGCTTCATTGTTCTGTTTTTGTGTGTGTTGGGAGATGGGGGAGGGGTTAGTACTTAGTACCGAGGAAATAATTTCACTGTGGTCCATCCAGGTCAAATTTACAGACCTCTCCATAGATGTATTCAGAATGGTTCAGTGCCTCGAATGGGAACCATGCGGTTCATTTGCGCTAAACAATGGTTACAGCGCCCATGATGAAAGTGGACAAAATCAACCCAATCTATTGAAAGATTTAAGAGATGCTGCACTGCCTCCAAATCCGCTTAAGACAATTCTCTATCGCCCTTCAGTGACACATTTCCTAACGGTAAGTTCATCTTTCAGGTTTTGTTTCTCATTTGGCATTGCCTTTCTCTTATTTTTCTAGAAACATTCTGTATCCAGCAGTGCACTTATCCTGCATCTGAGTAAAACAAAACTACGATGCTCACCATTATATTTTGAAGCTCTGTGGTATATGCAATGGGGTTAGTTTTGAGAATACTATCACAGCACGTAATTGTGCGTTCAATCTGGTGTAACCTGTGTAACAGTTAATTTGTGTTGCTTGTAAATATGAAATTGGTCAGTTGGAGGGTTAAAACCGCAAGGATCCTGCAATATATCGTGCGAAATTAGTGATATGAATTATCTGAAAGGAAGCATGATGATGAGGAACGCTGCTTAACTCCACTTATCTGGTCAACCATTTGCGCACCCATTAGTTCATGGCATGAGTGGTTGCAAATTTTCTTAGAAAGTGTGACAACATAGAAGCTTGAACGTCAAAGTTAAGTTGGTCTGTGTTCTCAATTTGTTTAGCAAGACTGATTCAACTCTACCCATGGTTTCAAAAGTTTAAGAGAAAAGAGTTATATGCAGCTGTTATTAATTGTCCATTTAATCATATAAAATATTGATTTTTTTTTCTAAAATGTGTTTGTTCAATCCAGGTACTCGCCACAAAATGCGAGGAGCTTCCTTCAAATGGTATCATGTTAATATATCTTTCAGCTACAGGTTAGTGCCCCATGGTTGTTTGCTTCAATGTTGTCACATTTCTGTGTATGTCAAGGATATTTCAGTTAATATTAAAAAATCTTTCAGGGGAGATGGGAACTTCTGGATTTTGTCCTGATACTGGTGAAAAGGTTTTGAGCAACTTTAATAAGTTTGACATATCTGGTACTAGTCATACTAGTTCAAAGGAAAACAAAGAACCTTGTCTATGGTTAGGCTGCCGTGAAACTGAAGGTATTGTCTTTTCATTTTTATTGTAAGTTGCTGTTTGCTGACTAGAACTATCTCCTTTTCAATAAGAATATTGATTCTGCCATATCTGAAATATCTAGGTTCAAATTGCATATACCCTGGTGATCTAATCCCATTTACAAGAAGGCCCTTATTTTTGGTGATTGACAGTAGCACCAGCTATGCATTCAAGGCAGGTTTGATCTTTTTCCCCTCCCTAGAACTGAGCAACCACTATCTGGACAATGAGGGTTTGAGATCTTTTCCTTTTCTTTTCTGGTCTACCTCAACTTGCTTGGGACTCAAGGGCTGGTCGCTGGTATTCACTGTGTAATGCTTTGTACTGAATTGTGAAGTTTTTAGGCAAAGCACAAGTACTCATGTCATATGCAAATAGGACATATTATGTGCATTTTTTTTTGTAATTTGTTCAGTTTTAAAGTTATGTTTGTCTATCTTTAAACATTTAACTACTTAGTTCAAATGTGACCTGTGGTGCTTATTTCCATCTTGATAGGACAGTTTCTTCCGTGCCCTATTTTGCCGTGGTACCTTGTGCTTTGCGTAATTTTGTTCTTATTTTTATTTACTGTTCATTCAATTTCTTTCTATGTATTGGGATATCTGGACTATTTGTTTTATTTTCCTGTAGTCTTGACTCTGGCATCTACTGTCAAACATAATGTTCCTTTATAACTGCAGTCTATTCATGGTACTGAAAGGGGGGAGACTGCTGCCATGCTACTTTCACCAAGTTCCCGATCTTCCGCTGCGGGATTTAGTGGTGATTCTACTCGGCACAGTGGTAGCCAATTTACTATGTTCCTCACAGCTCCATTGCAAGCTTTCTGCCTTCTGATCGGCAACAATGGAACAGATATCGACAGGGTATCCATATTTTTAATGACTTTCTTCAGACATTAGATTATATTTAAAGCCTTGACATGAGTTTTGCAGGATGCCTATAACAAAGCTGAGGAGTTATTGTTATTGTCCCTAAATGAATGGGCCATGGCTTTAGTTGCATCGTCTTCACTTCATCCTGTTTGGGTTGAAGTTTTAGGCGACCCACTCCTAAGGAGGCTACTTCTCAGGTGAGCTTGTCAAATCGTGTCATGAATCTCTACTCATTCTGTCAAAAGTAGTCCTTTTTGTCTGGAACTATGAATGATTGATTTTGGGCTGCCTTTGTTTTATGAACATCACTATACTGTGCTCGCTTGCAAGTGGTTTCTTGTTACTCCCTCTGTTCCAAAATGTAGATCGTTTTAGTTGTCCTACTCAGTCAAACTTCTCTAACTTTTGCAAAGTTTATAGAAAAGTACACCTACATCTACAAAATCAATTTAGTAAATCCAACCTGAAGTATGCCTTGATAGTGCACTTATTTGGTATTGTATATGTTAATGCACTTCTATAAACTTGGTGAAAGTTAATTTGACTTGGGACAGAACTAAAACAACTATAATTTAGAATGGAGGGAGTAGGTTAGTAATTAGTTCACATCTGAAGGAATGCAATATGTTGAACTGGCCTTCCAAAATTCTATTAATTGTATCATCCAGTCTGCTCCATAGATGATGCCCTGATAGCTGATACACATATGTTTGATACAGTCCAACTATTTTATTGGCTGAAAGTTCAGTTCGATTGTTTCTGCAGGTTCATCTTCTGCCGAGCAACCCATTCCCTGTTCAAACCAACAAACCATAAGGCAGAGTTCCTTCCAACCTGCATGCCTCCTCTCCCTGAGTCTGTTGATGCTGACAGCATGCTCTCCCAAAGTTGTGTGATGCGAGTCGCATCATTCTTTGGTGCTGTCAGCCAGTTCTCATTTGCTGAGGTTACGACATGGCCTGATGTTGATCCTGAGGAGACTGTTGTCTCCAGTTCATCAGGCAGTGCCAACAAAGGAGTGCCACAGACCGCCAGAGCTTCAGACATTTCAAACTCATCTTCATCTTTTTGATTGATGATTAGGCTGCTGCTGCGACCATTGGGCTACCTTCGTCCGCTTGTGTTATGTTACTCATCTGCATATGCGGATCTATTTTGTAATTACTTGCGCTCCTTCATGCATGATATGTTATACGCACATCAAGCAGGAGGACTTGCCTCTCTTTTTTTTTTCTTTTTTACTTACTGAATTGTTAGTCACTAGAACATTTTTTATCCCTGAGTTTGGAGACGCGTAGCTGTGTGAGAAAGTTAGTATGGTTGAAAAATCTTTTGTTCCGTTACTCTCCATGGCTCGGTAGAATATACTCCATTCCAAATTGTAAGTCATTTGGCTTTTGTAGATACATAGTTTTTTTTATGCATATAGATGTTAAGATGTACATTATGTCTAGATATATAGTAAAAGTTATGTATCTAAAAAAACTAAAATAATTTATGATTTGGAATGGATAGAGTATAGACTTATGCTAGAGGCAAGACTTTAAGGAGAAGATGCAAGAGGCACATGCAGCAGTTAAACGATACATGAAGCTTACAGTTGTGAAAGGGTAGAGTGCAGATGAATTGTATGGACACGACCACCCACTTCATCTCACTGAACTATTGACGATTTAATAGCCACAAGCACAAAAACAGACAACTAATAGTTTTTTCTGCGAATCTTCCTGGGCACATTTCATTAAGAGAAGAAAGCACGACGACACGAACATCCAAACTAGAGAAGGGCTCGGACAACTATAACTTCATAATAACCGAAAACATCATTATTTCCAAATGACAGATACATAACTACTAGAAGTTGCAGAGAATATTGTGAATACACACTTATTGGGCTGTTAAAAACATAAGTGCTAATTTGCAAGAATGGCGACATCATTACATTCTCACTCAATTGTTCAAAATCAGGGTAAAAATGTACTTGGGCAGGAACAACACAAGAATATATATATGTAAAGTACAATACAGAGGCATCAACCCAAGGATGGCAGCAGCGCTGACCTTATTAGATTCACAACAGATAAGCAAAAAAAAAAAAAAAAAAAAAAAACTGATAAATTGAAAAGAGATGAATCCACAAAACACTTGCTCTTGCTTGCCCTTTATTCAGTAGTGCATTCCAACATAATGTGTCGATCGATGAACCATAGCACGGAAGTTTACCAATTACCAGGGCTTAGTTTTACAAGTCTCAGGCTTGGTGGGATCGGTTGAGTCATCCAATCTGCTGGATTGAGTACCAAACTGGTCAACTTGTTGTTGCGACTTGGATTTTTCATTGGTTGATGCTCCTTTGAGGTTCCTTCCGGAGTTTGGTCCTTTGGAGTCTGCACTCTCAGATTGCTCAACTACTTGGTTGAGACTTGGTGGGGTCGGTTGAGTCATCCAATCTTCTGGATTGAGTACCAAACTGGTCTACTTGTTGTTGTGACTTGGATTCTTCATTGGTTGATGCTCCTTCGAGGTTCCTTTCGGAGTTTAGTCCTTTGGAGTCTGCACTCTCAGGTTGCTGAACTACTTGGTTGGATGAAAGATTGCCATTTGGTAGGGTGTTTACTTGATCTTGAGTTGTAGTAGTTTTCTCATTACTCAAAACATCAAATGAAGCTCCTTTTGAAGGCTCAACAGAATGCATACCTGTTATTTCAATACAGTGGTCTTGTAAGTGGTAAGGATCAACACTTTCCCCCAAATTATATATATAGCTCTATGCTTGAGATGGAATGGATTCAGGGATAAGGAATTTGTTATTTAGGAGCCTGAAGAAGCAAGATCCTTACATGATCACTAGGTCTGTCTGGACAAATTTATAGAAAGATTTTGTTGCAGATGATCTAAAATGATTCAGGAAGGTGCAATGACATTCGATACAAACACGAAACTTGTGGCCGAAATAGTTCTTTTTTAGTATTCCTTTTTTCACCAAGTCAGAAAAACAATGCAACTCTAGTCAACTAAGAGGAAACAGACCAAGATATTACCTGATACAGGAAGTTTTTCTAATGCAGGGGTAGCTTCGCCTTGTGTTTGCGAGGAACCAAGTTGATTGTCTTGAGAAGATGCTACGTACCCTGTCAGTGCCTTGGCTTCTTGACCAGTTGATTTAGCCGTGCTCGAGGCATCAAATGATACAGCTTGAGTTGCTGCAGGTAATTGTGTTTGTGCCCCAGACTTAGGAGAATAATTTTCTGCTGGCCCTTCACCAATTGAAGGGACATCACCACCAAGGGTTGCTGCTACATCAGCCGCAAACTCTGAAATATTTGCTTGCCTAGATGGAAATGTGGTTGCCTTTTCATCAACATTAGTTCGATATGGATCAAAAGTTTGTCCTTTGCGTGGTTCAGAAGAACTTCCCTGAGGAGGCTCTTTAATGTGATCATGACTACTTTCCGGAAATTTCCTTGGTGCAACCTGAACACCAGGGAATGAAGGTTTGCCCGTGTCTGTAGCAGGAGTAATGGCTTGTTGATGAGTTATTGTTTGCATGTCCTCGGCTTGATCAGCAGCAGTAACAATAGTGTCTCCTTTTGTGGGCTCAGTAGAGAAAGGGATCTGCACAGACCGAGCAGAATCTGGACCTGTAATATGAGCAACAGCAATATTTGCAGCAGAACTATGCATACAAAATATTACCGCGAAACAAATAGTCGGGTGAATTTCTGTTCATCGGGAATAGCCTTACCTGGTTCAGTTCCTTCAGGAGCATTGGATGGTGCTGCTGAGTTCATCACAGGTGTCACGGTTTGAGCAGTTGAGGCTTGTCTTGGTGACTCGATATTTCCATTGTCTTGTAGACCCTTAGAAGTTGGTGCTTGTGTTGCTGCAGGAGGCTCTGCCTCTAGCTTCTCCATAGAGCTTGTGGCTGGCATAGCAGCACCACTAAGACCAGCATCACCACCAATTTGTTTTGAATCAGGTCCAGTGCTCGAAGTTTGTGCCTGGCTAGATGGAAGTGTCCTCTTCTCATTTACAACGTCACTGTGCACTTTAGGAGTAGATCCTTCAGAGGCACGTCCAGAACGAGAGGCTTCATCTTGGCTACCAGTAAGTGGGCTTCCCAAATTTCTGATCTGACCATCATCAGGAGAGGATTCCTGATCACTTGATAAAACGTCACTAGCATCTGGTGTTGAACTTTTCACCTGACGGGTAACATTTGTCTGTGCTACCCTCTTTTCATCACCAGTGGCAGCATCTGTATCTTCTTCCCTTGGTTCAGGTGAGGCAAATGATCTTGAGGCATTGACAGAATTTTCATCTGAAATCAAAGAAACAACCTCAGATGTGGCACAGTAGTTCTATTTTAGCATCCTTTTTTCCTACTAAACCGGAAACAAAGGCACACCTTTAGTTAACCAACAGGAAAAATACTAAAACATTACCTGATACAGCAAATTTTTGTTCTGCTAGGGCAGCTTCGGCCTGTGTTTCTGAGGAACCAAACTGGGTTTCTGGAGAAGATGCTTGGTACCCTGTTGGTGGCTTGGCTCCTTCCCCAGTTGATTTAGCCTTGCTCGAGGCATACGGTGATACATCAAGAGAGGCCGTAGGTGCCTGTCTCGGCGATGCAGGCTTAGCAGAATAACTTTCTACTGGCCCATCATCAGGAATACTTTCCAGAACTTTCCTTGAGGCATCCTGAGCACCTGGGAATGGAGGTTTAGCTGTCTCTGGAACAGGAGTAATAGCTTGTTGATGAGTTATTGTTTGCATGTCCCCGGCTTGGTCAGCAGCAGTAACAATAGTGTCTTCTTTTGTTGGCTCAGTAGAGAAAGGGGCCTGTATGGCCCGAGAAGAATCTGGACCTGTAATATGAGTAACGACCTTATTAACAGCCAAACTATGCATACAAAATATTAACATGAAAATAATAGTTGGGTGAATTTCAGTTCATCGGGAATAGCCTTACCTGGTTGTGTACCTTCAGGAGCATCGGATGGTGCCGCTGAGTTCATCGCAGGTGTCACCACGGTTTGAGCAATTGAGGCTTGTCTTGGTGACTCGATATTTCCATTGTCTTGTAGACCCTTAGAAGTTGGTGCTTGTGTTGCTGCAGGAGGCTCTGCCTCTTGTTTCTCCAGAGAGCTTGTGGCTGGCATACCAGCACCACTAAGACGAGCATCACCACCAATTTGTTTTGATTCAGGTCCAGTGCTTGAAGTTTGTGCCTGGCTAAATGGAAGCGTCCTCCTCTCATCTACAATGGCACTGTGCACTTTAGGAGTAGATCCTTCAGAGGCACGTCCAGCACGAGAGGCTTCATCTTGGCTAGCAGTAAGCGGGTTTCCCAAATTTCTGATTTGACCATCGTCAGGAGAGGATTCCTGATCACTTGATAAAGCGTCACTAGCATCTGGTGTTGAACTTGTGACCTGACGGGTAAAATTTGTCTGTGGTAGCCTCTTTTCATCACCAGTGGCAACATCTGTATCTTCTTCCCTTGGTTCAGCAGAGGCAAATGATCTTGAGGCATTGGCAGAATTTTCATCTGAAATCAAAGAAACAACCTCAGATGTGGCACAGTAGTTCTATTTTAGCGTCCTTTTTTCCTACTAAACCGGAAACAAAGGCGCACCTTTAGTTAACCAACAGGAAAAATACTAAAACATTACCTGCAGCAAATTTTTGTTCTGCTAGGGCAGCTTCGGCCTGTGTTTGTGAGGAACCAAGCTGGGTTTCCGGAGAAGATGCTTGGTACCCTGTTGGTGGCTTGGCTCCTTGCCCAGTTGATTTATCCTTGCTTGAGGCATACGGTGATACATCAAGAGTGGCCGCAGGTGCCTGTGTCGGCGATGCAGGCTTAGCAGAATAACTTTCCACTGGCCCATCATCAGGAATACTTTCCAGAACTTTCCTTGAAGCATCCTGAGCACCTGGGAATGGAGGTTTAGCTGTCTCTGGAACAGGTGTAATGGTTTGTTGATGAGTTATTGTTTGCATGTCCCCGGCTTGGTCGGCAGCAGTAACAATAGTGTCTTCTTTTGTTGGCTCAGTAGAGAAAGGGGCCTGTACGGCCCGAGAAGAATCTGGACCTGTAATATGAGTAACGACCTTATTAGCAGCCGAACTATGCATACAAAATATTAACATAAAAATAATAGTTTGGCGAATTTCTGTTCGTTGGGAATAGCCTTTTCCGGGTTGTGTACCTTCAGGAGCATCAGATGGTGCCCTTGAGTTCATCGCAGGTGTCACAGTTTGAGAAATTGAGGCTTGTCTTGGTGACTCGATATTTCCATTGTCTTGTAGACCCTTAGAAGTTGGTTCTTGTGTTGCTGCAGGAGGCTCTGCCTCTTGCTTCTCCATAGAGCTTGTGGCAGGCATAGCAGCACCACTAAGACCAGCATCACCACCAATTTGTTTTGAATCAGGTTCAGTGCTCGAAGTTTGTGCCTGGCTAGATGGAAGTGTCCTCTTCTCATCTACAACGTCATTGTGCACTTTAGGAGTAGATCCTTCAGAGGCACGTCCAGAACGAGAGGCTTCATCTTGGCTAGCAGTAAGCGGGCTTCCCAAATTTCTGATCTGACCATCATCAGGAGAGGACTCCTGATCACTTGATAAAGCGTCACTAGCATCTGGTGTTGTACTTGTGACCTGATGGGTAACATTTGTCTGTGGTACCCTCTTTTCAACACCAGTGGCAGCATCTGTATCTTCTTCCCTTGGTTCAGCAGAGGCAAATGATCTTGAGGCATTGGCAGAATTTTCATCTGAAATCAAAGAAACAACCTCAGATGTGGCACAGTAGTTCTATTTTAGCATCCCTTTTTTCCTACTAAACCGGAAACAAAGGCACACCTTTAGTTAACCAACAGGAAAAATACTAAAACATTACCTGATACAACAAATTTTTGTTCTGCTAGGGCAGCTTCGGCCTGTGTTTCTGAGGAACCAAGCTGGGTTTCCGGAGAAGATGCTTGGTACCCTGTTGGTGGCTTGGCTCCTTCCCCAGTTGATTTATCCTTGCTTGAGGCATACGGTGATACATCAAGAGTGGCCGCAGGTGCCTGTGTCGGCGATGCAGGCTTAGCAGAATAACTTTCCACTGGCCCATCATCAGGAATACTTTCCAGAACTTTCCTTGAAGCATCCTGAGCACCTGGGAATGGAGGTTTAGCTGAGTCTGGAACAGGTGTAATGGCTTGTTGATGAGTTATTTTTTGCATGTCCCCGGCTTGATCAGCTGCAGTAACAATAGTGTCTTCTTTTGTTGGCTCAGTAGAGAAAGGGGCCTGTACGGACCGAGAAGAATCTGGACCTGTAATATGAGGAACGACCTTATTAGCAGCAGAACTATCCATACTGAATATTAACCGGAAACTAATAGTCAGGTGGATTTCTGTTCATTGGGAATAGCCTTTCTGGTTCAGTACCTTCAGGAGCAGCGGATGGTGCTGCCGACTTCATCGCAGGTGTCACGGTTTGAGCAGTTGAGGCTTGTTTTGCTGACTCGATATTTCTAGAGTCCTGTAGACCCTTAGAAGTTGGTGCTTGTGTTGCTGCAGGAGGCTCTTCCTCTTGCTTCTCCATAGAGCTTGTGGCTGGCATACCAGCACCACTAAGACGAGCATCACCACCAATTTTTGTTGAATCAGGCCCAGCGCTTGAAGTTTGTGCCCGGCTAGATGGAAGTGTCCCCTTCTCATCTACAAGGGCACTATGCACTTTAGGAGTAGATCCTTCAGAGTCGCGTCCAGCTCGAGTGGCTTCATCTTGGCTAGCAATAAGCGGGCTTCCCAAATTTCTGATCTGATAATCGTCAGGAGAGGATTCCTGATAACTTGATAAAGCGCCACTAGCATCTGGTGTTGAGCTTGTGACCTGGCGGGTAACATTTGTCGGTGGTAGACTCGTTTCATCAGCAGTGACAGCATCCGTATCTTCTTCCCTTGGTTCAGCAGAAGTAAATGATCTTGAGGCATTGCCAGAATTTTCATCTGAAATGAAAGAAACAACCTCAGATGTGGCACAGTAGTTCTATTTCACTATCCCTTTTTTTTCTACTAGACCGGAAACAAAGGCGCACCTTTAGTTAACCAACAGGAAACATACTAAAACATTACCTGATACAGCAAATTTTTGTTCTGCTGGGGCAGTTTCGCCCTGTGTTTGTGAGGAGCCAAGCTGGGTTTCCGGAGAAGATGCTTGGTACCCTGTTGGTGGCTTGGCTCCTTGCCCAGTTGATTTAGCCTTGCTCGAAGCATACGGTGATACATCTAGAGTTGTCGCAGGTGGCTGTGTCTGTGATGCAGGTTTAGGAGAATAACTTTCCACTGGCCCATCATCAGGAATACTTTCCAGAACTTTCCTTGAAGCATCCTGAGCACCTGAGAATGGAGGTTTAGCTGTGTCTGGAACAGGTGTAATGGCTTGTTGATGAGTTATTGTTTGCATGTCCTCAGCTTGATCAGCTGCAGTAACAATTGTGTCTTCTTTTGTTAGCTCAGTAGAGAAAGGGGCCTGTACGGATCGAGAAGAATCTGGACCTGTAATATGAGTAACGACCTTATTAGCAGCAGAACTATGCATACTGAATATTAACCTGAAACTAATAGTCGGGTGGATTTTTGTTCTTCGAGAATAGCCTTACCTGGTTCAGTACCTTCAGGAGTATCGGATGGTACTGCTGACTTCATCGCAGGTGTCACGGTTTGAGCAGTTGAGGATTGTCTTGGTGACTCGATATTTCCAGAGTCTTGTAGACCCTTTGAAGTTGGTGCTTGTGTTCCTTCAGGAGGCTCTGCCTCTTGCTTCTCCATAGAGATTGTGGCTGGCATACCAACAGCACTAAGACCTACTTCACCTGGTTTGAAAGGAGATCTGACATGAGAACCTTGTGTTCCACTTGAAACCAATGGAGTAATTGACTCAACAGTCTGTTGATCATTGGGGGGTGACTTCATGAACATCTGCCGAGGAAAGTTGGTTATCTGACATAACTCTTGTGCCTTGTGGAAATGTCATTTCTTCTTGACTAGGGATTGTTTTTGATGCATGTGAAACATGTTCTTGACTTGGAACAAATGGTTTTCCTGAGTCATAAGTGCCGCGGTTATCAGGAGTTACCTCCTGGATTTTTCCTATAACACCCTGGGTATCTGAGGCTCGAATTCCTATTTTGCTCGGTGCAGGTGGTCTGGCCTCTTGCCGAAAAATCATTTGCGGCGCATTAGTATAACTAGCTGCAGAAACATTACTGTCTGCCTTTATTGGTTCAACAGGGGAAGGATTTTGTGTAGCACGAGATGATCCTTTATCTAAAATCCACAAAGCAAACTGTTACTTTTGAGGAACTATTCACTCTCTAGGCTAGTCAGCAGTTAGTTTTTATACAAAAGAAATCAGTTACCTGATGGAGCGGATTTCTGTTCAGAATGGGCTACTCCAGCTGGTACGATGTCAGTGTATTGGGGATCCACTGATGTTGGGCCAGCTGCAGGCAATGTTGCTTCTTGATCAATTACAGTTGGTTTTGCCAATTCAGTTTTTCCCGAGTCACCAGTATGAGTTTCATCAGTTGGCTGTGCTTGTGTTGATGTAGGTTGCGGTGCCTGTTGATCATGTAAAGATCCTGTGACAACCTCATCACCACTAGCATGATCTGTCGCTGTCTTTTCATCACTAGCCACATCATGAGTTGACAAACTGGCATCATAAACATCTTCATGGATTGTGGCAGGATCTCGTGTAGCTTTTGTACCCTCTAGTCTTTGGCCCTCAGGTGTGCTGACAAGCTCACCAGCTTCATGACTATCAGGAGTTCTTCTCAGGGTACGTGCTGAATCAGGATGAGCAGCTGTAATTGGTGCTTGCATTTGTTTCGGTTTCCCCACTCTCTCATCAATGTTGGACTGCTCCGTAAATTTGTCACTGATAGTGGCAACATCAGTTCTGGCAGCTCCTGGGAGTGACGGTGCAGCACGTCCAACATCAGATGTTTCTGCAACAATTGGTACAGGTGGTTCAACCCTTTGCTCACCAGTTTGTTTGGCCATCTGATTGACACTCTGTGAACTTGGAGTTGCTTCTTGACTCATCGGTCTTGTCTTTTGATAACTGTTAGAAGACTTGGCTGCCTCATCATCACCAGAATCAGTAATTACACCATGTATTGGAGCAGCAGTGCGTTGCCATTGATCAATGGTGGATGATTTGCTAGGAAAATCCCCATCAGGAACTGCTCTTTGTAATGGTTTGGAGACAGGTTGCACATGGGAATGGTATGTTGATTCTTTGCTTGATAGAGATGAAGCCACTTTCTGATCATCGACAGTGTCTTGCTCTTCTGTGTTGTGACCATCATGAATATCTGCTCTGGCTGGTGCAGAAGCACTTAATTTTTCATTGTAAGTGTATGGGGTACCAGAGGATTCATGATGCTCTGGTGTAGAACCATCTACTCTATCATCAGCTGGGATGGCCTGAGCTTCCTCCTGGCTGTCTTGGGCAGCCAGAGGACCCTTATGATAAACAGAGGATGTTTTCTCCAGTGCATTAGAGCCCTCAGAATCGGTAAGCTGTGTCATAGGTACAGTAGATGCACTTTCCTGGAACATCTCCCTAAGTCGCTCTGTTGATAGTGATTTTTCTTCAGTCATGGTGGTTTCATCATCTTTTGCATATTTCCAGTCCTTCCTTTGGTCAGTAGTTGGCACTGTAGATTCTCCTTTGGTGAGCTGAGAATCTTGAGCATCCAAAACTTGTGCTTTGGGTAATGTAGATCCAGGACCTATATATTCTTCATAGGCAGCTCTAGATTTGTCGGGTGTGTCAAGGATGTCTGGGGACTGTACTGTATCTCTTATTGGAGCATCCTCTGCTGCTGGTTGTCTTGATGGACGAATTTCTTTCTGACGATCTGGTAATTGCTCTCCAGATATAACTGTCTTTCTTTCCACCATTTTTTGTTGTTCAGGAATAGTTTCTCTACTTTGCATGCTTTTATCCCTAGCTTCTTCAACTTGTGTTTTCCTTGATGGAGTAAGAACAGGTTTCTGAATATGCATAGGTTGGGCACTATATGGTACAGAGTCAGAGACCTTTGTTTCCTTGAAGGCATCCTTGCCCACATCTTGAGTTGACAAATTGACATCATAAACATCTTCATGGACTGTGGCTGGACCATCTCTAGTTACGTTTGCTTCTGATATTTGGTCACCAGGTGTACTGACAAGCTCTAAATGAGCAATTTCATGACCTTCAGGAGTTTCTCTCTTAGTAGGCTCTGAAGCAGGATGAGCATCTGGACTTGATGTTTGCATTTCTGTTGGTTCTCCAACTCTTTGGTCAATAACTGACTGCATGGCAAACTTATCACCGATAGTGGCACGATCATCCATGGAAGCTCCTGGAAATGATGGTGAAGCATGCTGAACATCAGATATTTCTGCTTCTATTGGTATGGGTGGTTCCGCTCTTTGCTCATCATATTTTTGCTGACTCATTGGTGTTGGCTTCTCATCAACAGTCGACTTGGCCACCTCATGATCACCGGAACTACTAGTCACATCATGTAATGGCGCAGATGAACGTTGCCATTGATAAATAGTGGATGGTTTGCTAGACAAATCTCTGTGGAGAGCTGCATCATACGATGGTTCAGAGGGAGGTTGGACTTGGGAAGTTAGTTCTCTAGTCAAAAGAGGCGGTGCAACTTTCTGGTCATCAGTGGTGTCTTTTCTATATGGCTGATCAGCACTGAAGTCACCATGAGTTTTTACTCTTGCCGGTTCTGAAGCATCTAATTTGTCAACAAAAGTATTTGGAGCATCAGAAGCTTGTTGATGCTTTCGTATAGAACCATCTGCTTTCTCACCAGCTGGGATGGTTTGAGCTTGCTCCTGATTGTCTTGTGCCTCCAGAGGCTTCTTCTGGTAAATAGAGGATGTCTTCTCCACCTTAACAGAGCCAGGGCCTTCAGCTTCTTCATAGGCACCTCTAGATTTCTTGGAAGTGTCAAGACCATCTGGATACTGTATTGTACCACCAGTTGCACCACGAACATCTTCAGCTGCTGCCTGTCTTGATGGAGGACTTACCTTCCAACGATCAGAAACTTGATCTCTGGCTGTACCTGCCCATTTTTCCAACATTTGTTGTCGGTCAGGAACAGCCTCTCTACCTTTCGTCCTTTTGTCCCAAGTATCTTCCACTTCTGCATGCCTTGGAGTAGGAGCAGGTTGTTGAGGGTACATAGGTTTTGCACTAGATGGTGCAGACTCAGCAACCTTTGCTTCTTTGAAGGTATCTTTAGCCACATCATCAGCTGACAAATTGGCGTCATGAACATCTTCATGGACCGTGGCTTTATCCTGTCTAATTTCTGCAGCCTCTGATATGTGTCCATCACGTGTGCTGATAAGCTCTGAATCAACAATTTCATGACCATCAGGAGTTTCTCTCTTGGTATGTGCTGGAGCAGAATAGGGAGTTGGTGGCATTTTTGTTGGCTCTCTAACTCTTTCATCAATAATTGACTGCCTAGCGAACTTATCATCACTAGTGGCATGATGAGCTGTGGAAGCTCCTGGGAATGATGGTGGAGCGCTTTGGACATCAGGTGTCTCTGCTTCTTTTTGTACAGGTGGTTCCACTCTTTGCTTACCAGATTCTTTAGCCATCTGATTGACATCCTCAGAACTGGGAGTTACTCGTTGACTCATTGGTGCTAGCTTCTGATCAATAGTAGCCATGCCAATTTCACCATCACCAGAACTAGAAGTTGTGTCATTTAATGGAACAGATGCACGCTGCCATTTTTCAATGGTGGATGGTTTGGTAGACAAACCTCCATGGGAAGGTACATGTAATGATTCAGAGGCAGGTTGAACTCGAGAAGTTGGTTCACTGCTCAATAGAGGTGGCACCACTGTCTGTTCATTGGTTATGTCTTTTTTGGTAGACAAACCTTTAGGTGCTTGCGGCCTTGATTCAGGAATAGCTCGCAGATGATCTGAAGATTGCTCTCCAGGTGTACCAGTCTTCCTTTCTCCATGTGTGGTTTGAGCATCTCTTGACACCATGTTCTGTGATTCAGGAATGGTTACTCTACTTTGTCTGCCATTGTCCTTAGCATCTCTAACTTCTGCTTGCCTTGGAGGAGGAAAAGAAGCTCGCTGTGTGTACATGGGTTTTGCACTGATTGGTGTAGAATCAGGAAGTTTTGTTTCTTCAAAGATATTTTTATCACCATCAGGTGCAATTTTCCGTGACACAGAAGCAGTGTTGGCATCATAAGGATATCTCTTTTGGAATGATGCTACTTCATCGGCAGTCTTTGATTCATCAGAGGTGTCATTATCATCTTGGGCAGCTTTCTTCTTAGGTGTTGGCGCAGTCCCTCTTGCTTGCTTGCTGGCATCTTCAGCAATTGGATATCTTATTTTGGATGGAGTCTGATATCTTGTTTGGGAAGGTGGGGCCACACTGTGACCACCTTGGTTAACTTCTTGCTCTGCCGAACTATATTTGGTTTGCCAAGTACCTGATTGTTGATCCCTATGGAATGAGGGGTCGCCAGACTCTGTTTCTTTGAAGGTGTCATCAATTGTTTCTTGCTTCCGTGAAGGTTGCACTTGGAATGATGAAGACTCAGAAACTTTTGTTTCTTCTGTGATATCTCCAGCATCATGGTCTGTCATTTGCCATGGGGTAGAAATTTTGTCTTTAGCTTGCTTGGAAGTATCTTCAGCTCCAGGATATCTAGTTTCAAATGGTGTAGTAGCATGACCAGCACCATTTAAATCTTGTATTGGGAGAGAAGGTTGAGAAGTATATGAAAATCTCTCACTGGATATAGTGGAATCTACAGCCTGTGATTCATCAAATATCTCCCTAGCATCTTGAGGTTCTCCCTGCCTTGGTACAGAACCATGGTCTCTAGGTTGCTTGCTCACACTGTGACCAGCACCATTTAAATCTTGACCACCTGGATATGCTGCTCGGGACAAAATTCTGCTGTGAGTATCTTTAGCTGCTACTTGCCTTTTTGAAGTAAGACCATGTTCTTGTGTAGAAGGGGGCAGTAAAGCACCTCTCTGATCAGAAGATGCATAATCCTCAAGTTGAGACGAGAACGAGACATCTTGACTCTGATCAGTGTAGGGTCTTCGAGCTGTCTTTTCTCGTCCTTGAACCAATTCCATGCTCATTGGTTCTTGAGGAACAGAATGTGAGGTTGCATGTTCTAAATCTTGTGATGGGTACTGCTGCACATTTTTTCTTGGTTTTCCTTGTTGAGTAGACGCTAAATGATCAGCATCATGCTTTAGGTCATTCGATCTAGTTGTAGCAGAATGCCACTGCTCAACCTGCGGCTTGCGATGAACATCAGTTGTGTGGAGCTTGCTAGCAGAAGTATCTGCAGGTTCAAGTTCTGGTGGAGTATAACCAGAATATGGAACTGATTCTTTGAGCCGAGAATCAACACTGGTGCCTGTGCTGTCACTATTGTAGAAATCAGATGCAGCAGGTTGGACAGGCTCTTCTCTGGCTGATATAGAACTGGTTTTAGTATAACCACTGCCAATGTTGGACTCAGAGAATGCATCAGTTGTTTCTGAAGTTTTTCGTGTAGTAGGTTCAATATGTGGTGTATATACATCAGTATGGCTTGGGTAGTGATCAAACACATCAAGGTTACTAGAAACATTCTTGGATGAACTTGGTTCGAGGATTGAAGCATCTTTGGTGCTGGACTTGGCTGCATCAACTATTAGGGGCTTCTTGGCAGTGGTTGGGGAAGTAGCATGTTTAGTGCTTTGGACAGGAATATGGTGTATTTTAGAAGTGACAGGAGTACTTTGAACTGATGTTGGTGGTGCTTCTTGAGGGTTAGTAAAGATGGTAGTTTCCTTGCTCTGGACAGCTGAAGTTTTGTCAGCAGCAGAAGTACTATGGCTTGAGGATATCAGTATTTCATCAGGCGAAGTATCGCTAGCAAGAGGCTTCTTTGTTCGAGGAACTATGGAAGATGATGACACAGTATCAGTAGGAGGAACCAATATTGTCCGAGGCTCTGTACTGATCTGCTCTCTAGAGTCTAGCCGAATTGAGCCAACAGAGGTTCTAGGATCCTCCTGTTGCTGCTGCTGCTGCTTCTTGAGTTCTTCTTGTTTGTTCTGCCCCTCCACCCACTTCATATACCCCAGTACTTTCTTCCAAGAATCACGTTCAGAAATAGTATCCCACCACCTCCTTACATTTTTCCTCGAATCATAAAGGTAAAGAAACTTGTTAGACGCTTTGATATAGTGGGAGTTTGGCAGGTGAACAAGGTCGGCAAGAGTGAACTTGTTTCCAACTAGGAATTCACTGTCACTGAGCCTTTGCTCATAAACTTCCAGAACCTCTTCTAGCTTCCTTGTATGAATGTCAACATCATCATCTTCTTCACCCAGGGGAAAGGCCAAATGACAAAACAAGGCCCGGCTTGGAGGGTTGAAAGCATGCTCTTCGTTGTGGAGCCATTGCTCAACTGAAGCCCTCTCAAGGGCATCCTTCCCAAGGAGGAATGAATATCCTTGATGTTCGTACTTTTCTGCTATATAACGGCAGATTTCTCTGGATTCTGAAAATAGAAGGCAGAATTATCAGCTTTAAGTGAAGCACATGTTTACCTTTTATATGAAGGCTGATCTTCAATATTACAAGTAAAGTACATAGTGATTCTGTATCACTTGAAGAATGTATTGGAACTCTCAAAATAAGTATGAATAAATGAGCACATAAAATTTAAATTCCATATGAATAAATGAGCGCATAAAATTTAAATTCCATTTCAATACTGCTGATTTCCCGCTTTTCTGTTGACTGGCAAGAAATGGATCCCTAACACTTCATGTATATCACTATCACCTAATAAGAGCTAACTATTAGGAGCAGTTCATCATGAATTCATTCCCTCCCCTATATTTGTATGTTTACAACTATAGTTTTGTTTCTAAAATCCTGAGTGATGTCAAATTAACTGCATCCACAACTAGAGAATACTGCTAAAAGTTCCCTTCTTACTTTAGCAAATGAAGAGTCAACTTCTACAGCATTTGTGGAGATGTGCACAATGTTACTGAAACATAATCGAGTCTTGGGATGCCAAAGAGTAACATGTTGCTAGTCTAAGTCTATCCATAACTCCACACACTAAAAGCAATATCCGAATATTTGCATGTTATTCGAAAAAGGAAGATACAATGTTTTACATTTTATGACAAGGAAACAGTATCATATTAGTTATACACTTTGTTGGCACAAATTTTATTAATACTACAGCATCCAACTGCATGTCCGCATATAAGACAATAAAAAGGATTAACTCTTTTGAATATATTTTACCTTTTAGGCAATTGTAGAGCTAAGTTAATGCAAACTTGCCAGTTGCTCTACATGATCAAAATGTATTAAGCTATTGTCATTCAGTTCCTATTCACAAGTATATGCCCAAATATGAAATCTCGAAAGAACAAAAAATGATTATATAATCAGGCAATATTATCTACTCACTCTGTTTCAAATTGTAAGTCTTTTTAGCTTTGTCCTAAGTCAAACTTTTTGAACTTTAACCAAGTATATTAATACATTAACATCTACAATATCATAGATGCACTAGCAAGATATATTTCATAATGTTTCTAATGAAACTAGTATGACACTATAGATGTTTGTGTAAACTTGGCCAAAGTTAGAGAAATTTGACTTAGGATGAAACTAAAACGACCTCTAATTTGGAATGGAGTATACATTTATATAATGTATTGTCAAATTTCATTCCTAACTGAAGGCCAATTCTTATGCCCTCTCAGAGTTGCATCCATGTGTTTACACGTTACTGATTTCATTGCTGGACAATGTTTGCTGCAAGGAACATTTAAGTAAAGCTTGCACGAATCCAGCTTATAAACAAGTTCAGTAAAGCTTTTTAGGGACAAATGCTAGTTACTGATAGAGTGACTTAGTGCATTCACTGCATTGACTAATTTGCTGCCACCAAGCATTGGCACACACTTTGAACAAGCAGGATACTAGCTACAATACCAAAATGATTGGCACACTTTGTACATGATGTAATGAAAATCCCTCTCCTTTTTGGTGAACAACAAGGCTCAAGAATTTATTTTTAAGTGAGAAATGCCAATAAGTTAATAGATTGATCTAAATTTATGCTAGGCTAGCCATATATACAACCTTCTGACAATTTCCTAGTGATAACTGATAAACAACCTACCTCCTAATACCAAGCTAACTTGCCATTTTTTAGCGAATCCAATCATGAATATTATCCAGTGACAGAAAATATAAGCTCCAAGGAATGAAGGTCCGACATGGAATGGTAAGTTATTTTGCCAAAAATGAAGTATTACCTTCTAGAAATGTAGGGCCATCATAGAATGGAACTGGAGCATGTGATGATGCCTGCAGTATGCAGAGAATGAAAATACAATAAGAAGATTAATTTGCTCACATCTTCGAACATATTCTCTTCGTGCCAGAAAAAATACTAGAATTAGAGACTCCAAATACCTGCAGTCTGAGTAAGCTCTTGTAAGAGGCTGTGTGAGTCTCAAACTTGACATCCTTCTCATAAAGGCATGCAAGCACCCTTGAAACATCAGGTAAGACAAAAGATTTCTCATGATAAACCTGCACAATTGGTGCTCCAATACCAAGCCCCACCATGGTGGCATGAACTGAAATGGTATGAAAGTAAACATATAACTTCCTCGTTCTCAAATATATTAGGTTCCCTGCCTCTCTTGTCAAGCAAAGAGAAGATGCTTAAAGTGTGAACAGAAAAGGAAACCAATGGAGGATGAGGACAGAACAGAATTATATAGATAAAAGAGGTATAAAAAAAGGGAAAAGCAAAAGCTAAAGAAAACAAAATCTGAGTGGGTAACAGTTGACCTTTAAGCTATGACACAACCCCTCTTCTTAATATGTTCTGTAGCATCGAATTTTACCACTAAAAAATATATATATGGTCAATATTTTCAGGAACCTGATCATAGGGCACCCTATAATTAACTAATTACTGTCAAAACTATGTAAAGATCGATGAAGTAATAGAAAAGTTGCCTCATATCTAAAATATATTAGTTTGGTAAAGCAAAGGAATGTATTACAGCATACACTAAATGAAATTGGGCACTTATGGATGATGTAGTGTTTCTTCTATGAAATAAAGAGTGCTCAATTTAATCAAAATCAAAAGAACAGTGATATATGTTGTGTCAGCAAAGGAATGTATTAGCGGCTTCACAAGATTAGAACAATAAATATATGTTGTGTCATCATCTAAAAGAAGTTTTATCTGAAATTCAGGCAGCATGCACAACCTCATCAGTAAAGTGTAGAGAACTATAATAAAATCCTGGAGGCATACCTTATAAACAATGCAATCAGAGGACAGATGCGAAGAGCTAAATCTTAAAGGCACTGATCTCTCAGCTGCATAACCACTTTATTCATTCCTTGGACCTTTCATTAGAGGACATGGACTATTATGGGAGCAGAAAAGCAATGCTAATAATGCAAGTTTAGTATCAGGAGCATACCTCTAAGAATACCACAACCCATCCAACAAGATGGATGAGCCGTGAGCGTCATTCCATGCCAATACAAAAATATATCATGTATCTCAATTCTCGCGGCTGTGCAGGAACAAAATCTGGGCACAAGAGAGTCTGCACCGTTACTCATCTTCATTCAGAGTAGAATTGAGCAGCAGGTGACTTGTTCAGCATGAGGGACTAAGGTATTGTAGCCTTTTCCTTCTCAGAAGAAAATGAATGATAAAGAACAACACAACACGTTGGCATCTCAAACAGTACAATTAATAGCAGTGCATTCGAATTTTTAGACATGTTAAAAACTAAATTGATTCCGGAAGAATCATAACACACCCAGAATTAAGATTACACTTTCAGCAATGAAAGGATCACAACCTGCTAAAAATAACAACTGTTTACAATTTACAAGAATTGTGTTCCTACATTACATATACTATGAAACCCAGAAGTAACAAGCACAAAAAATTATGACAATTTCTGATGTACACGAGTTACAGCCTTAAAAATTGTCCGTTTAAGTAAACTCCAGCAGTTCTTAATCAATATTATACTGCCCTTGGAGCCTGGAATACCAAGGAACTGGCACTGATCATTGCTCAAAACATCATGTCCATCGAAGTGAGTGGAACTGTTGACATTGTCACCATTAGAGTGTCTCCTCGTTACAGAATGACCTCAGTATTTTTCTCATTATGCTATCCCTCATTTTTCATCAACCTGTCCCATTGGCTGACAAGAAGAGAAAATCCCATTCGTTTATGTAAGTTAGCCTTAGTTCATTAACATGAACCTCCCCTCCAGGCCTGATATGAGTTTACAACATTTCAGAGAAGTTGATTCACTTGATCAGGATTTTCCGGTGATTAATTCTTCAGAAGTGCAGCAAACTCTGCAGGGGTATTGGTAGCTGTTGCAAAAGTCATAGACCCTCGGTCCCTGCAAAGTTAACCACAGATAAAAAAAAAAAGTTCCTGCAAAGTTATTACGGATTAAAAAAAAAGTTCCTACACTCGCTATATAGTCATTGGTGTACAGTACTATCGCTATATATGGTCTTTGCTGTATAGTACGAATCACAAAATCACACATCGACAAACCTTCATACTTACTCACCCCTAAGGGAAGAGGCAAACAAGCCCATGCCGTGCCACAGTACATAGCACCAACCCCCCAAAGAAAAACACAAAGCACCTTTCGAACGATTTCCATGGAAGTATGGAACTAGTGAGAATAAAAGACATTGCATCCCAAAGACAGCAGTGAGACAGAAACAAACCTCCACAATTTATCACTATCAGTAGAGTGTAGTGAAGCGGTTGTATAGGCAACGAGAGAGTATACCTGGCTCAGCTAGTCGGGTCGTCGCCGGGGTGCATGCGGGGCCACGCTGTACGGGAGCCCCATTGGACGACACCGCGGCGTCCACGGAGCGGATCAGCAGTTCACGAGCTCCGAATCGAGCAGCACAGTATGGCGGCGACGCGAGAAGCAAGCCCGAGCCTCGCAGGCGACGAGCGAACACCTCTGGCACGGGCGCACGGCATCGTGGCGGCAGGGGGGAGAGGGTTAAGAGAGCAAGCTGGGGAGCTCGCCGGAGGCGAGGAGGAACCGGAGCGGCAGAAGACGCATTGTGTATCGCAGAGGCCGGAGACTGGCGAAGAGGAGGTAGCCTACGGCTGATTTAACCGCCGGAGACGGCGACGGCGACGGCGGCGAGATTAGGGGGAATTGAATCATTGAACGGAGGAGTGAGAAATTGTGCGAGGGAACGACAGGTGGTCCCGGGCGGGCGACTGCTGCCTGCTGCACTACGGCCCTACGGGGGTAGTACAACCTTTGGCAACAGAATATATCAAAAAAAAACCTTTGGCAACAGAACATTCTCAGCCCCCGTAGTGAAGCATCCTACACTTATTCCAAAAAAAAACAGAAATACTAGCACAGAACTTTGTTTTAGAAGTATAATAATACGACTGTTCAAAAAAAGAGAAGTATAATGCGACAATGGCGTGTGTTTTTTTCCTTCTACTAGAGCTGCACGTGATGAACAAAAGGAACGAACCAAAGAAACTGTGATCCCACATGACTTTATTCGTTTCTTGGGCCCTTTCATCAGGCAAGACAGAAGAAAGAAGAAAAGCATCGCGGATGGTACAAGTTTGGGCCCTTTCATCAGGCAAGAGAGAAGAAAGAAGAAAAGCATCGCGGATGGTACAAGTATGGCATCACAATTCACAAGTCTAACTCTTTTTAGTGACACTCCTCGAATCTCGAATCACTAGTGTCCTTTTTTTTTGTCCGAAGGGAAAAATCTGAAATAAAAATGGCACAACAGAGATTGTTCCATTGTATTCTTTACCACCGGCTTTTTTTATGAACATAGCCTCGTTAATTAAACACCAAAGCGAGACTGGAGTCTTAAGACAAATCCAATAATCAACTCCAAAATATTAGACATGCCACAAAATTTAGCATTGTGTAACCAATCTAAAACTTACATAAGATGTAGATTCATTACTTCCAAACCTTGATTCTCTCGTCGATAACCTAGAGTAATTGTCCTAGTTGGGAGTATCCAGGAGCACCTCTCACTTGCTGATAATGGCTACAAATTAACGACGAAGACTATACACATGTTTTTCCATTTATTGAGAAAATAAACTAACATAATTTGTTCTCACGGCAAGGCAACTGGGGAACAGAAACTTGGCAGAAGAGAACCCAACTTTGTTCTGAGAAGACAGAGCCCATGCATATGCAGATGCTGGTGCTTTTTATTTATCAGCTGCTCAAGCTTGCCGCGTTGTTTCACTCCAGAGTACATCCCACACCATGGAGGGATGGAGCATGTCCAGAAAAGAATGATGGCGTCTATATAAAAGAAAGGATACTTAATGATGGAATCTCAAAAGAATCATGCCACGGCCTGAATCTGGCTTATTATTTTCATCTACAGAAAGATTACACTCTGTTAGAGAAATCAGACTGATGATGATGTACAGTTCCCAAGCTTCCTCTCCTATTTTACATTGTGTATTGGAACTCAGGAATAACAAGCAGAAAGGCGGAAAGCGATGGCTCATGGCTGCAGCTAAAATTGCCACTAAAGTCAACTGCAGCTGCAGCAGGTCTGTATTTCTGTGTACTGGTGATGACGTACGAGGAACTGGTGCTGGCTGTAGCTCAGGCCCTTCAAGGATGGACCGAGGCCATGTACATTTCAAGTCTTCAACCGTGTGTCAATGGCTCCGCCCCCTCAAAGCTGAAAAGAAACCACCCAGTGTTCTGTCCTTGTGCTTCCCATCGTGCTCGTCTCCGACCTGTAACACAAGTTGACGTCAGCATAAGCTCCTATTCCTGTAAGTATATAGTTAGGTCTTGTTTGGATGCGCATGTATCTCCCTCAAACCACATGGGTTGAAGTGGATTGGAATGAAAATTAGTTCAAATACACTCCAACACATGTGTTTAACATATACCTCCTCTGCTATTCTCTGAAGAGTTTCTAATATTTCGGAGAAGTCTGGTCTTTGAGCAGGGTCCTGCTGCCAACATTTCTGAAGAAGCTCAGAAAGCCTAGCATGAGTATGTTTCGGAATTGTAGGCCGTAATCCCTGTGAACGAAACTTTACACATTACAGACAGAAGGACTCAATGCTGCAATCCTCTTTCCTTTCTCTTTAGGGTGCAGAGATGAGAGAGTTCTAGATCTGTGGCGAAGATAGCCAAACTGTCATTCACTAATTCTAAATATTCGATACTGTTCAAGCAAAACTCCACGAAAATATGTTATTTGCATCATTTATGTACCAAACCATCTGCATCATTTCATGGAATAGACGCAGATTCCAAGACATGTGGTTATTCTATCACAGTAGATGTGGTTAAGGCTATTCCTTGTTCTTAAAAATGTGATTAAAATGACAAAATGAGCATATTCCACTTAGAAACAGAATTTTGGACAAAGAAGACAGCAAGATCAAAACAAATGAAGCTGCTGATTTTTACCTTCTGCACCACACCAACAGCTGCTTGTAGTGGAGTCAGGTACTCATAAGGAATCTGCAAAAATAGATGAGATGCCAATTAATAACTCATTAAAAAAGAATAAGCTAGCATAATGAATGAATTCAATAACAGAAGATTAATGCACATACCTTCCCCGTGAGTAGTTCCCACATCAAAATTCCAAAACTAAAAACATCAGCCTTGTGATCATAGGGTTTGTGCTCTATGACCTGCAAGTATGTAAGATTTTGTTAGGCGATAAACCACTTCTGGAAAAATTAGTAAACTGGACAGCTCTACTTCTTGAGTCCACAGCAGTCCAAAGCTTGTGATCATGTCGAAGGTACCCTATACCATTACAAGATACTGTAACAATTTTTTGTCATGGCCTGGTCCAGACTCCAGACTCCAGAGCCACCTCCACTTGCCATAAGATAGTAGTACGAAGCTACCAGCATACAATAGCATGAACATCCTCATAATTCTTCCTTCACCAATTATTTTATTGCATATCATCTTTATTTGGTTGAGGTTGTGGATGTGTCCTCAGATGGCCAGACCACCCAGGTTCAAGTTTTCTGGACGTGAATTCAGATACCTGTCCAACCCTAGGTTGGTCCAGTTTTTCATATGTCATTTATATTTTTGGATGATTATTTGATGGATTGGGGATTCAGTATACTGCTAAAAGACCTGATGCAAATCACTATTTTGTAGAAACAATTTGTTCTTCTATGATGGTATAAATCAATTAGTAATAAGGAATTTCCACTTCACTCGTGCTACGAGGAAATCCATTGATTTCTTTCACATCTTAAGCACGAGACATGGAGATGAACTTGAGCATAGGTGTTTCCTGATCACATTTATTTAATATAAACAATAAACATGTAATCATTGGTAGTGGTAAATGGTAAAGGTAGCAAAGCTAATAATAAAGAATTACCTCTGGGGCCATCCAGCGGTAAGTACCAGTTTCTGCAGTCATAACTCCAGATTGAACTTTAACACGGGCAACACCAAAATCAGCAACTTTAACAGTCTGCAGAAAGAAGCCAATAAAAGTAAGCCAGGCAAATGTACCCAGTCCTAGATTTGGTACAGTAAAAACTCTTTCTGGACATGAAGAGCCATTGAGGCAAAAGGAACTTGTCACAACAATACATGTATTTTGCATGTCTGGAAGTATAGAAGAAGCTAAAGTGTTGACTGAAAATGAAATCCACATGAAACAGGAGCAACTCCAGATTCTAAATGGCCTGATTAGATTACTTACCCCATTTTCATCCATCAGAAGATTTGCAGTTTTCAAATCGCGATGAATTATATTATTCTGGTGTAAGTAGCTCATGCCTTTTGACACATCCATTGCAACTCCAACTAAAGTAGGAAGTTTGAAAACACCTTTATGTTTATGGAGGTAATCATACACACTTCCACCGGACATAAATTCTGGAATACAGGGAAATAAAATGGTTCGCTCATTATCACGATTACCATCACAAGAAGAAAATGACAACTTGAAACGACCATTTTCTTCAACCATACCTGTGACTATACATAGATTTGGGGGTTTAGTGCAAGCACCAATAAACTGCACAACATTCTTGTGGCGGACCTTCCTAAAATCCAGAAACATACTCAGCAAAGTAGTACATAAAAAAGCAGAGTGCCAGAGAAGCACTCTATGGGATGATTTTTATCATAAAGGTGTGCATTCATCCAGTTACATCCTGCATTTGAAGTTCAAATCTAGGCTCATTCTACGAGAGATCAGTCAGATAAAAGGATTGTTAACATAATATGTTGGCAGGTAAATGACAGTGAAGAGATCTCAACGTAAATGACGACTTGAAGTGACTGTAGGATAGCAACCATTGTAGAAGAAATAAGACTAAGTGACATAAGGTAAAATAACAAGAAGCCAAGTGCAACATCAAAAAATTGAAGCTATATTTAATTAGCATGCCAGACTACCAATATCACAATAAGAACCCATCTTGTTATACAAGGTAAAAAAGAGTTGAGTGTATAGTAACCACCTCATAATATATACTTCCTGAGCAAATTCTCGCTGCATATCTGTATTTACTCTCTCAGGTTTCAGCACTTTAATAGCAACATCTTGACTGCAGTATGTACCCCGGTAACTGGAAACAGAAACGTATCATTATGTGAAAAAAAAAAACTCTCAAGAGATTTTTTTTTCTATGAAAACTAGCAACAAGCACTCACAGATCACCATATGATCCTGATGCTACTTTATTCCCAAACTTGAGCAGTTTTACATCAATTTCCCATTCACTAGCACCATCTGTAGGTATCTCAACACGGTCAGCTGCTGAATTCTCAGCAATCTGCATGTTTTCAACTGGAGTAGACCATGAATGAGATGAAGACCATGCTTGTGTCTGTTGAATCCAACCCAAAGTAGAAAAATAAGGATACAGAAAACAAATTGTTGCAGTTAAGGCTCAACTAGTCCACAATGAACGAGTCTGTTTTACCTCTTCAATCCTGCCAATCTCCTTCTGAACTGCTTCTACTAAATCCTCTGTTTCCTAAGTAAATTAACAGGTAAACAAATAGTAAGAGACTGAGATAATAACAACACAAAATGTGCAGATCACAACGACACTCTTGCTCTGAAGTATCGACAGTTCATTGATTACGTGATCAATATATGTTCCATGATCCATGATGCTAGTCACAGGTTCTCATGCACATACACGAAATTAGCAACCCAATTCCATCAAATAGGTAAACTTCACAATTACTAAAGATTTTTTTATCTGTCTTAGACCACATTAACTAAAAATGCTAAACCATGTTATAAACTATCATGCGGATATCTTATGCATTAATTTCACAAGCAGTATTCTGAGAACTCTTGCTCTCTGACTTCATCTTTGAAAGAATGAAAGATATACACAGAGGTTACATATATTGAAAAGGCACACAAGACTCGTTAGGCATGTGCAAATGATAACTAGAAAAAGTAGTTAGTGAATACCTCATCATGCCAACCGACAACAACAAAGACATCAAGTGAGTAGCCATCATTTGTTGAAAATGCATGGGCTTCTTGAATGTTTAGACCAAGCTCCCCAAGCAGAGATGTCAGCTGTAGTATCAGAAAAATTCAGATCACTAAACAAATAGATAAGAAGACTAACTCTACTAAACATCAAATGTATTAACTCAAGTAGAGGCAGTGAGATCAGTGAGAATGTATATTGTGTACAGAAGGACAAATATATGTACAAGACTTCTGAAGATATAAACCATCCCTATGAGAAATCCAACTGTACACAGGTTTACCTCACTAAGAAGTTTTGGCTTGTCAATGGTTGAAAAGGTGATTTCATGCATGGGCCTGAAATGACAAACAAGAAAACTATTGTTCTGCAGAGAAACAAGTACTTAACAAAGGGAAAAAAACATAAATGGACCCTTTTCTTATACCATGTACAGCATCAACTCACAAGTTACAAAAATTGTAATATGAAACTATGGCTGCACTAGGTTAAAATAGAAGGAAAAGGTAACTGGCAAGAAACACTTCCTGTAAAAGATCAATCATTGTGTGCTGTCACAGAATTGGGGGACCTACAGGTCAGGAGTTCGACTCCCCGTACTGACCTAAAAAAGAGCCACTCACTGTGCTATTTTCAGTGAAATATGTGGTCCTAATGGTAGCAGCATGATACGCGGCTGTAGGTGCATCCTTGCTGTTAGTTGCATGTCCTGGACGGACGGGTTCGTGGCCTTTTCTTGACACTGGGGAAGAGAATCTTCTACTTTTTCGTCAATGCCTCGCGGAGGTCTGACCCCCAGGGGTCAGTTGATTTTCATGTACTCTTGCTGGTTACACTGGCTAGGGAGCAAATTTGCACCTAGCTGGCAGGAGTTTGGATCCTTGTTTAATTCAGTTAAAAAAATGGTGGATGTCTAAGAGCATCTCCAGCAGTAGCCCTTAAATCACAGCCCCCATTTTAAATTTGGGTGCCCACCCTCATTTTTGTTAGCCCAACAAATTTCTTTTACTCCAGCAGTAGCCCCTAAACAAAGCCCCCAAGTCCATATTAGGAGACAATGACATGGGGGGCACGTGTCATTCCATACGACTACGGGAGAGAAATCCAGGATGGGGGCCGGGGGTGAGCCCCCAGGAATGGGGTCTGGAGGAGGGATTTGGGTGCCCACCTAAATTTTGGGTCTCGAGTAGGGGGCCTGCTGGAGCACTTTTTTGCCCTGAGCCCCATATTTAGCTATGGGGGCTTAAGTAGAGGCCGTGCTGGAGATGCTCTAAGGTGCTCTAAAATAGAATATAATAATATAAAGGTATCTAGAGGCTAGAGACTAGAGTTTAAAAAAGGAAAGAGTACCTGTACAGAGATCGACCATTATCAGAGGTGCTATCATGATCTTGATGAGACTTGCTAGCTTCAAGAGCAAGGGCCTCAAGATTTGTAGAAGAACCGAAGGCGGGAGGAGGATGTATGCTGGAAACAAGTCATACATGTTAAACAAAGACCATATCAAACAAATCAGTAGTAGATATATATTCTTTGTTGTGCATAGCGGTAATGCAAAATTATTGTCATTTGCCGATATAATCCAAGGCATTAGACAGATATGAAAGCACAGGTACCTTTGCTGCCTGTTCAACAGTCTTGAAGCGACTTCCTCCCCTGCAGTGTTCGAATCAGCATCAGTCTGATTCCCATCAAGAATTGGAGATACCTAATGAATCAAGACTCCAATAAGGATAATGACCAACGATAGTTGAAGGCCTTTATATATTAATTGCTAATTTAGCAACTAGTTAAAAAAGAAAAGAACAAGCTTTATGTACAAAATTAAGAGTTGAAATTCAGGAACAATAACATACTATCAATTAAAACAAGGGCACTGACACTTGTGGAAAGCTTAAACTCTAATTTGTAGGTATGGTTACTTGGTCAAAAACACAACATGCAAAGACATTGAACTATTGGAACGATCAAATTCAGAGAAATGTATAAACACAAAATGTTTTTATCGATAGTTCAATACAATACCACGCAGTCAGAGCCCGAGAGAACCCAAATTTGAGATAGTGAAGTAGAATGAAATCCTTACAAGGTTCAGTTTAGAACATAGTGAAATTTACCGTTAGCTCAGCCAGTACCCTGACTACTCAATTTGTTGCCACTTGAACATTGAAAACCAAACAGGACTTTTCAGACGCTAAACAGCAAGGCATCAATGCAAAACCATGACATTACTTTCATGCTTTTGGCAATGAAGAGCTCAGGAGGATCCGTTGGATTTTCCAATCAAAAGGAGCACGATGAGGCAATGGGCTCATCTCAACGGAAAAAGGTATGAAACGGTGCCGTTTTCTGTTTCGAAGCCAATAGACGCAAAGGAAATAACTCAGGCGAGTCCAGCAGTGCAGCCTTCACACAGACGACATATGTACAGTAAGGGAAAGATCAGAGAACTGGAATTCTCCATTGCAGGAATGGGTCACAGCCAAGTGAATCAACCAGCTAAAATCTACAGTCGGTAAAACCATATTGCGAATAAATAAACGAGGAAAACATGTGTTTGACTTTGTCTACTTTAACTAGTTTAGTGCCGTTCAAAATGCAAATCACCTGCACGGCCCGCACCGCGAAAGCCGGGCGCTGAGCCGGATCCTTGGCCTGCTCCAGAAGCCTCTTGTGCGTGAGCACGTCCTCCGCCCTCTCTACGTTCACATCCATGGCGTAGCTGCAGAAACCAAAGCGAATCCAGGTGAGCCCAGACCAGACCGCCACCCGCAGCGAAAACCACTGGTGGGGGGCGGGCGAATTGCATTCGCGCCACGTCACTGTCGGAGGAAGCGCCGTTGCGCGCGCGAGCGAGAGAGCGAGGGAGCACGAACCGGGCGGGGAGGCGGTTGAAGTGGTTCCAGAGCTCGTCGTCGAACCCGGGCGCCCGCGCGTCGGGCAGGCCAGCGTCCTGAAGGCGCCGGAGAACCTCCGTGTACACCTCGAGCTTGTGGCGCTGCTGCTGCTGCTGCTTCCGTGCCTGCGCCACCGCGGCGGCCGATGACGAGGACGTCCCGGGCCCCGCCGCGCCGCCGCCGGACGCATCGGCCGCGGCCGCGGCGTGGCTGCCGCAGCTCTCCGCGGCCTCCTCCACCGCCATTCGCCTGAGGCCCTCAGCGCCGCCCGCCCTCCCTCCGCTCTAGGTCTCGATCTCCCCCCCAGCTCGCGGACGGATTAGGAAAGCGGAGCGGAGCGAGGGAGATCAATAACCGTGGCCGATTTTTTAAGGAGGAGGAGGAGAAAGGAAATTGGAAAGCCAATGAAACCGTAGCGGGGGCGGAAGCCGGGGAGGAGAGAGATTTCGTTTTGCTGCGGTGACTGCCGGCAGCCGGACGCGGGTTATATATGCCCGCGTGGCCGTGTGCGGCCCAGGGTTTACCCTACCGTTTTTCAACCGGGCACCGGTGCCCGGTGGCCGGCGGTTTGCCGGTTACCGGCGGTTACCGGTCCCAAACCAAATGGTTTGGATTTTGAATTCAAACGGCGCAGTTCAAACGGATAGCGACCGGTAACCGATCGGTTAGGGCCGGTTACCGTCCGGTTTGGTCAGTAACCGCCCCAAACCAAATTTTAAATTTGAATTTCAAAAAATAGAAAATGCTGAAAAAATTTCTAAAAATAGTTCATGATTTATAGAGTCGAATGGTGTACAAATTTTTCAAATTGGAGTTTGTTTGTTATTTATTTTGACGCGTACAAGTTTGAAAAAAATAGCAAACGAACTCCAATTTGAAAAATTTGTACACCATTCGACTCTATAAATCATGAACTATTTTTAGAAAATTTTTCAGCATTTTCTATTTTTTGAAATTCAAATTTAAAATTTGAATTCAAACCGGTACCGAAACCGAACCGGTGGTGGACGGTTTGGCCGGTTACCGCGGTAACCGACCGGTTACCGAACGGTTTCGTAAACCCTGGTGCGGCCGGGCCAGGCGCCACCCCCCTCACCCCTTCTCTTCAGTTTACCTCGGCTGGTGAAAACTTGGCTGGCAATTGCAGTGGCGGGCGCTGGCCCCGGGCCGGCCGGCGGCGGTGTTGGGCGCCGGTCTGCCATGCCATTTGCCATGTGAGGATGTGGCTTAAGAATGGAAGGATATATATTCCTGATCCTGTGGTTGGATCTCTGAACATAATAACGATGGAAGAAGCTAACTTGAACTAAACCAGAGCCAGCCAAATCTGGCAACATGGTCGTCTATTGGAAATAATACCATTATATATTATACTAGCGGTATATAATTAAACAACAAGTGGAAAGTAGCAAAGGGTTTGACGATTAGAGTAACTCACTGAATCGTGCACCAATAGCATGGGCATGGTATGATCCTTCGTGACTGTAGGATGAGGACAATGTTTAATTTCTGTGGTAATTCAGGCTCCGGGAGGTTGGCAGTCGCTTGCCTAATGTCTTGTGTCTGCCGTCAGTAATAGCTCATTCATCAGACTAACAACTCGACCAGTCAACCTAATGGAGTTTGCTCGCTCACATGTGAAGACGATGGTTTTTAAATAATCATGAGTATTGTACAAAATTAATCTGCCTCAAAAGCAGAGTTAGACTATGGGCCTGTTTGTTTCCTCAACCTGTGAACGTGCAACTGCGTTTGAGCGAACGCGCCTCCAAGGCTGTGTTTTGGAAATCGTTCGCTCGAGTTCGAGGGGCCAACGCGCGTTGGCCGCGACCCGTTTGGCAGAATTCTAAGCTTCTGTATATTGTATCGAAGGAATACACGGAACCAAAACACGGCCTATACCAAGGACCGGAAAGAAGCTACACAAAGAGTAAGAGATTTAAATTTGTTTTAGTTTAGTTTAGGGAAACACAATATTAATGTAATTTCCATATAGTACATAAGAGCAATTTCAAGAGTCTTTTTATTTTCTTCTATAAATTGACGTGAATAGAGATTTTAAAAATCCAACCAACAAGTTAGCTCTCCAACTGTTTTCATCATTTATTTTTGGTTTCTCGCTAACCAAAGAAAATAAGAAGAGTGGAGTTAGCTCTCCAAAATCCCGAACAAGCTATAGAGGAGCTGTTGGAGTGCAGAGAGAGATAGAGAGTGATTTTTTTATTGGAATGGCTCTACCAATGAGAATGTAAAGAGTGGGTTTAAGAAAGATTGTTGGAGCTCTAAGGAAAGCTCACAATACTTCCGCGGCTCTAAACCAAAAGTAGATGCTCTGATTCTTTTGATGATGCTCTAAGAGTCTAAGTCAATATATCTTGAACACCTAGAGGACATGTTCTGAGTTGGAACCTTGAGCTCAAGTGAACTTAGTTTATTGAAAACATAACAAACTAAACTATGTTCAAATCATATGGCCCATATTTCATCAATTAGACAGAATCGAGCTAAACGAAAAAAAACGCATAGACGAGACATGCCAGCTTGACCACATGCTTCTTTTTGAATAATGGCATAAGATATATATGGTTTGTGCAGCATAACCATAAACGACCATGTATGTGTAAGGTAACAATGTTCGCCCATCCCGCTACGTCCCCCCCTACGGGCGACGACCGTACGCAACCCGCCGCCACGCCAAATCCTCCGCCGCCCAAGCCCCACCTCCCAGATCCGTTCAGCCCCAGTGCCTTCCGACACTCTACCATGCCCAGACAGCCCTCGCAGCCCAGCAGCTACCTCTACCGGAGCGGATCTGGCTTTTTTTTTCCGTCGACACGCCGCCGCCGCCACCGCCGCTCGAGACGCGCCGCCCGGAGCTGGACGACGACCGAGTGGTTCCTGCCACGCCGGATTCCACACCGGCAAGGCCCAAGAAGATCTCTTTCGTTGAGGTAGTCAGAACAGGGGCAGCCGCATTCAAGCAGAAGGACGCGCTTCACCAACCTCAGCACCGGCGTCTCAAATCCGTCATTACTGCGCCCAGGAGGAGCTCTTACTCCACCCGTGTTACCGCTCAGGCCTTGTCACATCGCCGCGCGGCCGGCCCTGGCGCTCCGTCATGTCGCAGCTCGGCGCCCAGGAGGGGCACTTATCACAAGCCAGTCTTCGCCGAGGCCTCGCCCTCTCGCCGCGGGGCTGGTACTATCAATCCGTCGCATCGCATTGCAGCTGGCTACCAGCAGAAGCCGCAACGGGGGAGCCGCTGCCCAGGAGAATTCAATTCACCAGAGCCGGGCTGGAACGAGGTACGAAAGAAATATTGGTGGCGGAATTCAATTCCCTCCCCAACGACCCGACGCCCAGGGCCACATCGCCGCAAAGCGCATTCAAGTGAAGCAAGTTTCCAAGCTCCCTCTGCTCTAAGCGTGTTCCGTAGCAAAACGGACGGGAGATGTTTTGTGTGTCTCGCGCCTGACCACAGAGCTGCCTATTGCCGAGATCCTGTCCGCTGCTTCCGTTGCCGACGCTCCGGCCACAGGGAACGTGACTGCCGAGCAAGGCCAGAGAGAAATTCGGGCAAGCCGCTGCGACCCCTCCCGGCTCTGAGGGGCGACGTCCTCCCGCCACCGCCCCCGACTTCGACCTCGGCTGCCATGGCGATGCTAGGGATCCGGCGACCCGCCCGGAAGAGGATGATTGCCTCATCCCAACCTCCTACGCCATCGATGCGAATCTGCGCGAGTGGGAAGACACAGCAGCTGTGTCCTGGGCCATGACGGCACCGCCAGGCACGGGCCCCAAGGAGGTGGAGACGGCGCTGCGCAACGAGTTCAGGCTACGTCATGGCGAGGTCACCGTCACCAAGCACTTCCCCGAGACTTTCCTCATCAAGTTCCAGCATCACCACCACTGCGTCCAGGCCCTCAAGCAGGGCTTCGCCAAGTGCCACGGCATCCACATCCACTTCATCAAGTGGCGCAGCCTAAAGAACGCCCTCGCCGTCACCTTGCTTTTCAGGGTCAAGCTCTGCCTCGACGGCATCCCGAACCATGCCTGGGATGCAGAGATTGTGGAGAGGATCATCGGCAGGCGCTGTGCTCTGGAGACCATTGAAACCAACCTTCTGCATCCAACTGAGACGAAGACGGTGGACCTGTGGGCTTGAACCGCGAATCCGAGCCTCATCCCCAAGAAGGTCTGGCTGACCTTTCACCAGTCAGGCCAAGGATCCGGTTCTGGCATCCATAATGGTGTCGGAGAGTCCACCAGAGTACTGGCAGCATGGGCGCAAGCATGGCGTCATCATCCACCTTGAAGAAATCCACGACTACACCGTGTCCACCGTCGATAGCAATGGCAAATTCTCCCCTGGTAAGCGTCGCCTCCCAGAATGGCATTTGGGTGTCATTGATGGTAACCAGGTGCCACCGCGAGCTTTTGAGGAATTCCCCCACCACCCGCCACCCCCGTATTCCAGCCATGGCATCAATGAACGTGGCGATGGCAGCAAGGCTGAGCGACGCCATGACGACCGTCGCTCCAGAAGCAAGTACAACAACGACCACCCGGGCTATGACCTAGGTCACAACTGCAGGCGCCACCACGACGATGACGGGGGCCACGATGACCGCGGCCATGGGGGTCGCGATGCTCGTGGGCGTGGCCCCGACTATCGGGACCGCTACAACGACAATGCTCCGCTGTACCGCGAGCGCTCCCGCTCACCCCGCAATCGAGTGTGGGGACAGGGCGGGAGGCACCAAGGGCGCCAACAGGATGTTTCCAAGGCGCCTGAAGACCTTCCAGAGGCACTGCCACAGCTGAGCCTTCTACAGAAGGTGCAGAACTGCAGGCTCCAGGACCTATTCAGGGTCCATGTTGCAGTGCTCCAAGACGCCCTACAGCGTATCATCAGTTGTTCGGACGATGGGAAGGTAACCCAAGGCTTCACGACATCCATGCAGGCACTCCTGAACGACTACATCAGCAAAGCATGCACGCTGGTGGTAAACCTGGGGCTGATGGAGGCTCCCCCGACCATCGGAGGCCTTATGGCCCCCAACGGGAATGAAGCCTCGTCCGCCCCACCGAAGCACGCTGCGCCGACTACTACAGTCCCAACGTCCACCATCTTCGCGCGCCTTCTTCGAGACATTCCGGCACAAGGCGCGACAACAACTCTACCAATAGCTGCGCTGCCGGCAGCTGTGTGCTCCATCGACGCGGTGGACCAGGCCCTACAGCAGTTGCAGCTTCAATCGACAAGGGCATATGCGCCTGCCCCTCCGACCATCAACATGCAACAGACATCAGAGCCAACCTCACCAACTGTCAACTTGCAGGCGACAAGCTTTCAAGCACTCTTTGCAGGTCTGAACATTCAGAATACTAATGTCCCTGAAACAGCTTATCCTGCTGATAGTAACATGCCTCCTCTTGAGGAACAATCGCCAATAGGGGTTGCTGCTCTCTTTGCCAACGTGACGCCGCCAATCATTCAGAACAACCCCAACCCGTTGAAAGCACCACCAGCAGTACAACGACGCAGACGCCAGTGCCGCGTCTTCGACATGTCATCGGTACGTCGCAGTGCACGCCTTGCCAAAAATTGACCCATGTCGCAGATGCAGCGTGCACAACAGAACCTGTGCAAGAAGTTGGGGCTCTTGCAAGATGACCACCAACCTGCTGAAACTGCCTTGCAGGATTTTGTTGCCATGTTCAATGGGCCGCTACCGGACCAGGTGATTGTTGCGCTTGCCGAGATGTTCAACTTGGATGATGACCCAACAATGGAAGTAAACGAGGCCCTTATCGATCTGGCGGGTGATGGAATCGCCGACCTCCAGGAAGCAATCCTGCCTGCTGCTACCTGAAAGAACCCACCAGATGGCCAACGAGTTCAATCTCTGTTATCATTATGTATCTAGACTTCAAATCTCTGCTATTGCAACCTTTTAATTTCAGCTCGTGTGATGTACTACCTAAGGCGAGACTGCTTCGCCATTTGAGAACTTATCATAATAGTTTGGTACAGCCATCAGGGCCTAGTACTCTGAGGCAACTCCCAGCTGTGTGTTTCTTCTGGGTTCAATGTAAGGCAATTCCCAAGCTACATGATGTGCTTGCTGTTGCTGCTGCTTCTCCATCAAATTAGAGTTCTCCTGTGCGTTACATGTTGTTCTTCGCTCCTACACAATCTTGCAAGCTGCTGCTGCCTCAAACGCATACTTTCTGTTGGGGCGCCTGTAGAGTTTTTTGTGTTCCCAGATGAGAGGACCAAACATGGATGTATTATGCTGGAATGTTCGCGGTTTGAACCGTCAAGATAGGAAAGATGTTGTGCACCAAACAGTGGCAGCCACAAGATGCCACATCGTATGCCTGCAAGAATCAAAACTAGCCTCCCTGGATCAGCACACCGCTGCTTACCTGGGTGGCTTTCGCTTGCGCAGCTTTGTGATCAAGCCGACGACTAGTGTCCTTGGAACACGAGGAGGAATTGTCATTCTCTGGAATAATGACTTCATCAATTTAGCCAACTGCGTCATTGGAGAGTTCCACCTATCGGCTGATGTTGAAGTTAAAGAGTGTTCAATAAAATTTTGACTCTCTGTTATCTATGGGCCAACTAGGCACCGTGCAAGGCAAAGGTTCCTGGAGGAACTAAAAGCACTCAAACCAGCAAGCAACACGCGGTGGTTACTCCTCGGCGATTTTAACTTAATTTACAAAGCGGCTGACAAAAATAATAGAAGACTAAACCACAAACTAATGCGACAGTTTCGAGAGGCCTTGAATGAATGCGACCTCCAGGAGATTCACCTCCAAAATCGCAAATTTACATGGAGCAACGAGAGAAGCCAACCAACATTGATGAAGCTTGATAGAGTGTTTTGCAACGCCGAGTGGGACTCCACGTTCAACACACATGTTCTTCACGCTCTCTCCACCTCTCTATCAGACCATGCCCCGCTTCTACTCTCCAATCAGAGTGGCCCGCGTCGACCGAGGACATTCCGTTTTGAAAATTTTTGGGTTAAACTCCCAGGATTCAAAGAGGTGGTGCTAAAGGCATGGGAAGAAACTTCAAATCACCATGAACCTTTCCACATCCTGTACAACAAGCTGTTTGTGACAGCACAAAAGCTGAGGAAATGGAACAATCAAATCATCTCAGATGCTAAAATAAAGCTGCACATGGCTCTAGAAGTGATATTGCGTCTGGATATCGCCCAAGAAAATAGAGGCTTATCAACAGCGGAATCCGTTTTCAGAACAAAGCTAAAAAGAAGAGTTCTAGGCCTAGCGGTCATTGAAAGGGCGAGAACTAGGCAAGCTTCGCGTGTCACCAATATTAAATTGGGGACGCCAACACAAAATATTTTCAGCGCAAAGTGAATGCAAGAAGAAGAAAGAACCACATCTAGAGGTTGCGAAAAGACCAAGGCTCGGCCGTCACACATGATAAAAAAGTAACAGTGAACCAAGACCATTTCCAGAAGATCATGACGCGTCCGCCGCAAAGACAGACTGATTTAAATTGGGAGCGATTGCAAATTTTGCCCCATAATCTTGAAATGCTTAAAAGCGACTTTACAGAATCCGAGATTAAGGATGCCATTAATCAGATTCCTTCTGACAAACCGCCGGGCCCTGATGGCTTCACGACCCTTTTCTTCAAGGAATGCTGGGATATTGTCAAAAGGGACATCATGAACGCAACAAATGCTGTCCATCAACTGCGCACCTCAAATTTAGCCCTCCTCAACACAGCAAACGTTGTTCTTATTCCAAAAAAGGATGGGGCAGAGTCAATCATGGATTTTAGGCCCATAAGCTTAATCCACTCCTTTGCAAAGATCATTGCAAAGGTCTTAGCAATGCGCCTAACGCCATATATGAACAACTTGATCTCCAAGAGCCAGAGCGTCTTCATTAAAAAAAGAAGCATTCATGACAACTTCATGTCGGTTCGACGGACAGTGCGTCGATTTCATAGATCAAAGACCCCAGCCCTGTTTCTCAAGCTTGACATAACAAAGGCCTTCGACTCAGTGCGGTGGGAATATATACTCACCTTGATAAGCAAGCTCGGCTTCCCCCCAAAATGGAGAGATTGGGTGAGTGCTCTACTATCAACGTCATCCTCTCGCATTCTACTAAATGGTGTCCCCACTGCACCTATCAAACACGGTAGGGGAGTGCGACAAGGCGATCCTCTATCGCCATTGTTGTTTATCATTGCGATTGACCCACTGCAAAAACTTCTTGACCTTGCGACGGAAGAAGGACATTTGGCAAAATTCAGGGAAGACAAGCTGTCATGCGAACATCTATATACGCGGATGATACAACAATCTTCATTAAGCCATATAAGAAGGATGCCACTGCGCTTGCCAATATTCTCTCCAGGTTTGGCGAAGTGTCGGGACTCAACACTAATGTCCAAAAATCATCTGTCATCCCTATAAGATGCTAGGGCATCAACATAAATGAGGTCCTGCATGATCTCCCTGCAAAAAGAGCACAATTCCTAACTAAATATTTGGGCCTACCTCTAACAAACACTAGAGTGAGGAGGGTTGATTTTCAGCCACTTGTTGACAAAGCTGTGAGCAAGCTCACTACATGGAATGGCAATAACATTAACCATGCTGGAAGGTCCACTTTAGTCAAAACTGTTCTCACCTCACAAGTTGTGTATTGCCTCACATCACTCAGAGCACCTAAAGCCACATTAAAGGAAATTGATAACCTCAGAAAGAGCTTCCTATGGGCTGGATTCGACAAGCTAACGTGGGGAAAATGCAAAGTAAATTGGCCACGTACCACAAGACCAACTGAATCCGGTGGTCTAGGCATTCTCCATCTTGGAAAATTTGCAACAGCACTACGTCTCAGATGGTTATGGAAAGAATGGGAGGAAGAAGGAGGGGCACTTAACAACTGCAACACGCCGTGCGACACAACTGATAGGTTACTATTCGCTGCAACAACTACAATTACAGTTGGCGATGGCAAGAAAACATCTTTTTGGAGCAGCGCTTGGCTACAAGGTCAAAGGCCCCAAGATCTAACGCCAAATATTTTCCAAATTTCAAGAAACAAAAACAAGTCACTGAATGAATGCTTGTGCAATGGAGCATGGATTAGGGACATAGACCTACACCATGCAGGTTTCAGCTCTCAACACTTAGTGGAGTATGTTCAGCTCTGGAGCGCCCTTAGTCACATCCAGCTGCATCCAGACAGGGAAGACAACATCAACTGGAAATTTAAGTCCGATGGAAAATTCACAACAAGATCGGCCTACTACGCATAATTTGTTGGAGCAACAATGACAAATTTCAAACAACTCATATGGAAAGTCTGGGCGCCGCCAAAATGTAAATTCTTTGCATGGCTCGCCATCCAAAATAGAATCTGGACCGCTGATAGATTGCAAGAGAGGGGATGGCCGAACAACGGAGTGTGCCCCCTATGCAGACGTAGTCAAGAAACTGGCGTTCATCTTTTTCAAGACTGTCGCTACACTAAGCGTATCTGGGAGGGGATTGCAATTTGGATGGGAATTGAGCAACTGCGACCATCTGCTTGGGTACTAGGAGACTCGGTACACAGTTGGTGGGACAACACAGATCACACACCTTCGACGGCGAGACGAGGTCTCCGCTCCATCATCATTCTCATCTGTTGGGAGGTATGGAATGAAAGAAATGCAAGAATATTCGAGCACAAGGAATCCGCGCCAACACAACTCCTCCAAAAAATCAAGGATGAAGCGGGTCTTTGGGCAATGGTTGGGATAAAACACGTCTCAAACTTATTAGTGCACGCTTGATGTAAAGCCTCCTAAAACGAGGATGTTTGGACTTTTTTATAGTTTTGTACATGGTTGTATAGTGCCTATCTAGGCTACCTCCTTTTTAATACAACAGGCAGTCCTCCTGCCGGTTCAGTTTTAAAAAAAAATAATTGGTTAAGGCCACTATCTGAGCTGAGCTCTCGTTGCTGGGGGCAAAGGCAAGTGAAAGTGCAAAACCGTGGTCCGTGGAGCACCGGGACGCGTCCTCACGTGTGTGTGGCGCACAGTACTCCCCACTGCCGCAGCTGATCAAAAGCAGCCGTTGCAGTGCTCCAGCCACGCCGGATCCTCGGCGCCTGGTCCCAGACACAAAAGCAGCCGGGCCAGCGGAGCGGCTCGTCCCAGACACGTGTGGGCGCCCGCCCGACCGCCCGCCCGCGACGAGCCGACGGAGCGGGCGAGGAGTAAAGAAAGCGAGGAATGACGCGGGCCTGTTGGGACGGAACGTGGAATATGCCGGACGGGCGCGCGGGATGCGGGAACTGGTTGCCTGTAGCCGCATCCTCGTGTGGGCCCTCCTTCTTGCGGGCGGATAAGAAGGCCCGGTCAGCACCAGCCACCAAGGCCAGCAGCGGGCACCCCCCACCCCCAGCCACCCACTAATTCGAATTATAGTAAATTTATACTTAATTATTAAGGCTAGCTGATGCTAATTACTAGCGCGGTGGACCACTGGGAAGGCGCCGTGCTAATGCAGGCCATGTTGTGTGTGGGAGACTTGCGCAGCAAGTAACGCCGCCGCTCGTCCTTCCTCCACGGCTCACCTTGTGTTTAGCATGTGATTGCGAAAATTATATATAGTGTACTGTATGTCTAAATTCATAATAAAAGTTATTTCCTTCATTCCAAGTTATAAATGTTTTTACTTTTCTACATTTATAACTTTTTATTATATATCTAGATATATGTAATGTTTATATACATAGCAAATGTTATGAATGTAGACATATCAAAATGTATTATAGTGTGGTAAAGATAAAGTATATATCTAGAAAAAACTAAAATATCTTGTAATTTCAAACAGGGGAATATATTTGACTCTCATATTTTAAATTATAAGTCACTTTTATTTTGTTTTATCCATTTTTACCAATATATAGAAAAGTGTCCCAACATTTATAGCACCAAATTATTGTGGTAAGACCCACCATGCAATATGTCTCGAGAATTCACTTTATCTGGCATTGTGGATGGCAATATATAGTCCATTTTACTCCTCTCATATTGGCACGGAACAAAGTTCGACAATACCCCCTTCCTCCCCCCCCCCCCCCAAAATACTCCTCGACATAGATTTTGATATGCACTTAGACGTATGATATGTCTAGACATATAGAAAAAAGCAGTGTATCTGAAAAAGTCAAAATGTCTTAGAAGGAAGTACAAAACATTATAATAAACACCTAAAATCTTGAAACCATATAACCCCCCCTCCCCCTTTGAGCCCAATTTAAGTCAATTTTGACCAGAGACCCAACCCTGACCCCCTCCCCTGTGCTTGGCCGGCCTCAAATTAAATTAAAATTGTTTAACTCATCCAAAAACAAGACTTGTATCCTTTTGTATAGTAGGATTTGCTCTCTAACGTCATTTTACCATCTGTTTGGCTGCGCGGGCGAGCGCCGCTGCGGGGACAAAGAGGTGCGGTGCGCGGCCAAGGTCAACGGTGGAGGAGGCACTGGGCGGGCTTGCTGGGGAAGGAGGGGCCAGGCGTCGCGCTACCGACATGCGCCGTGCACGAGAGGCCAAACGCAGGGGGTTGGGGATGAAGAGATAAGGAGTGGAGAAAAAAATAAAAAACTTACAATTGAGTCCCACCTATGTCACGACTTCGTTCCATCCTTCCTCAACCAAACAGATAATAGAATCGTCCCATCCCATAAATTAGAGTCTGAACCGTCCCACTCCACCTACGTCCCACTCCACCTACTTTGAACCAAATGCTAGTGTCGACATTGTATATCTGATGTCAGTTCATAGTCCTATATAATCAGTTCAGTGTCCTATATACTGACAGTCTCGTGGAATGCAAGTCCCAAGCTTTTTTTAAGGCGTGGTGGAGACGTAGATGGTACAACAACCAAATAAACGAACGGTTTCATAAAATGTACAAATATTTGTTTTTGACTATATGTCAAAAACAATTTGCCCGAATGGGTCGCAGTACCGATATGATGCGCATTTCAGTGTGAAAATTTAGCATATCTGATGAGATACTTCGTTCCGTTTGAGTCAGTCACTACCAAAAAGGTGGACTTCTCCTAGTGTTTTTAATTAGTAGTAAAACACTACCACTAGTCATAGCACATGGGAATTTCACTAGGAGACATTTACTAGGGAAAGTTTGTACTAAATTTTAACTACCAAAAACATTAGGAGAAGTTTTTGATTTTGGTAGCGAGTGGACGATACTGTTTATACCTGCTCTCCCTCGACCTCGCGAGTACTGATCGGAGAAAGTCAATATATGGCGACACAAATATTATAGTTTCTCCCTCGTTCATGCTATACCGTGCACACATAAACTACAGTACTAATAATAAAGTGCTGTGATTGTTATTTAAAAAAAAACAAAGACTGCAATTAAACTGTAACTCCAGGCCAAGATAAGGAAACACACACAATAGTAGCAAGGAAAGTACATTCCAGCAAAGAAGAAAACCCAGGCCAGGCATACGTAGTAGTATACTGCAATGCACGTTGCACATTGTTGAATATTTTTAGTACAACTCATAAGATATTCTAATCCGCTCCGCTCGAATCAGCCAATGATCCTGTTGAATGAAATATATGTATTTCTTTCATGCAAACGGGTGGTTAACTTGAGTCGATGTTATAGACTATAAAAAACTTATATATTGGTAAACACCCACCCACAAATTAACAACAGCCTAATTTAATTTGGGCTTAGATATCACACGTGTCAATTAATTACCTATATTATTGATGGAGTACATATGATTTTCACTGTACGATTGCATATATATATATATATATATATATATATATATATAGACACACACACTGACAGATTATATGGGCATGTTTGACAGCTATATATATGCATACAACGGTTGTAGGTGAAGTGCATAATGAGAACCTCTTTTTTTCAATGCCTAGCCTCTAGTTTATTTAAAAGAATCACTTGTCCATAAAAAACCCTATTTGTTGACAGAATTCAATAAGGAAGCTATTACACCGAAAGAATGTATTTCAAGGACATGAAGTTGCAACCTAAAGTAGAGTGAGAAAGGTACAACAATCCAGCAAAAAGAAACAATTAAGTAATTTTGGCGATGTGAAAGAATTGGATTTTAGTATATCTGGTATGATAGGATACCGAGATTCTGATCCGCTCGAGGAAGTGGACTATCCTGTTCACTAGTCTCCGGAGCAACGAGTTCCTTATTGGAGAATAATGGAGACACGAGAAAATGTGGTCTTTTATATATACTCCGTATGGTACGGTTTACAGAGAAAGAAAATGCCTTACCCATCTGCTGAACTAATTAATATATATAGTAGTACTGTCTAAGTTGGACGATCCTTGCAGCTGTAGCTGTTTCTAAACTGCAAGGAAATTGAAGGCACGTTTTCAACATAGTGGAAGAAGGCAAGAAGCGCCATGACCCATGATTAGATTAGATTAGCATAAGAGTGATCAGTAATCAAGACCAAACAATGCTCGTGATATATACATCATGCATCTAAATAAATTTGCGCACGTATTCGGCATGATTCTCAACTGGATCAATGCACATTTCTTCGTGGCCCTCTCCCCGTCCACGCAGCCGTCTCATTCTCATCTGCCAACGCCATGCGTCATGCGAGATACCGTACATGCATTCATCAGCAATCTTCGATCGGCAGCTAGCGGCTTAGTTGAGCTCTGCAAGCACCACCACCTGCCGTGCGCTCGCCCCCCGCGCCCGCGTCGTGCGCTCGTGGCTGCCGTCACTTTGCCACCCGCCCGCGTGCGGCGTGCCTGGTGCTGCTGCTGCAAGCGGACGCGAGGACCTATCGCTTTCGGATAATGGGCAGCGGCGAGGCTAGGGCGAGGGCGAGGCGAGGGCGAGGGGCAGACGCAGATCGCATCGGGGAAAAGGCTGCCGGGAGGGGGGGAGCGGGAAGAGGTCTCTGACGCGGCGACAACTCACCGCGCCCACAACACAAAAGCGGCCGGGGAAGGCCGGGGGCCGCCGCGTCTCGGTCGGTCTGATTCCCCGGCGCGGCGCGGCGCGGCGTTGGAAAAGCAGCGAGAAATGGCCCGGCGCACGTTTTCCGGATCTGATTCGTGCGTGGATCGTCATGGCTAAAGACGCTTGCTTTCTGGCGTCATCTCTCTCTCCCGCCTGGGGGCTGGGGCTGGGGTGCGGGTGCCGGATCTCATCCGATTGGAGTTTAGGAGGACATGCATGTCAACATGGGCAACCTCTGAAAAAGCCCGCAGCACTGTCCGTCCACCCCCTGAACCTCTGAAGATAGTCGCGGACGACGGGACGAGGTTGCACGATCAGTATGGTCACAACATGCGCTTTTTTATGTGCAGAAGCCTACTCATTTCACCACCATTTTCTCAGTCCTGGTGAGAATTTGATTTGAGACGTTCTCAGGACTTGTCTGCTCACCTAATTCGACCAATCTGTAAATGGGTCTCCAATGTTATGGGATACTAATCCTCTGTCCTAACAAAAAAGTATAATTCCTAATTTTTTATTAGACAATTAATTTTAATTTTAAATAAATAAAGATATGTAAAAAAATCACTAATACTCCCTCCATCCCAAATTGTAAGTCATTTCAAGAATCTTAAAGAGTCAAAGTTTAATAAAAAATTTATATAATATAATAATAACATATTTGATACCAACTCATTAGATTCTTTATTAGTTATATTTTTATACTATACCTATTTGATGTCATAAATTTTTATGTTTCTCTCTGTAATCTTTGGTCAAACTTAAAATGCTTTAACTCTCCAAAATTTTTGGAATAACTTACAATTTGGAATGGAGGGAGTATTTAATATGTGTCATAAATTTCATTACATTAATTATATAATATATTTTTTATTAAAGAATAAGACAAACTATTGATAAATTTCTATAAATCTGTTTCGGTCTAAGAAAGTTTAAACTGGTTAATTAGTTCAAACGTAGTACGGTTATATTCTTCTTGAAGAAGGTAAGCCATATGCCCATATCAGATAGTTGTCCAGGTGCTTGTAATTAAGCTTCGTTTGATATAGCTATGTTTCACTAGCTAGTGTTAGGTTAAGCTCCACGAGAGGCTCTGACGGTGGAGCTAATTTTTTTTTGGGTAAACTATTTGCCAAAATTGTTCCACATGTGAAACTCCTTTAGATATGTTCTGACGAGTCAAACCTCTACCAAAAATTGACATACAATCTCTCGTGATAGCATATGTGAAGGACTTTTGACATACAAAATTGTTTAAAAATACTTGTGTGACACAAGGAAGATATGCGAAAAAAAACCCCCCCGTAGGAAACCATCATTTTATCTACTGTAAGTATTATATAGCTGTACGCCGGGTGGCCCTTGGGGCCAGCAAAGGGCCAGGGGTCGCCTGTCCGAGCCCACGTAATCGTCGTGGGACCCACGCGGCGGAGACATCACACCGGGGCCGCCAGGCCAAACCCGGCCCTATCCGCTCCGACCCAGAAGTAGTACGTGACTTGCCGTGCATGCATGATGCAAAGCTCCACGTGCTGGCGTTGTTGGCACCCAGGCTGGGTTCCACGAATCACGATCTCGCCCGCTCGCCGTCACACGCACACGGCACACGCTTGCACCATCACTCCATCAGCACATCAGGTGACCACATCGCCAATATATTCCCGTTCCGACGACGACGTGAAAAGATCCGGGTTCACGCAACCACCGGATTAACTGTGCTAAAGACGAGAGACTTTTGTTGCGACGGGCACAACCGATGTTTCGATACACGCTGCTTTCTTCATTCACTCATTCAGGACACATGATTTTTGATACTTGTGCCAAACTAGCGCGCGTCGCTGCCCACGTGTTTTGTTGCGCCAAGCCTTTATGTAGTGTTTGTTAGGCGTACACTCGGATGGGATGGATCCATGCAGCTGTGAATGTAGAATTTTATCTAAGGGTTAGTGTTTATCTAGATAACTTATTTTTTTATTGTCGTTGTATAGGGTTTGTTTTATAATTTGATCTCTAGTTGAGAACTTGTTCAATTATATGATCACAATAGATCAATTGGTTGGTTTATTGTAGTAAAACCAATTTATCTGGATTCAAGTCCTCGATTTGACACGTGTGTCCTTCAGAGATGCTATATGTGTAGGATTTGCTTACCTATGTTTATAGGAGTGAGTATATGCATGTGTTTTGTGGGTATTATTGTTGTACCGTGTAATTAAAAAAAACCGTTTGTAACTTTGTTGCTTCCTAATTAGAGCAGTGGTCTTTCAGAAAAATATAGCCATGATGGGCATAATATATATAGTGGTAACGGGTTTTAGCACATTTTCGAAATTAAATTTGTCCTACTTTTCGAACACATTTTTTTTTCCATTTATGTTTGCTGCGGCTGCATTTTTCACATAAAAGAGTATATTGTTTTTTGTTCTGCTCCACTTCACTATTTTTTTAGACTCTGCTACTCCGGTTCAGTAATGAAGCTACGCTCATATGTTCATAAATACTTCTAGAGCACCTATATGGGCCAAAATCAATTTTAGTCGCTTTTCTCATGCGCTGTGGCCCATATCTCGGCAAACAACAAAAAGAACAATAAAATATAATAGCTTTCAGATTAAAATCTCAGTCTGAAAAATCGTGTGTTGATACATCTATGAACACTCAATTTTCTTTTCCTGTGTTTTCGGTTGTTTGCAGGACTTTGAACAGTGAACACTCGGTTTTTGAGGGTCTTTGAAATGCCTGAACTATATAGGCAGACCGTCCTAATAAAACGTCAGCGTACGTTTACGTTCTTTCCTTTGGTCATCACCAGCGAGAGCTTCGAAGCCGAGTTAAAAGTTCAACCCGTATCAGGTCCAGACCCATCTCGGATTCTATAAAATAGCCTGCTCTAAAATGTCACCCAGGTTGCATACCGACTTCACTAATCACGTGGAATCCATGGGAAAAATACCGCCTTCATGGCTTGAAGGTGAAGCCTAAGCCCAATAGAAAGTGGTAGCTCTACTGTGCACATGGGCTTTTAAAGGTTCCTCACAGGAAAGCAAGGCCCAGATTTGCATAAGCTGTATACGAATTATTCAGCTACTGTTGGATTATAGAAGTACTCTCGTCTCTAAATTTTAGAGCTAAAGCTCTAAACATATAATTTAAAGTTAACTCTAAACTTTAGCTCATCTTATATTAAAATTTTAGACATAAAAAATAAACCAAAATGTTCTAAAATTTAAAGGTAGGATCTAAACATGCCATAAGGAGTACCTAAGAAAAAGATCTCAGCCCGTCACCCATTGACAGGGGCGACCCATAACGTTGTTTCGCGTTTGGACGGTGCAGCCAGTCCATAATAATGGATTACACCGTGAACCGATCCAACGCTATATCTCTTACTATAATTGAAAACTTCTAAAAAAGTGGGGAACCTGGATCTCACCCCCTGACCCCACAGTGAGGCTTCCCACCCTACTTCTCACAGACGCACGGAACACATGGGGCGATCAGGGATCGAAACCTGGGAACACACACAAAAAAAAACACCGCGCCCAACTCCCATTGTTCCACACCGCCGCCGCCAATGGTCGCGGAGCCCTTCCCCATCCCCACAACCTTGCGTGGTGGGTGTCGAGAGCATGGAGGAAGCCGGAGGCGTAGATGAGGACCCGAGCAGCCGCTTGTCGTGGCGGTGCGGGCGCGGAGGACGTGGGGTCATGGCGGCGGTCTCGCTCCCCTCGACCGACGGCGGCGCTGCCCTGCACCCAGCACCCAGCACCCTGCGACCATGCTGGCAGCGCCCTTCCCCAACCCCTCCCAACGGCGGCCACGGCGCCCTTCCCCATCCTGATACCCTTGCGTGCGTGGGTGTCGAGGGCATGAAGGCAGGAGGAGGCACAGATGTGAAGGCGACCAGCCGCTCGCCATGGCACAATCTCGAGCCATAGGAACCCATCACCATCACAGGATCCAGTGCTAAAGATCTGGCTAACCAGGGTGAGAACTCCGCAACTCTGGTCAACCTGCTTCCGATTCTGCGCGTGTTCAATGACCAAACAGTACCTAGGAAGAAGAAGTGATTTGGATGGGATTTTTCTCATTTTTTTATTTAATTATCTAGCAAATGTTCATATGGAACCTTTTCTTGTCGTTTCAGTCAAATCATTATGGAGGTTCATAAAATTACAAGCCGGCTGAATAACGAGGAAGTGTGAATTGTAAATTGATGTGACTATCCAGTTCATTCTGACGTATCATACATGTAATAATGCAAGAATAACGGTTTTTTAGTCGACCATGAAATTGGTCTCGCGTTTTTTATGGAAATATAATTCTTTGGTAAAAATGCAGACATTTGGTTATTTGGTCTATTGTTTGATCTACATCAAACTTGGTGATGCAGCACAACATGCTGTATTTTGAGTGATCAGGTAAAAATGTAGACATTTGGTTGCTTGGTCTATTATTTGATCTACATCAAACTTGATGATGCAGCACAACATAAAGTATTTTGAGTGATCAGACCTTTGACAGAATGACAGTAACAATCCTATCATTTTTACTTTTTTAGTTCCAGTTGACTCAGAACATTGGAGTAGAACAAGGTGCTTGTTCAAAAGTGTAAATTGCATGGAGACGGAAACAACTCCCGAACAAGGTACATGTAAATGTGTGCTCTTACAATTTCTTCGCATATCCTTAGGACTTTTACATTGGCTAAATACTTGCTGAACAAGTGTTATTAACGTAAGTATTGTACTATGGTCTTTAATTTTGCCATGGTTGTATCTAGGTAGATCCAAAAACATGACTAATCTCTAGCCGCAATTGAAGTTTCCACCATCACATTAACTCAACTTTTGTTAGCAAATTCAAATGGGTAGTCACCTACTTATGTTGTCAGATTAAACAAGATTAATTCCATATGCTTGCAAGAGAGGTGTTGTTTGATCTATTACATCTTAGAAGTCTATTTTTTATTAATAGGTATTCCTTTTGGCCTCCATTATTTGTAGAAGTGATGGTTATTCATTAAGAAGATAACCATGGACACTATTATGGATCTACTACTTGCTTGAACTATGTCCTATTGACAGTAATTGGGCTGCTTACACTCTGCTCTATCAATTTATGCAACATATGAATTTTCTATAAAATTTTGGCTTTTGTAGGAATCATAAATCTAACGCTACATAGATGTTCATATCTTAATATTGTAGGAGATCGGGAGTGATATATTTGAATCACTCTCCCCTAGCGTACTCTGACCTAGGGCCTCGGGATCTTGTGTGGCAGGGTTTTCATGCATGCCACGTCTATGTATATCCAAGATTCATAGTGCTAGATCAGCATATGTGCAAGATCGACTCGACAACCACTAGATCGAAACGAAGGATTGATCCAGGAGCTTCTAGAGGCGATAGCGATCGAAACCAAGGATCAATCCAGGAGCTTTCAGGAGGCGAGGAGGGGGGCATAGCATTGAGGAGGTGTCGGTGCCGGCCGTGGATCTGGTTCGCAAATCCACGTTCCTGCTTGGCGTCCTAGTCGCAGATACCTACAATGACATCCTGTACTCTCCGGTGGTTTCTCTCAAATTTTTGTTTCTTTCTTTGTTTATTAATGTGAGATGTGAGATGAGATCATGAACATGTTATAAGAAGAGTGTAACGGTATGGAGCGAAGTGTTTGATTTTTTTGTGTATGTTTATGTCTCCGTGTCTTAGAATCTCATCAAAAAAATTAATTCTCTAGATTCTGGTGTAGTTTGCACTATATGCTTTTATGACCATTGGCACAACTGGGCAGACATTCATGGTGATTCTGAACATGCAACGACCTCTTCTAAATGTCTTGCCAATGTGACGGCTGTACGACGCTAGCGACTGTATCTCAGTAAAAACTTACCACTCACCATTATTATGTGGATCTTTTGATTTGTTGATAGATGTGTATGACTCATAACTGAGTGTCAATACACATTGCGTGTGTTTGTAAGGATTCTAACTTCAGCAACTAATGTATTGTTTAGTGTATTCAGGATTTAGTGCACGCTAAAATTGTGTTGTATATGTAACTAAGAAGCATTTGATGTCCCTCATGGTCGGACTATGAGACTAATGTTAAACTTAATGAGTCCGTCAAACTTTGTAATAATATTAGATTAATGCCTTTCTTAAATAGATCTGAAGCTCAATTTTATCGATATCTAAAAATAACTTAACAGAAAGGGATTTAATGATAATTTCTTTCACCTGAAAATTTATTTGTGGGGGACGACCACTATGGTCGCTGCCGTCATCGCTGGTGCATGAGCCGGGGTTGGTGCCTAGATATAGTTGCGTGGGAGAGAGGATAATTTATTTTAGCAATTTTGTCATATATAATTTTTTTATAAAATGAGATTAAATTCTTAATTTTTTGACAAAAGTACATCTATGCCTCGTGCCTTTTGAACTAACATTGCTCTATTTTTTTTATCCACAGAATTATGTTTTTGACTAAAACTTCAAATTTAATAGAATTAACTTTGAATTTAATATAACTCGTAGGACAAATATACAAATATACCAGTATATGTAGGTCGCGACGGTAACTGCTCCGTTGTCGTCCGAGGATTCCATCTCGCGAGATTTATCACAACACAAACAAAAACAAAATGGACCGTATCTGTTGCTCTGCAACTAGTTACACTGGTTTTGGTTGGATCACCGTTGCCGTTGCCAATAATCCTGAACCAAACAGCACCTCAATTGCTCAATCTATTGTAATTGGCCCTCTTGGATTGGATTGGACATGCATGCATGGGCGAGGACATGCATCTACTCACAGTACTACGTAATCTAACTAACTACCGTTTGACTTGACAAGGGAACTGTTTGTTCCCTCTAAACATGGTATGATTGACTTGATGTGCGAAGTAGTGCAAGTTGGAATGCAAAATCAAATAAAAACATATTGCATATAAGTATATCAGTACAATTTGCACTAATCTAATATTAGCACTGTAGTCAGGGTAGGTGAGAACCAGCAGGCAGCAGTTTTGAATGTGGACATACATTCCCGCTATCCCGGCCAGGTTCACGTTCATCAGGTTTGAACGAGAACTGTTCAACGTGATTTTGCAGAGGCCACGATGCATCTATTAACGATAATGTGCACAGTTAACCTAAGCTTAATACTCCCTCCATCCAAATGATAAGACAATCCAGAAATTTTGTTGAGTCCAAGCATTTTAAGTTTGATTAAACTTATACAATAATATAATAATATTTATGATACCAACTAAGTCTCACTAGATTCTTCATTAATTATACTTCATAGTATACCTATTTAATATCATAATTTTTTATAATTTTTTTATAATTTTAATTAAATTTGAGATACTTTGACTCTTTAAGATTTTCGAAATACCTTACTCCTTTCATATGGTAAAAGATGTCATTTTAGAAAAAGTTTTAGTCAAACATTAGGAATATAAATCATGAAAAACTTTAAGTTATTGAGTTTAAAAATGTAAAACCATATAAATAGATTTATCTTGAAATATAATTTCATAAAAGTATACCTATATCATTTTTAAATAAATATTTTATAAAAATATGAAGCCAAAGTCATATTTTGGAGACCGTATTATTATTCAGAACGACTTGTTTTAAAATATGGAGGGAGTATAATAATTTATAATGGATGGAGTAATCTATATAGTAGGTACACGCATAGTTAAGAACTATGCGAATTACGAAAATACTGACAATTGAACGTGGACATTCCCGCTAACCCGGCCAGGTTCACGTTCATCAGGTTTGAACGAGAACTGTTCAACGTGATTTTGCAGAGGGTCACGATGCATAATATAATGATATGCACAGTTAGCCAAGCTTAATATATAGTACAGGCATAGCTAAGAACGATGCTAACTGCGAGAATACTTGACTGACACGTGTGAAAGCGTAGGGACTGCATGACTTGATGTCAGAGCCTAATAAAAATGGCATATACACTCGGCGTATGAGCTTTTAGTCTGAGGCCCTCCCAAGAAAATAGACACGTCTAGTGGTTAGTGGTTACAAGAGTCTTAGTAGCATCTTAGATTTTTAATTTAGCTTCAATTTTCGTGGAAGTGATTTTTTAGATTTAACAATGTCTGTGTTTTCAGTGGATATTTCTATCAAAAAGATGCATCTATGGTGAATTCAATCTCGAGATTTGTCAAACCAATTTTTGACGAAACTCATAATGGTAGAGCCTGCATGTGTATGTTTATAGGAGTGAGCATATGACATTAATTATGATCGTTTGCGTTGTATTGCGTTTCTAAAAAAAAAGATTACATGACGAAAAAAATCTCGTATGACATGTTAGTAAATAGAAGAACCTACCACTTGTTTGTTGGTTGGTAGGATTATGGATACAGAATAGGTCAATCCTTTAGTGTTGTTTGACTTTAGAAATTAGAAATGAGACCTTGAGGGAAATATTTCCTTTAGACGTGGGACATCATGTCCCTTGAACCGAGAGGATATGCACGTCCTCTTTAGAGGCATCCTCATTCAACTCGTGTGGGGGAGCACGAAGCACAAGGGAGGGCAGAGAGACTTGGATCGGCTGAGTCCTTTATGTTTGGCAAGATGAGCTTGCGTCTGGTGAAGTCTCAACGAGGGCAGCACACGGGGTAGGGGATCGGAACAGGGGCGCAAGATGACTATGTGGCTTGGATGAGTGGGTCTCTAGCGGAATGGCTCGGGCAAGCGGATCTTTTATTTGGTGGAGTGGGTGACGACACTTGACCTCGTGGTGGTCTTTGAGCTCACAGAGGCTGAGCTCCCCAATGAGGTTGGCGCCACATGGGGGAGGAGAATGGGGGAGGGAGGCATGGTATAGTGTCAGATGGTGTCTTGCCTTGAAATGGTGAGATCCCAAGTGACCAGCGGCGTTAGAGCTCGCAACGGTGCATATGGAAGGGACCCAATAACACAATCTTTAGTTTGGATTGAATCTCATTTTCACGGAGATTCTAGATAGTATAGAATGTGGATATATTTCTAGGTGAAAAACGAGAGAGGTTTGGATCTTGAATTATTGTTTTTGTTTAGTGAGAATTTTAGAATCCTAATTTTTTTTATATATTACACTGACGATCTATAAACTATATATTACTCTTATATAGGTTTCAAAACTATAGAATTACATAACTAGTCCCTAAACTATTTAAGTATGCTAATTTTGGTCCGAAGCAGTCATGTCGGTCTATTAGCTATAATGTGGTGCTCTAGCATAGAACCGAGATGTGGTTCAACAAGACTTATTAATTACATGGGCGAGCGCTTCCGGTTGCTTGACCAAGATTAGGGTACTTTAGTAGATTAGGGCATCATTATGTGCAATTTTAGAGTATGAGGATCTAGTTGTTAAGAATCACATATAATAGTTTAGGAGTCATTCGTGTAATTATGAGTTGTGAACCCTCGTGTCGCTCACTCGCTCCCATGTTAGAGCGTCAGGTTAGCTAATAGAGTACAACATGATTGTTTTGGGCAGGGATTAGGATATTTAAATAGTTTAGGGACTGTAATTTTGTAGTTTGTAAACTTAAAAAGGACGTGCACCGCGTCTTCGTCCCTTTGAGATGCATGGATCCGTTCAACATACGTCCGCAGTCCGCACACAGGTTCTGTGCACGCTGATGAACGTGGACGTGGTACCGGTGATGATTCTGTCGTCTGTTCGACGCGGTGAACGGTGCACGGCTGCACGGAATATCGAAGCGACAGAAAGAGAGAGCAGGTACGGTGTGCATATCTACGTACAGTATGTATGTACACCGTACGTAAGTTATACAGGCAGGGGAAGACACTATATTGTTATATATGCTGCCGCATGTAGTTAGCTAGGGATGGAACGGGAGACTATGCCGTCGTCGGCGTACGTTGTTGGTGTTGCGAACCAACACCATCCAAAGTCGTAGCTTCCTGCTGCGGACATGACATGTTGGACTGTCGGTGACGGTGACGGTGACGGTGAGTCGTCGGTAGATCTATGTAAGTGTGGAAAAAAAAGAGTGTGTCAACCAATAACAGGCTGCTTTCAACAATTAGATTTTTTTTCATACCCTTACACTGTTTTATAACTATATTTACACCGCCTTAATTATTACCATATTTACAATTATTTCTGCGATGTAATTTGAGAAAAATCTTTGATCTTAGATAAATATATGTCAAAAAACTATATATCGTTCTATCATTGCAGGTATGAGAGAAACATATGTCAAATTGTTCATAAATATTAGTGAAAAAATTAGAACTGCAGATCGAACCCATATTCTACCTCCGATCCCATAAAAGCGCCTCCGCACACGTGCCATCAGGGCATTGTGGCAGGGCAGCGCTTGGCTCTACGCTGCCGTGGCGGATAGCACGCCAAACCCGCTGTCTTGCATCATGAACGGCTGATGATCTCGCGGTGGGACGACGACAACGGAGCTCACGTCATCCGACGACCCACTCAAGGTGTCGAGCGATTTTGGCACGATGGCGGCAGCCATCCGCTTAGCCGTCGTAGTCTGATGGTTCAAGAACTTGGCATGAAAGCGGAAAGCAAACCAGCAACTTGTACGCTGTGCCAGGCCTCACCTTAGCTAGTCCGCATTTGGCGCACCGTTCACGCCTCCCTATGGACAGTCTGCCGGTGCGCAGTGAAACTTGTGGCATGTAAATATGTAATATGCATGTGGTGTATCACAACACAACATTGCTTGGCCTATAGGTCAGCCACCTCTGCACCCAACACGAACCCCTGTCCCTTCCTCAAGCTCCATTCACATTCACAAAACCGGCCAAGAACCAAGAATCAAGAACAAAGAATGTAAGGGGAGAGAGGGGGGAGAGAGCAAAGAGAAGGAGAAAAAGGAAAAGAGGAAGGAGAAGGAGCCAAGCCCTAGCAGAAGGACATCACCATTGACGTGGTACACCTCGTCCTCTCCCTTAACCAAGAAGATGAATGTGATCAAAGGCTCAGTAAGGACAAGGGTCATGGCGGGATGAGATCTTTGATGACATAACTTGACCGGCTAGTTAAGGTCTATTACATCTCTTTTAATGTGTCTTGAGCACCTTTTGTACGTAGCACTGGCGATATATGGGATCCATAAGTCGAGTATCATGTAGCGACCAGGTCACTCCATGCATCCGATGCCATTTGCTACATGGAGTAGCTAGAAAGCTTGTACCTCAGCACATCTTGGTCTTTCATTGTTGGGTGACTTGGTCAGAGGTAGGAAATGTTGAGGCGATGAATTACCGCTTATGCACCAATGGGCCGTGTGCATGGTGGCCTATCATTCTGTGGATAATGTGGTACACCTCTATAGGGATATTAACCATTTTGGAATGTCATGTTCTTTGTTATGATCATGATTTTGACTCTTGTCCACATAGTAGAATTAGTACGATGATTGGACTTGTGAAAGATTGAGCTCCACCCTCATGCTTATGTTCATACATAATACTGCTTAAATTTATTTTTCGAGTATTTTCCTAGGTGAACACTTTTATTTAAGGAAGATGCTATTTATGCAACTTGACTTTATTTACCTTGATACGAACATAAATGTGTACTCTTTTATGTATTATTTTGGTAAGTCATGTGGAGTACAATCCCATACTCATGGTGTTGATGTTGAGTTATTTTGTAGGTACCTAAATGACTATGATGGTCATGACATCCCGATGGTGCCGCCAAAGTGGTTGATTAGCAGTCGTCCGTGCTTATGATGTTGACGCCTATGGACAAAGATGACTACTAGTTATTAGGTAGGTATTAATTCGTAACATAGGGCCCTCAAATAGGCAAAACATGGTAGGATAGATCTATGGTTCACAAATAACATTTAGGTTAGGTATGAGTCCATAGTATTGTTGTCACACCCAATTTTAAGGATAAAATTGAATATGAATAACTCATGTCTGCCCAGAGATCAATCACACACATAAGCCGACAAATCTTTAAATAGTACCATCACTGAGTGCTTATTACATAACGAATAATATTTAAATAACATAACAGCGGAATATAAAAATAACTCTCGCGACGAAGCTCCACTTCACAGGGAACGCCGACTGGTTGACCACTAGCCTAGTACTCCTCACGGTAGTCTTCATAGCCATCTGAAGGGGTTGAGAAAGCAAGAGTGAGCACTTACGTACTCAGCAAGAGTAACATAGGGTTATGAAGCTCAAAAGGTTGACATTGTCTGTACTGCGGTTGCTTTTAACTTGGTCAAGTTTTACCAACACTTAGCTTTAATTGTGCATAACCCATTTGATAACCACATGATAAGAGTAGAATAAACCATCTTAATAATTAAACAACATGATCATCTACACTGTGAGTTTTCCAGGCCGCTCTTAACCGTGAGCACGGCTATCATGATAGATTTACACTCTGCAGAGGTTATACACTTTACCCACAAGCCATGTTACCCATATGCCCGGGTTAATTACTCCCATAACACTTCCAAGGTGAGTGGGCAGGGAACACTATGAAGTCTTTCAAAAGTCTTCCTAACATGTTGCCAGACCCTACGGACCCACGGGCAAGGGGTATACAAAGCCTCTACTCGATGGTACCTTTCGAAGCGGTAACCACCCTAGAACATGCCCTGCAACCAGCTCGGCAATGGTGCCTTTCACGAACTGTCAACATGCTAGTACGAATCTTTATACTTGACTAAAGCCAGAGCCATTATAGCACTCGTGGTTGTATTAGAAATCCCAGCTTTTGTCCTACAGTGGGGTCCTATTCCATGTTGCTACAAAAGCAAATTTTATCTCATTGTTGCATATATCATTAGTCAAGATCCATCTCAAGATCCATTATTGTAAGGCATAGCAAAGCTACCCATATGCAGGTAAACCCATGGTGACAAGGTAAAGGATAACAAAGCTATGGTATAGATCTAATAGGAATCAAATTAGACACATGCAATATGACTAGATTGAATTATGGTGAATAGGTAACAAGGATGATCCCATGTTAAACTTGCCTCGATCCCAAAGCTCTTGGTGATCCTGATCTTCTGCAACAAACTCTTGGTCAACGAAGATCTCACCGGCTGTACTCGATCAACATCACCACGCAATCATCCGAACAATCATACACGAAGCAAACAAGACATGATCAGAACATTACACCATAAACAATAAAGAGACTTGGAAAAGGTTATAAAACAGATCTAAACTTTACTACGATCACAGGGACACGAGAATCACGCTAATCGGATCTAAAACGGAGAAGTTATAGATTAAACGGGATTTTGAAAAGAGCAGATTAAAGCTTTAGTAAAGTAATTTTCCTTGATTTTCAAAAGTACTTAACATAGGTGAAACCTATACTACTGGATAGAGCATAAAAATACGGATCTAACGCAACTCGAACGAGTCGATTTGGATTTAAAATAAAGAAATTATAAGCATTTGAAGATTAGAGGAAAAACTGAAAATTGGAAATCCTTTTTATTTTGAATTAAAAAGATCCAGAAAAGGAAATACGTTTTCCCGAGGGGAAAACGCACTGCTGGAGGCGCTTTGGACTGCGGGTTTAGAGGGGAGAAAGAGCAGGGGCTCTTTAGCAAATTAACCAAGCGAAGGGGTACGGTGGATCTTGAGCCGTAGGATTAGAGATGGACGGAGGAGATTAGAAGGGAGAAGTGGCCACGGTGGTTCTTCACCGAAACAGAGCAGAGCGGCGCGGCGGTTGCCATGGCCGGCGGCCAGAGCACGGCGGCGCGAGGGGATAGAGCTCTGCGGTGCTCGGTTTCGCAAGACGAACGCGCCGGGAGAAAGAGAAGAGAACGGCGAATGCATCTACGCGGTTTGCGGGGTCCGGAATAGCCCGAGGGTGACCGGCGGCATAGCGCGGCGGCGGCGAGGCTCTGTGCCGGCGGCGCGGGCTTCCAGTGCACAAAGAGAAAGAGAACAGAGGGGGAGAAGGTGTCCCGCACCCGCATGAGGCGATTGTGAGTCTTGGAGAGGGCCGAGGACGGCCGAGGATGGCTACCCTCGATGATCAGCGGCGGCACGACATCGGCGCTCGACGGCGGGAAGAAACAGGGCGCAAGGGAGGGAGAGAAGAGAGGGATAACGTGTTCGGCACTTACGCGAAGCTAAAGCGCGGCTTGGCGAAGTGATTGGAACGGCCGACGAAGCGGAACGGCGGCGGAACGCGACGGGCGGCGGCACTACTGCGGCTGCGATTGCGTGTGGTTCGAGAGCTAGAAGATGAGGGCTACGGCGCGAGGGACTCGACACTATTTAAGGAGGACGGGGGAGAGTCCGTACCGGAGCCGAGGCGCGGGGATTCCGCGTCGGCGTTTCGCGGCGCGGCGAGGCGTGTCCGCCTCGGTCTCGAACGGAGGAGGGAGAAGGGACTGACCCGTGGGGTCACGGCGTCAGCGGTAGAGAAGAGAGAGCGGGCGCGCCGACATGCGGGCCCAAGATGGCAGAGGGAGAGAGGGAGGGAGGCCGCGGCGCGGGCTGTGGCGAGTTGGGCCGGCCCACTGTGGGTGAAGGAGAGGGAGGGGAAACAGGCCGGGCTGGTGGGCTCCTCGGGCTGAAAGGGAGAGAGAAAGGATTTTCCATTTTCTTTTTATTTTTCTTTTCTGAATTTTGCAGAGCAATTTCCCAAAATAGATTTTTAAATCCTTTTCAAGATTTTGCAAAGCCACACAACCAAAGAATGCAAGAGCTTGAGATGCATCCAAACATGTGAAACCTAACATGAGATTTAATTTAAGTTTTATATATTTAATTCTATGCATTACAAAAAGATTTGAAATTAAACCAAATTCAAATCAAATTCAAATCTATTTTCTAATTCAAATTTTAGGGTGTTACAATTGTGTAGCTAGACTTATTTATTTTATAATTACTCTCATATGTACTTCCAATACTTCCACTGATTTGTGTAATATCTTGATAAGATTGAATCTTCAGTTGCGACTCCTATTTGTGTATGTCTTGCACTAGTGGGTGGCATCTCTATGGATTACCGAAGTTGTTTACACATGTTTGGATCACTCTAGCTCGGCTAGAGCTAGATGTTAGAGTTAGTTTGTAAACTAGCTCTAGCCAAGGAGGTGTTTGGATTCAAGGCTAGTTTGGGCTAGTTTGATAATAAATTATTTTTACAAATCATCTAAATATATCCATGTGGGATCTTATTTTAAAATATTTATGGTAACAAATTCAATAGTGTAATCAGAATTTTATTTGGATGTTTGGTTTGTTAGTTATAACATTTTTTATAGTTGCATATGAGGTGAGTCCCACGTTCCACCATAACCAGCCCAAACTAGCCCAAATAATCACCTTTTTGAGGATCTAGTTTTTTGGGATGGACTAGTTGCAGCTAGCCCAATCTATCTCTCCTGTTTGGATATTTTTGGGCTAGTTGGGTGCGAACTAGCCTAAACTAGCTCTAGCCCTAGGACCTAAACAGAGCCATAAATTGAGTTGGTAAGAATAATAATACTTGGCTTACATATATTAACTTGGCATGCCCTCACAGGAAATGTTATATATAGACACCTTATATATAGACACCTTATTGACCGTCACTGCAGGCTGCCACAACCGTACATTGTATTGTTTTTAGACAACTATTTATAGAGGTTGATCTTTAGAATAGCTGCCTAAGATATCAATTTGTAGAAGCTGACATTTTAAAAAGTTCACCTCTATTAAGGTAGACGTCTTAGGACATCCTCTGCTAATATAATTGATTAACAAGACACATTTTAGGACCTGTTTGTATGTATATGTATCTATCGTCTAAAATCAGAATATAATTTAACTCATGATCAACTTCAATCTACTTCAATACACATGGGTTGAGTAAATACATAAATATCCAAACACGCGGCATGCACAACGGGTCTCTTCGCCTCGTCTCTTCGTCGCTCTTTTTTACAAAAACCACCCTGTCAAAGCCTGTAGACGGAGCCGTCGTCCCTTCGTGAGGCGACGGGGCTGGCCGTGCTCCAATGTTGAGAAGACGACGAGAGATGCGTTGTACGACCCGTCTCTCTGTCTCGACAGTTCGCAGATCCGGGCGCTCGCGTGTGGTGTGGATGTTGTTTGGGCGGGAAGCTGTGGCGTCAAAATCGTCTTCCCTACTTGCCGAGCAAGGGCGCTTGTTCATCTAGAGCTGCTGCGTCGGCGCGGTGGCAGCGACAGTTGCGTCCCGATGCAGACCTTCGATCACGGAAGCTGCTCAACAGCAGCGGTCTGCAACCTCTGCTCCCCCATGTATGACGTTGGGTGCTCTCACCAGTGCCCTGCACCTGAGTCGACGCCGTGCTCCACGCTGCTGAGCTCGAGGACGAGACGGGACTCTCGCAGCCCAACTCCATAGTGACGCGGATGCCCATGATCATCCTGCTTTCCTTCATCCGTCACTATAGCCCAACTCCAACAGCAATGTCTATTCTATTTCTCTGAGTTTAAGTAAAGAAGTAACCTGAAATTATGGATGGAGTAGTTCTCCTTGCAAGTTCAGGCTATGTCAATCGGAACCTGAAAATATGAAAATAATGGACGAAACCAAGTTGGATACGATCTGTGCATCATGTTTTCTTTAGCAGCCGGAAACAACAATGGTTATATGTTTTTCTTTAGTGCAATTTGAACTCCTTGTTGGTCATGACATGGGGTTAGGAATGCAGGTTCAGGTTTTCTTCAAAAGGCGGGTTAGTGCAAGTTTACGAATATTCAGAAGCTATACCATCTTTTCAAGTGGTGATGCACCAGAACTAAAAGTGTCTAGTTCCAAATATATATCATGTGAATTCTCTGTCATGTGAATAAAAATGTTACTACTATATATAAAAATAATATATACTTTATATTATTGATTACTTTTTTAATAAAAATATTATAATCTTGTTCATCTTATTTAAGCTTGATCCATTATCTATCAAATAACAATATAATAGTATACAAAATTGTATTCATGATTGATCTTGGTTACACTAAATACCTTGAAGACGACTCATTATCTGTGGGTTGTATTAACTGTCTCTTTAGCTGTCTGTTTGTCAGATTCGAGGCTCTTAGAGACGACCCCTGTCTTTGGGTTGTACAATAATTAACAGGTAGGCATTTATTTGGAGCCCGACCGCTTCCACAAAGTGCCAGCCTCTAACAATAATCCTTTCTGTACGTAGTGATTAGTGGGTGGGGAGCTTCTGGCGGCGACGGGCACCCCTCCCGGCCGGCTCCCGTGGCCCTGGGAGGCGAGAGATTACCGGCCAGCTAACCTTCTCCTCCGTCTTTTGTGGTGTTTGGCATGCAAGATTTGTTGATTAATGTACATTTGGATGTGCCTATAGTAAACTATATATACTTCCTTCCTACAACTACCAGTTGCTAATATAAGGTTCTAGACTGTCGTTTACGATGATGATCGACAATTACCCGGATCACGAATCATGGTCACGGACCCATGGCCATTAGGAAGGTACAGGAAGGGATCTGTCGTTCGTGGGGTTTTTCCCCCTTTCTAAACAGGAGTGGGTAGGAACTGATATTGTTCAGTGGCGATCGATCGCGGGCCCATGCCGTAGAAGGCATCGCAAGCAAACAAACGCGCGGGATGCCGGAAATGTCTTGTCCCATGGCCACGCCAAATAAAATGTCAATACTACTTGGCACCAACTCCCTCCGCCGGCTAACCGGAGCGCAAGAGCCACCCCAGATTCCTAGCTATCTGCTACTGTACGCCTGGTCTCGATCATCTGACGATAGAGATTAATCATGCAGTGGAGTGGTTCCTGTAACGTACCTAGCAACAGTGCGACCACAAAATTAAGGTCAAATGGAGTATGTTACACCGTACATTGTAGTAGTATAGAAGTAGAACACCTGGAAATGAAGCATTATTGCTGATGATCACAAAAGGTTGAGGACCACATATCTGTCCTCGTATCGGACAGGTCCAAACAAAGGTAACTTAGGTTTTAGAAAACCCAGGAAATTGATTAAAGCTCCCCCCCCACCCCACCCCACCCACCCAACGTAGCAGCAGTACTTCAATCCTTTTTAGAAAAATATGTATACTCCCTCTGTATCTTATTAAGATAGTGATACGGTCTTCCAAGCACAAATTTAACTTCTTATTTTTATAAAAATATTTATAAAATGATAATATATATATATATTTATAAAAATATCTATTCATATAATTTTCATATTTATAATCTCAACAACTTAAAAGTTATTGATGATTTATATTCTCAATGTTCGATCCAAAATTTATCTAAAACAACTTCTAAATCAGATATAGAGGATGCACGCACGTACGAGGAAATATATGGAAACACTGTGTGCATATATATACGTATGGAAAATATATACCGAATACGGACGGTTTTATACTGTGATAAATAATGGTAACTATCAACGTTGTTGCATGCATGCATGCATGCACGCACCCACGCAATAGGTACTAGATAGCTACTCCGTCTCCATGGAGTAGCAGCAGTGCTTGAACGCCTCGAGGTTGTGCTCGAACACGGGCACGAAGGCGTCGACGCTGCCGTCGCCCAGGTAGGACGGCACGAGAAACAGCATCCCCTCCGTGGGGAAGTAGGACGGCATGAAGTAGCTCGGGCTCCCGGCGCCGAAGTCGAGCTCGTAGAACGGGAACGTGAGCCAGCTGTCCACCTCCAGGTCCGGGCACAGCACGTCCTTGAGCACGGCCGTCGGCTCCAGCCCTTCCTTCTCCACGGCGCCGGAGGCCGCGAAGTCGACGAACGACTGGAAGTAGGCGCCGTCCGCGCGCGCCACGGCGTCGTGGATCGCCTGCGCCGCGTGCTTCAGCGGCCGGTTCAGGAGGTCCCCCACCGTGGCGCGCGGGAACGCCCAGAGCACCAGGTTGCCGAAGTAGCCCGGCGGCGCCGCCAGCCGCGGCCGCCCGTCCACGGAGATGCGGATGGTGGAGGCCTGCAGCGGGTTGCCCAGCCCGCGCGCGCGCGTCATGGTGCGCCACACGTGCGCCAGGATCGTCTCGAACCGGCTGAAGGGCCGCCCTCGGCCTTCCGACGCCCTGGCGCGGAGCCCCGCCATGAAGTCCTTGGTGAAGTGCGCCTTGTGGATCACGATGCTGTGCTGCGGGGTGTCGCCGCCGTGGCCGTGGGCCGTGGGCGCAGGGTGGGCCGCCGACGACGGCGCGGGCCTGTAGTACTCCACGCCGCGGTGCTCGAAGTCGACACGCGGCGGGTCACGCGGGGGGAAGAGGCCCGGGTGGTGGACCGGCGGCGGCGGACCGATGGGGAGGCCGCGCGCGGCGCGGCCCCAGGCGACGAGGAAGTCGCTGGTGGCGTGTCCATCCGCCACGGCGTGGTTGGCGGTGAACCCGACGGCGAGCGAGCCGCAAGCGAAGCGGGTGAGCTGCACCTGCACCACCTCCTGGACGTCGCCGTCCAGGTCCGGGTGAAGCTTGAGCACGACGGGGGACGGCTTGGTGGGGGCGATGTCAGCGAGGTGCGCGTCCACGGACGCCTCCACGAGGCGGGCGCCGTGGTCGTTGAGCAGCACCCCGGGTTCTCCATCTGGGCCGCCCCGGCGGACGACCTGGCCCGCGAAGAGGCGGTACGCGCCCAGCACCGCGGCGAGGCCGCGCTCGATGTCGGCCGGGGACGGGCCCGGCGGGGAGAAGGCGTAGATGATGGCCATCTGCATGTTGTACGTGACCTTGTCGAACACCGACGACGGCACGTGCTCCGTGGTGTCCGGCCGCGGCGCCCCCGCTGGGTACGACGGTTTCACGAGCTTGGAGCTCAGCACCTTCACCTCCATGGCGATCGAGATGGATCGATCGGTCGATGGAATATGGACCACACGCTAGCTAGAGAAACGCTCGTGCTTGTACACGCGCTACACCTGTGATGATGATCGAGTGACGATGAGGGATAGTGAAGTGAAACACTACTAGTAGGGGAGTCTGCTTGCGCTGCAGCTTTGTTTGTGTCTTGTATGTCTGTTGTGCTATTGTGTGTTGTGTTGTGTTGTGCGCTAGCTGCTCGCTCTCGGCTCTGCGAGCACGCTATAAATATAGGCAGAAGCGCGCGCGGGAGTAGGTGAAGAGGCAAGAAGGGATCAATCGATGGATCAGTACAGTACGTGGAGACTCGTTCGGCATTGCTCATATAAAATTGGGTGGATATATATAATGTTGACATGGCAACTTAATTACCAGGCCGCGCGCGCACATCATCATCACCAACTAACGCGCACCGCAACACATTTGATCACCCTACTACATACCTACCTGTTTCCCGTTTCCTAAATACTAGTAGTAACAGAAGAACTATTCGCATATGTGTATGCATGGCCATATATTTGACGCTTTCTGCACGCGCGATCGACCACCTGTGCCACTGCAACAAGCTAGCTAGCACAAGTACAGTCGTCAGGCGATGCACGGTACCATTACATCGGTTTTTTTTTTTTTTTTTTTTTTTTTTTTTTTTTTTTTTTTGCATTGGCCCTCTTAGCAAGAGATCGATCACAATGGGTAGTATCCATCAAGGGTCAGGCCATGTCTCACTACTTCAGGGCGGGGCTAATAATGAGAAACGGTCCACACGTTTTTTTTTTGCTATATACTGTACATACAGAGAGACGTGTGGAAAACCATCTGCTGTGCATACGGCTGTGTCTGTGTCTACGGATAACGCACCACCAGGCCAAGCACTTCTTGTTGTTGTTGCTGTTTGCCTAAATAAAACGCATGATATGAGGCCGGCGCGATGCCACGGCGCGCGCGTGGGCGAGCAGCCGCAGCCCGCATGCACACCGGCCTCTCCCGGCCGGTCACATCTGTGCCGGCCCCGACACCACGTACTCACGCACGCTTCAGGCTAAAGGCTACAAGGCCGCAGCGACACGACGGATAGCTAGCGTAGTGGATCGCTCGCTCAACAACGAATCCTCTGGTTTCTGTTTGTTTGTGCTTTACTGCTCGATCTCGACTATACGGCTGGCCTCGCAAGTCTTGGTCGGCATCATTGCTGGTCGGATCGGACGCAGCGGCCGGGTGGTAGTGTGCGTTGCGACAGATGTCGTGTACGTGTATTTCGACTACGTTGATCAGCGAACCTTTAGTACCTAATTTTGACATGTACTCCTACTTGATCTGCATCCTCTCGCGTATATAGCTAAGTTACGTGATGGACACGATCATGGCGGCCGAGATGGTTCCCGTGGCTTCTAATGCGAGGATATATATATTGGTTGTGAATGTTATTATAAACTATCCAAAAAGGACAAGTACCGGCGAGAAAGTAAAATCTGTCTGCAAGTGCCCTCCTGACTTACCGTGCACAACTAGATTTTTAGATGTGCAATAAAATGCATACATACAAGAAGAGACAGTAGCACTTAAGGATGACAACGAAGCGGGTTCGGATCGGGTGGAGTCTCTGGGCACCCAAAACCGAAACCCGAAACTAAAACCCGAACCCGTACCGAACACCGATTCGGGCGAAAATCCAACCCCAAAACCGAAACCCGCGGATACCTGAAACCCGAGAAGCACGTCGTTGGAGGGTGTCGGGCTGCGCCTACGCGGGTCGTCGAGCGAAGGTGCGGGGTCACCGGGCGTTGGGGCAACAGCGCGGGGAAGCTAGCGTCGCGGCACGGGCCACAAGGCGTCGGGGCGACAGCGCGGGAACGCGGCCGCACGGGCGTCGGGGCGCGAGCCGCTTTCCGCCAGGCGACGGCGCGGGCCACGGCTGTGCGGGCGTCTGGGGCGAGCCGCTGTCCGCGTGCGCCGGTGAAAGGTCCTAGATGGCTAGAGGGGGGGTGAATAGCCTAATAAAAATTCTACAAAACACTAGAGCAAAGGTTAGAATAACACTTAAGCGAAGCTTTTGCTCTAGCTCTACTTAAGGATGCAAAGTCACATATCCAAGCAATTCTAGTTAACTAAGTGTCTATCACACAATATCAAAAACCTAAGGCACTTAGCTCAATCTAGCAAGAACAACTAACAAGAGAAACTAACTAGCAAGCTAACTAAGCAAGATATGAAGGAATGTAAATGCTAGGAAGAGGGTGATTGTTATACTGATGCCTTGTGATGGAAGAATATTAATATGAAGACCAATCACAATAAGATCACCAAGAGTAGCCGGGAGACAAGATGAACACAATAATTTTTCTCCCGAGGTTCACTTGGTTGCCACCAAGCTAGTCCCCGTTGTGTCGACTACTCAAATGGTGATTCGGTGGCTAATAGGCATTTCACAAGCCTAGCCCACTACCCGGGCGCCACAAGAATCCACCCAAATGAGAGTAACTCAATGACACGAGCAATCCACTAGAGTTACCCTTTGGCGCCCCGCCGAGGTGGGTACAAGCCCTCTCACAAGTCGATGAAGCCGGCCACGAACAATCATCAATACATGCTGAAGCTTCTCCACAATCGACAAGCCGTCTAGGTGTTGGCAAACACCAAAAATAACAAGAAATCCTGCGGCGATGATGATGACCAAGTGCCACTAAGATGCAATGCAATGATCAAAGCACTTGGTTCACTCAAACTCTCATGAATTAGCAAGCAAAGCAAAGAGAGATGAGTTGGGAGCCTTCTCAAGCAAGTACAAAGAGTGAGAATGAATGAGAGGTGCAAGAGCGTGCCCTAGGAGCCGGCCAAACCACTTAAATAGCCTCCACCACCGAGCTAGCCGTTTTGCCCCTTGATCATGTCTTTCTACGCCAGTTCGGACGCAGATTGTATGGGGGTCCGGACCATCGCGTGTGCGTCCGGACGCCCTACCGTTTGAATTCTGCCGTTGGCGCCTCTTTTCTGAGCTCACACATCGCCTCCGGACGCTCTGCACAGTAGCGTCCGGACCTCAGCAGAGAGGGTCCAGAGAGCTCCCGAGCTCCGGACAATTGTCCGGTGTCTACTGTCCGGACACAACCTTGCGTCTGGGTCAAGTTGCAGAGAGGAACAGAGAGCTCAGAGCCTCCGGACACGCGTCCGGAGACCTGCGTCCGGACCGTATTCAGCGTCCGGATCTCCTGTGCGCCGAGGCTGAAGCTTAGGGTGTGCCTCCGGTCGCATATCTAATGGTCCGTACGGCATCTTGCCAGCGTCCGGATCCTGCGTCCGGAGCCCTTCTGAGTGCAATTCCGAGCTGCCTCTTCTACTCCAATTCTTCAAGTGCTAACACCATGAGATTCATACACGTGTGCTCTGTGTTAGCCTTTTCTTTGAAATATCTTGGATTTAATTCATGTTTTAGTGTTACTTAGGTTCATTTTATGTGTATGCAATGCAAACCTAGTGGCACATGATAACCGCAATCGAAACGAGTTTTCCCTTCTTGATAGTACGGCTATCTATCTTAAATGTGATCACACTCTCTATAGTATCTTGATCACTAAACCAAAAATGGCCTTATGATATACCTTTTCCTTGAGCCTATTTTTGTTTTTCTCTTTCTTCTTTTCCTTAGTCATGGAGCACTTCATCCATCATGATCCTTCAACTAGCTCCACTTGTCTATTTGGATCACCCTATCTTGATCATACACTTAGCAATAGGGTTAGTCCATGGATGTCATCAATTAACCAAAACCAAACTTGGGCTTTCCATCTTTCCCTTTTTGGTAATTGATGACAACCTTTCACAAATGAATATATTGAATGAAAAATTCAACTTTGGTAGTATTAGCTCCCCTACATATGTGATATATGAGTTTGGTTCATTTTGATCACATATGCATGAATATGAATTGTGGGAGAGTGAATGCTACCAAATGATGCTAAGGTATAAGAGATGGACCTTTGAAGCGTGATACCAATCGGAGTGCTATATTATACCATCCTTAGCACCATGAATGCCTAGAAACCACTTGAAAAACACTTTTGAGAGAACTAGATACCACTTGAAGATATAAAAACTTAAGCATACTAGTTCTTCAAACACCAAGACAATTTAAGTTTCTAGCATTCACCACACAAGCATGTCATGAAAATAAATTCATATGCAAGCAAGCACTTATGAATGCACAAAGATATGCAATACCTTGATTCATAGGCTTGCTCCCCCTACTTGTGTGCTTTCTTTCAAAAAAATTTCAAAATATTTCATTGTGGTACTTACTTCTCCCCCTTTGTCATCTATTATCATAAAAGATGTGTTCAAAGAGTTGATTATTGGAGAGAATCTTAGTTGTGGTCCAATCTAGATTACTCGCCCCAAATATTTAACTCGGTTTAAACCATGAACAAACTTGTTCACACATCCTAGAATTGTTATCTTGCCCATGTTGAGCTAAACATTTGAAGTTCATATTCTAAATCAAACACTAGGATTGCAAGCCCACAAACATGTCATATGCTACCACTAGATCATATAAAGCATAGAAGCAATAGTGGTACCATATAAGCATCAAATTCATTTGTTTTTCATGAATGAGCCTAATGAATTGATGTCTAGATGCACTAATTAGTCCTAATATTGGATGAGTGACATGTCAACCAACTTTTACCTTGCTTTGTTCGAAGGAGAGGCATGTCATATATATGGGGTGCATCAACACATGTTTGAATAATCAAAAATGTTCAACTCATTCCTTAGCTTGCAAAATCTTTTCTCATCAAGTGGCTTGGTGAATATATTGGCAAGTTGATCATCGGTGCCAACACTTGTGATCTTGATATCACCCTTTTGTTGATGGTCTCTTATAAAATGGTGACTTATGTCAATGTGCTTGATTCTTGAATGTTGAACTGGATTGTTGATTAGCTTCACCGCACTTTCATTGTCACATAGCAATGTCACTTGCTTGAATTTGATTCCATAGTCATTCAAAGTTGCCTTCATCCAAAGCAATTGAGCACAACAACTACCCGCACTTATGTATTCGGTTTTGGCGGTAGAGAGTGCAACATTATTTTGCTTCTTTGATGACCAAGATACAAGTGACATGCCTAACATTTGACATGTGCCCGATGTGCTTTTCCTATCAACCTTGCATCCCGCATAGTCGGAGTCCGAATATCCAATCAATTCAAAGTTAGATCCCTTGGGATACCACAATCCAACATCTTGTGTATGCTTCAAGTACCTCAATATTCTCTTTGTAGCCTTCAAGTGACTTTCTCTTGGAGAGGCTTGGAATCTTGCACACATGCATACACTAAACATGACATCCGGCCTTGAAGCGGTCCCATAGAGTAGGCTTCCAATCATAGACCAATATAACTTTTGATCCATCATGTTGCCACTAGCATCACTATCAAGTGTCCATTAGTGCCCATTGGAGTGCTAATGCCTTTTGAATCTTCTAGGCCAAACTTCTTCATCATGTCTTTGATGTACTTGCCTTGACTCACAAAGGTGTCATTCTTCAGTTGCTTGATTTGGAGACCAAGGAAGTAGCTAAGTTCACCAATCATTGACATTTCAAACTCATTTACCATCATCTTGCCAAACTCTTCACAAAAGTCTTGATTGGTTGAACCAAAAATGATGTCATCCACATAGATTTGGAGCACAAATAGATCCTTTCCAAGCTTCTTGGTGAAGAGAGTAGTGTCAACCTTCCCCATGATGAACCCTTTAGATAAGAGGAAATCTCTCAATCTTTCATACCATGCTCTAGGTGCTTGCTTCAAGCCATATAAAGCCTTTCTCAACTTGTAAACATGGTTGGGCTTCTTGTCATCTTCAAAACCAGGAGGTTGCTCAACATACACTAGCTCATTGATGTAGCCATTCAAGAATGCACTCTTCACATCCATTTAGTATAGCTTGATGTTGTGTGCACATGCATAGGCCAATAGGATTCTTATTGCCTCTAATCTTGCGACCAGTGCATAAGTTTCTTCAAAATCAAGACCTTCAACTTGAGTGTAACCTTGTGCTACCAATCTTGCTTTGTTTCTCACAACTATACCATCTTGATCTTGCTTGTTTCTAAATACCCATCTTGTGCCAATCACATTGTAGTTCTTGGGTCTTTCAACTAGCTACCAAACTTGATTTCTTGTGAAATTGTTGAGCTCTTCGTGCATTGCATTGACCCAATCAACATCTTATAGGGCCTCTTCAATCTTTGTGGGCTCTATGGATGATACAAATAAATAGTGTTCACAAAAGGATGTCAATCTTGATCTTGTTTGTACACCACTTGAAATATCACCAACTATTTGATCAATGGGGTGATCTCTTGCAATGTTGGTTGGTTGGAGGATAGGGACTTGATTGCTTGAGCTTGGTTGAGATGAACTAGCAACTTGTTGATCTTGCATTTGAGAACCACTAGCTTGCACACGAGGTGAGTTGAACACTTGATCTTTGTCATCTTCAATGTCAATCACTTGCTTTGGTCTAATGTCACCAATATCCATGTTCTTCATAGCATTAGCCAATTGTGGTCCACTCACATCTTCTAGATTCTCATTTTCAACTTGTGAGCCATTGGTTTCATCAAATTCAACATCATGAACCTCCTCAAGTATACCACTAGCCGAATTCCACACTCTATAGGCTTTGCTTGTGGTTGAGTAACCAAGTAAGAACCCTTCATCACACTTCTTGTCAAACTTTTCAAGTCTTGTGTCTTTCTTCAAAATATAGCATTTGCAACCAAACACTCTAAAGTATGCAATATTGGGCTTTCTTCTATTCAATAGTTCATATGGTGTCTTCTCCATCAATGGGTGACAATATAGCCGATTGCTAGAGTAGCAAGCGGTGTTAATAGCTTCGGCCCAAAAGGAGTGACTCACATTGTACTCACTAAGCATAGACCTTGCCATGTCAATCAATGTTCTATTCTTTCTCTCAACAAGGCCATTTGATTGAGGAGTGTACTTGGCCGAGAATTGATGCTTGATTCCAAGCTCATCACATAGCTCTTCAACTCTTGTATTCTTGAATTCACTTCCATTGTCACTTCTCACTTTCTTGATGGTAGTTTCAAACTCACTGTGACATCTTTTGACAAATGACTTGAATGTAGCAAATGTATCACTCTTGTCATTGAGAAAGAATATCCAAGTATATCTTGTAAAATCATCAACTATCACAAATCCATACTTGTTGCCTGTTGACACTTCTTAGTGTCGCACCATAAATAGAGATAAATCCCTATCCCCGGTACGGCGCCAGAAATGCTTATGGGTATTTCTTATGACTATTGGATAAATCCGCAAATGCACAGATTATACCGCTGTAGCACTTCACCTAGGAGTATTCCAAGGTATCGTAATTTATTTTATCCCAAGGGAAAGCTAAGCTAGAAATGATAATTAGAGAGAGATCCTAGAGAGTTCCTCAACTGAGTACCAACTAGTATAGGGGGGTAAATAATAAATGTGATAGGAAGGGGTTGATGAATGAAAGAGCCTAGGTAAATGATACTTAGAACGGACTAGACAGATTAGCTAGGTGGGAGGATACGAGACTCCTAAGCAATTCACTCTACTTTAATATACTTAGCTAATTAACTAGACTAAACACTATAGTTTGCCTCCTCAATACAAGTATGCTAGGCGAGGGGATAGATCAGTAGGAGGACAAAACTCCTACCGGACCGCGCCCTCCTGTTGTCTTGAAGCCCTACCTTTTAATAACTTATCTGACACACGTGGTGGAATACTAAGGCTAGATAGAGTTGTCACCTTCTACTAGCATCCAGGAACAATCCACACAATAAGCGGTAATCAAGGATAAGGTAATATATAAGCACCACGCTTACACACAACTTATTACTTTGACTACGATCAATAATCAAAGCACCCTATGACAGGCAATGATCGCATACAGGAAAGGTCACAAGGATCACAGACTATAAATGTAAAGGCTATTAAAGAGCAAAATCATATAACAATACTATATCTAGTATAGTAATGCTCAAAGTAAATACTAAGTAAAGTAAAGGGAAAGGATAATATATTGATAAAGATAAAGTCTTACAAAGAAGAAAAGATACAAGAGCTATACTAGACTTCCCCGAAGACGACTCCGGAAATCCCGAGCAAGCTCGACTCAACTCTAACTCCCACTCTAGACTAACTACTAGAACAATTATAAGGAATGGAGCTTGTAGGCTTCTTCACCATGTCTAGAGAGGGGGGAGTGACCCTCTATTTATAGTGGGAGGTGGAGTAGGGGCTACTCCATCGCCACGTCATCAATCCAGGGGGCTTCAATCCTCCACCCTTGGATTAACCGATCTTGGAACCGTCCTTGGGTGTGTGGTGTGGATTTCCACCATGTGTCCTTGCATATGGCGGTTGGAGGGAGCCCAACCGACCTAGGAGTGGTTCGGCCGAACCCCCCCTATGGCCAGTGGGCCCTCCTCTGTCCTCCTGAAGGTGGCCCCACTGATCAGGGACCAAGTGGGGGCCTGGTGGGCCCAAAGGTGGTTCGGCCGACCCCCCCCCCCTTTGGGGTGTCTGGCCCACCTCGGTCTCCCAGGTTCTGGTCCCACTTGTCATGGATGTTGAATGTTGGTTCTGTGGTGGTTGTCACGTTAATCTCCTTTGTGTGGACCCATGAATCCTTGTGCTTTGCTTATGAGCCGTTGAGAGAAAGCACAGAGTGATCCAATGGATGGATTGCACTCTAGAGTGCCTCTCTTGGATCATGGCCGAGGGGGAGAGCCAGGTGGGCCCATAGGGTGGTCGGCTGACCCCCTATGTGGGTCCCACTGTCTCTCACTTGCTTCATTTCTTCATCCCTGCACTCAAACACTCATGTACATGTGGAACTAGTTATTTGATAAACTATGTTCATGATGTGTTTGTTTTATCCCTGATCCAGAGGTTGGTGGAACAATTTTAAGTATAGAAAAGTTAATCATAACTTGTGCCAACATTGCCTCCAATGCTTGTGTATGTTGTTGGTCCAAATAGGTCCATGTGCAACAACTCAAATGCTCTACTAGTGCTCATCATGCTCCTTTTTGGATGGGTGTTTCCAACTTGTTTGTCGGCTTGACAAGAGCTACAAAGTTTATCCTTCTCAAACACAACATATTTCAAGCCTCTTACTAAGTCATGCTTAATCAATCTATTCAATTGCTTCGTGCCAACATGACCAAGTCTTCTATGTCATAACCAACCCATACTTGATTTAGTGAGCAAGAAAGTTGACAATTGAGCTTCACTAGCATTGAAATCAACTAGGTATAGGTTCTCATATCTAAAGCCCTTGAAGATCAAGTTTTAACCATCAACACTAATGATTTCAACATCATCTACCCCAAATATGCATTTGAATCCAAGATCACACAATTGAGCCACGGATAGCAAATTAAAGTTCAAGCTCTCAACTAGCAAGACATTTGATATGCTCAAGTCATTGGATATTGCAATCTTACCAAGACCCTTGACCTTGCCCTTGCCATTATCACCAAAAGTAATACTATCAATGCCTTCACTTGAATTGGAGTTGATTGATTTGAACATTCTAGAATCCCCGATCATGTGTTGAGTGCACCCACTATCAAGCACCCAATGCCTTCCTCCGGCTTTATAATTGACCTACAAAACAAATTAGTTCTTCTTAGGTACCCACACTTGTTTGGGTCCTCCAAAGTTAATGACCAAGGATTTTGGCACCCAAATTGCCTTCTTCTTTGGGCCAACAATGGATGTGCCAACATACTTAGCCTTTACACCATCTCTCCCTTTGGTAAGCATATAACATGAATCAAAATGCATAGAGGTGAATTTAGCAAACTTGGTTTGGCTCATGTTAAGTTTGCAATATTGGTCAACATGCCCTACTTGCTTGCAACTATTGCAAAACCGACCATTGCTCCTCACAAAGCTAGGCTTTGGAGTTACAAAGGCCGTCTTGCCCTTCTTGGGGGTATAGCCCAATCCCTCTTTGCTTAGGGAGAATCTTTGGCTACCCAAGCACTTTAGCAAGAGGGCATCTCCACCATATGCCTTACTCAAAGCATGAGTGAGTTCATTAACATCATTTTTCAATTTTTCATTTTCACTCACTAGTGTAGCATCAACCTTTGAGCTCTCACTAGTGGATGTGCATGTGGAGGTGCTAGTGTCGGTTGGGGTGACAATGATAGGAGTGAAAAATGATTCATCAAGAATATCACAAGTGACTCCAATATCACATGATGCAACAACCTTATCCTTGTTTTGTTCAAGGAAGGAGGAGTGAGCCTTTTCAAGCTTGTAGTGAGTCCTCTCAAGCTTCTCATGGGTTTCCATTAGCCTCTCATGAGAGCCATTGAGCTCATCAAAGTATTGTTTAAGAGCCTTAAGCTTCTTGTTCAATTCTTTGCATTCCTTCCTCTTTGTCTCAAAGTAAGTATAAGTTTGCTTCATCATGTCTACTAGTTCCTCCTTGGAGTACTCCTCCTCATCATCACTACTATCATCATCACTATCACTATCATCATGAGATTGTACCTTAGATGGCTTAGCCATGAAGCATGATGGAGTGTCGAAAATAGATGGCTTGTTGTTGATAGCAATGCTAGTCAATGCCTTCTTCTTGGACTTCTTCTTCTCATCATTACTAGAGTCATCATCGGAAGAATCATCACTATCCCAAGTCACCATATAGGATTCACCCTTCTTCTTTTTGGTGAATGATAGCTTCTTCTCTTTCTTGTCATGCTTGCTCTTCTTCTTCTCATCATCATCACTATGTTGGGACAATCCGCAATCATGTGATCGGTGCTCTTGCACTTGTAGCATTTTCTCACATATTCCTTGCTCTTGAAGTTATCTCTTCTCTTTATAGCACCATAGCCCTTCTTCTTCATGAACTTGCCAAACTTGCGCACAAAGAGGGCCATCATCTCAGCATCAATGTCACTAGCTTCTTCATCATCACTTGATTCTTGCTTCTTTGCTTTGCTCTTGTTCTTGGATGATGATGCCTTGAATGCTCAGCTCTTCTTTTCCTTCTTTTCTTCCTTGACCTCTTCTTCTTCACTTTCCTCATTGTATTGCTCTTCGGTCATGATTTCTCCAAGCACTTCATTAGGAGTGATCTTGTCCAAACCATCTCTCCTAATTATTTACCTCAAGGTTTTGTATTTCTTGGGCAAACAACCAAGAAACCGGTTTGAGAAGTTCTCGTCCTTGACCTTCTCACCCAAGCCTTTGAGATCATTGATGATCACTTGGAGCCTATGGAACATCTCCGGGATAGACTCATCATCCTTCATCTTGAAGTGAGATAGCTTGTCCTTGAGCATGTACAACTTGGCATTCTTCACGGTTGCGGTGCCCTCATATGTATCCTCAAGTCTCTTCCACACTTCACTTGCCTTCTCAAGATCTTTGATTTGCTCAAACACCTTGGAGTCAATGCCATTGTAGATCACATTGAGTGCCATGGTGTTGCATTGCCGGTTCTCTTGCTCTCTAGGTGTGGGAGTGGCTTCATCAAGAATGACAAAGTCATGTTCGGTCACACTCCACACCTTCTCATATATTGAGCCTAGATGCATCTTCATCTTTCTCTTGCAATAATCAAAGGATGTTCCATCAAACATTGGTGGTTTGCTTCCAACATGGTTGAATTGAACTTGAGCCATCACTAACATCGAAGGTGGTTAAGCCTTGATAATAGCGGTGACCACGACTCCGATACCACTTGAAAGGTCCTAGATGGCTAGAGGGGGGGGGTGAATAGCCTAATAAAAATTCTACAAAACACTAGAGCAAAGATTAGAATAACACTTAAGCGAAGCTTTTGCTCTAGCTCTACTTAAGGATGCAAAGCCACCTATCCAAACAATTCTAATTAACTAAGTGCCTATCACACAATACCAAAAACCTAAGGCACTTAGCTCAATCTAGCAAGAACAACTAACAAGAGAAACTAACTAGCAAGCTAACTAAGCAAGATATGAAGGAATGTAAATGCTAGGAAGAGGGTGATTGTTATACCGATGCCTTGTGATGGAAGAATACCAATATGAAGACCAATCACAATAAGATCACCAAGAGTAGCCGGGAGACAAGATGAACACAATAATTTTTCTCTCGAGGTTCACTTGGTTGCCACCAAGCTAGTCCCCGTTGTGTCGACTACTCAAATGGTGATTTGGTGGCTAATAGGCGTTTCACAAGCCTAGCCCACTACCCGGGCGCCATAAGAATCCACCCAAATGAGAGTAACTCAATGACATGAGCAATTGACTAGAGTTACCCTTTGGCTCTCCGCCAAGGTAGGTACAAGCCCTCTCACAAGTCGATGAAGCCAACCACGAACAATCACCAATACGTGCTGAAGCTTCTCCACAATCACCAAGCCGTCTAGGTGTTGGCAAACACCAAGAATAACAAGAAATCCCGCGGCGATGACGATGACCAAGTGCCACTAAGATGCAATGCAATGATCAAAGCACTTGGTTCACTCAAACTCTCATGAATTAGCAAGCAAAGCAAAGAGAGATGAGTTGGGGGCCTTCTCAAGCAAGCAAAAAGAGTGAGAATGAATGAGAGGAGCAAGAGCGTGCCCTAGGAGCTGGCCAAACCACTTAAATAGCCTCCACCACCGAGCTAGACATTTTGCCCCTTGATCATGTCTTTCTGTGCTAGTCCGGACGTAGATTGTATGGGAGTCCAGACCATCGCGTGTGCGTTCGGACGCCCTGCCGTTTGAATTCTGCCGTTGGCGCCTCTTTTCTGAGCTGACACGTCGCCTCTGGAGGCTCTGCACAGTAGCGTCCGAACTTCCTGTCTTCTGCGTCCGGATCTTAGCAGAGAGGGTCCAGAGAGCTCCCGAGCTCCGGACAATTGTCCGGTGTCTACTGTCCGGACACAACCTTGCGTCCGAGTCAAGTTGAAGCGAGGAACAGAGAGCTCAGAGCCTCCGGACGCGCGTCCGGAGACCTGCGTCTGGACCGTATTCAGCGTCCGGATCTCCTGTGCGCCGAGGCTGAAGCTTAGGGTGTGCCTCCGATCGCATATCCAATGGTCCGTACGGCATCTTGCCAGCGTCCGGATCCTGCGTACGGAGCCCTTCTGAGTGCAATTCCGAGCTGCCTCTTCTACTCCAAGTCTTCAAGTGCTAACACCATGAGATTCATACACTTGTGCTCTGTGTTAGCCTTTTCTTTGAAATATCTTGGATTTAATTCATGTTTTAGTGTCACTTAGGTTCATTTTATGTGTATGCAATGCAAACCTAGTGGCACATGATAACCGCAATCGAAACGAGTTTTCCCTTCTTGATAGTACGGCTATCTATCTTAAATGTGATCACACTCTCTATAGTGTCTTGATCACTAAACCAAAAATGACCCTATGATATACCTTTGGCTTGAGCCCATTTTTGTTTTTCTCTTTCTTCTTTTCCTTAGTCATGGAGCACTTCATCCATCATGATCCTTCAACTAGCTCCACTTGTCTATTTGGATCACCCTATCTTGATCATACACTTAGCAATAAGGTTAGTCCATGGATGTCATCAATTAACCAAAACCAAACTTGGGCTTTCAGCCGGCCGTCGGGCGACGGCGCAGGTCGTCAGGGCGCTACCGGCCTGCCGCTGGCTGCTGCGGTCTGTGGAGCTAGCCGGCTGGGAGCCTAGGAGGCTACGCCGCCGCTTGCGGCCGTGCGGGAGCGGGAGTGCGGCACTGCGGCTGCTCCGTTGCTGGTCCGTGTAGGCAGTGCGTGGATGAGGGATTGAGGAGATGAGTCCAGGTTTTGTTTATATACCTAGGGTTGCTTGGTGGGCTTGTAGTGGGCCAAATGTTTCGGGGCCCAATAGATTAACCACGGTTTGATTTTAGAATCCGCCCCAAAACCGTAATATTTCGGGTATCCGAACCCGCAAAACCATGGGCGAAAACCAGGAACCAAAACCGAAAACCGCAAAACCGAAACCCGCGGATATCCGCCCCGAACCCGAATCGTTGTCATCTTTAGTAGCATTGTGTCCTTTATCTCGTGTGCACCACTACTAGATCCACATAAGGATACGTGCACATCAACATGGCGTGTGGTTTGGTTAGGAGTGTAGAATTGGGACATCCTAACACAGAAGCCATTCTTATCTCTCTCCTCTCTCTTTCTCGCACAGAGCTAGTGGGAGCAGGTGAAGCTAAAAAAACTAGCTTCTACTACTCCCACGGCTCTGTGAGAGACTGAGAGGAGGAGAGATAAAAACGACTTCTATGAACATTGAATGTGTCAGAGAGCTAGAGCCGTCAGAACCCCTGCCAAATGTGGCCTAAATAATAAACCTGGAATATTTGCAAGAATCAGGAGCGATCTCGTCCCCACCAAAACAGACAGATCAAGATGTCTTACTTCAATGGCGTAAAATTTCCATCTTTGTGTTCCCGACTAAATCGAGCGGCGCATCTCGATTCCTCTCTCCCCAACACCATTCTTCCTCCTCTCCTCGGTCGCCATTCTCATTTAGAGCATCACGTTGTCACTTAGGCAAAGCCGATAAGTACCAGGTAAGCTCCAACTCCATTCTCCCCTAGCTAGATCTGGCATGGGCAAGCTCTGACTAGCAACCAAGCTGAGTGCAATGAAGTTGCGGCCATGGCAACGACCGTTGGAGCATAGGGACGTGCAACTGTGGTGGGAGCCTACGTGTGGTTTGGTTGTCCTGAACATCGGCCCCCCTTCCTTATGGCCAACCTCGGTTCCAATCTTCCTACCCAGCCCACGCCCAGCGGACCCTACGAGCTATAGCCCCGACGTCGGCCTTGTCGGGATAGTTCGCGGCCGGCTCATCATCCCATGACCTGCTCACCAAGTCCTCCATTATGCACTGCCGCTCTCTAAGCTCCCTTTCATGTGCTGTTGGTGATGAGAGGTAGAGGAGGAAGAAAAGAGAAAGAGGGAAAAAGGATGACACATGGCCCATTTCAATGATGGCTAACAAGAATAAAACGAAGCTTTGCCCTCTCCTTTTTTTCATTCCTTCGACCAAACATAAAACAAGGATGACTACTGTATCTTCACACCAAAACACAAATTTGTAATCATCTCATTCCAAAAATGTACTAGAGTGATACCGTCCTATCCTACTTTTCCCCCCAAAACAAACAAACAAACACAAACCAAAAGTATTATTGTCTCTATCCTGATGTGCACGTATTCATATGCATATCTAGTGGTGTAGTATATTAGAACAACACATGCCCTTAGAGGGAGAAAAACCACGTTCAAGAGGGGCCACCAAACAAGTGTCATTTTAGCAATTAAAAAATCAAGGCTTTAGAGCTTGAAGGTTACTCACTCCATGCCACAGCTCGGTGTGTGACACTTATTTAATAAGTTAAATCAATCTTTCAATAAAATTCTAGGTAGAACTAAGACTTCAATGCACCTGGTATTTAATCAAAGTTTGAAATTTATTTGTTTTGAATTGACTTAAAAATGGGCTGAATATAACAAAAATCCAGCAGAACGATGGCCCGTTGTACGACGCGCACATTAACTTGATTTAACTATGTCCAACTGAGAATGACATGTGTTTGCCCCCTCTTTGCTTGCTTTGACTTCGCCAGCGTTCTTATCATCATATGGATCTCGGTCGACCGTAATAATACTTGCAATTGCAAACGTGTATAGAGTATCGAATGACATGTTCTGTCCAAAAGAGGGGTATATATGCGCATGCATGTGCTGTCCAAGAACGAACCATTCAAGACATGGTGCCGTACCACCTCAAAGCAGGCACGAATCATCTAATTAATCATGCAGCTGGCTGCCACGGCTGTATACGAAAACGTGACCCTGGGTCTCTGGCGTCGAGCACGTACGCTACGCAGGGAACATGTCGTCAGAGGACCCTCTCCGGTAGCACGAACTGCTGCACGATGGTGCGCAATCCGCAAGATATACTCGGTGAAGTCTCCTGAGACGACCTAATTAAAAAATAGCAGCTCTGGATCGGACTACTCTAGCTGGTCTCAGCGTTCTAAATTGGTATGTTTTCCCATGTCAAAAAATATAGTTAAAACATGTTATCTACTTCCTTCATCCTAGATTATAAAATATTTGACCTTTTTATCTTAAATTTATCCCCTTATCTTAATAAAAAAATTATACAAACATAATCAAATTTAAATTAATTTTAAAGAAATTTTATTAATAAAACAGATCACGACAAAGAAAATTTGATATTTTGCATATTTTTTTAATTAGGATGAGTGGATAAATTTAAATTTAAGATGAAAAAAAAACAAATATGTTATAATTTGGATTGAAGGAAGTACCTACTGTCCTGCGGCTCCTTGTTATCAAAGCCGTCCAAGATAGCCTCCCTCCTCCGTTTTATGCTGACACACATGTTAGACAGCTCAGCATATACCATGCAAACTCCCTTCTTTCCTATTCTCTAATCCTCCTAACAGAATACGCATGCAGCTTCATAACTAATTTCCGGTTTGATCTAACTAGCCTTCAAAAGTAGGATTAATTTCCATCCTGAATGGGCTTTTGCATATCCACTCACGTACTCTTGTCTGATAAAAAAAACATCCTGCGCCAAGTCTGCCATGCACATGCATTCAAGTTATTTTCCTTACATGTCCGTACCAATACATCAGCACCAATAACAAATCGGTTTGCTTTCTTTCTCGAGCTTCGGCAAACAAATCTTGCTCTATATATCCGGACGACATGCCGTGCATACTTGAATCATTGAGCTACTCACTACATCCTATAAAAATATAAAGGATCTAGAGTTCAGAATTTGTACCCATTTTATATCATCGATGTCATCGCTACTCTGTTCTATAAAATTTATATTATATTATTAAAAAATAATTTATAATGTCCACTATCACCTCACAAATTTCGGAATTAAATTCAACTGAATGTAGAGAAATAAAAAATAAAAATCATATTAAGGTGAATTGGACCGACTAAAATAGTCACGGATAGTAATAAACTGAACAAAATGTTAACTTAGGGGGTTATATCTGGACATAAGAGATACTTGGATGAGTTAGTAATTTGGATTTTTTTTCCTAATAATAAGAATAATAACAAATGAACTGCTCGCTCCACCCTAATCAGTAAAGGGTAAGAAGGTGGTCTTTTGTCGAATTCTTGTATTGTCTGAAAAAAATCGCTAGGGTACTTTATATTTCACGATAGATGGATCGAGTATTAAATAAACCCTCCTTTCCCCCTTGGCAATTTAATCCGATTTGGTCTAGCCTGAAAACCTACGTGCGATGAACCTTGCTGCGTACCTCAGACACCGCTAGAAACACTAGTAACTTTTAGCTCCGGTCCGTATTCCTTTAGTCCCGGTAGATCCTCTCTCTCGTGAAAGAAAAAAATAACCGGGACTAAAGGTCCTCTCATAAAAGAACAAAAATAATGTCTCATTTCAGCTGTGCCCCCCAAGATTCGAACATTGCTTACCACCCCACCTATATAGTATATCTGATGATAAATAGAATCCTTAACTTTTGAAGAGGAGCCTTTAGTCCCGGTCGGGAACAATAACCAGGAAAAGGACCTTTAGTCCCGGTTGGCAACACCAACCAGGGCTTTGGTGTTGCCAACCGGAACTAAAGATCTATTAGTCCCCGACGTAAAAAAATTCGAGACTAAAGTTTATTTTGGACATCGACGAAAGGTTGTTCTATACTAGTGAAAGTCAGACAGAAAGGTAGCATGTACTGTACTGTATTCCTATATAACTTGTCCAATCATTCGTTGTTTATTTGTTCCTGATTGCTTACAGTAGTCAAGTCAGCAATACGTACTGTACAATCAGTGACAAACTTCAGTAGTCAAGTCAGCGACACAAACTAGTCAGAGACAACCTTCTTCCGCAGTCGAATCAGATTGCGACGGTCAGCAGTTAATGCTGGTGCATGCCACCCGGTGGCAGTTGGCGACCTCGGCCCACATGCATGGAAGCACTCGGTTCAGTTGGCAACAGATGCACTCCGATCAGACCCGTGCTGCCTTGGTTGTCTTCACATTATGTGATGTGGAGTAGCTACTCGCTTTGCGCTGCGATTAGACCCGTCGAGCATACCAAAAGTAGTCGGACCAACACCAATATATAGCTAGCACACATCGATTGCATTTAGGCAAACGCTTCTGAGTGACTCTATGCATTTGGACATCTATATATTTGAGCTACACTAAGTTCACATTTTTTTCTTTTGCTCTGTCACTCATTCAAGAGAAACTGAGGCGCTATATGACGGTGTGTATTTTTTACTAGAATTGGCGAGCTGTATATATTTTGAGGTGCTTATAATAGAATCATTGATGCCTAAGTTGTTAGAAATTTAGGCATAAATTAATTCAGAAAAAACGAAGCAAATTTGTTGCATCATATATATGCCCTCTAACTCATGACGGTTTTACCCTGACTATCACAATATATAAGTATAAGTTAATTCATCATATTCTAGTTAGCTCAAAACAATTGGCCCGCTATCATATTTGGTGCAAAGAGAAGAATAAAAAAATTTAGTCACGTAGGAATAGAACCCAAGAGCGCAAAATAAAAGAACCACTATATTTGGTGTGAAGGAAAAATAAAAAAAATGTGCATGGAAAAAATAAAATGTGAAGCCCATTATCTTGTATCAAGGTCTGGGCATTCGATTAACCAAAACCGATCAATTTGCTTCCTCGTGTTTTTAACAAATTCGATTACTTGAGAAGGCAGAATTGCTTGGTTCTTTAGAAAACTAGGAACTGACCAATTCAGTTTCAATTTTTTTGGTTTGGTTCTTGTTTGAATAAAAAATCGAATCAATATAAACATAGGCTTCACCAAGCCAAGAAAAAAAAAACACAGCTGCTACGACTAGCGGCTTGCCTCTTCCCGTTGTGGGGCTACTGGGAGAGGAGTGGGTCGAAGGAGATGCGCCCGTTAGAGAGGGGTGTAGATCCACGCCTCCACCCTGAGAGAGAAGGGGCTGGCCGCCGGAACGCAGCTAGAGGACTGATGAAGACTGGAGGAGAGGAAAGGCGAGTGTGGTTGGCATGTTGCGTGAATAGGGCAGGAGGGATCGATAGTTGCATGCCGCCGGGATACGGTGAGGTGGGAGAGATAAGCATTGAGAGATGAGAGTGTTTGGTTAGTATTTGTACCTAGGGTTGTTATTGGGCCGCATGTCTTATTGGGCCTATTTGTTTATTTTGATATTTTTGGTTCTTTATGATTCTATTATAATCGAGGCTATGAATCAAATTAACCTTACTAATTTTGGTTATCTACGAATAAGAACTGAATTACGGACTGAAGTTTTCGGTTTTGGCTCCAGCTATTTCGGTTCGATTTTAAGTTTTTGGTTCTAGTATGTAATGACATTTTAAACGTTGACCTTCACAAATTGCATACAAATAAGAAATTGGTCCACATCATCATAGTGACGTATGTCAATTTTAGAACCATGAAAAAATACGAAAGATTGTGACATGTAAAAATGAGGGGGAATATAATAATCCAACTAGGTCTATCTCGTTGTATCTAGAATCTAGATAGGGGTTGTTGAAGTACTTGTTAAACATCAAATGGTTTGGCCAGTCAGCTTCTTAATAATCCCCAACTAGTAGGTCTATTTATCAATTGCTAAAGTTGACGGTCAACAAGAAATTTTTTGATAGAAATGATCAACAAGAATTAGAGATAAAGAAACCTTTTTTATGAGTTCCATAAATCTTTTGTGTTCTGACTTTGATCGGGTTTAACATTTTCTCTTAATGTGTGCAAGTCGTTGAAATATAGAAAAGGAACTGGTAGAAACATCATTGTCTACCACCGAATATGTTAGCCGGATATTCGCGTTGTTCCTTGATGCTTTTGAAAGCTTTTAAATTTTAGTGCTACACGACCTCTGAGCTAATGCTGGCGAGACCAGATTTGGTATATGCGCTTTTCCGTCACCCTTTCTCTATCAGCTAATCCTGACACATATCGGCTAATAAGATGCACCTTAATCAACATATCGGCTATATGCATAAAATATTTATCTTTGGGACCAGCTTTTTGAAGATTTCTAAAGTCAATGTACCATTCTAAGCCTATCAGATCCTTTTCTTTTCTGATGATGCAATATTAGAGATCCCCGTGGTCTAATAAATTTGGTTTCAAGAAATCAATTTATCTCTTGCTTGATTGTATCATACGCATTAGGATTGAAACGCTTAGCACATTGTTGATAAGGTTTAAAACACGATTCATCAGTATAAAGCATATATTGACTTTGGTAGCAACTAGTAGGTGGCACTACTTATCTACGACAAAAAAAAAGGTAGGTCACCGCGGCGCCGACAATAGAAGTAAAAGTTAAAGTTAATCCATGTGGCGTGTGAGGAGAGGTTAATCTTATTGTGGATTGTTAATGGACGACTCCGGACCAGTATAGTATGGGAATCCATGAGACCCTGAGTGTGCAATAGGTGTGTATGATCGCATTACTCTTGTTTGTTTGTTGTTGCATTTGTCTCAATCTATGTGTTTTGGGGAGAATTTAGTTTATTTTTCACGTCAATTCATCTCAACACACGTGAATCAGTACGAATCCGAATACATACAAATAAGATCTGATTTGAATACATACACGTGAATCGTATTGACTGCTTTTTCTCAGTAGATTTTTGGCTGCGTCCGTCTGTTCTCACTAGCTAGACTAGATGTTTTGTTGGCGGAACTCGACCGGCGGTGGGCAGTCTATCCCGTTTATCTCACGCGACAGCGAAAAGTGTTCGTCATTGTCATCGCGGCAAGACACTAATCGTCGCAGCGTGAAAACACGGCCTCCCCGGCCGGCGGCTGCATTGCATTTGCGTGCGTCACTCTGAAGTCTGAACTAGTAGCGTCTGTACTCTGCACTGGCGATAGCTGATCCGCGAATGCACAAGGCAACTGACCGCAGCCGGGAGCCGGCCTGGAGCTTGCTTGGCCAGGTTTCATCGAGGATTATTTAAATTATAAAAGCAGTGTGATCTCCTCAAGTTTCTTTCAGATGTTGGTCTACTTTTTTTTTTTGTTGCAAAAGCAAACCATTTTGGTAATGCAGGGTAAGTTAACCGCGAGCGAGCTGTGTAAAGCAGAGAGGAGGATTACCGTACCGACGAGTTTTTTGGTCTCGAATGAACCATGCATATTTTCGTGTTCTAGTACATATTAATTGAGTCAAGTACGTAGTGCATATAGTACGTACGTATGTGATCGATCCTTGTGATTTCTAATCCCCTGCGCCTGCGGGCACGATGAGCATGCAGCTGGGGTGCGAACTATATTATTGTTCCCCTGTGGCTGTCTCCAATTAATAATCTCGACCAGTTCACATGCATATCTTCAAACTGATTAAGCGGTGGTCGTCAGCAGCCGATCGATCCCCTTGGGGCTAATAATTAGTATTTCCTCCATACCCATAAACTAAGTTGGTTTGAAAGCAATACGGTCTTTAGAAGTTAGAACGTAACTTTGACTGTTTATTTTTTAAAAAATATTTATTGAAATATAATATATGTATTTTTTAAAAAAAAATCAAGACCAATTTATTAATATAATTTTTATATTTTTAAATTCAATAACTTAATATATGTATATGTATTTATATTTATATCTAATAATAAAGAGGTAAAATTTCTAGCTATTTTTTTTGTCTATCTATTTTTTTTTATCTGTCTCTTCCTCTAACTACCGGACAATATATAGTCCGTACTCATACAAGTTTGAATAGATTCTCTCTAACATGATAGAGTTCGATTTCAAAACCTATTGGATCGTGTATGTGATCCGGACTCGAAAATAACCGGCTTTCCACACGAGTCCTATTCTATCATGGCTCGTGAGTAGTGACGGAAAATAAATATATTATATTTTCCTAAAAAAATAAGCAATATCCCATATAGAGAGGCAAAATTTCAGTCAATATTTTTGTTTGGTAAAATTTTCGTTTGGCCTATCGGTGTCCCTCTCGCACACCTCTATTCACCGTTCTATCCATATTTTATCCGTTCTTCGTCTCCTCTTCTCTTACGGGAATCAGTCCGCGTCCCATAAGTAAGGTAGTAGAAAAAAAAAGAACACATAAGTACGTATCCTGGAATCCGTTTACTGATGTAAGAAGTTTGAGTCCCATTCAGAAAACAAATCAACATCCGATCGATGCACATAAGCCTATCAGTTGCATATATATGATTCATCAATAACAAAATATATTAGCAGAGAAGAAATAGATTGAATCGAATCCAAAAATATAAAGAACCAATCATATTAGCACTACCTACAAATTCATAACCAAATGTCCTCGAATCAAATGAACGAAGACCTCCTGTCTCCACGACCAGGACCCCGAGTCTGCGCGGGCTGCATGTGTTCAACCTGGCGCCCCGATGGGAGGCGCAGCAACCCGCCTCAAGACGCGCCGCCGTGACCTGCAACGAACACTAAATGCGTCATCGCTGGCCTGCAAAGCAACCGCCGCCGCGCTGGAGCCACTCCGTGCGCGCCCACTAAGGATGGCAACAGGTCTTCGTGCACCCAAAACCAAAACTGATTCGGGTGAAAATTCATCACCAAAACCAAACCCGCAGATACCCGAAACCCGAACGAATACCCAAAATCCGAATAGATACCCGAAACCCGCGGATATATATACACACTTCACATGTATAAACAAGAGAGAACAAATAATAAATATTTTCATAAGTTAACTTTGAATAAATTTAATAATCTAAGTAAGCAAATTATTATTAACATATTATAAAATATGAATTTTAATTCCAAATGATTTATTTCGGATATCCATTGGATATCTACGGGTGGAAAACAAAACCCGAAACCGAATCCAATCGGTTTTGGGGCCCAGAACCCAAAAACCGTGGGCGAAAAATTACTACCAAAACCAAAACCGCTGACCCGAAACTCGCGAATATCCAAACCAAAACCAACCCGTTGCCATCTTTAGCGGCCACCAGAGTGCACCCTGCGGGCTACCGTTGCAATCTCGTGTCAGCAACGTCGCCGCGTTAGTTTTGATGTTTACAATGAAAGATTTATAGCAAGGCTGTATTTTAGTCTGATATAAGCTTAATAGGATATGTCATCTTATTGTAACAATTAACTTATATTACGACTGCTATGGTTACACTAAAATAAAATACCTTCTAAATTTTATAGAAAGGGTAAACCGTGAATTAATATGTATCATTCATGTCATTGTTTTGTCTATTAATAATGTTTGATTTTTTTTTCGTTGTAACAGCACGGACATGTTTGCTAGTCTAATAATAAAGAGATAAAGTTTCTGACCTTTTTTTTTATTTATCCATTCTTTGATTCATCTTCTTGTAACTACCGGACAATAGAGAGTGAGTACGATTCCAATATCTATTGAGTCGTGTATGAGACCCGGACTTAGAAATAATTGGCTTTTCATACAAATCCTATTCCGATGTGGCTAACGAAGGAATATAAATATATTATATATTTTCCTGGCTGATTTCTTTTAAAAAAAACTGTTTTCCAATATGAATCATATTCCAACATCCTCATGATGACAAATTTAAAACCAAAAGGAGACGATCAACGAGATCATATTTATAGATGTTCTGATTGGATTCCTTTTGTGTTAATTTTGGAAACTAAGGCCCACATATCCATGTGTTCACTTTAAACAAATTAAAATGCATGTCATGTTAATTAGAGTTGAGCACATTCTAATTTTTTTCTGTTGCAACGCACGAACATATTTACTAGTTCATAATTTATATTTCCAATGTTTAACTTAAACCTTGTCTAAAACGACTTGTTTTATATATGGGTATAGAGGGAGTAATTAGCTAATCTGGTTAGACGAGTTAGCTACCATTTTACCTACCTTACGTGTGCCCCGTGTTCTTACATATATAGCTGATGATGCTCTGTTGCGTCCGTGATGAGCGACGAATGAAAGCATGTGGTTGTGGATCGCGTGACGACTACGACTGTATTGTTATCGAGTTAGTTACTCGTCGTCGCGCGATCATTGATTTTCATGCTCGGCTGATGGTTTTACATTCTACTATAGGTAGTAAATAAATCGGGCTGATAAATTTAATTCAACGGGGCGACGCCATACATGCTCATCAGACTATCAGAGCATTATATTCGTTCGTCCCTCTATCTCCCTCCTCGCGACGGCGACGACGTACATACATGCTGCAGGCAGCATGCAGCTAGGTAGGTAGGCCGGCTCCTTCCGTGCTGTGTCCCTTTGTCTGGAAGTCAACAGCGGAGACGCATGGCAAGATTCAGTGCGGCCTCCAAAGTCTCCAATTGCAGCCTAGCTGGTCTACGAGTACTCCTGTAGACTAACAAGAGTTGGTAACAGTTGCTCTCAATACACACGGACGTGACGGCAATGCTCCTATAGTTTACGTACGGATTGTGGAATTTACAGTCCAACACGTACCTCAACCGGACAACAACAAACCGATCGAGCTACTAGTACTATGATATACAGTATTCTTTTTTTTTCTTCATAAAAGATTGAGAATATGGATGTAGCTACCTTAAACCACGTAAATTAGAATCACTTGAAGTAAAAATTAGTTTAAATACACTTCAATACATGTGTGCATCCAAAAAGCCTGAAATAGAAACAGATCTCCAGACAATGTACAAGGTTTGGTGCGCATATATAGCCTCGTTCATTATTGTTGCAATCAGCGCTAGGTCGAGGCTGAGATACTTAATTCCTCGTTTGATCACAAGAGGCTACATTTTGGTCAAACGGATTGCTCTCGCTAGATACAGGAATATCTTGGTGGGTACACTGTACTATAGATACTTTTTTGAGTGAATTAAACTGGGCCTGAGGACTAACTTAATCGAGGGCCGGAGTTGGGCGAAGTCGACGCTTCGCCGTTTTGTTGGTGGCCCGGCCCGAAACTTTAAAACCAAACAAGTTTTGCTGCAGGTATCGCGGGCTCAGTTACTATGAAACCTTTACTGTAGCTCGTGATTTAATTAGCTTATAATACGAAGGTCGTAGAGTCAAAGTTTGAGTAAAAAAAACATGCTTGGTACTCTGCTGGTATTAGATTTTGTTTTTTTTTTTGAAATGTATAATCACTTGGCGCCTATGTGTTAGATGACTAGAGTCTAGAGTTGTGGTATAGAGATGAGAAATTTAGAATATATAATTGCTTGTTTTAACCTTTCTACGCGGGTGTGGTAAAGCATCACAACTCTTGTCTGTAGAAGATTCAAACAACTTTGAGCTAGGCACCAAAACAAGACTCTGGATTTTCTATATTTTTGAAATAAACAATTTTCTATATTTTCTGAAATTGAACTAGACTCTGGATTTTAATTTGCTTAAAGTTTCCAAAAAAAATTTGGATATTTTTTTTAAAAATGCACAACATTTTTGGTAAAATCTATTTTACTCTAAACTAGAAAATAAACACAAAATTGAGATATTACAAGAAGTTTCAAAACCCCAAATTAAGTGTGAGAAGATATATTATGATTGGGGGAAAATATGAAACCATATATATGTATAGTTTTCCAAGCTAAAACAAAATTTGTAAGAATTAATGAGTTTTTTTTGGGATTTCTAATTGCTTATTTTTTTAAAAAAATATTATTATATTTTTTATTAACAAAGTGTTTCTATATAATAGTTTTAAACTATAAACATGTAGTTCATTTTACCCCACTCGTCGTCAACATGGTGTCACATGAATGGTGGCATGATGCCACGTAGGTTAAAACTAAAACCGCTACCAAAAAAAAAAATTACCGTCAAAACAATTCAAGTTATTAGGACTGAGCTGATCTGTTTAATAATCCCACCGTACCGGTCGAAGTTATATACTTACTGTTTTGTTTTTGCTACTTCCTCTATTCTAAATTATAAGACGTTTGATTTTTTGACACTAAATTTAATCACTTATCTTATTTAAAAATTTGTACAAAGTATCATTTTTTTTATCGTGGTTTGTTTTATTAACAAAAGTTCTTCAAGTATGACTTAAATTTGACTATATTTACATAAATTTTGTGAGTAAGACGAGTGGTTAAATTTGGGAGAAAAAAAATCAAATGTCTTTTAATTTGGGATGGAGAAAGTATCTGCTATTTTTTTTATCTAAAGCCAAAATAATTTAATTATAATTTCAATAATATAGTCTGTCCCGTGAACTCTTGGACGTGTCTCAACGGCAACCACGGCCATCACCGCCCACCCCACAAACGGACGCAGCGCACCATGCATCTTCGAGTTGGACTCGCGCGGCGCACTGCTGGCTGCCTGGCTCGCTCACTGCACCGTACGTCTATAAATGGGGCCGGCCGGCCCATCACTTGCATTGCATTGGCTTCGACTCTTCCACAGCACACACGTACTACATACATATAGCTAGCTCGCAGACGAGCATCGCGAAACCAGAGAGTAGAGTGCTGGCAGGCCGATCGGCGATCGCTCCACCCAGACCATGGTGATGGAGCAGCTAGCTCGCTGCGCTAGCAAGCGCGGTGGTGCTGGAGCCGCCGGCGTGAAGTTCAGCCGCGACGACCTCAAGTCCGAGATGTCTCGCTGCGGCAGCTGTACAAGTGGTTGGGCGCGCGCTACAACGACGTAGCACGCACGCGACCCCGTCCCGTCCGAGAAGCTCCGCCGGTTCGACGCATTCAAGAAAACGGCGCACCGCGTTAGTCGTCTCTGCTGTTCGAGATGCAGGCTATAGCTAGGCTATGGGTCTCAACATCTTCGCCAACGATCGACACCGGCGTACGTATACGTGTTCTTCGACGTCGTTGACGTCTGTCGGCGAAGATATTGAGACCTGAAGTCGGTCTGGCCTACAACTCTGAACAGTAGAAGCAACACGTACGGTGCATGCGCCGTCTCGTGGATCGGAATGTGTGGAACCGGCGGCGAAGCTTGTCGACGGGCTTGAGGTCGTCGTCGCTGCTGAACTCACGCACCCCACCGCTCGTACAGTACAGCGACTCCTCGGACTTTAGGTCATTGCCGCTGAACTTCCGCCGCATGCAGCAGCGCCAGCGCCACCACGCCTTCTAGCGCGGCGAGCTGCTTCATTACCACGGTCTCGGTGGAGCGATCAGTACAGTTAGCACTACTCACTCACTCTCTCTGTTTTTTTTTATAGAATTATTACTCACTCTCTCTGGTTTGTTGGCGATGCTCGTCTGCGAGATAGAGCGACGTACGTACGTGTTGTGGAAAAAGCCTAGTGATCAACAGGAGGAGAACACGGGACGGCAAAGGCACGCGGCATTCGTCTGCATCGCCACCTTACTCGCCAGAGACGTACAGGTCCGAGAGCGGCAGGCCATCCATCCAATACTATCCCCGTTCAATTCGCGGCTTTACCGACGCGTCGACCTCCACCACCACCACCAGGGACTTCTTCTGTGTGTGATCGAGACAGGGAGAGCGCGGGAGTGTGCGGGACTACGTCGTGCGCCGCGCGTCGGCGGCCTCTCCTGGGTGATTAGACCGAGGTCGCTCGACTCATGATGGGCGTCATACGCCTTCGTGGCGCCGCACACATACAGACATAGAGTACGTACTACTACTAGTACTAGCAGCTGCGGGAAATTAAAACGAAGACGATGAGTCGATGATGATATAGCTGTTGGAGCCCTGGAAACTTGAGGAGTATGCATAACTTTTGTCGTATATAACGTCATCTACTAGACTCACACTACTACAGAAACGGTAATCACTGCCGGCCCATCACTGCCGATTTTGTTTGGGCCGGCAGTGATGCCCCTTCACTATCGGTTCTTCCTTTGACAGACCCCTAATTATTGGGGACAGGGGCTGCACCGGCAGTGAAACACTAGTGATGACTCTCGACCCTATCACTGCCGGTTCAAGCCACCAACCGGCAGTGATGTGGTGTTTCACTGTCAGTTCGTGGCTGGAACCGGCAGTGAAACGTTGTACAATATAAGGCACGCGAGCTCCTCTCCCTCCTCTGCCTCAACAGTGCATGAACAGGAGCTCCTCTCTCCATTGTTGGCTCCTCTTCACTCTTGGATCCTCATATCTTCTTACTCTTGGTTAGTAACAAGCATAATTCTTTAGAATTATTGGTTTACATTGTTTTTGTGTGTAAATCTATAGTTTAGAGTTATGCTAGTTTTCATGATCAAGAAGGGAGATGTTTGCAATTTGTGTCAATTTTTTGTACCTTTTAGATCCAAAAGTATTTAGAAAAATTGTAGCACTTTGTTTTTATTGGATAATTATTGTATAATCATTGAGTAGCTAGGTTCGAAAGATTCGTCTCAAAAATTATGGATAAAAATTGTAATTAGTTATATTTATTACTTACATTTAATACTCCATGCATGTATTAAAGATTTGATGGGATGTGGAATAGATTCGGTATTTATTACTTAGATTTAATACTCCATGCATGCATTTAATACTTACATTTAATACTCCATGCTTCCATTGTTATCTATTTGTTCTCTTTATTTTTATAGCGTGACCAAATTCAAATTATATCGAAGAATATTGTTCAAAAATGCTTCTATTAATATGTTCCTATGTTTCCTCTGCTCTGCCCATCTTATTTTATCAGTGCAAACATGGCTCGAGGGTGGATGTATGATCTGTCACATACAGACCCACGGTAGTTGACGGACATCGACGATTTCATCAAGCGAGCTAGAGCCAATGCGGGGGACTCACATCTTGTATTCTGTCCATGCAAAGACTGCAAGAATACGAGAAAATGGAGCGACGTGGAGCATATACGTTTGCACTTAATTACAAGGGGGTTCATGAGAAACTACACGATTTGGACTTTGCATGGGAAAGGATGCAAAAACACCATTGTTTCCGGGCTGCCCAATAAGCAATCTGGAAGTCAACATCATGCTATTGGAGTTCAAATCAACGAATGGGTTGAGTGATAAATGTTTCGATAACTTGTTAGTTATACTACATAAACTGTTCCCGGAGGCCAAGTTAGCAGAAAAGACTTACCTTGCAAAGCAAATGATTTGCCCAATTGGCCTCGAGGTTGAGAAAATCCACGCGTGTTCCAACGACTGCATATTGTACCGTGGAGAGAAATACAAAGACTTGGATGCATGTCCCAAGTGTAAAACTCCCCGATACAAGCAAGGGCCATCAAATGATGGAAGTAAGACCAGAGGAGGGCCAGTAAAGTCCGTGTGGTATTTTCCTATAGCTCCACGAGTGCATAGGTTGTTTGCAAATGAGAAGTCATCCAAGTTGTTGCGTTGGCACGGCGAAGAGCGAAAGAAAGATTCAATGATGAGACACCCTGCCGATGGGTCGGACTGGAGGACTATCAACACTATGTTCTATAAGAACATCGGTGGAGAGGTAAGACATCTGTGGTTTGCTTTGAGCACGAATGGGATGAACCCATTTGACCAGGTGAGAACCAATCATAGCACTTGGCCAGTGACGCTATGTATATACAACCTTCCACCCTGGCTTTGTATGAAACGGTCATACGTCCAGATGCCATTACTAATCCAAGGACCAAAACAACCTGGTAATGATATTGATGTGCTTCTAGAACCAGTGATCGATGAACTACTACAGATGTGGGAGACGGGTGTGAAGGATGTTTGGGATGAGTACAAGAAATAACATGTCACGGTAAAGGTTGTACTTATCGCTACAATCACCGACCTACCAGGGCGAGGTTCCTTGTCTGGAGAGAAGACAAAAGGATACACTGGGTGTGTCGAGTGCTTGGACGAGACTGATGCTACACATCTACCAGAAAACAGGAAGATGTTGTTTTAGTAATTTGCATCGAATTTGAGACATATGGAGTTGTAGATTGATGAGTTGTACCACATTGTTGATTGATGTATGCCACGTCAAAAGGAATTCAAAAACTATGAAGAATTAGACCTTGAGTGTATAAGGATTAATGTAGAGCTCCTCAGAACTAGCAAAAGCTATGTTGGAAGATTTTCAACTTCTATTCAATTTTTTGGAGTAATTACAAAGGGGGTAATTGAATTTTAAACCCTTATTCAAATTCAAAATGGAATTCAAAAACTATAAAGAATTTGAATATGCTACTTCAGCGAAAGTTGTAGAGAATTAAAAATTATGCAACTTCTATGTTTGAAGTTTTCAAGTTCTAGTAAAAAATCAGGAGTAATTTGAATTCTAAAGCAAAAGACAGATTTAAAAAATACACACATCACTGCCGGTTATAGAGGAACCGACAGTGATGTGCCTCTATCACTGCCAGTTCTAATAACCAACCGGTAGTGATGCTCCCTCATCACTGCCGGTTTTTCTTACAAACCGACACTGATAGGGCACATCACTGTCGGTTTGTAATAAGAACCGGCAGTGATATGCCACCCTATTTAAAGAACTGGCGGGCATCCCAAAATTTCAGACGCGCGCCCGTTCCACACTTATCCATTCTGCTCGAGCCCGAGCTCGCCACTGCACGCCGCCGCCGCCCACTGGACCTCGACACCGCGAGGAGCTCCCTCCACTCCGCCGCTCTGCTCTGCTCGACACCGCAACTGCACGTCGCCGCCGCCCGCTCTGCTCTGCTCAACGCACGCCGCCGGATCCCCATTTTAAACCCCTTGTTCTCATCTTCCACCGGTTCGACGGCGCAGCAGATCTGCTCCGGTTATCCACCAACGGGGAGGTACGGTTCGTTCCTCACCCTGCTATCTTCTTGCTGCCCGATGAGTTCGTTACCTTCACCCAATCGCGCAATGTAGTCACACATTTCTTTTGTCCTTTGTACAGAACTGAGTCAGTAGACTCCCCTGCTGCCTGCCCACACTGGCAACTTCATTAGCTTCGTCGTCGTCACCTAAGGGATCCACCCTTCACGACGTTGGCAGCAAACGCCGCCGCCTGACCGACAAGGCAAGTACTTCAATCCGGACCACTAACCTCGCAATGCATGCTTCACCTTATCGTAATGCTCTTAGTCTGATTATGTAGTACCGATAGCGCAGCCATATTAATTTGCAATCAAATACTTGTGTTCAGATGAGTCAAGACCGTGCTGCCTGGGATGAGCGCACCCTGTCCATCCTGCTGGATCTAATTCTGGCACAAAAAGACCTATGCCATTGGGGGGACAAAGGGCCAACCTCCACTGGATGGACCAATATTAAAACTGCTTTCAATCAGTCCACTAACCTTGGGTACAGCAGGAAGCAACTCCAGAACAAGCTTTCAATCAGTCCACTAACTGAGTTCGTGAAGACGATTTGGAGGACCATTAGGAAGAACTAGTAGCGCTACGACTCGACAACGTGGCAGTCACAAGTGTATCAGTTTTCCTTCATGAGTGTATCTGTTACTGTTTTGTTTGTTTTTCATGTACTAGTCAGTCTTGTTACCTACAATGTAATATGGTGCAAAACTATTCGTTCGGTTGTGTAATAAGTCATGTGACTGAACTACTTGTTGCTAGATATGTCACGCATGGTTTAAATTACATGTTCAGAGTTTGCTGATTGGTCTTCGTCACATCTATTAATGTCCTGTATGCATGGAACTATGGCGCATGCAGCCTTGTTGCTTATGGTTTCTGAACTAATGAACTGTCAATTTTTCAGGCGGCCCAAGGTGATGGATGTCGAAACTAAGGAAGATGTGGACAAGCAGACAATGACGCAGGTCCTATTTGCGTTGACAGTGATACAGGAGCTCCAGGCACAACAGCAAGGCACGGTAAACCCTACAGATCTAATACCTAAACTAACTGGGGCTCAATGGATGCAACTGAATTTGAATAACCCTAGAAGGTGTTTTGATAATTTGCGGATGACACCGGATGTTTTTATGAAACTGCATGACAAGTTGCTTCAGTTTGGGCTACGTGGAACAAATGAATTTTCTTCTGTAGAAGCCTTGGGTTTGTACGTGTGGACCTGCGCTCACGGGGCTGCCATTAGAGAGTGTCAGGATAGATTTGAAAGGTCTTTAGATACACTAAGTAGGAAGACAACATTTGTGGCAAAAGTCATGTTTAGGTGGGCTAAAACTGTTTTATGTCCAGTGGATCCGACATATGGAGGTGTGCATGACGAACTTGCGCCATATCAACCATGGTTTGATGGCTGCATTGGGGCAATTGATGGCACACACATAAAAGTAGAAGTCAGTCAAGCTGTCAAAAATGTTTTATTAACAGGAAAGGTCAAACTTCGTTCAATGTCTGCGCCATTGTGGACATGCATGGCCGATTCACTTATGTTGCGGCCGGGAAAGCGGGCGCTTGTCACGACATGGCAGTTTTGAGGGAGTGTTTGTAGGATCCTTGTTTCCCCCGTCCTCCTCAGGGTATTGCATGCTACTAAAATCTACAATCCACATGCTTACACATGTTCTGTACATATGTTGTATCACTAACCTTTAATTTGGAATTGGTCATTTGTTGTAGGACGCTATTACCTGGCGGACGCTGGGTACATGCAGCGGGAAGGATTCATGACCCCATATCGGAATACAAGGTACAATTTGCATGAATTCGAAGGTGTTGATGCAGGCATGTTAAATAAACAAGAGAAGTTTAACTATGTGCACAGCCGCCTGCGTAATGTCATAGAGCGTCGTTTTGGGGTTACCAAAGAAAGGTGGAAACTCCTGGAGGGGTTGTTTGGTTATTCCAGGAAAAGCAAGCATGGGTCCTGATTACAATTTTTGCAATGGACAATTACTTGTGGGAAATTAACCATGGATTAGGTACCATGTATCCTGTGACCGAATGAGTTCACTTCAATGCTGCCGCTGGAACAAGTGTCATAAGGGAGTTAGCTGCCACTGTTATTTGGGGTATGCGATGAAGGTCAGACGTCTGTGTATGAAGGTGTGTAACGTGCATTGTAGGTTTAGTTTTACACGAATTGGTTGACCACCAAGTGTTGTTAGTTGGTGTGTGTATGAAAGTGTTGTACGTGCATTGTAGGTTTAGTTATGCACAAATTTGGTAGAGCACGAAGTGCTGGTAGATGGCATTGCAATTGACTGGAATTGGGTGCAATTAGGTGCTGCCACATGATTTATTTTGTCGTCAATTTGTGGACAGTAGTTTAATTTATAATTATGGTGTAATGAGTTCTTTGGACTTGGACTCTAATTATATGTTGTAATCTCATTTGTATGTGCACTAGTTGAAATTGTAATTAAAAACAATTAAAATTAAAATAATATCACTGTAATTTTAAAAATGCAAATTGAACTGCCAGTTGGGATGCCAAACCGGCAGTGATGGCTCAAGCATCACTGCCGGTTGGTGTTACAAACCGACAGCCATCACTGCCGGTTGGTAACACGAACCGGCAGACCGACAGTGATGGCATGAGTTCATCACTGCCGATTCGTCAGTGCCGGTTCAAAAACCGCCAAGGGGGGTTTTGAACCGGCACTGATTGCCGTTTCTGTAGTAGTGTCATGTTCTGCTAATAAGTTGGCTAATATTATTATTAGTTGTTTTGTTGTGCGAAAAAAATTTATACCATGACTAATAAATTTAAGTGATCAAGTTACCTAGGATATATAGGAACAGGCTCACCATGGTTGGTATATACGGTACCTATAGTAAGTCGTTGTACATGTGGAAGTCGATCGAGCGCCCGCCGGCCGGTGTGTACGTTTGCGTCCACCTGACCACCTACCCCCTACGGTTTGCATTGGATGAACCATAACGACACTAGCTAATTACACGTCAAGTGGTTCGAGCTTAGCAGCCTATGTGGCCACTATATAAGTACGTAATATAATGCACCATGCTACAGGCATATATTACGTGCACAAAAAAAATGGACTGAGATTTATTACCTCTGTATTTCTATAGATATGTCGTACTTACTTTATTCTAACAAGTCAGTCATTTGATCACTATTTTTTTTAAAAAAATGTTAACATGTGAATTAATTATACATTGTAAAGGTATATTTTCATGGTAAGTCTAAAAAATGGAAAATTTAAGTTGTTTAGCCTTACAATTACGTTTAAAAGTTGATGATCAAATTATAGAAATATGGGATTTTCAAATTTCCAGGTGCCTGAAAAACAACATTTGTTCAGGCAACAACTCTAGAGCATCAGATGAAGATTTAATAGATCTATAAATTCACACAAAGAAATGGCAGATCAAAGGACCACCACGTTACCTGAACAAAAATCAGATTTCAGGCACCCGGGTTTTTGGAGAAGTGTAGAAATATATATTTAGCTTAGGACAAAATTTAATACATTGTACGAAAATATAGGAATATATAATAGATGAAAACACTAGATATGGATGGAGTAGCTATTGGTGTACCGTACCGTCTACATACAATCAACCAGAGATTAAGCTGAAAAGAACTACTCCTAGCTGTGGACGAGGCAGGGTACATTTCCCCTCACTGCGTCGCGCCGTCTTTACACGCCCAGAGAAAAGCGTCTGCAGATCGAGAGTCGATTTCCTTCCTCACCCATCGAGGTAGGCCGCTCGCAAGTAATTGGGACTGCAGATACTCCCGCTCCTAGCCATCGTGGTCCGTAGCATGCTGGCATCCTCTTTGCCACCTTGTCAACCAAGGACTAGCTAGATGGCAGGCCATCTTGGGTACCTTGGACGTTCTCAGCGACAGATCGAGGTATCAGATGGGGAATTCTGCAATTTGGCAACCAAGGATAGATGATCTGCTGCACCTCCAGTGATGAGTCACCGGCACCGCATGCATGTCCACGAACGTACGGTTATTAGCAGGGGGGGAAAAAGCAAAAATCTGTCTGCGATTAACACTTTTTTATTGAGAAGGATGTTCTGTATTATTTTCATTGCAAAATTAAACCATAAATTCACATTTCCAAAACTCGATGAAAAAACTCACTTAGACGACGGTCCCTGATCGATTCGACCGACGGCCGATCGAGATGAAACCATGCACCTCAAAATCTAAACAACTCGGAATGAAAAAGAAACTCAATCGACCACAACTACTCCTAGGTTAACGACGTGCGCCGCAACCAAATAATCACCGACCCTGCAGACCCTCCAAGGCTCCAACCAACCGCAGCTCTCTCCTTCCTGGTTCATTCTGTCGCATGCATATGCAGGGTATGCTGCATTTCATTCGCTTCCCCTCTCCCCTGCGACGACTGCACTCCTTTAATCCTACTCCATCTCCATGGCGTAGCAGCACTCCTTGAATGCCTCGAGGTTGTGCTGGAAGACGGGCACGAAGGCGTCGACGCTGCCGTCGCCGATGTAGGACGGCACGAGGAACAGCATCCCCTCCGTGGGGAAGTAGGACGGCATGAAGTAGGTCGGGCTGCCCGTGCCGAAGTCCAGCTCGTAGAACGGGAACGTCAGCCAGCTGTCCACCTCCACGTTCGGGCACAGCACGTCCTTGCACACGGCGCTGGGCGACAGCGCCTCCTTCTCCGCCGCGCCCGACGTCGCGAAGTCGACGAACGACCTGAAGTAGTTGCCGTCCACACGGGCCACCTCGTCGTGGATCACCTGAGCCGCGTGCTTCAGCGGCCGCCCCAGCAGGTCCACCACCGTCGCGGTCGGGAACGCCCAGAGGACCAGGTTGCCGAAGTACTCGGCGGGGAGGCCGAGGCGGTGGCGCCCGTCCACGGACAGCCTGATCTGCGACGTCTCGTCGGGGTTCAGCCCGCGGGCGCGCGTCATGGTGCGCCACAGGTGCGCCAGGATGGTCTCGAACCGGCTGAACGGCCGGCCGCGGCCTTCCGACGCCCTGGCGCGGAGCCCCGCGATGAAGTCCTTGGTGAAGTGCGCCTTATGGATCACGATGTCCTCCACCACGCTCTTGGCGTGCTTCTCGGCGGGCGACGACGGCCGGTGCCACCACTCCCTGCTGCGGTGGTCGAAGTCGACGCGGGGCGAGGCGCGCGGCTTGAAGAGCCCCGCCTGGTGGTGCACGGGGGGCAGGCCCGTGGGGAGGCCCCTGGTGGCGCGTCCCCACGCCACGAGGAAGTTGCTGGTGGCGTGGCCGTCGGCCACGACGTGGTTGGACGTGAACCCGACGGCGAGGGAGCCGCACCGGAACCGGGTCAGCTGCAGGAGCACCACCTCCTGGAGCTCCTCCTCTAGGTCTGGGTGCAGCCAGAGCAGCTCCGGGGTGGGCTTGGCGGGCGCCATGTCCACGAGGTCGGCGTCCACGGTCGCCTCCACGAAGCGCGCGCCGCGGTCGTTGAGCAGCACCGCGGGCGTGCCGTCGGGGGCCTCGCCGAGCTGCCCCGCGAACGCGCGGTACTCAGCCAGCACCGCGGCCAGCCCGCTCTCGATGGCCGCCGTGGACGGCGCCGGTGGCGGGAAGGCGTAGATGATGGCCATCTGCATCTTGTACGTCACCCTGTCGAAGATGGACAGGGTGATGTACTCATCCGCACTCGCCGCCGGCGCACCGGCACTGTTGATGTAAGCGGGCTTGACGAGCTTGGAGCTCAGCACCTTAACCTCCATTATATTGCTGTCGAAGTAGTCGAATGTAACAAATGCTGGTATGCGGTCTTTGTTTCGTGGATCGACGATCAAGCTTCTTTAATTTGCAGCAATAAGCAATGCAAGCTAAGATCGAGTTGGCAACAAGGAGAGATCAGCAAGGACTTGAGCTCGGGGTCTGCTCGTACTCCGCGTGACTCCTTGTTGCTTGCTTGCTTTGCTTGTCGCCTTGGGGTGTACATTTTGCTGCACTCGTGCCGTGCGGTTTATATAGGATCGAGTACCAAACGCGGGCTAAGAAGGGTTGGTGTGGGAGTGATGCCTCGTCCCTCGTAGTACAATGATACTCCAGTTTCAAACTTTGAACCAGCCGCTAGCTTCTCGCTCGTTAACTTCTGTGTTTGACTGTTTCAAGGATATATTCTAACAAACAACGTGCTGAATGTACGTAATACCTTGAAGTCCTAGTACTACTGTACTATAGTACTGTGACTTCTAACTACTAGTAGATGCCGAGAAGAAGCACGGGCTTGTTGCCTCCATGGATGCATTGTCATTGTCACTTACTCTTTCAGCACACTGCATGCATGCTGTGGCATGTGCGCGCGTTCAACAGTTTTGAAGTCCTCGGACCAGCTTGCCCCTCCAGCTTAGCTACTGCGGCTTTCTAGCATCATACACGCAACACGCCCCTCGCTCCTGATGCTCCAGTCGTCTAAATTTGTATTTGCTCTTTTATCCTTTTAATGAAACACGCGTGAACGGACGTGCGTGTTCTCGATCGATTAAAAAAAGGGGCCCTGCGCTGAACAGTGAATAGAACTTAGAGCAAGTATAATAATTGGCTTATAGCCAAATAAATGTTAATGTGGAGGAAAGAGAAGAGAAGAGAGAGGAGAGTTTGACTCTCATATAAGCACCAAGCTGGACACCTTTTACATGGAGGCAGTGATCTTGATGTGTTGGACTATCTAGACTGCGCGGAATGCACTCATCCTCAATGGGGAAGGAAGGAACAGAGTTGGCTGCACAAGAAACTTATTTAAAGAGTTGAGCTTACTTAAGCATAGACTAAAACAAGGACAAGAACAGCAGTTTGAGTTATGGCTGCAAAACCTGACTTTGATTGCTGCCTAGGACGTTTTTTCTTTCTTTTCTTCATTGTTTCTTTGTCTCTTTTTCCTGTTGTCTTCTGTCCCTCTCTCTTTATCTTCCTTGTAAACTGGTTCGGTTTCCTTTAAATAAACTTCACTGTAGGGGCTCCGACCCCCCCAGATCTTTTAAAAAAAACAAACTAGACACATAAGTCTAGGTAATAGTGGACTCAAGTAGTAAGCATTGTAAGGAGGAATAGAAAAGAGAAATTTTTTACAGCCAAGTAAGAGCAAGTTTAATAGATACAACCCACTTATATAGTAGTGACTTCATCATAATTAATATGTGCCCCACATGTCTCTCTTATGGCTTTCCTTAGTTCTTATGCCGAAGCTGGCTGTAAGCTTACAACCCGCTTCTCCTCTCTCTCCTCTCCTCTCTTCTCCACCTCATCATTTAGTCAGCTTACAATCTCTTATAATACTTGCTCTAAGCGATAACTTATTGTATAACTTAGCTCTAATAGTTTGGCTTATAGTTATAGCTAAGCACTTAGCTTTATTATTGAACTTGCTCTTAGAGATATATTGCATGTTTCTATATATGGTTCTCAGTGTATAACTTTTCTTCCTGTTGCACCAGCACGGCAGCACCATAGCTGTATGTATTACTGCTATGTATAACTTTTACATATATTTTGTCGCTAATACCTATACTAGGTTGTATACAAGTGGATTATTCCCTCCGTCCCAAAATATCTGTCTTTCTCACTTTCCAAAAAAAATTTAAATTAGTTTTATATAAAAAATTATTAATTATATATTATGATACATAATTGATATCATTAGATAGATCTTTTGATCTAGTATTTTAATAAAATTATTTAGAGACACAAATATTACACGTATTTTATATAAATCTAGTTAAAGTTGTGACACGAAAACCCAAAACGACAGTTAATTCGGGACGGAGGGAATATATGCTATGCGACACTGCTCATACTACTATATGGGTCTATTTGGTAGGCCGGGCTTCACCTTAAATGTTTCTCGAGAGAAGACAAAAATGATTTATCCTCAGATGCTCCGGCTCCTGTTTCTCTACTATATTCATCAAAAAAGAATTTCTTCTCCTAGAATGTTTGGTATATGGCTCCTTTGGCTTCTCCGTAGAAGTTGTTGCTTGAGCCAGGCCAAACAGGTTGTGAATGTTTTAGCAGGCGGAGTCTATAGAAAATGACAGTTGGTAACGAGTCTATAGAAAATGACAGTTGTTAACGTGGTCTGTATCATAAATTTTTTTCTAGAATTATTTGTACACAACTGATTTTTAATCCAACCATTATTTCTAGGAAAACATTGAGACACACCTAAAATCAATCAATTCTCAACAGTTTTACTAACTTTGTATAAAAATACTAACATTTCTGATAATTATTTAGTTAATCATGAACTATACTTTAATCTTATAGTACACCTATTTAGTTATAAATTTTGATAATATTTTATGTAAACTTTGTTAAATTGACAATCTAAATCTAGAATTTTATTTTCTTTTTGTAACTGAGGTATAGTAGGTACTCCTCTGTCGTCCTAGAAAGTTGAACGTCCGAGAGCAATTGAATTTTGTATCTCCATTCAAGACATCTCGCATGTATCTAGACAGGCCTATGTCCATGTTCATAGTCTCTGGAGTACCTCAGCAGCAGTTTTTTTTTTGTTTTTTTTTTCGACAGAGGGAGTAGTAGCTAGAATGATTCGTACTCGCTGGATTTCACCTAAAGCATGGCATGATGAGTTCGTCGAGTCCACGTTGACCACAGGAAGCTCAAATTAAAATTCAGTAACAAAAAGCGTTGCCTTTGATTTGGTAACAGGAATTAGTTTGCCGGCCAGGAGTTCCGGCTCCGGCCCTTTTCCTGAGTCGCGGCGGCAAAAACCAGTGATATCATTCGAAAACAAAAGCCGATCGATATCGACCGAAAGTTGCGGTCGCGGGGCAGGATATGGCCGGCTGGCCACACGTACCTTTCCACTTTCTCGATCCACAGCGAAAACTCCACGTTTGTTTGCAATTAAACTAGAAGGGGTGGTAGGCCGCCGGGTAGTGAGATACTGACATGACCAACTCTTTATGACATGCCGAATGAAATTCGATCGCTTTGTCAATATAATACGTGACACCAGATATTGAGCGTGAAAACACTGCCCCGGCCGGCGTTGATACACGCCAAGAACCACGAATGTCAATCAAGAAATCAAGAAATAATGACAGTTGATGATCGTTCTGTTCGGTTGATCGTTTTTGTAGCTAATAAATTAACTAATGTTGTTTTAAGACCGTCAATAATGTACGGACGATTTGCAAATCGACTATATATTCGTGTATATATATACTGGAATGAGAATAGTTTATTAAAAGTAGGGATACATGACCCGCTCTGTCAACATGTTTTCTTGGGGACTATATATTTGGAGAATCGGATTGCACATGATGCCAATTCTATCTTATATTTGTCCACCAAACCATGCTAGTACAAGTCTATGAATAAATTTGAGGCTTGCAGCTAATTAATCAATATTACTTATATTTGCTTTCTCATTTATATTGCACATTCAAATATTTGGCTTTGATACGCGCGTGGATCGTCGAAGTTGATCTGGAGTCACTACTGCGGTACCTCATTTACTCACTAGAAGGTAATAACATAAACAAATCTGAGCCATAGATTTTTTTTAAATTTTCAAATTAAGTAATCATTAAATTAAATAGGAAAAGAACACAATATATACCAAATCCCTTCAACATGGAAATACGCAAGCAAGTAGGGATTCCGTCTCTTTTCTGTGCACATTCCCTTTTCCAGTTTTCCGTGTGTGCATGCGACTGAAATGTTTTAATAAATTCATTACAACGGATATTTTTGTCTTAAAAGTAGTCAAAGATATCCAGTCATGTCAAAGTGTCTTAATAAGCTGAGACTTGTTCAAGCCAAATAAGCTATCACTCCTTCAGATCATGTGAACATCACCGCTCATTAGTAAAAAAAACACTAAGCAGCAGTCCATTTGCAGTAGAAATGTACTAGGGCAGAAAGCGGGGTGAAGCTTCGAAGCAAAATTTGTCAGCTGCAACTTGACTCCGGGGTAAGCCTTTCCGGAGTTCCGGTGGCCTTTTGGTGCAGCAGGTGGCTGAAGCCGCCTGTCCTGTCCATACGTTTTTCAGTCGCAGTCTTGAAAAAGGAAAAAGTCAGGTCTGCGTTGGTTGGCTGGACAATTCGAGGTGCCTGTTCATGCTCGAAGGTGGACCGGTTTGTAGTTGTGTGGTTCCTATGTCATTTCTTTCTGCGTCACCTAACGTCCCAACCGGGTCGTGTGCTACCAGACAGTCAAGTATCCCACTGTTTATTTGTCGAATTTTCTGCCTAGACCTGGATGTCGAGTGAGATACTCCGCACTGGAGTAGCTTTCGGTTGGTAGGCGATCGAAGAATATATTTTGCTGCATTTCTATATTCATTCAGTACGTACTACTACTCGTATATAGTACTTATATCTTGCTAGCCGGCCACGGCGAATATATACTCGGCATTTGCATTTTGATACTACAGTGTTTGTCTTGTATTCTTGCTTTGCTACTTGCTTAGCCGCCTCCGGCAGCTGGCGGCAGCACGTACGTACAGTAGTATGGAGTAAGTAAGATTAGCTGCGACCGACCGACCGTGGTCAGGGGTAGTTAGCTGTGGACTTTGAGGTAGAGTAGTATTTCCGAGTGTGTGAACTCACGCTGCTTTACTGACTGAGAGTAGTGCAAATTAAACCTGGTCTGGTCCATCGAGGAGTTGACTGACCGAGAGCCTGTTCCTACGAGCTTATAAATCAAAATTACTCTTACTTTTATCTTAAAATAAATCAGACTTATAAATTAATCGTAGTTATAAGGACACTCACAATGCAGACTCTATCATAGAGTCTAAACCTATTTGATCGAATAAAGCTTTGTTCTGCTCGTTTGCATGGTCCTCTGCCTCGAGTAACACGCATGCACGGAAGGTTTTAGCTATTGATGGTGATGGTACAGTACGCTAGCTCCTAGATGGAAATGGACTGTCTCTAGATGGAAATGGAATAGTTGGGTAGTCGCAATTTCCTACTCCTCCATGGAAAAAGTTCAGGACAATTAAACGATTATGTTGATCGGCCACCAGCAGCCATTTTTTTCGTTCAATCAGGTCATCGCTGGGACTGCGCGTGTTTACCCTTATTATTAGTACTCCGTAATCCGTATTATTTTATACTAAAAAAAGACTGCTGCTCTTCGGCTTCACATTGGAAATGGAGATGAAAGATAAAAATATATGAACAAGCTTTGACATTCCTGCAAGCACCGCAGTAGTCAAAGCACTCTCATTACATAAAATCCACGCGCGATATGGAGTTACATATATATTATAGAGGGCAGCCGCCAAAAAAAAAAAACAAAAAAAAAACTTATCATAGGGGTTTTGAAGTTTCCTCCAACAATTGTTGAATTAAGCAGCACGGTCCAATGTTTGAGAAAGAAACGACCGCGCGCGGGCGACACGTCGTAGTACACATGCTGATGTGTTGGGTAAGAGCAATGGCAATTAACAACGTGCATGCAACAAGCAATGGATCGGAGCATATGGCTAGCTAGTCAGAAATTTCTTTACTAAGCTAGCTACATCGTCGGTTGTTAGTCCAGAGTTCCAGACAAAGACAGAGACTTATATAGTACGTGTACTGTATTTGCGATAAATTAACAGGCCGCCGTGTCTGAATGCACGCACGCGGCCCGCCGCCGTCAGCTGTGCCCTCTCGCCACCAACTGCCGCGGTCCTGTTCCTGCTGGCTTTATTTCAGCAGCTGGCCGGCCGTTGAGCTTCTCTGTCTCCAGCCCCCAGTGTACTGGACTTGGCCCTTGGCCGGCCGTATATATGTACGTACTGCGTGCATATTGCATGTACAGTACGGTGTCTGTCCGGCAAGCAGGCCAGTCGCCGTGTCGTCGAGACGTGGGTGCGCGGTTGAGTCGTCGTCTGCTGATGCAAATGCAATTCTATTTTTCCTCACCACGCCGACGACGGCCCCGTCAAAGCTTTTGTAACGACGACCGTCTCCATGTTTGATGACGTGCATCGGAATTCCCGATCCACCACACCACACGGTCGTCGTCGCGCGCGGCCGAGATTTGGACGATGAAGACGGCGATCCCGTCTCTCTCCCTTTTTACGGGAGTTGCGATTCTTCAACGGCGATGCCTGTCCCGCGCGAGGAGCAAGCTAGGTTCTTCAATTCTTCATTCTTCGATTCTGGGCTCTTCTGGTACAACAACCTACATGAGGCCGGTCTCACACCTACTGATGTTTGGTGTTTGGTCGCATTTTCCGTCCGAGTCTCAACTGTCAACTCTCAAGCGAGCTAGGAATTTCAATGCGGCCGGCCGGCTCTTCAAAATTCACCTCGATCTGTCTTTTCCAGCTGGTCCATGCTCGAGAAGCAGGATATGGGTCCAACTCGAAGTTGTATGTGAGACCTGATGCTACTTGATTCATCGTCTAGAATGTCAACAGGACATCTAGTCAAAAAGAAATGTGTATTCATTCAGGCGACGAAAATTGTGTACATGTCGTTGTGTTTTGATTTTAAGTTACTTTTATTATTGCATATATACCACGCGTTTTTTTACGCAGACCACGCATTTATTTTTTCCGTTACAAGATCCATGCGAGCTGGGTTCGAGCTATTCTACAGTATTTTTTATTTTTTTCGGAAGAGAAGACGATTTTATTTTTTTCCGAACAGAAGACGACACTACAGCAGATCGCCTCTTCGCCGAGTGCCGCTTGCACTCGGCAAAGGCTGTGTTGCACTCGGCAAAGAGGCTCTGGCGAATCAGGAGCCGGCAAAGGCCTCTTTGCCGAGTGCCAAATCTCGGGCACTCGGCAAATGTTTAACGCCGTCGCCGGCTGAGACGCCGTCTTCTTCTCTTTTTTTTTCTTTTTTTTCTTTGCCGAGTGCAACAAATTTCTTTATATGTATCACAAAGAAAATATGTTTTTTAAAAAAAAAAACTCTTTGCCGAGTGCCACATACCAGGCACTCGACAAAACTAATATTCAAGATAATTTAATATATGCACTACTGAGGAATCAAACCTGAGATCATTTTTACCACTAGCTTTAGCTTTCGTGTGTGTGGTGTTCACTCATAAGTTAGTATGATATCCAGAGAAGGAAGAAATAGAGTAGTACTCCAAGCAGTAAAGGAAAGTGGCTTTGAAAGGTGACTTGGAACATACTGTACTACAGACAGTAGTGTGCATGTGAAGTGCCTGCTGTTGATCTGGAAGCAGGGGGGAGGGAGGCTAGCAGTAGCAGGCAGAAAGAGCTTGGTTAAGCTAAAACAAGGGAATCCGATCCAATTGTAGTACATATGTGTGTTTATACATAGTAGTACAGTATAAGGTTAACTAAATAAGGCTTGCTCATACAGTAACAGCATATGACCTATATATGTTGAGATAATGCAGATTGTTTCAATCTAAGAATGATTATGCAGATTTGTTTTCTAAGAATAATGTGACTACCAACTACTTCAGACTCACCAATACCACTACTGCCCAATATAGGATATGTAATTTTGAAGGCGGAAACCAGTTCTCTATGCAGAAAAAAATGGCAGCAATAGAAAACTAGATCAATTTACCTCTTAGAAATTTACAGTTCATGTCACATTAGAGTCTGCAGCACATATGTAAAAATTAAGTAGCACGTATAAAAAAACTAAATAAGTTACACGTACATAGTATCAACTCATATAATCACTAGCAAGCATCCGACTGATATACCCATACTACTGTCAATCATGTTCTTTCCTCTCTACTGACAATCATGTTTCCTCGCTACTTTGCACTAAATTAGTACATGCAGCAACATGGTGGACGCCGGGGATCGATCACCGTAGATGTAGCTGGGGATGGGGCTCACCAGATGGACGCCGGGGATGGGGCTCACCTTAGATGTACCAGCTGAACGAGGAGCTCCCTGGCCGCCTAGGTCGCTGACGGTAGATCTGGCCTCGCGGCTGCGGGAGGGACCGCACCACGCGTCGATCCGGGCACCAGGCTGCTGGCGTGTCGACGTGGGGCAGCAGGCCGGCTGCCGGCGTGGGGCGGGCGAGGCGGCGGCGGTCCGCCGGCCGGGCCGCCGCGGTTGGGGTGGCAGGGGAGGGGAGGGCAGCGCGACGGAGGAGAGGGGAGGAGGGCGGCGCGGCGCGGGGGAGGGGAGGGAGGGCGGCGTGGCCGAGCGGGGCGGACGCCGGAGGGCCGCGCGGGCGTCGCCGGCGCGCGCGCGGTCGGGCGGACGCGGCGCGGGCACGCGCGGGGGGCGAGCGGCGGCGGCGGCGGCGCAACGGTGCAGGGGCGGGATGGGGGCACGCGGGGGATAGGGTTTGAGGGTCACTCGGTAAAGAGAAATTTATTTTATTTTTTTGAATTTCTTTGCCGAGTGCCCTTTGGCAAATTAATTTATTTTTTTGTTTTTTTGGCTCCATTTTTTGGTGTGGTCTAAGTACATTACTATAGACTTCATTTTCAAATTTGAGACAATTTTGACATTTTTTTATATATTTTGTTTATTTTATTTGTTTCGTTGAATTTTACGGAATATTTCAAATTTGAACTGCAGGTGCATGTAATAATCGAATTTGGTTGTTCAAAAAATGATTTTCATGATATTTGGTGTATGTTGAGGCCATATCCAGGAGCTCACATCAAATCTCGAGTATCTAGTTGACGTAACATGCCGACGTACTTGTGAGAAAAGTGATTTTAAATTATATAAAATTCAAACGAAGTCCGAAAATCACGAAACTTGTCGAGACGTCATTTTATCGCATGTACAGACATAAAAAATGGAGAAGGTTTCGAGCAAATTGCAACGTCGAATGTGTAAAACTCAGACATCTCCACATGTGATCACTTGGAATAATTTGATGGAGATGTCTAGGTTTTAGGCATTCGACGTTGCAACTTACTCGAAACAATCTCAATTTTTTACCACAACCTCCACATGCAATAACATGACACCCAAACAAGTTTCGTGATTTTCAAACTTTGTTTGGATTTTATATAATTTTAAAACATTTTTTCCACAATTACCTCGTCATGTTACCTCTATAAGATGTTTGAAATTTCGTGTGGGTTCCTGGATATGGCCTCAACATATGCCAAGTATCATGAGTATCATTTTTTGAACGACAAAATTCCAGTATTCCATGTACCTGCAGTTCGAATTTGAAATATTCGAAAAAATACAACGAAATTAAAAAAATAAACTATATATAGAAAAAAAAGTGAAACTTGGCCCAAATTTGAACATGTACTTTTAAATAATGTGGGAAGTCTTTAAAAAAATATTGGATCCAAAAATATGAAAAAAAGAGAAAATTCTTTGCCGAGTGCCGTGAATGGCACTAGACAAAGAGGCCTCTTTGCCGAGTGCATTATCCTGCCACTCGGTAAAGGAAGCTCTTTGTCGAGTACCAAATTCAACGCTCGGCAATTTTTTTTTAAGTTTGACAGCGCGGTTGTTCGGGGGAGGTTTTTTTTTTTGCCGGGAGCAATTCTTCACCGAGTGCTGCACTCGGCAAAGAGGCCTCTTCGTCGAGTGCTGCTCTTTGCCGAGTGCTATGTATTCCGTGGCACTCGGCGAAGCCCTCTTCGCCGAGTGCCTGGGCTTCAACACTCGGCAAAGGAAGCTTTTTGCCGATTTTCAGCACTCGGCGAAGAACCGTTCTCCCGTAGTGCGACATTGCATCATCTAACTGATGCTAGGTCACATGCACAGAATACCTTTTCTCTTAGTAATAATTGGTCACATTTATCATCACTATCTATCCGTGAATGAACAATATTTTTATCTCAGCATAATCTTAATGAAAACGAATAGAGCCAACAATTAAACGCTATCCCGTGGACATCCATGCATGCATGCTCCGTATAGCTACCTAGCTAGCTAGCAGCATCCTCGCGGGAACATATGCAGAAATACTATAGCTGGCTAGGTTTGGTAATCCATCCGGCCACCAAACCTTGATTGGATAGACAAACAGTTCCACAAGCGTACAAATCTGACATAGTCAGTGGGAAAGATCAGACTGAACTAGCCAATCGGAGCGGCAACTTCGAACTGATTCATTAATTAACTAATTGTCGTGCACGATCATGAAACTGCGACTGAGATTATTACAGAAACGGGCCGCGTAGAAGCAGCCGGGAACGCGCCGGCGCACCTACTACCCGCTTTCTCTAAAACTGCCAACTGACATCTACATTGCTATTACTAGCATGTTCATTCTCATACGTTGTAAATAAAAATTCTCAAAAAAAGAAAACATTGATTCGGTCAATTCTAATCATCACTGTATTAAATACCCCATATCCCCATCAAACCTTCCTTCAACAATGTATAAAACTTTACTCTCTTTGTCCCGATATAGTGGACGATCTAGAGTTTAACCAGGTGCATCATTCGTTGCCTGAACGTGGACATGTGTGTTGTCTAGATGCTTGATCTCACCTCTGTACCTATAGATACTCAAAAGCAATGCCAGAACGACATTAATTGCGGGATGTACGGAGGGAGTATGTTACATAAATAATAATTTTTGTGTGGTTAAATTGAGTGCACACAACTAAATAAAACTAATTATCTTTACTCAAAATTTGTTCTAAAACTAAAAAAACACCCATAGAGGTATCTTTACTCAGTAACAGGTCTAAAACCCATGCAATATCTAACTCGCTATAGAGACATAGAGTATCTTAACCCAATACCTAGATTGATTCAAAAATCCCCATGTGCATTTCTTCGTAAATCTGCCCTCATAAATATTTTATCTACCAACTCAATTTTCACCATAATCCAGCATTTGATTGCTTCACTTCTCCATTGAGTTAATTTCAGATTAACCAACTCCTCTATTATCTTTAGGCTAGCTAGCCATTCTAATTACAAGGGAAGCACAGATGTAACTACTAGCTATGAACATAGCTTCTATGCTAATATCCATGATGATGTGGTGACAATTTGCCACTTAACTATTGCACAATATGGGTAATACACATTCATGTGTACCCTAGAGTATTGTTATTTAATCCAACATGGTAAATAATAGCAATACACAGGCTCCAAGATTACTTGCAATTTGTGTGACATAGGGATACAAACTCAACTGAAAGGGTCAGGATATGGCTGGGACTTCACGTTCTCATACATGTATTACTGAAAGCCCTAATTTGATTTTGAGTAATTGATTAAACCTTTAGTACTAACCTATTGTCTCTAAGTAATGAATTGAGATAGGTTGATACACATCAAGAGATGGAGCCAAGTGATCATTGTGATGGATGGTGAAGATCACATGTGAAGGATCAAGTGCTCCAACTTAAAAAGAAGAAAGAGAAAAACAAAAAAGTCCAAGGCAAAGGTATGATTGAAATACTTTGAGTCTTTAAGATTATTGGAATGACTTATAATTTAGAATGTGGGGGGTAGGACACTCCACAACCTTTTCAATAGACTTCGTTAGTTTCAAAAGTGTTTAGCATGGGTTGGAACGATTTCACCTAGCTCAGGGGCGGTGGAAGATGACCTAGCCCAAGCGCCTTTGGTGGGCTCGCTGGTGGGCTCACCGTCAGCGTCGTCCACCACCCCGCCCCTATCACCTCCCTTATCTGGATCTGCTCCCCTCCTCCCCTCCCCTTCCACACCGGAGTTCGTGCCATGAGCAGGAGGGCCCGGCACACCCTCCCCGGCGCCACCGGCTGCCACACCCGTCCTAGCGCCTGTGCCCTCAATCTCCTAGCGGATCATGTACTTTAATTTTCACTTTCATGTATGCGCGCGGTGAACCTTACTCAAAATCTCATATAGTGATGGGTGTATGTACTCAGTCCACAATAGAGGTTGTCCACCAACCTGTATGCAGCAAGTACATGAGTAGAAAACACATACTACTTGCATTTTGCGTGAGCCTTAATATATGCGCTCGCTTAAGTTAAAAAACAAATGTGCTCGCAACAAATTAATATGTTCAGTGTGTACTCAAGCATCGTGAGATATGTGTGTGCGTCTGTCGCTGTGGTTAGACCTGGCCATGCACGTCTCATGAGAATTGACCGGATTCTCATAATCCCGAGCAAGGCCAATGCAATGAAGCAATGTCGTCACCTAATGCGCCCTCCATCCCAAATTATAAGACATTCCAAGAATATTGAAGAGTCAAAGTATCTTAAAGTTTGACTAAATTTATATGATAATATAATAATATTTATGATGTTAACTAAATATCATTAGATTCTTTATCAACTATATTTTTACAGTATATGCCCATTTGATATCATAACTCTTCATAATTTTTTCTATAATGTTTGGTCAAATTTGAGATACTTTGACTCTATAAGATTTTTTGAATGTCTTATAATTTAGGATGGAGGGAGCACTTAAATAAAGAATATGATCCATTCCTCGTAGCCGCAAGGTAATTAAGGCAGAATGTTTCGCGGTTGGTAATTTTTAAGGCAACGGTTGGAAACAATTACACATTACTATATTCGTACTAAAAAACGTGGAGATAACACTATTGTAAAATACCATCAGAACCTCCTTGGGGATCTGCACCAATGAGCATGACGTACGGGTTTAGTTTTTTTCCCTCTGAGGCTTGAGCTTTGACTAGTACTGTACACTGGAAGAAGGAAGTGTCCAGGAATGAATTGGGCCTGGGCCCTGGGGGAAGCTTGGAAGGACGCTGCCGAGGCAGCCGCTCGGCAGCGGACCCGTCGAGCAACCTGCAAATGGACCTTTCTGAAGGGACGACTGTAATGCGCGGTCTCCTCAGTCGCGACGGCCACTCCTGCATTTTTCTCCCTCGCCTGCACCCCTCCTCTCCTTCCCCCTCCGATCCCCAACCTTTATCCAGTTGCGGATCTAAGATTTTATGGTAAGATATACCATGCAAAAAATTCTATATATAGTTCAAAAAATTTACTAATTTGATAAAAGCCATTTTCAAAACTCATACAATTATCATACTTCATAGAAAACTCGCATGATATATTATTTTCTATAATACTGATGTTGGACGAACTGCAAACCAAACTCTAATAAGTGAATAATCTAAATAACTTCTCTGGTACACATTGTGGCATCTACTTGCAGTCTTGCACTGTGCAGTGGGGTGGACAGTAGAGGAACAGCGGGGCAGGGCTGCCGGCGGTAGAACCACATAGCTAGAGGCTAGAAACCCAGATGGGGATGGAGACCGGGAGCCAAGGAGACAAATTGGACGACTCTGAAGTATTGCGGTGCTGCCTGCAGAAAGAAGATCGGTCGGGATGGCCGGTGGATTGTGGCCGGCTGGACGCATCTTGATAGGTCGCCTTGAATCTTGAGATGGACTGATCCTCGAGCAAAGCGTACGGGCTATGCCAGTTTCTGAAGCGGCCGCAAATGATGGAGCATCGGAGAAATTGGAGCGCCAGTCAGTAGGAATTTTTTTAAATAAAAATACGCTACACACTATGTGGGCTAGGGTATGCCCCGTAGGTCCACCCCTGCCTACACCACTGGTTGCCGCCGGCTCACGCCGTCCACCTTCTGCCTCCTGTCCTCCTCTAAACACATGGCGGCGCACCAGCGACGTCCTCCTTGTTCTCGTCCACATCCCGCCAAGCCCCACCACCGGCGACTCTAAAGATGGCAGCAGGGCGGGTCTGGACCCGAAACCCGCGGGTTTCAGACCCGGTGGGGGCGGGGGCGGGTTCAATTCTCGCCCCGCGGGTTTGCGGGTTCGGGGACCCGAAACGAGTCGGGACGGGGGCGGGTTTGGAGTTTCCCCCGCGGGTGCCCATGGGGACCCGGAATAACATACCAGAGGCCACAACCACCACGCCCGCTCCACTCTCCTCTTCTCTTCCCCACTGCCCCTCCCAGCTCCATCCCCTCTCTTCTTCCTAGTTGGCCAGTTCCCACTCCCAGGCCCCAACCACACGCACGGGACACACCTTCCCCTCTTCTCTCGTCTCCACTCCCAAAGTATCGCACGAGACACACTGCCAGACTGCCCTCGCTCCCCTCCGCGCCTCCGGTCGCCCCTCCGGCTCTGTAGCTTCGCCGGATGCTCGGATCCCATCGGCGCCGCGACTCCACCAGATCCCGTCGGCGCCGCGACTGCATTGGATCTCGTCGGCCTCGCACCTCCACCGGATCCCGTCGGCTCCCGCGCGCCTCCATCGGATCCCGCTGCCCCGCGCCTTCCCCGGCCCTCTGGCGGCGCACCTCCGCCAGATCCCGCAGTCCCGCGCCTCCCTGGCCCTCTGGCGGCGCGCCTCCGCCGGATCTGCCGGCCCTGTGCCTATGCCGGATCCTGCCGCCCCGCGTATCTCCCAGCCTCGTCCTCCTCATCCCTCCATGGTCACGGGTTTCGGGGAACCCGACGGATTTCGGGGACCCGGCGGTTTTGGGGGCGGGGGCAGATGCTGCCTCGTCATATGGTTCGGGTTTCGCTGTCGGGTCTCGGGTGCGGGTCCACGAGCGCTCCACCCGCCCCGAACCTGCACCGTTGCCATCTTTAGGCGACTCTGTTCGCCTTGTCGCACCATCCGCCATCCGCACCTCAACCCCGCCCTCTCATAATCTCAATGCGCCAGTGAATCTCCGGTATGACGCCCCACCGCCATCCCCGTCCAACCACTTTCTATCACCGCCGTGTCGCGACCACCGTCCCCAAAACCTCTTTTGAAGCCCGTCGGGAACATATCCCTTAACTGCATCACAGTCGGAACCCTAGCGAACCGGCCGACTTCTTCGCGTGGGCCGGATCGTGTCTTGTGATCTTGCCGAAGCGCAACCGGTTATGTGGTAAACTTTGTGTTTCTATAGACCCGCTCCTCAGCTGTCTGCTCAGCGGCTTAACATGTTTGGGACTGCTCCACAAACTCTGTTCTACAAACTCCACCGTGGAGTAGCTCCACAGAAAAATAGAGTTTGTGAAGTACCTATTTAGGTGCTCTTACAACTCCACTTTTTTTCTGGAGTTATGTCCGTGAAACTGAAACCGTTTGACTAAAAAATATAGAACAGAGTTGAAAAACATAGAGCGAAGCAGTCCTAAACAACCCATAAAGTCTGTAAGACTGCAACCTCAAGCCTCTCCACCTACCCCACCCCGCACCCAGCACCTGCGCCGCATCGCACCTGTACCTGTGCGGCTTTGCGGTAGGCCAGGGAGCCGCGTGCGATGTCGTTGTGTGGTCGATTCTGACCGGGCAGCACACCAAACCACATCGTCCGCCCGCTCAGCCTCTCTCTGACTTCCGGTTCGGCCTCCCCCTACCCCCACGACCTATATAGGGCGCTCGGCTCATGCCGAGCAAGCCGCGCACACACCAAGAGACGCGTCTCACCAAACGACCTTCTCGCCTCACGCTTGCTTGGCGTCACTTGCCAGATCCGTTGCATCGATCGGTCATCGCCACTCTAGCTCGGTGAGTTCCATTCATTGAGCAAATAAGGCATGCAATAAACTGGCAAACAACACACAATAATCAGTCTAAAATGCATGCGTCCTCGACTCAGCATCCGATACTTGCATTGGTGCATGCATGCCATGTGAAGAAATTTTTGTTCTTCCTGTTTTGAAGGAAGACGTAAGGTGTTTGCACGGAAAAAAGTTTGGTGAGGACCATCCCTACCATAACATGGTAGGGATTGTTTGACTTACATATGGGTCATCGTGTTATAATAATCACACTTATGTCCATCGTGTTTGTCACATGGTCCACCCGTCAGCTACATATCCCCACCGTGTTGTGGTGAGGACCATCCCTACCAAATTTGTTTCCGTTTGCACCCCTACTACAAATTTTTCTTCTTTTTTCCTTTTATTATATATTACTTTCTCCATCCAAAATTATAAGACATTTGATTTTTTTTTGTCTTAAATTTGCCCACTTATCTTATTTAAAAAATTGTATAAAATATCATTTTTTTTATCTCAGTCTATTTTATTAATTTTTTTTTAAGAATGACTTAATTTGACTATGTTTATATAAACTTTTTAAATAAAAAGAGTGGTTCAACTTGGTGTTAAAAATAATAAACTTGTTCTAATTTGGGATGGTGGAAGTATTTATATATAGATAATAGAGTTTTTCTAACACTACCAGACGCAAGTGACCCATCATCAGATAAAGGAAGCTGCTGCAGCGTTTACATCGTCATCGTTTACTAACGTTCTCCTTTTTCTTTCTCTTCCATATCTTGGTTTTCAGGCAACAGGAGCTCTCCCTCAAACTGTCAAACAAGCTCGAACACGCTGCTTGCTCATTCATCGCGCTCGTCCGTCGTCACCAACTCACCATGGTTGGAAGCAGCCCCCTGCAGGCCGTGCTGGCAGCGCCCGGCGTCAAGGACAGGAAGGTACTCGCGTTCCAGCGCGACACCCTCAAGGACAAGGACGCCGTCTCCGGCCTCGTCCACTCCATTCTCGCCTCCACCAGCCCGGTCCAGCGCAGCGCCTTCTACGTCTTTGACCTCGCCAAGGTGGTCGACCTCTTCAGGGCGTGGCGCCGAGCGCTGCCGGACGCGCGCCCCTGCTACGCCGTCAAGTGCAACCCGGACCCGGCGCTCCTCGGCGCGCTCGCCGCGCTCGGCGCGGGCTTCGACTGCGCTAGCCGCGCCGAGATCGAGGCCGTGCTGGCGCTCGGCGTCCGGCCACGGGACATTGTGTACGCCAACCCCTGCAAGCCCGAGGCGCACCTCGAGTACGCCGCGGAGGTCGGCGTCAACCTCACCACGTACGACTCCGAGGAGGAGGTGGCGAAAGTGAGGCGCTGCCACCCGGGCTGCGAGCTCCTGCTCCGCATCAAGGGCCCCGACGGCGGCGACGCCAGGGTCGACCTCGGGACCAAGTACGGCGCGCACGCCGACGAGGTCGTGCCGCTCCTGCGCGCCGCCCAGCGCGCGGGGCTCAGCGTGGCCGGCGTCTCCTTCCACGTCGGCAGCGGCGCGTCCAACCTCGGCGTGTACCGCGGGGCCGTTCAGGCCGCGCGCGCCGCGTTCGACGCCGCCGCTGCCCTGGGGATGCCGCCCATGCGCGTCCTCGACATCGGCGGCGGGTTCGTGTCCGGCCCCACTTTCGACGACGCCGCCGCGGTGGTCAACGACGCGCTCGCTCAGCACTTCGGCGACCTGCCGTGCGTGGAGGTGATCGGCGAGCCCGGCCGGTACTTCGCCGAGACCGCCTTCACGCTCGCCGCGCGCGTCATCGGGAAACGCACGCGTGGAGAGTTGCGCGAGTATTGGATCGACGACGGCCTCTATGGCTCTCTCAACTGCATCATCATGGACCACTACGTGCCGACCCCGAGGCCGCTCGCCGGGCCGCGCCCGGGCGAGCAAACCTACACTTCCACGGTATTTGGCCCGACGTGCGACTCTCTTGACACGGTGGTCACCGGGTACCAGCTGCCAGAGATGAGCGTGGGCGACTGGCTCGTCTTCGACGACATGGGCGCCTACACCACCGGAGCCGGCTCCAACTTCAACGGCTACGCGACGTCAGACATAAAGATTTACGTAGCCTACTCCAGCTGATCGAGTGTGCGGACATACGTCGAAGACGTCGGGCCGGGCCTAATATCCTCTCTCTCTCTCTTTCTTTCTTGACTCTTCTTTTTTTGGGGACAGACTTGTATTGTCTTTCGATAAGTTGTTATTTCAATGTACTTGGTTCTATATGAGTTGCCATGTATCGTCGATTGCCACAAATTTTTATTTTCATTTACCTTTATGAAATTTGCTATTTATTTGTCGCATGTTTTTTTTGTGTGTTTGGACCTGTCAAAATGTGAGCTGTTCGACATACTTCAAGATTCATGTGGCGTTTTCAGGTGCAGACTCCCATAGCGGATTCTAAATCCGTCATCCGAAATCCGGTAGCCTTTTTTTTAAAAAAAAAAATCTGGCGCCCATATTTTTTTCCTTAGGCCAGTCTTAATGGGAATTTCATGTCCTAGTTTTCAACATGTGAATATTTTAGAAACAGTGCTTAGTAGTTCTGTTCCCATGAAACTATCTCTATTTGGAAACAGTGCTTAGTAATTCTGTTCCCATGAAACTATCTCTATTCCCATAAAACTTTCACTGTTTGTCTCTTTATCAATATACGTTCACACATTAGCATAAATTTACAGTAGTCTAGCAAAATTAGATTTACAAATTTTAGACAACTATGTAAGTAGAGACTGGGATAATATAGTCAAACAAGTTTGAGGATTTAAACGAGCGATTTATTAGTTTAGGGACTGAGATGCCACAAATGAGCAAGTTCGAGGATCCTAAATAATCGATTTATGAGTTCAGTGATTGGAATAACATAGCCGAACAAGGTTGAAGACCACCTGTGGACTCTACTCTTACATTTATATCGTTTTATATACAATACTAGCAAATAAAATATATACATGCGTTGCTACGAGATCATCATGCTTTTGAATTCTTCTTTGGTATTGAACTCCATGCCGTGCCAAGAGATATTCCGCTCTAACTTATTATGTACGGGTAGGCACCGGAGATAGTGGCGAACTATATGAATGCTCTTAGCTTTCAAATTGGACTCATACCATATCACTACTACAGATTTCAACATCACTGCCGGCCCATCACTGCTGGGTCTGGCAAAACCGACAGTGATTAATCTTTACTGCCGGTTCGTGGCTGGAAAAATCAGTGCAACGTCTCTGCCCTTTCAGCGCCGGTTACAGCCACGAACCGACAGTGAAGCTCCTAATCACTGTCGGTTCATGGCTGAAACCGGCAGTGTGAAGAATCATTGCCTTAGTTGGTTTCGGTGATTAACGATAATTAGAGATTATTATGACTAACGTGTGTTTTGCAGAGGCTATGCGTAGCTTAGCCATAGTGATCAACAAGAATGGGCATTTATGGTCATCACTTAGCCCCCAAGATGGATATCGTTTCGGATTTCAAGGAGACATGATGAAGACCCTAGAATGATAGGCTAAGTGTCATAAGGTGATGAAGGACACTTAGAAATAGATGAAGCTTCTCTTTTATCTTTGACCGTACTATTAAGAGGGGTTGAGACTAGTAGCTTGACTTAGGAAAGCTTCATGACTTAGGTGTGGTGCACACTTGACTTCCTTAGCTCTAAGCAAGCCTATGGTGACCGTAGCCTAGAACAACTTCCATTTTCATCGCGACGAAAAACGAAGTTGTTAGAACTGTTTTCTGGGCGTCGGACGCTCCTGACGGAGGCGTCGGACCCTCCTGACGGAGGCGTCGGACGCTGTCCGTCGCGTCGGACAAAGGCGTCGGACGCTGGGTGGTTGAGTCCACAGCGTCCGTCGACCTTCCAGTGGAGATGTTTTCTGGCTAAGTTTTTCAGGGTCCGTCGGACGCTGTCCGTCGGTAGGCGTCGGACGCTTGGAAGAGCGTCCGTCGACCTTCCAGAGAGGGTGTTTTTCAGCCCGAGCCAGAGTGCAGCGTCGGACGCTGAGATGAGCGTCCGTCGCCCCTGTGACGGAGCGTCCGTCGCTGGGAAAAGTGTGTCAGAACTAGCCGTTGGGCAGGGCGTCAGAGCGTCCGTCGCCTAGGCGTCGGAGCGTCCGTCGCCCAAACTATGAACAGAACTAGCCGTTGGGGCATGCGACGGACCATCCGTCGCCTAATCGACAGAGCGTCCGTCGCCAACTTAAGTTGCCAGCCCGAGGCAGTTTTCTGAGGGGTTATTTATAGCCCCTCCCACTTCTCTCCCACCTTGCCTTTGCTCATTTGAGTTGCTGAGTTTGTTGAGAAGGTTGGGAAGAGAGCAAGAGCCCTAGAGAGAGAGAGAGTGATTCGCGAATCCATCCATCCTCTCCTCTAGTTCATCCAAGAGTTCAAGTGTGCATCCTCTAGTTGTGAAGCTTGAGTGAGTCAAACGAAGATCGAGGCTTGTTACTCTTGGTGATCGACATCACCTAGACGGTCCGGTGGTGCTCAAAGGAAGGTGATCGCCGGAGGATTGTCGGCGACCCTTCTTCATCGACGTTGTGATCGGTTGTGGGCGATTCACCGAGCCGGAGTGGCGAAGAATCAGCCCGTAGAGAGCACTCATCCCTTGCGCGGAGTTGAGGGGGAGCTATACCTTGCGAGGTGCTCCAACGAGGACTAGGGGGGAGTGTCGACTCCTCGATACCTCGGCAAAACATCGTTGTATCAAGCATCTCTTTCCCTAGTTCTTTATTACCGCATTACTTTCCGCACTTGTCTTTCAATTCATACTAGAATTGTGTAGGAAGTTTTCGCTTTCTATTGACTTGCTATCGCTTTCTAGCGAGGACACACAAGCGGTAGGCACTAGGGGGTTAATTGGCTCTTTATAGGTTTAATTTTTGTTTAGAAATTAAAAAGAGTACAATTCACCCCTCCCTCTTGGGCATCTTGATCCTTTCACAGTGATAGCCTGGACATTTTCACTGCGGGTTCCAGCCATGAACCGGCAGTGATTAGGAGCTTCACTGCCGGTTCCAGCCACGAACCGTAACTGATGTAACTGTACACTGATTTTTTTAATTTTTGTAAATGACTTCAGATGGAAAAAACTTTCTACATGAAAGTTGTAGATCTCGAAAAGTTATGGAATTTTGTAGTTGACAACTTTTTTATTTGAAATCATCTTGTCATCGAAAAATACGTTCGAATGTGTCAAATTTGAAATTCAAAATTTTGTAAACGACCTCGGATGGAAAAACTTGCTACATAAAAGTTGTATATCTCGAAAAGTTATGAAACTTTGTAGTTTACAACTTTTTTATTTGAATTCGTTTAGTGGCTCAAACAATCAATTTACACTCGGGTTAGTATAGAATATGAGGAAGTAAAACGGAATCTAGACACAAGTGAGTCATGGGTGGAGTGGTAGAGGAGGTACCGCGCGAGGTTGAGGTCAACCTCGCGTGTTAGCGAAAAAATGTGCGACTTCGACGGAGACGGGCGGGCGGCTCAGAATTTAATTCTTTTTTTTTCTATTTTTAAAAACACGATTTCTGGACACCAACATCACTGTCGGTTCGTAACGAACCGGCAGTGATGTGATCACCTCATCACTGCCGAAGTGGTTGTGCCGGTTCAAAATCTGGCAGTGATGGGGGATTTTGAACCGGCACTGATTAGGCTTTGTGTAGTAGCGTATACTTCCATTTTGAAATCGTTAGTGATCCGAGTTTTTTTTATATATATAGTTTTATCACGTACTCCTTCCGCTCTGAAAGAATAGATTTCTAGGTTTGTCCTAAGCCAATTATTTTGAGCTTTGACCAAATTTATAGAATAAAACATTAAAAGTTATGATATCAAACTAGTATCATTAGATTTATCTAAGAACATATTTTTACATGATACTCATTTTAAGTCATAGATGTTGTTATATTTCTCTATAAAGATAGTCAAAGTTAAAAAAGTTTGACCGACACGGATTCTATGAATTGATTCTTTCGAGGGAGTATGTACATATAATGTATATTTAGGTTGGTAGAAAAACCCGTGTATGTATAAAAACAAAAGAGTTAATTGCATCGTAGATCCATTAATTTTTCGCGGTGTGTCATCCTAATCCATCAACTTTCAAACTGTATTTTTAGGATATTAACTTTTTGTGATGTATCATCGAGGTCTATCAACTTTCAAACTGCATTTATACATTCATTCACTTTTGATGATGTGTGATCCAACCTTATCAATTTTCAAATTACATTTTTAGGTCCCTAAATTTTTTAACTGGTTCATACTCTTCGTTTAGCGAATAGATCTGACATTGCAGGCTAAAAAGGTAGTCACTGTGGAGTAGAAATGTATAAAAATGCAATAACTACCTAGGGGAGGAAAAGGCGAGACACTAAATAGGAACCGAGAGGAGGACGCGGCCGAAATCTTCCGCGTGCGCGTGTAGGAATCGTGGGCATAGTTCTCGATACCGGCAAAAAATCGGCAAAAACCGTTTAATACCGGTCATATCAGTTCAGACCAGTATCAGATATTTTTTTAAAAAAATTTAATAGAAATTTAGCCAAATTCTAAAATGTTTCGGTCGAAAAAACCGGCCAAAAATCGGCCTATTGGTTTTACTGGCCTATATTTTTAGTTTCGCCGAAATCTAAAACCTGATGGTGGGCAAGCAAGTCGCTAACGAATTCTCGAGATACTATTGGAATCTTACGTTCGCGCATGAAGGGATGGTGTGCGCAAGCAAGTCGCTAGCGAATTCTCCAGATAGCCAGCGTCCGCAAAAATGACATAGTACATCCGTTGGAGATATAATTTTTTTCTAATACTAATCACATTAGCTTTACAAATTAATTTGATCAGTTTTTACGGGAGCGCACTCTTCGCGTTTTTTAGAGATGCTCTAACCGTTCCCTAAGACGTCCTCCGTCCTTCCAGAATTCTTCTCAAGAACCCCCATCCCTGCTTAGATCGAGCCCCGACCGACCATTCTCGCTCCTCGTTCCTCTTCCCCTTCCAGTTCTCACCCTCGTCGCGTGCGTAGCTGTCTGTGGTGCCCATGGCCAGGGACAGTGTGGGACTCGCCTTGGTGGTTGGTGCTCCTCATCGCAGGGCACAGTAGCCTCCTTCTAGCTGACTCCGTGCCAAAGCACCACGGCAGCCCGCGGCTCCATGCTCGGAGACCTCACGGCTCGGTTCCCCGACAGCCCTGCGGCGCACGCGGACCGGCGGACACAGATCTGACTTTCCTCTGTAAAATCGCAACGTAACTTTTTTTCCATCTCGACCGTCCAAATCAGATCCAATAGATATCCTTCATCTCAGCTTTAGGGGGCCATCCGTCAGTGGACCATCTTCTGCACGGACCTGGCAGGTGGCGGGTCGTCCCAGCCACCGGTGCCGCTCGCCTGTCCTGCTGCGCCGGTGGGGGCGATCTGCGCGTGGCTGTGGGGATCGCGTCCCCGCGGTGGCGGCCCTTGGCCGGAGTGCAGGCGCGCTCGATCAACCAGGGGCGTGTCCTGTCCCCGCGGCGCTCAGCCGGAGCGCGCCCCATGGCGGCGGCGCGCGGCAGGGGCGCGTCCGCGTGGAGACGAGAACCAAGGATGCGGGCTTGACGACGCCGATGACGCTCGCCGGGGCGCGTCCCCATGGCAGCGGCGCGTCGATGATGGCGAGGACGTACACACGCTCCACGCTATTCTCCTCCGCGACGAGCAGGCGACGCAGCTCGTTCTTCGGCACCCGGAGGCAGCGCGGTTCGATGTACTGGACCTTGCGCACGAGCCATTAGTATGGCGCATCGGTGATCCCAGGAACGCGCAGTCCGGCTCCTCGCAGGTGCGGACTGCACGGCGCGTGCGCGCACGCGGCGGCGTCCATGTCGAGGCAAGGCGTCTCCGTCGCCGTCGCACGACGTTCAGCAACTCCGGCTCTTGGCTGTTGTCTCACCAGAAAGAACGCTGCGTCGCCATCAGATACCACGTCCATGGAGCGAGCCCGCGCTGCAGGTGAACTTGATTTGAACCTGTAGTCGAGCTTCCAATTCCGCTCGTGCCTGCCAGCGCTGCCCGGCTCCCCGACATCCCCGTGGCGCCGCTCCTTCGCCGGCACAGGGAAGAAGAACAAGTCTCGTTGAAAGGCAAAGAGTGGCTGACAGATGGTCCCCCAAGCTGAGAGCAAGGATAGCCTTTAGATCTGATTTGGAGAGTAGAGATGGAGAGAAAGTTACATTGTGACTTCAATCTCAATCCCGGACCGGCAGCCCCGTGCCCTCGTGGCTCCTCGGCCTCTACTAGCGTCTCTCGCGGCGAGGCTTGCAACCAAAGGCACACTGGTAGCGTTTGGTTGGGAGTTAGGATGGAGTAGGATGACTCCATTTCTGATTTCTGGAACGGGGCGACTTCATTTTGTGTTTGGCTGAGAAGGGATGTGATCGACCTCTTTTGTGTATGGTTGAAGGGATAAATAAGAATGAGATGGATGGTGAATTTGACGCCGTTAGCTATTGTTTAGTATAAACAAGATTGTATTGTTACCGGAGTTCAACAAAGCTGGATTTGCTATTTTATAATTTTTCTACTCATTACTATGCATTTAAGAAATTTCAGCTTATTTTCTATAAAAAAGAAAATGCCAACAGAAAAAGAGAAAACTATTTTTCACCGGGGACCCTGGGGTGAACTAAACTGCAGCCTAAAGCTACTGTGCAACACTATTCATGTGAGTCACATGATTTGCATCTAGAACCCTGGATTAACACTGGATTTTGGCACGCCTAGGAAGATAACAGGTGGGCCAATGCACAGTAAATTTGCAGAGGCAAATGTTCGGAGCGTTCGGCAAGTAATCGTGCGGTCGGCTAATTTCCAAAGATTCGGCAAATGATCGTGCGGTCGGTTATTCTGAGGAAGTGCGGTTTTCCTTTGAAGAAGCGACAAAAGCGGCAAGCAAAAACCGATCGGGTAACGAAGATCGCGACAATTAAGGCAATAAAGACTCCGAAGGAAATGGAAGTTAAAGATGTCATATTTTCCTTTGATAGTTTTATAGTCGTATCCTTTTAGGACTCATGTCATGACCAGGTTATAAATATGAACCCTTGGTCATTGTAAAAATTGTTCACAACCAATACAATACAACCGGCCTCGTGCCAATTTTGAGTCCTTTGTCGTATCGTCGAGTTCTTCGAGAGGAACCATCGATCCGTCGACCTCCGTAAGTTCCGACAACCTTGTTATCATGTCTAGTATCATGCGGTGGATTTAGATGTTGATGCAAGTAGTCTTGTTTGTTTTCAATGATCGTGCGACGGATCCTTGCTTGACAATCAAGAAGTCTTCGCTTATGTTTTGTGTATGAGTAGATACCGTGCGGCAGGTGCTTGCTCGATATGCCTATCAAAAGCAAGATAGTTACCGGCTCTATTAGATTTGGCAAGATCTAGTAGATTCATTAAGTTACTACGTGTTGCATGTTTATATATATTTTATATATTTGTAACACTCTTTTGTCCAATCTAAATTGATACGGTTCGGCTTCATCTTTTCTCATAGATTTATCTATGCTTTTGTAATTGCTTATATCCATAAATAGATCTTATATTCATAATAGCCGAATTGGGTTCATCTAGATTATTACGTGTTGCGGGTTCATGCATGTTAACTACGTTTGAGCTTTTATAAAGTTAGGTGTCGTGCGACGGATACAAGCTTTAGATTAGTTTGATCGTGTTTGCTTACGTGTTCCTTCATCATGGACCCCAATTCGGTTGGATAGTCGAGTTGGTTATGCTTTAATTCATAATTAATGATGATTCGTTCATACGTACTTTCTCATGCATGCATGTTTGGCAATCAACTCTTTACGTACTCATTGTTTGTTTTAGCCGAATGATCTATAAAACTTGTTGACAGATAACTTCTATAGCTGTATGTCGTTGTAAGTGGCTTCAGGGTCATATATATGGAACTGTCTGGTCTCACCCGACATGTTCCAGTTTTGTATTTAATAATTTTATCCCTTGTTAGTTTCAGGTTAAACTGACTAGCACGTCTCTGGATTTCAAATCACCCGGGCACCCGTTTGAAGTCACGCTTTCCGTCTTGCTGTGTGTGAGGCACAATGCGTCACATTTTGTGTCAATAATTCCCTAATCTATTTTTACCCTTCTTCATCCTACCGACTGAGCAGAAACAGAGGCCGCTTGGAGAGATCCATGCTGTGAGGCTACGCCCGTGCCAGGGATCTCCGTGCGGATGTCGGGGGGAGTTCATGTGTGGTGCTCCGCAGCGGCATCGACAACTTGCCCACACACGGCTATCTCCGATAACTCCAGCCCCACAGAGAAGGAATGCACGGCGAGAGAGAGAAGCACAACGAGGAAGAAACAAAGAAACACGACGAACACGGCGTGAAGGTGGGACGGCCCCCGCTCTTTTGCGGGGATGAGTTTGGCCCCAGATTCTACCGAATATTCCAACGGGGACGTACTTGCCTCTTAACCAAACACCAGAAAAACGGGTCCGTCCCATCCTTATCCCACTTGCCTCTTAAATAGTGTGTTTAGTTGGAAATCGAGGTGGAATGGGACGGTCCTGACTCTGTTTTACAGGACGGGATGATTCCATTTTCTGTTTGGTTAGAGAGGGATGAGACTAATCTGTTTTTTGTTTGGTAGGAAGACCTCAAAAATGGGATGACTAACTGACAGGTGGGACCTAGTTTTTTTTTTTCCTTTTTCTCTCCTCATCTCTTTTCCCGTATCTTTCCCCAACCGCACGGAGGCTGACCGCGCGTGACCCGCTCGCGCGTCCTCCGCCTCCTTCCCCGGCGAGCTCGTCGCAGAGCGGCGGCGGCGGCGGACGCCGGGACTCCTCCACCTCTTCTCCGCGCGAGCTCGTTCGCTTGCTCGCGAGGCAGGCCGAGCGGAGCTGGGGTCGAAGCGAGGTAGCGCGGCGGCGGGTCGGAGCGGAGTTGGGGCCGGAGCGGGCTGGTGCGGCGACGGTGAGGGCGGACCTCGCTCGTGCAGCGACGGATCGCAGCGGAGTTGGGGCTGGAGCGAGCTCGTGCGGCGGCTGTGCAGGCGGAGCGAGCTCGTGCGGCGACAAGCCGGAGCGGAGTTCGGCCGCTCGTTCAGGGGCGGAGCAGGCCGGAGTGAGCTCGTCCGCAGGCCTGCGCTCTTCCCCTCTCCTTCGGTGCAATGAGCCACTCATCCCACCTGGGCCATCCCCGTCCGTGAAAATTTTGAGGACAGGATCGGCTCCTTTTTCATGGGAATATTCGCATGTGGGATGTTCTGGCTCTCGGTGGACTCCCAACCAAACGCCGCCCATCCCAGGTTCGTCCCGTCCCGTCCCACCTCAACCCTGCAACCAAACGCATATAACAAAGTAACGAGGCGGCGGTGGTGTCGCACAGGAGGCGAGGCAAGGGAGCGGCTGCTGCCACTGGTGGGTTGGGCCGAAACCTTGTTGCCGGGTGCGGGACAGCGGGCGCCTGAGTAGGCTGGTGGTGCTGGGCCGCGGAGGAAGCGGGCTGTTGGAGCTGGCGCTAGCTGTTGGACTGCCGAAGAGTGCGCTCGTGGTGAGGAGGGCCGGAGCGGGTGCAGATGGGCTGCGGTACCAGCAGGCCGAAGGCTAGCACAGGCCGAAACAAAAGAGAGAGAGAGAAAAAAAAAAATCCTTCGGACCTCCCTCAGCTATTGTCACAGTCCGATTTACCTCATTCAACCAGAAAATCAGATGTTTGTGCTCCTCGAACTATAGAAACCAACCATCTGATGTTTGTGCTCCCCTCAGCCGAAGATTTTGTACTCTCATTAATTTATTTAATTTATGAAAGTATGTTTTCCTAAACTAACTTTCAAATCTATTATTTAAATTAGCAAAAAAAGATTTTAGAACATTGATAAAACCATAGATTTAATTGTATTTCCTATTCACATCCCAAAATCCAATTCTTTTAACAATTTAAGGAAGAGATGACCAAATCCATAAAATATAACTTATTAGGTGTACAAATTAGGCTCTTTACCAAAAACTGTATCCATGCATGCTATTTTGATATGATGAACACACTCCCCCTGGCTGGAGGGTTCCTGATTTCTACAAGTTTGGCACGGAAGAAAGTAAAACCACAATGGAGCACATTAGTTTATATATTGGGCAATTGAGTGAGGCTATATGGAAGCAGTTAGATTACACTTGTTTCCTTTATCTCTTAATGGAATTGCTTTTTATGGTTTGATCCTTGCAAGCTAATACTATTTATCCATGGATCAATTAGAGCAAAAGTTTCATAAACACTTTGAAAGCTCTAAGTTTAGTTTTATGGAGCAAGCTCACACTTAGAAGAGAAGAAGGGATGAAAGCAAGTTTGAAGGCAAAGGCATATACTAGGGGTTGTCATTTCATTGGCGTGACACAATAGAGGGTGTGATCGAGTCAAAACGGTTATATAAGTGCAACTAATTGTGAACAAACTTTGCATATGTATTGGACCTAGTGATGTGGTCAGATGCAAGTGAAAAATGTTTTTTTTTTAAAAAGCTAACTTAGTGTCTAAGGTGAAAATGTTCATGTTAACCTATGTTTACTTGGCATACCCTTGTAGCTTCGCCTCTGATTTACAAGGAGGATTATAGAGTCCGACACTAACTCTATTCTAAATTAAATACTACTAAATATAACTTATAATTCTAGCTAATTAAAGTCGTACATAGTATTCCCCACATGTTTGACCAGCTACACCGACGAAACCGGAGCCACATGAAACCCGTCCAAGCATCTTGTTCTCCCAGGTCCTATAGCCCCCTCCTATATAAACAGCACGGCACGAGTGCACCACCCAAGGGGTCAAGCAAGCAACACTAACGCAGTACAAGACCACGAGCTTATTAGGCAAAATCCTTGCACTGCTCCCTTGTTGTTGCGAACTGTTAGCTTGCTTGGTGCAAAGCTTTCTCGATTCGGGAAAGAACGACCGCACCGGCAGCTCGCCAGCAATGGAAGTCAAGGTGCTGAGCTCCAAGCTCGTGAAACCCGCTTTTACTGCCGGCGCGGCGCCCCAGCCGACTGGTGCGGATGAGTACATCCCCCTGTCCGTGTTCGACAGGGTGACGTATCAGATGCAGATGGCCATCATCTACGCTTTCCCGCCGCCGGCCCCGTCCACGGCTGCCATCAAGAAGGGCCTCGCCGCGGTGCTGGCCGAGTACCGCACCTTCGCGGGGCAGCTCGGCGAGGCCCCCGACGGCACCCCCGCGGTGCTGCTCAACGACCACGGCGCGCGCGTCGTGGAGGCGACCGTGGACGCCAACTTCGCGGACCTGGCGCTCGCCAAGCCCACCCCGGAGCTGCTGCTCCTGCACCCAGACATAGAGCGCGAGCTCGAGGAGATGGTGCTCCTGCAGCTGACCCGGTTCCGGTGCGGCTCCCTGGCCGTCGGGTTCACGTCCAACCACGCCGTGGCCGACGGCCACGCCACCAGCAACTTCCTCGTGGCGTGGGGACGCGCCACCAGAGGCCTCCCCACGGGCCTGTCCCCCGTGTACCACCAGGCGGGGCTCTTCAAGCCGCGCGCCTCGCCCCGCGTCGACTTCGACCACCGCAGCCGGGAGTGGCACCGGCCGTCGCCCGCCGAGAAGCACGACGAGCACGGCAAGAGCGTGGTTGAGGACATCGTGATCCACAAGGCGCACCTCACCAAGGAGTTCATCGCGGGGCTCCGCGCCAAGGCGTCGGAAGGCCGCGGCCGGCCGTTCAGCCGGGTCGAGACCATCCTGGCACACCTGTGGCGCACCCTGACGCGCGCCCGCGGGCTGAGCCCCGACGAGACCTCGCAGATCCGGCTGTCCGTGGACGGACGCTACCGCCTTGGCCTGCCCGCAGAGTACGGCTGCAACCTGGTCCTCTGGGCGTTCCCGACCGCGACGGTGGCGGACCTGCTGGGGCGGCCGCTGAAGCACGCGGCGCAGGTGATCCACGACGAGGTGGCCCGCGTGGACGGCAACTACTTCAGGTCGTTCATCGACTTCGCGACGTCGGGCGCCGTGGAGAGGGAGGGGCTGGCGCGCAGCGCCGTCTGCAAGGACGTGCTTTCCCCCAACATATCGGTGGACAGCTGGCTGACGTTCCCGTTCTGCGAGCTGGACTTCGGCACTGGCAGCCCGACCTACTTCATGCCTTCCTACTACCCTAGTGAGGGGACGCTGTACCTGGTGCCGTCCTACACCGGCGACGACAGCGTCGATGCCTTCGTGCCCGTCTTCAAGCACAACCTCGAGGCCTTTAAGGAGTGTTGGTACGCCATGGAGTAGGATGCCAAACGATTTTTTGGAGGCGTGCTCTCTTTTTTTTCTAGATACGGTTGGATCAATGATTACCTCTACAAATAATTTTAATTTTAGAGATGGACACAAGCTCTAGAAATCGATCGATTTCTAGATATGATTGCTGAAATATCCTTCATTTCAGCGGTAGTCAGTGTTATCAGCCCCCTCTAAAAATACTATTTCTAAGAGTGCTTGGTATTACATACTACATTTACAAAATGCTACGGACAATGCTACGATACTATCCTTGTTACGAGGCAATGATGCCTCACATAAATCTGAGGCATAACCTTTAGCAATCTAAAATACGTTACATGCTAACACATTACAAAAATAGAGTATGCTAATTATACTAACTCGATTAACACTATATTAATATAGAGAGGACCTTCTAATAAAACATATAGCTACAGTAAAGTTTTATGCACATGGAGTTTCATGGGCGTGTTGGTGCATATACGTTGGCCACGTACATACGCACGTTAGTTTGTGTGACTAAGTTACAAGTGATTAAAAATAGTTAGTTTGTTCTAATTAGATTATTATATTATATCTAAAGTTGCAAAAATAAAAACTTCACCATATCTAATAGATCATATATGCATTAATTAGATTAAAAAAGATTTTTATATCTATTTTTTTATTTCACATATTACCTCTTAGAAAGTAATATAAGATTGTAATTATGTGATCTAATTAAATGAACAAATTACAATTATTTGTGAGTACCATAGCAAAGTCCAAAGTTATTTCCATAGGACAGAAACTACCAACGTGGCTATAAATTAATTCCAATCACGGTGGGTAATATGTGACCATCAGCCCCTAAAAATAGATGTTGCACACAAAAAATCATAACATTAAAATCAATCCAAACAAAGATGAACTTTATATCAAATTTGTAAAGCTCGATGAGACTAAAAACTTTATAGTGGATGTATTTTTTGTGGAGACTGTTTAGTGGTCTAATTTTTACATTTTAAGTTAGTTTCTTAGACAACCTCGGATGAAGGCTCACCCTGTATAAAAGTTATAGCGCTTGGCGAGAGTTAGAACTTTATGGTAAAATTAAACCTTTTGTTTGAAATCGTTGAGAGGCAAAAACATTAAGTCAAAAAATCATAAAAGTTAATGCAAAAGTACAGAATCTTATGTTTGGTCGTAATTGATCCTATGACATTGTGGTATGAAGAATTCGTACAAAGCAAGAGCCCACATCTTCAAATTTTAGAGATGGTCACGTTTTCTACCTACTCTACAAGTCAGATTTAATTTGAGTAAAAATCACATCCGTGGTGTAGAAGGAGAGGTGAATGCAGCATCATGCATTGGACGGATGAATCAGGAGCGCAGATGTTTTTTTTTTTCAAAAAAGTTACTGTAGTTATTTTATGTGTATTTTTCATAGTAGCGAAAATGTGTAGTTTTAAAAAAAAACAACTTAAAATAGATTTTAATGACTATTATCGGTGATGAGAATTAGAACCTGCCAAATTAAAGGTCAGATATTCCTACCATTTAATTTGTAAGCTAGTACTCTATATATATTCAGTTGTAAATCTCAGCCCACTTATTTCTATAGACGCAACTAGCCGGCGACGGCGAATACTCGTCATTTGCATTTTAATACTACTACAGTGTCTTGCATTCTTTCTTTGCTACATGCTTAGCCGCCGCCGGCAGCACGCACTACAGTACGTAGTAGATTAGCTGCGACCGACCGTGGTCAGCGGTAGTTAGCTATGGACTTTGAGGTAGAGTAGCAATTCCGAGTGTGTGAATTCACGCTGCTTTACTGACGGAAGAGTGCAAATTAAACCTGGTCCATCCAGGACTTGACAAGCATGTTTGATGCCGAGACTAAAATTTAGGAGGTGTTACATCATATGTTCAGATCCTAATATATAAGAAGGATTAAATATAAGTTAATTATAAAATTAATTATAAAAATCGTGATTAATTCGCAAGACGAATCTATTAAGTCCAATAAATCTTTCATTGCTACATGTTTATTGCAGCACTACACTATTAAATTATAGACTAATTAGATTTAATAGATTTGTCTAGCAAATGAATGTTGCTTTTCGCTTTCCCCCACACACACACACACACACATATTATATATATATATATATATATATATAATATATATATATATATATAAAGCACTCTTATTACACAAAATTTACACGCGATGTAAAGTTACATATGTCTGCATCTCTGCGTATTTAATAGCCGCGTGCATAGACTGCTAATCACGAAGACATGATGATGTTCCCGCTAAGATTTTATTTATTTTTAACACCTTTTTAAACAGTTTTGAATTTAACACTAAATATATATAACATCGCGCCTAGCTACATGGTGTAGCATAATCATTCTGGCGTGCCATGCATGTCAGCGCGACCAGGGAGGTCACGGGAGTGCTGACTACCTGACATGGTCGGGTCTGCCACGCCATGCACCATGACGCGGTAGCGCCTGATAATGGGCGCGGCCAGGCCCTTCCCTCCCTCCCTGTCTCTCAAATCCGGAATGAGTCTACGTCACCGCCTCTCTCGACACCGGCCGCCGCCCGCTCCTCCCTGGCCGCCTCTTTCCCTCCCCTAAGCCGCCCCTCCCTCTCTCCCTAGAGTCGCACCCTCTCCCTCTGTCGACGAAATATGCGTCGCAGTCTACCTAGGGGTACCCTATGGTAGTAGATTCTAGGCGGAGGTGTGGCGACGGCGATCAAGCGTAACACAGAAAGCGTAGACACAATGATTTATACAGGTTCAGGCCGGCAAATCGCCGTAATACCCTACGTCCTGTGTTTTGGTGGCTGGATTGATGTGAGTATTAGGTTACACGAGGTGTAGATGAGATCTAAGAGATTGTGTTTTGGGGATCCCCTGTCCCTCCTTATATATGCCGAAGGGACAGAGTTACAAGTAAAGTAGTCAATATGGTACTATTCATGCGGTGCACATCGTGTGCTGCACGTCTACGTCTTTTGGGCTGGTCCATCTCTGATGGTGCCTGTAACACCCCTGGTGTTAATCACTTAATTAAAAACTGATCATGTCATCATATGCATTAAGCATCATTCATTTGTTTGAAAACCTGGATATGCATTGAACTAAAATGATTTTACTTGCTTATGTTTGATCAATTGTTTTGAATGCAGGTCATCTTTTCAAATTCTCAAATTTAAATTGGAATCCAAACCCTAATTCCCAGAGGGGGTGGATTAAACCCTAAATATGATTTTCAAAATCTATAAATAATTTGCATACGGTTGTTTAAGCAAAGTTGTAGAGCTCTATTTGTTTTGCTTTTGTTGTGTTTACGGTTTTTCAAGTGTTATTCATGTTTTTAAAAGTAATTGAAGAGGGGGCAAATCCTTTTTAAAAGGTTTTCAAATTTCAAAAATGCATTTTCATTTCTAGGCCGATTTTTAAAATGTGAGTTTTGAAAAAGTTGTAGATCATGAAATTTTGAGCAACTTTCGTATTCAAAGTTCTTCATGAAAACCCCTGGAAGCTTGAGCAATTTGCAAAATAGTCACAGGGGCATTTCAGACATTTCATCAAACACTTGCATGGCGACAGTGAGCTCGACGCCGACACCTGGCTGGCCACCTGTCGACGCCACCGTGCGACTCCTGGCCTTGACTCACGTCCTGTCGTGTGCGTGGCGACATCGTGGACCCGTTGCCGTCTTCAAAACGGGACACCGTCCACTCCTGCCTCCCTTTCCACGCCGCGCCATCGTTCTGCTCTACTCCGCCGAGCGCCCGACCATCATCGACGAGCTCGTCCGAGCTCGTTAGCCACTGCCAACCACTCAATCCACTGCCATTGTCTTCGCTTTGACCTCGCGCATCCTCGGGTCGAGTTAGTTGAAGTCGCCGAGACCTTGTTTGCCCGGCGCGACCGTTTCTTCCTCGGCTCCGGCGAGAGCGCCGCCGCTCTGGTCAGCCTTCGACCGGGCTACACAGGAGCCACATTGCTTTTTCAACTTGTGTTTCTTGCTCCTTGTTCATCACTGATCCTTGTCAGCTTATCCGTTTTGCAAATGGTGGACCATATCTCCGGGAACATCTTCGTTGCCGCTCGGTTCATCGTCTCCACCGGCACGTTCTCCGTCGACAGTCGTCTCTGCTTCATCTCCGGCCACGTTTGCGAGCCCTTCGTGACCAGGGTGAGATCCTCGACCTCTCCGCACCCTCGATTGTCCTTGAATTGAGCCTTCGAGCTCTGTCCTAGAGCGCCGCCGCTGTTCATGGCCGGCGCGGCGGTGTGTTCGTCGTCTAGTCTTTGTAGTTGATCTTTTTCTGATCCGAGTCTTGCGCTAGCTTCGTCTAGCCGTCCTGAGTCTGTTTCGAGGGGTGGTTGTTCGAGCGCGTGCGTGTTTTCTCCGGCGCACGTCGCGCAGATCCCCGCCGACCGCCATGGCCGTCGACGAGGGTGTTGCGTTTAGCTCTGGGTTCGTTTTCCGTGCGCTTCGCGTTGTTTGGGGGCCGCTAAGCATGCTGGGGTTGTTGGTTGAGCCGATCGAGGCCTGTATTCGCCGGCGTATGTGCGGTCGAGCTCGGGTCGCCGCCATTGCCGTCGACGAGGTCACCTGGGTAGGTTTTAGTCTCGTTTCTGTTGGGCGTTTTGCTCGTGGTTGTTCCCTGAGTCGTTTTCGAGGCCTAGCTTCTCCGGCGCATGGCTGTGCTCGCCGGCGTACGAGCGGTCGAGCTCCGGTCGCCGCCGTCGCCGTTGATGAGACGTTTCTGAGGGATGGTTTCGGTCGTGCCGCACCTCGTTGGGTTCGGGGTGGAGAGCCGAAGCTGGTTCGAGGGTAGCTGTTCGGTTTGGTCACCGATGGCGACGCGCCGCCATATTTTGTGGTCGTCGGTGCCGCTGCTCTGCGTCTGTGCCACTGATGGGCGGGACCCAGCCGTCAGTAGGTTTTATGAAGGGTTTTTCCTTTTTCCAGTTTTGCACAGTAATGTCTTTTGTTATTTTTGTATTTTTAAATCTGTGCATATTTCAATTCTGCAAAAATTTGTGTATGCTCTCTGTGATGTGTAGTATTTAAGAAATTTATAACATGTCTATGTTTAGTATGTTTTTAATCCTGTAAAAATGTCCAATTCAATTGAAAAATGAGGTTTCATGAATTTTCATGCTCTGTATGTTGTTCCAAAAATTCTGGATTTTTTGTGTGTAAGCTTTATACACTGTTACCTTGCTGTACAAAAAGTTTGAGATTTTTTGGATGAACTTTTATACATGGCTAGTTGTTTAATTAATTAGAAAATGTTTAGAAACCCTAATGACTTTAGGTTTTGAGTGATTTTGGATTAGTTGATGCAAATAGTCATTTGTCCAGTGACAACCACAAGTTGGACATGCTTGATGTGATGTTGTTTACTCAGTTCTTTTGGATGTAATTATTAACTTAGATAATCAAGATAAATAGGGTTTAATTAATTTGCTTTATAACCTAGTTTTGCTTTCCTTCATGAAGGGAAGTTGTACTCAAGGTGTAATATGTTTTAATCATCTCTTAAGAACATGTTTGTTTGTGTTGAACATCATATTTACTATTCAAGCATCATCTAAAACATGACATTATATCGTGTAGATTGTTCGTTGGTTGGGTTGGATACCTCTAGTGAAGAGGTTTTCTCTCTTGAATCTGAGCGTGAGTTCGTTTATCCCTCCAACCAAGGCAAGCCCCGGTGCATCCAAACCTTTCCTTGTATTTAAAATGATTGCTTTAAATACACTTATGTTTATACTATTGCATTACGGTACTTTATTAAATTCCTACTTGATGCATAGCTTTATCCTTGTTCTAGTTGTACCTTTAACCTTGACACTTGTTTAAAGATGCAAAGTTTCGCAAAAATGCTTAGTATGCTTAGAACTTTTATAGTAGGTGATTTCCGGTCACCTACGCATAGCGTATTGCTTCGGCAAATGGTTATGTTTCCTGAGAAAGGGATGTTGTTGTTGTTGGAAGTAATAATCGGGACTGGGCGGACACAGTGTTGGAGAGCCATCAGCGGTGTCTGGTGAGCGGGTTCTTTCCGCCTGTGTCATTAGGGACCGTTCGTTGATGCATGACTAGGGTTGTGACTTTGGAGTACTTATCATATACCTTTGGGGAAGCTAGACTCTGGCTAATCCAGTCTAAAGGATGGTTAACCCGCACTGGGAGTGGAGAGATGGCGAGAGTAGTGTGTACCCTCCAAGTTCGAGGAACTGGATGGAGGCGTACTGTGCTCTCGGGTGGCGGACCCCCGTTCTCGGATGGAGGATCCAAGGAAAAGTAGTCATATGCGTGCTTTAAGCGGCTGTATATGTCATGTGATAGGGAAGCCCCAGCTGGGATAAACCGGTTCGAATCGTCGTGTTCCTCGGAAATGGAAACATAACCCTGTTTTCTTCTTCGTAGTTAATGAAACTTAAACTGGATACTTGTTGGATCCCTTTAGGGATGTTGATTACCTTGTTATCGATCATACATCTAGGTCGGTACTTGAGTAATCTTTTGGATAACATAAATGAATTTCAATTCTTTTTATAAATGCTCATTTATGCAAAACCTTTGATTCTTGCAAACCACATCTTGAACCCCATGACTTGCATACTGCTTTGTCTACCAAATACTTTTCTTTGTCGGATAAGTCTTGTTGAGTAGTCTCGTACTCAGGGTTTGTTAACCCCTGTTGCAGATGAGGATCACAACCCAGTTTGTGTGGCTTCATGCTGCATGACCGTGGTCAGTGTAGATGAAGATGAAGAATAATCTGTCTTTGCTTGACTCTTGGGCAAGAGTACTTCGTTTGTTTGTCTATCCTTTATCAGCAGCTTGATGTATTATTAACGTATGACACTTAAGTTATGTTTCAAAACTTATGGTTTGTAATATGACTTTAAATTTCCGCTACTTTGATGTAATATAAAAATTTCGTATTACTTCTGCAATGATTGTAATGAGGAGATCCTGTTCGGAAAGAGGTGGATGACCCGCTGCAAAGTGGTGACACCTGACGGACTAATTAAGATTTGGATCATCTGTTGGGATTAAGGTTAATCCTGACAAGTGGACCCTATCTTAAGAGGTTTTGTCACAGCTGGTATCAGAGCTCTCCTTATTACCAATCTTGCAGTTGTAAAAGTTTTCAAAACATTTTTGGATCTTAAATTAAAATTTGAGTTGAGTCTAAAAATTTCTTTAACTCATCTTTTCTCTCTTTCCAAGTTTAGAAGAATAGTTATTAGGTATATCAAGCTGATGGTATGGATATGGTTATATATATATGCCCTATATATATGTTATGTAAATATTATCATATTCGTAGGGACGTTTCATGCATCATATCATACAACTTGGGATGGGTTTAAAATTTTGTTCTTAAGCTACTAAAATTTTGACCTGTTACTTACTTGCCTCTTTTAAAATCTTGTCTATAGGATGGCCAGGACTAAGCGCACAGCTCGCAAGTCTTCCGGACCTCGGGGCGTCCCTCGCCACATGCTGGCGACATGTGGAGACTGTGGTGAGAGCAGTCAGCAAGGTGCCAGTTGTTGTGCTCGTCACAAGGTGAAGATCGAGCACTTGGAGCTCGAGCTGGGCTGGTTGACGGCAAACAGGGATGAGTTGGCTAGCAGTGCTGACGACCTGAAGGGCAAGGTGGAGGAGAAGGAGGCTGAGTTGCAGGCGTGTCAGGCACAGCTGGCAGCCAAGGCGACGGAGGTGACTATCGCTGAGGGTCTCATGTACGAGGCAATGGGAGAAAGGAATGAAGCCTGGGACCGAGAGCACCTTCTGTCTGAGATGTACCTCAACTTGGGGCACTATGCAGGCAATCTTGAGGTGTACAACAATGCTCTTCATGAGGAGGTGCATCACCTCCACAACATGATGAACCCAGAGTACCAGCAGCAAACCATGGCAGAGGACCTTGGGGAGCTTGTTCAGGCAGACCAGTTCTTTGCACCTACACCTGAGGATCAGCGTGGAGCTGCACCAGAGCCAGAGCCAGTGGTGATCGTCGAGGATGAGCAGGAGGTGGAGGTTGTAGTCCTTAGTGACGACGAGTAGATCATGTTTCGCCTAGCTATCTAGTTCGCTGTGAGTAGTGGATCTTGTGGAACATAATCTACCGTTATTGCTTTCAGAACTCTTTAGCTATCAACACTGTGATGTTATGATGGTCATGTAATATATGTTGTGCACTTTGGTACTTTTATGCTTGTCTCAATGAAAGTATGTTGTGCAAACAGATGGCTGAACATAACAGTGCTGGGGCTCATGATGGGGAAGTTCCTGATCCACCACCTACACCACCAACCTTGGCACAAACATTGGCGGCATTAATCAATGTTTCAGCAGACAATGCTCGCCTTTTGAATGAGTTAGCTCAATATCACCAGCAAGGCGGCAATGAATGTCGTGGTCGCAATAACTAGGAGACGACTTATGTCGATTTCACTGACACGCGTCCTCCGGTGTTCACCAAGGCAGATGAGCCTTTGGAAGCTGATGATTGGCTCCGCACCATGGAGCAGAAGTTCGAGCTGATTAATTGCACAGAGGTGCAGAAGCCCGTCTTTGCAGCTCAGCAGCTTCGTGGGGCAGCAGGAGCCTGGTGGTCGACCTTTACAGCTATGCAGCCTACGGGTCATCGTGCCACCTGGAAGGAGTTTCGTGAGGCTTTCCATGCGCACTATATTCCTGATGGTGTCATGGAAGCTGAGTTGGAGGAGTTCCTAAGTTTGAAGCAGGGGGATTCCACTGTTATGTAGTACGTGGGCAAGTTCAACCATCTTTCATAGTATGCTATGGAACATGTCAGTACTGATGCTAAGAAGAAGAGGTGGTTTCTCTGGGGGCTCTCAACTAAGCTACACACCATGCTTAATCACAATCCTAATGCTACCTATCATGAGTTGTGAGCATGGCTGTCTCTGCTGAGAATTCTTTGCGCATCCATAGGGAGGCAAAGAAAAAGAAATCATTTGCTGGGTCTTCTAGTGGTAATCAGAAGAGGCAGAAGATCACCTACCACCCTCAGAACCACAACCGTTTTCAGTATCGTCCTCCTCAGCAGCAACAGAAGTCTGAACAACAGTTCTCTGAGGGTTCTCAGTATCCTAGGCAGAATGCTGGTCCCAACAATCAAGTGGTTGCCAAGCAAACCAACAATGCCTGTTTCAACTATGGAAAGGTGGGGCATTATTCTAATGTATGTCCTCTTCCAAAGCAGTATAATCAGAAGTTCGCTGGAAATCAGCAGCAGCAGAAGCAGAGTGGGAATGCTGGGGTTCAGAAGAACAAGAATGAGCAGAAGACTGGGCGGGTGTTTCATGCCCAGGGTGAAGGGATGCCAGAAGGAGAACCCGTATTGCAGGGTATGTTTCCTATCAATAATCAACCTGCAGTTATTCTCTTTGATTCTGGTGCATCGCATTCCTTCATTGATAAGTCATTTGTGATCAAGCATAGTATTCCTTTGTCTGAGTTAAAAATAGACTTTTATGTGCAAACACCGGGTGGTCGCATCGCAACTAAAGAATTGGTTTACCAGGTATCTTTGAGTCTGGGTGGGCATATCTTTCCCACAACCATGGTAGTGCTTCCTAACCAGGGTTTAGATGTGATCCTGGGGATGAATTGGTTGCAACAGCACAAAGCTGTGATCGATGCGCTAAATAGAACTATCAAGGTAGATGTGCCAAACAGTAAATCTCAACTCTTGATTCAGCTTTCTGTGCCAAAAAGGGAAGTAGGAAGAGTTTGTGCTACAGTTGCAGTTGGGGTACATGATATTCCAATAGTACGTGAGTTTCCAGACGTCTTTCCTGATGACTTACCTGGTTTACCTCCTGATAGAGATGTCGAGTTTTCTATAGAGCTAAAGCCTGGTACCGCACCTATCTCTAGAAGGGCCTATCGAATGCCTCCTAAAGAGCTAGCTGAGTTGAAGACTCAGTTAAATGAGTTGCTCGATAAGGGTTTCATTCGACCTAGTTCATCGCCATGGGGTTGTCCTGCCATTTTCGTGAAAAAGAAGGATCATACCCTTCGCATGTGCGTTGACTATCGTCCCTTGAACGAGGTGACCATCAAGAACAAGTATCCCTTGCTGCGGATTGATCTTCTCTTTGATCAACTCGCTAGAGCTAGGGTGTTTTCCAAGATCGACTTGCGATCGGGGTACCACCAGATCAAGATCCCTCCCGAAGATATCCCCAAGACGACGTTTACCACTAGATATGGGCTTTATGAATATCTGGTAATGTCGTTTGGTTTGACGAATGCCCCGGCGTACTTCATGTATCTGATGAACTCAGTGTTCATGCCAGAGCTGGATAAGTTCGTTGTTGTCTTCATAGATGATATTCTTATCTATTCCAAGAATGAAAAGCAACATGCCCGTCATCTCCGAATCGTCTTAACTCGATTGCGAGAGCACCAGCTTTATGCTAAATTCAGCAAATGTTAGTTTTGGCTGCAGGAAATGCAATTTCTAGGACATGTTCTGTCCAACGGAGGCGTGGCAGTTGATCCTAGTAAGGTGAAGGACATTCTGGATTGGAAGCCACCAATGACAGTTCATCAAGTTCGAAGTTTCCTCGATATGGCTGGTTATTATCGTTGGTTTATTCTAGACTTTTCTCGAGTCTCAAAGCCAATTACCAGTCTACTGAAGAACCATACCAAGTTCATGTGGTCTGCTAAGTGCGAAGAGGCTTTTCATGCTTTGAAGAAGTTAATGACCACAGCTCCCGTATTAGCTCAACCTAATCTTGAGAAGCCCTTTGATATATATTGTGATGCATCCGGTATTGGTATTGGGTGTGTCCTAATGCAAGAAGGAAGGGTCATTGCTTATGCTTCTAGACAGTTGAAGAAGCACGAAGAGAACTATCCAACTCATGATCTAGAGTTAGCGGCAGTTGTCCACTCTTTGAAGATTTGGCGGCATTATCTTCTGGGCAACCTTTGTCATATCTATACTGATCATAAGAGTTTGAAGTATATATTCACTCAGTCTGAGCTGAATATGAGGCAAAGGCGGTGGTTAGAGCTTATCAAAGATTATGATCTTGAAGTGCATTACCATCTAGGTAAGGAAAATGTTGTAGCTGATGCCTTAAGTCGTAAGGGTAGTTGCAATTGCCTGAGACTGAAGACGGTAAATTCCACACTCTGTTATGAGTTAGAAAAGCTAGGCATATCTATGGTTCGGCATGGCAGTCTAGCTAACATATCGGTGGAACCCAACATTCGTGATCAAATTATCAAGGCTCAACAGACCAATAAAGGCATCGCACATCTTAAAGCAAAGGTGAAATCTGGGATACCCACTTGTTTCAAATTAGATGAATCTGATGTACTTTGGTTCAAGGACCGTCTTGTGGTACCTAAAGTTCCAGAGTTACGACGAGCTATTCTTGAAGAAGCACATACTTCTCGTTTGTCCATTCACCCTGGAAGCAACAAAATGTACCAGGATTTGAAGAGAAAGTTTTGGTGGACAAAGATGAAGATTGAGATAGCAGGTTATGTGGCCAAGTGCGACACTTACCAGTTCCAGTTTGGAAGTGGGAAGACATCAGTATGGATTTCATAGTAGGTTTACCAAAAACCTCGAGTGGTTATGATTCTATCTAGGTCATTGTTGATCGACTTACCAAATCTACACATTTTCTACCAGTCAAGACTTCACATACTGCCGCTGCTTATGCTAAGTTATTTTTGGCAAGGATAATAAGTCTTCATGGTATTCCTAAGACCATCATATCTGATCGTGGGACTCAGTTTGTCTCAGCTTTCTGGAGGCATCTTCATGAATCTCTGGGTACTAAACTTTTGTACAGCATCGCTTATCATCCACAAACCGATGGTCAGACTGAACGAGTCAATCAGATTCTTGAAGATTTGTTGCGATGTTGTGTTCTTAACTTTGCAGAGAAGTGGGATGAATGCTTACCTTTGGCAGAGTTCTCTTACAACAATAGTTACCAACAGAGCCTAAAAATGTCGCCATTCGAAGCTTTGTATGGTCGTGGTTGCAGAACTCCTCTTAATTGGTCGGAACCCGGGGAACACGAGTTCTTTGGTGTTGACCTAGTTAAGGAAGCTGAAGATAAAGTTAAACAGATTCGTATCAATCTTGAAATAGCTCAGTCAAGGCAAAAGAGCTATGCTGACAAAAGAAGAAGGCCACTTCAATATCAACCGGGAGATCATGTGTATTTGAAAGTCACACCTATGAAAGGGATCTCTCGTTTTGGAGTGAAAGGCAAGTTAGCACCTCATTATGTCGGTCCGTTCCCAGTTCTAGAATGTATTGGCAAGGTGGCTTATCGTTTGAAATTGTCTGACATTCTCTCTGCCGTTCATGATGTGTTTCACGTATCACAATTGAAGAAGTGTCTTCAAATTAAAGATACAATGGTGGAGGTTGAAGGAGTGCCGTTAGAACCTGATGTGACCTACTCTGAGTATCCTATAAAGGTTCTCGAATTACTCGTCGCAAGACCATCAAGTTCTATAAGGTGCAGTGGAATCAGCACTCAGAAGAAGAAGCTACTTGGGAATCTGAAGATTATCTTTTAGAGAATTTCCCAGAGTTTTATGCTTCTATCGTTTGAGCTGTTTTGTAAAACCTGGTCATAGTTGTAACAAGGGTGATGTGAAAAAGAAAAGTTCTTGATACGTTTCCTTTTCCATTACTTTGTTTCACTCCTAAATCTCGGGACAAGATTTCTTTAAGGGGAAGGGTTGTAACACCCCTGGTGTTAATCACTTAATTAAAAATTGATCATGTCATCATATGCATTAAGCATCATTCATTGTTTGAAAACCTGGATATGCATTGAACTAAAATGAGTTTACTTGTCTATGTTTGATCAATTGTTTGAATGCAGGTCATCTTTTCAAATCTCAAATTTAATTTCGAATCCAAACCCTAATTCCTAGAGGGGGTGGATCAAACCCTAAACATGATTTTCAAAACCTATAAAGTTTTTGCTTATGGTTGTTTAAACATAGTTGTAGAGCTCTATTTGTTGTGCTTTTGTTGTGGTTACAGTTTTTCAAGTGTTGTTCTTGTTTTTAAAAGTATTTGAAAAGGGGGCAAATCCGTTTAAAAGGTTCTCAAATTTAAAAAAATGCATTTTCATTTCTAGGACGATTTTGAAAATGTGAGTATTGACAAAGTTGTAGATCATGAAATTTTGAGCAACTTTCGTATTCAAAGTTTTTCATGAAAACCCCTGGAAGCTTGAGCATTTTGCAAAGTAGTCACATGGGCAGTTCAGACATTTCTTCAAGCAGTTGCATGGCGGCGTTGAGCTCGACACCGACATCTGGCCGGTCACCTGTCGACACTACCGTGCGACTCCTGTCCTTGACTCACATCCTATCGTGTGCGTGGCGGCGTCGCGAAACCGTTGCCGTCTTCAAAACAGGACACCGTCCACTCCTGCCTCCCTTTCCACACCGCGCCATCGCTCTGCTCTGCTCCGCTGAGCGCTCCATCATCATCGACGAGCTCGTCCGAGCTCGTTAGCCACTGTCAACCACTCAATCCACTGCCATTGTCTTCACTTTGACCTCGCGCATTCTCGGGGTGAGTTGGTTAAAGCCATCGAGCCTGCATTCATCGAGCGCGGCTCCGTCTTCCTCAGCTCCGACGAGAGCGCCGCCGCTTTGGTCAGCCCTCGATCGGGCTACACAGGAGCCACATTGCCTTTTCATCTTGTGTTTCTTGCTCCTTGTTCATCACTGATCCTTGTCGGCTTATCCATTTTGCAAATGGTGGACCATAGCTCCGGGAACATCTTCGTTGCCGCTCGGTTCTTCGTCTCCACCGGCACGTTCTCCGTCGACAGTCGTCTCTGCTTCATCTCCGGCCACGCTTGCTAGCACTTCGTGACCAGGGTGAGCTCCTCGACCTCTCTGCACCACTCGATTGTCCTTGAATCGAGTCTTCGAGCTCTGTCCTCGAGCGCCGCCGCGGTTCATGGCCGGCGTGGCGATATGTTCGTCGTCTAGTCATTGTAGTTGATCTTTTTCTAATCCGAGTCTTGCGCTAGCTTCGTCTAGTCGTCTTGAGTCTGTTTTGAGGGGTGGTTGTCCTCGAGCGCGTGCATGTTTTCTCCAGCGCACGTCGCGTAGATCCCCGTCGACCGCCATGGCCGTCGATGAGGATGTTGCGTTTAGCTCTGAGTTTGTTTTGCGTGCGCTTCGCGTTGTTTGGGGGCCGCTAAGCATGCTGGGGTTGTTGGTTGAGCCGATCAAGGCCTATGTTCACCGGCGTATGTGCGGTCGAGCTCGGGTCGCCGCCATTGCCGTCGACGAGGTCACCTGGGTAGGTTTTAGCCTCGTTTCTGTTGGGCGTTTTGCTTGTGGTTGTTCCCTGAGTCGTTTTCGATGCCTAGCTTCTCCGACGCATGGCTGTGCTCGCTGGCGTACGTGCGGTTGAGCTCCGGTCGTCGCCGTCGATGTCGATGAGGCGTTTCTGAGGGTTTGTTTTGGTCGTGTCACACCTCGTTGGGTTCGACTTGGAGAGCCGAAACAGGTTCGAGGGGTAGCTGTTCGGTTTGGTCACCGACGACGACGCGCCGCCGTGTTTTGTGGTCATCGGCGCCGCTGTGTGCGTCTGCGCCACTGACGGGCGGGACCCAGCCGCCAGTGGGTTGTATGAAGGGTTTTTCCTTTTTTCTGTTTTGCAGTAATGTCTTTTGTTATTTTGTATGTTTAAATCTGTGCATGTTTAAATTGTGCAAAAATTTGTGTATGCTCTCTGTGATGTGTAGTTTTTAATGTAACATGTCTATGTTCAGTATGTTTTTAATCCTGTAAAAATTCCCAAATTAATTGAAAAACGAGTTTTCTATAAATTTTCATGCTCTGTTTGTTGTTCCAAAAAAATTCTGGGAATTTTTGTGTAAGCTTTATACACTGTTACCTTGCTGTACAAAAAGTTTGGGAGTTTTTGGATAAACTTTTATACTTGACTAGTTGTTTAATTAGTTATAAAATGTTTAGAAACCCTAATGACTTTAGGCTTTGAGTGATTTTGGATCAATTGATGCAAATAGTCATTTGTCCAGTGACAACCACAAGTTGGACATGCTTGATGTGATGTTGTTTGCTCAGTTCTTTTGGATGTAATTATTAACTTAGATAATCAAGATAAATAGAGTTTAATTAATTTGCTTTATAACCTAGTTTTGCTTTCCTTCATGAAGGGAAGTTGTACTCAAGGTGTAATCTGTTTTAATCTTCTCTTAAGAACATGTTTGTTTGTGTTGAGCATCATGTTTACGATTCAAGCATCATCTAAAACATGTCATTATATCGTGTAGATTGTTCGTTGGTTGGGTTGGATACCTCTAGTTAAGAGGTTTTCTCTCTTGAATCTGAGCCCGAGTTCGTTTATCCCTCCAACCAAGGCAAGCCCCGGTGTATTCAAACACTTCCTTGTATTTAAAATCATTTGTTTTAAATACACTTATGTTTATACTATTGCATTACGGTACTTTATTAAATTCCTACTTGATGCATAGCTTTATCCTTGTACTATTTGTACCTTTAACCTTGACACTTGTTTAAAGATGCAAAGTTTCGCAAAAATGCTTAGTATGCTTAGAACTTTTATAGTAGGTGATTTCCGGTCACCTACGCATAGCGTATTGCTTCGGCAAATGGTTATGTTTCCTAAGAAAGGGATGTTGTTGTTGTTGGAAGTAATAATCGGGACCGGGCGGACACGGTGTTGGAGAGCCATCAACGGTGTCTGGTGAGCGGGTTCTTTCCGCCTGTGTCATTAGGGACCGTTCGTTGATGCATGACTAGGGTTGTGACTTTGGAGTACTTATCACATACTCCGGGAAGCTGGACTCTGGCTATTCTCGTCTGAAGAACGGTTAACCCACACTGGGAGTGGAGAGATGGCGAGAGTAGTGTGTATCCTCCAAGTTAGCGAACTGGATGGAGGTGTACTGTGCTCTCGGGTGGCGGAACCCCGGTTTTGGCGAGAGGATCCAAGGAAAGGTAGTCATATGCGTGCTTTAAGCGGCTGTATATGTCGTGTGATAGGGAAGTCCCCAGCTGGGATAAACTAGTTCGAATCGTCGTGTTCCTCGGAAATGGAAACATAACCCTGTCTTCTTCTTCGTAGTTAATGAAACTTAAACTGGATACTTGTTGGATCCCTTCAGGGATGTTTATTACCTTGTTATCGATCATACATCTAGATCGATACTTGAGTAATCTTATGGATAACATGAATGAATTTCAATTCTTTTATAAATGCTCCTTTATGCAAAATAATTGATTCTTGCAAACCACACCTTGGATCCTATGACATGCATACTATTTTGTCCACCAAATTTTTTTTCTTTGTCGTATAAGTCTTGTTGAGTACTCCCGTACTCAGGGTTTGTTAACCGCTGTTGCAGATGAGGATCACCACCCGGTTTGTGTGGTTTCATGCTGCATGATCGTGGTCTGTGTAGATGAAGATGAAGAATAATCTGTCTTTGCTTGACTCTTGGGCAAGAGTACTTTGTTTGTTTGTCTATCCTTTATCAGCAGCTTGATGTATTATTAACGTATGACACTTAAGTTATGTTTCAAAACTTATGGTTTGTAATATGACTTTAAATTTCCGCTACTTTGATGTAATATAAAAATTTCGTATTACTTCTGCAATGATTGTAATGAGGAGATCCTGTTCGGAAAGAGGTGGATGACCCGCTGCAAAGTGGCGACACCTGACGGACTAATTAAGATTTGGATCATCTGTTGGGATTAAGGTTAATCCTGACAAGTGGGCCCTATCTTAAGAGGTTCTGTCACAGTGCGGCCCATGTATGGGGGTCATATCCCCAACAAGTCCTCGAGCACGTTATATCCTTCTGGTGAGCTGTCCTGAAGCCTTCTAAGGAGATGTGGCCTGGTCGCCTTCCTTTATCAGCATTGTTGAAGATCTCCGACCAGGTGGCCTGGTCGGGACGTGATTCGAAGAAGCCTTCCGACCAGGTCGGACTAGTCAGAACCATCGAAGCTTGATTAGCGAGCAGGTCGCTTCGTTGTAGGTCTTCATGTGCTTGTGGGGAGGATGTGACGTGCTTGAGAAAAAATTTGAAAGAACTTCATGGTGAAGTGTATCACTTGGAGCTTGCAAGACTATAAGGAACAACAAGGTCCTAGTAGAAGTCTGTACAAGTCCATCTTGGCACTTGTCAAAGAAGAAAACAAATACATTCACCGCGAGGTGAAGTGTATCCACTTAGTCCCCGAGCTTGGTAGTAGGTGTTGTAGACACTTGGTGCCGAGCTATAGAGCATACTATAGCTAGCGCAGTCCTCGAGACTGCAGGCTAGCATGCCCATCAAGGCCCCCCGACGTGCTACCCAAAATCAGCACCCTGATTCGGATAACATGGAGCAACTTGATGGCACACCAACTCAACCAGCAGGTTCTGGTCGACGACGAAGGCGAGTCGCAGACGAGGTCGACGAGAGCCGGGATGAGTCATTGACGAGGTCTACGAGAGTCGTGATGAGTTGGTGACAAGGCCAGTCCCCGAGACTGTAGTCGACGAGACCAATCCCTGAGACTATAGTCGGCGACGAGGGGCGACGAGGTCGGCGAGAGCCGTGATGAGTCGATGACGAAGGGCGACGAGGTCGGCGCGAGCCGTAACGAGTCGATGACGAAGCCAGTCCCCGAGACTGTAGTTGGCGACGAGGGGCGACAAGGTTGGCGAGAGCCGTGACGAGTCGATGACGAAGCCAGTCCCCGAGACTGTAGTTGGTGTAGTAGACACGTGGTGCCGAGCTATAAAACATCTAGAAAAAGGCACAATTATTAAAAAATAATGTTAGTACATGTAGTCCCCGAGCCTGCTGTAAGGAGCGATGTGGTCGGCAAGAGGCGTGGCAGGTCGGCGACGAAGAGCGATGTGGTCGGCAAGAGCCGTGGCGGGTCGACGACGAAGAGCGATGTGGTCGGCAAGAGCCGTGACAATGAGCGACGAGGGGCGATGAGGTCGGTATGGGCCGTGGCGAGTCAATGACAAGGCCAGTCCCCGAGCAACTGGGCATGTAGATTTTAGAGACCTCAGCCCAAGCTTATCCCTTCCTTCTAGGGTAGACAGGAGCCGCTCATGCACGCGTAGAGAGGTTGGGCGTCACTCGGGAGGACTGCCGACCGGGCATAGCACAGATGGGAGCTGTTCATGCACGCTTATGGCTGGACCGACAACCCCAGCTCTAGGGCTCTTCAGCTCTAGCCAGGCTGCTCGGAGAAGTCGGTGGCGACCGGAACGATATCATCCAAGCCCCAATAATAGGTCTAACGACGATCCTGGTACCTGCAATACAAACACGTAGAATGGGTAGTACATGATGTACATATAGAGTTAGGAGAAACTCAACAATCATGTAAAGATCGACGAGATCCGTGACGAATCGTCAACAAGGAGCACGACGAGGTACGAGGCATGTTGTCGACGAGGGATGACGAGAGACGCCACGCGTTGTTGACGAGGGGCGACGAGGGACGATGACGAGATCGGCGGCGAGGGTCGTCGACGAGGGCTGCTGGCGAGGTTGACGATGAGGTACGACGAGGTCAACGACGAGGCTAGCGACGAGGCGAGCCATGGCGAGTTGATGACGATCTCCAAGACAAGGATCTGGTCATGACGAGGGACGACGAGGGCGGACCATTGACGAGGGCCGTCGATAGGATCGGCGGCGAGGAGCGACGGTGAAAGGTCTAGATATGGCTAGAGGGGGGGTGAATAGCCTATTAAAATTCTACAACATCACTTAGGCAAACTTGTTAGAATAAAACACGGCGTAAAGTAAGTTTGCGATAGCACTACGGTTAGGCAAGCCACCTACCAATTCTAGCTATTTGAAAGATAACCTATGTCACACACAAGAGATAGTGAACTAGAGCTACAAGACTAAGCTAGAATCTCTACTTTGCAAGAATGTAAGAATGTAAGTGCAAAGCTAGAGTTAGAAAGGTTATACCGCCGAGAAGAGATGAGCCAATAGATAACCAATCAAACACAATAAGAATCCTCAGTAGAGACAATGTGACACAAGATTTTTTATCGAGGTTCACTTGTTTGCCAACAAGCTACTCCTCGTTGTAGCGATTCACCTACTTGGAGGTTCACGCGCTAATTGGCATCACACGCCAAACCCGTCACCGGGTGTCGCACAACCAACACAAGATAGGGATCCACAAGCTACGAGCAATTCACTAGAGATGCCTTTCGCGAACTCCCGCGGGGAAGGTTCAAGAACCCCTCACAATCCACCGATCGGAGCCGGAGACAATCACCTTCCTTCGCTCAACGATCCTCGTCGCTCCAAGCCGTCTAGGAGGTGGCAACCTCCAAGAATAACAAGAACTCCCGCGACGACGACGATCACCAAGTGCCACTAGTATGCAATCAATGAGCAATGCACTTGGATTCACTCAATCTCTCATGAAATTAGCACATGTATCAATGAGATGAGTGGTGGAGGCTCTCACAAATGAGCACTAGTGTGTAAGTGAAGAAAATGTGCAAGAGCTTGCCCCAAGGGCCGGCCATACCACTATATATAGCCCACACAAACACACTAGCCGTTTTCACCCACTTTTCACTTCTCTGCGTGCCTCCGGACGCACGCAACAGCGTAGGGTCCAGACCAAAACCAGCGTCCGGACACCCCTCTGCAGCACAGAGAACTCCTCTGTTTCACCCTCCGGACGCAACCTCCGGTCGTGCGTACTGCGCTGTCCGGACAAAAGGCCATGCGTCCGGTCGCCTGCCGTTCAAACGACTCTGCTTCCCGCGTGCACAGCAGTGCGCCACGCGTCTCCGGACTCCACTGTTCACCGCGTCCGGACTCGACGCCTTGAGCGTCCGGAAATAAATTCCAGAGAACCCGAGAGCTCCTTTCTCACTTCTTCTCCTCCGGACGCGCGGAATAGTCCGCAAATGGACAATCACCCCGCCGGGTCCGGACCTCAGCAGAGAGCTCCCGAGAGCTGCAAAACCAACCGGACATAGTCCGAACTCCACCGTCCAGACGCAGAACAGCGTCTGGTGCTCCTGTCTCAGAACAGCCTGCCTAGGGCTCGCTTCCGGACGCGCACGCCATAGTCCGGACAGCAAAGACCCTAGCGTCCGGACCCAGTGTCCAGACAACATTCCACTGCCAAAACAGCACCAAACTTCCTCCAACTTTCTTCCAAGCTTTCAAGAGCCAACACTAAGTGATCTCAACACTTGTGCACGTGTGTTAGCTTTTAGTTCACAATTATCTTGGAATTAGTTGGTTGTTTCACTTGGTTCAATTGATTTTAAATGCAATGCAATGAACCTAGTGGCACATGATAACCGTAATCAAACACGAGAGCTCCCTCCTTGATAGTACGGCTATCTATCCTAAAAGTGATCACATCCTCTATGATGTCTTGATCACCAAACCGAAAATGGTCCTAGCTTTCACCTTTGCCTTCACACCATTTTCCTTTCCACCACCATGCTAGAGCTTGTGCCATCCAGTTGATCCACCTTGCTCCATCACATGGTATGTACCAACCTATCTCATGATTCACACTTAGAGATCAAGGTTAGTACTTAGATAGGTTTCATCAATTACTCAAAACCAAACACATGGGGCTCTCAGACGGGAGCCGTCAACGAGATCCGTCGACGAAGGTCATCGACGGGGAAGATGATCGCTTGACGAGTCATGACGTCGTTGCACACACCCCCTACTTGGCGCGCCAACTATCGACGAAATATGCATCGCAGTCTACCTAGGGGGTATCCTATGGTAGTAGATTGTAGGTAGAGGTGTGGCGACGGCGATCAAGCGTAACACAGAGAGCGTAGACACGGCGATTTATACAGGTTCAGGCCGGCAAATTGCCGTAATACCCTATGTCCTGTGTTTTGGTGGCTGGATTGATGTGAGTATTAGGTTACACGAGGTGTAGATGAGATCTAAGAGATTGTGTTTTGGGGATCCTCTGTCCCTCCTTATATATGCCGAAGGGACAGAGTTACAAGTAAAGTAGCCAATATGGTACTATTCGTGCGGTGCACATCATGTGCTGCACGTCTACGTCTTATGGGCTAGGCCATCTCCGATGGTGTGGCCCATGTATGGGGGGTCATATCCCCAACACCCTCCCTCTCCTTGCCATAGCCACGCGCTAGCGGCGGCCGACCATTGTCGCCGGCGTCCAGCTCATCGCCGTTTGTGGGCAGGGGTGACCCCCAAGCCTCCCTTCTTGTATCCTAGATACTCCCCCTCTGGATTTGTTTCTTTGAATGTTGATTTGAATGAAATGCTTGGTAATTAGGGGTTGTAGTAAAGAAGATGATTAGTGTAGGTAGTTAGATTAGTTGGTTCATTTAGTTTTAGTACACTTAGTTTGTTTGGATTAGTATAGGTTAGTGTAGCTAGTTAGTTGGATTAGTTACTTAGGATATTATAGTTAGGTAGTTCATTGTTGATCTCTTGCCTTCTCGCTCGGTATCACAATCTCTACTCTCTTTTTTACTTACTCTTGTTTATATACCTGTTTAGAGTAGATTGTTATTCTAGCTATTATCTTGTGTAGTTGATATTGCTAATAGCAATTAGAGTTGATTGTATCCGTTGCCATAGTTGTTGTGTGCCATAGTGACTATAGAGAACTTGATTTACGGATAGGTGTGGCTTACAACATATTATTTAAAGTTAGTGTAACACATGCCATTTAGCCATTTGTTTCACTAACAATTTGTTTTAATGTTGTTGTAGAATTTTTTATAGGCTATTCATCCCCCTCTAGCCATTTGGACCTTACACAAGGTGCTGGACCATTGCTCGTGGGTCTGATAGATAACCATAGTTGGATAGTGAAGTAATGCACACGTCGAACTCGAGCAGCCTTGTCTCGTATCTTCAAGCGGACCATGAGTCAGCCAAGATCCATGCAGGTACTCAGTCCTATGGGGAACCCTTAAAATCCTAGTCTGTCAACAAGGTTGGATGGAGTTGAAGTAATGTTGATTGAACTTTTGGATAGAATAAACTGCATGCCTCGAGATGAAGGTCCATTCATCTTTCTATTCATGATCATAATTTTCATTTTAACATATCAGTCAACTGCAGGAGTTCATTGTGTGCTTACCTTATCATAGGAAATCTAAATAGGTATAATAAATTTTCATTTTCTCTTACCATCTTGAGAGATATCAGTGCCTCTCTGCCAAAGGAGTGCATATTGAGGTATTTTTATAGATAAAGTACTTCCACGGATAATATTATTCCAAAAGTTAATGGTGTCCCCTTTATGTGGAGTATACTTTGGCAATAACTTATACTGTTAGTGGAATCGAAGGATATCCTTCCACCAAAAGGAGCCCTTAACATGGAACAAAGAGCCACTTACCAGGATCTCTCCAATAGGCGTCTGGAGGGGGGCGACTCATTGGTGTCGCTAGCCCCCCACCCTTCTTGCTTCCTCTCCAACCGTCGCCGCCGCCCTCCGGCGTGCAGTGCCGGTAGTCTGCAGCGGCCCCAAAAGGGTAGTCATCCTGCACTCTGTCCTCTCTCCCTCCCACCTCCTTACTCCTCCGCACCACCTGTTGACACAAAAAGCGTCAGGATCTATGAACACCTCGGGCTATTACCCAAAGCTCGATATTCCGGAGGCGTGCCAGTCGATTTGACCAATCAATCGACAAGGATGATAACTAGAACAAAACTGAACGAGACGACAGCGATGCGCCCGGACGTCAAGGCTCAGATTGATCAAGGATAACTGGAACAAGATCCAATCCAGACAACGACGATGCGCCCGGATGCTGGGATTGAAGCTTGGTCAGGATAACTAGAGCAGAGCTGAACGAGGCAGACATCGATGCGCCCGGAATGCCAAAGCTCAGAGGTACTCCCACGCAGAACTTGCAAGGATTTGACGGAGATCAAGGTGATGCAGCCCGTCGAAGCTTGAAAGAACTCGTTGATAACTACAGCTAATGCAGTAAAAAGGTAAATTGCGATAAAAAGTAGAATAAGATAAAATTGGTTTGTTTGATATTGGATTGATTGTCTTTTCCGTAGCCCTCGGGCACGTATTTATACTCCCGCATGGAGAGTTGTACAAGGACACGACTCATATCCTTCCTAAAACAAACTCCTATCTTTAAGGAAACTGACTCTCGCAGGAGTTGGATCTAAAACAATAATATTTATTTCCCTAAACAAACACACCTATTTTAAAGGAAAAATAAACGACTCATGCAAGAGCCGGACTCAAACTACTATAATAATACTGGTACAAAACACCAGTTTCCTTATACCTCTCCTTGATGGAAACTTTCCATCGGCAGATCCCTTCAATCCGCGCCTTCCCTCTCTGGCCACCTGCAGTCTTCCGCTGATATCACGCGCTAAGTCATTTTATCGGCACCTCATGCCTATCGGCATCGGTAATACTTTTCGATCGGCAACTTTGTACGGATAACTGTCTTCGCCATCCCATCAGCAATCGGCAACCACTCTCCACTGGCACTTGGCATCAGCTTCTCATTAGTACTCAGCAACATCATGCCCATCGGCAATCGGCAATATCCCCTCATCGGCAATCAGCATCAGCAAGACTTCACTGATTCACTTTTGTCGGCAAGGGTCATTCAGTTTCCATCGGCAGCACACTTGGCCTTCTCGCAGTATATTCCCATCGGACAATATTGGCTCAAGATTTCCCGATGCCGATAGAAAACAGCTGTTAACCAGTCAAGCCTTAGCTCATTTGACACGTGTTGAAAAACGGTGTCAACACATGCCCCCAATTTCGGAACGTATAATACTTTACGTGCCGAAATTCTCTCCACTGTAGCCGTTGCCGTAGCCGTTACCTCCGAGATGGACGCACGGTTTCCTCGATCCCCGCGTGTGGAACTGTAATTTAATAATAAAATCCCTCGATTGTAGCACAAACAGTTGCAGACCACCTCGATCACCACGCGTATCTACCACGGGCCTCTCCACATTCCTGCACAGTGTGAAACGGAACCCCAAAATGCCCCTGAGTAATTTTATAAAAGTTACCGGGATCCACACCGCCTTTTTACCCGAGCCCATTTTCACTTTCACCTTCCTGCCTTCGTCTTCAACCTCCAGCCGCTCTGAAGAACACAAGCTCGAGCAACAGTACTCCTCCGCAATCCAAGGACGAACTGCAAGCATTCCTCTGACTCCAATGGCGATCCAAGTCGACATTCCAAAGGTAAGGCTTATTCCCCACCTAATCCAACCTCCTGTACGGTTCTTCTCCTCGCAAAAATCTGGATTTATCCTCATTCTTTTTCTGATTCGTCCCTTTTTCTTCGAACCCTAGGAACTGTACAATAAGGTAGTGATTCCACTTGCCGGTTCCAACCTCAGCTGCCTAGGCCCAATGGGCAATCCAGACCCCACCTTCATCATCAATGCAGAAACCAACCGGGTACCGTTCAGATTTGAGTGTTTTGGTCTAGGACTGTGGAAGGACACATTCCGCTCATCGCCCAAGCCTACTAAGGGATGGAAGAACTGGTACCTGAGAGTAGTCAGATCACAGCAAGTGTACTGGCAAGAACGTAACCTGGATCAGTGTATTAGGCTTTCAATTGTCGATATGGAGAAGAACGAAAACTTAATGATGGCAGCCTCATACTTCTGGTCCGATAGCATGAACGCTTTCCTCTTCAGGCATGGACCAGCTACCCCAACCCTTGCCAATGTCTACATGTTGACCGGCTTGGACATCACCTCTGCCGATACGTTCAGCCTTTTCAACAGAAAATCCGAGTACAAGGTGAACACCCGGAATATCGGCGGTTGGACGGGCTACATCAAAGAGAACCAGAAAACCGGATCGGTAACCCAACGGGAGCACGCCATTTTCTTAAACATGTGGTTGGAAAAGTTCATCTTCTGTGGAAAAACAATCGGTCCGACCACCATGCACCTTCCAGCGGCTGAACTACTTGCCGATGGAACAAGGCTCCCCTTAGGCAGGTATCTTCTTGGATCAGTATACCGATTGCTGCATCAAGTGTCCCAGAAGCTACTGCTAGGAGAACCCATCGGCAATCTCGGAGGCCCCTGGTGGTTTGTCAATCTGTGGTTGAATGCACACATGCACAAGGCCCTCTAGTTTGACTTGTTTGCCCAACAATTCCCAAGGGACATATCGGAAGATTACCGATATGGGGACGACGAATCGGCAACTCGCCCTCCACTTAATTTTGGAGAGGCCATCATAGTGCTACCAGGTACCGATGCCGATATAGAGCACCTCGGTTACTTCTTTCAGAAGTTCTACAACGGACTTCCCTCCTCGGAACGGACCTGGTGGCCATATATTGATGAACATAACCAGTTCCCGCTGCTGTTCAACTTGACCGATGTGAACCTGCCCGAGAACCAAGCAATCATGAGGGCCAGCATTACTCCCCGAGCTATCCCAGTAAATATCTTTGGGTTTGGGAAGAATGCCCCACCATCCTACGAGTTCTACTACCCATCGGCAGCAGCGAGACAACTGGCATTTGGTCAACTGCCCATCAAACTCTGCTACTCTAAGGTAGTAAGACCCAGACAGATAATCTCCAGTAATCTAGACTAGAACAAAGTCGTCAATCTTCCTACCGATGCCGATACGTCAGACCTCGACTTGTCTTCCTGGTCGCCAACCTCCTTCATCACCAACGAGTACAAGTCTTGGTGGCAAGAGTGGAAGTGCCAGCTACTCGCCAAGTCTTCGCACTACTATCCGCACTTGATTGACGCCGATTACATCATCCCTGATGATGCAGTAAGTCTGCCATCTGATGTATTTTTATTACTTTATTTTTGTCATCGGTATCAGCACTTAACTCCTTTGCGCCTGACATGCCGATGATCCAGTCCCCACAACGAGTAATAGTGGTAGGCCCTTTAATCTTTGGATAATGGGCCCCATATCGATCATCGGCAACAAAGCTTCGACGCTGGCCGCCTTCACGCCTCAACAGGTACCTACGCCGACACCCACAAAATCCCAGGCTACATCGGCCGCTGTTGTTGCCCTGACGCAGGTTTATGCAGTAAACTCGCTTTTACCCGTACCGATTACATACTGTTTTATCGGCAACATTTATCTTGTATAACTTGCTTTGTATTTTCAGGTACTATGGTCATCGGCATCTGCTTCCAGCAGGCAAACACCTTCCAGCCCGGCTGCTGATGCCCCCCGGTCTTCGTCCAAGCGGGTTGGCTCCCCTGCTGCTGCGCCGACGAAAAAGAGGCGTCTGAGGCTGGCTTCTCCTTCACCAACGGCTCAACTTGCACCACCAACTGCCGATGCGCCATCGACGGAACCCTCATCGGCCCCGGTTGCACCAACCGCCGGCAGGTCATCGGCGGATCCTCCATCGGCTTCTGTGCCTGATCAACCGATGGACGATGTCCCATATCGAGAGACAACACTCGTTACACTGGCGGAGGCATCGTCATCGGCACCATCGGCCAGACTCCCCGGCAAAGAGACAACTCCACTCGTCGTGGCAGCAGAGGCAATGTCGGCATCGGCACCATCGGCCGAAGTCCCTGATGATAGAGTGGGATCGCTGCCACAAGAACCGGCCACCATATCGGAAGCGACGCCAACAACAACTATGCCAGCACCAGCGGCGTCGGCTGCTTCTCCAACAAGGGCCCAGTCATCGGCATCTGCTGCCGATGTCCAGGATGAAGCTAGACCATCCAGTATGCCAAGTCCCAGGCAGGAGATCCGCTTCAAGACGGTAATTCGATTACCTCAAAACCCATAGTATAATTTTACAATCGGCATATTTTAACTTCTGCTTTCAGGCTTAGGACACTCCGGACAGTCTCTTCTCCTATAGCTTGAATCCTCAGAACGAAGACGAACACCAAGGCCTCATCCAAGCAGACAGCCTATTCTCTTTCGCGGTCGACATCCCTGATGACGACGAAGAGGAGAGTTCGGTGCCACCCTTATCGGCAGAGATCAAATCTAAACTGGAAGAGTTGCTTTCCTTGCTGCTACAAGACACGTCTCAGCTCATCCAAGATTCATCGGCAGCAAGGATCGCGTTCAAGGACATCCAAAGCCACCTCCCCGCCGATATGGCAGAAGTCCTTCTCCAGGCAACCTTCCTCGACATTAAGAAGATCCAGTATCAGAAGCTTACCCGTCGCATTGCCGATAGGGCCGCTCAATCCAAGAGCGAGGAAGAAAAGCTTAAGTTCAAAGCCATTGCCGATGAGAAGCACAAAGGCATCGGTCAAGCAGAAGTCTCCATCGGTAACCTTGATCAAGAAATCTCCCGACTATCGGCAAAGAAGGAGGAGCTACTGGCGGAGTTACAGAAGGTCGAGGGGGATCTGATTGCAGCCAACCAGCAGAAAACCCAACTATCCGACTCCATCAGGGTCCTGCGGCAAGAAAGGGACCAGAATGCGCGACAAGCTATACTGTGGAAGAAGAAAATCAAGCCGGTCGAGGGTTCTGCCGATGCCGACGCCAAGGAGATGGACGAAATAGAGCAAATTCGCCTGCGTGCGATATCAGCCATCCACTCCTTACTGTAATTTGTCTGTTGTATCGGCAAGAATGTAACTTTGATACTTGATTTTGACTTGTAATATAATGCCAGTTTGTTTTTACCGATGTTTATATAACTTTTCGTGCATCGGCATTCAACTGAGCACTACGCGTCCACCCATATACTAGGGTAGTACCTTTTTAAGTATTTGCCGTTAATCGCTCTAGAGAACGCCACTCCTTCAAGAGTTTCCAAAATATAAGCATTGCCAGGAGCAGACTATTTTATCCGATAAGGACCTTCCCAATTAGGGGACCACTTTCCAAATTTAGAGCTCTTAGTCCCAATCGGTAAGATCAACTTCCACACCAAATCGCCATCGGCAAACTCTTTTGCCTTTACTTTCTTGTCATACCATCTGGCAACCCTCTTCTTATTCTCTTCAATGCTAATCAATGCCCTCAACCGATGTCCTACCAAATCTTCTAACTCATCTTTCATCAGAGTAGTATAATCATCGGTCGTCAGTTGGTCCTGAAAAGATAATCACCTAGAACCAGTTTTGATTTCCCAAGGCAGGACAACATCGTGTCCATAGACCAACTGATACGGCGAAACCTTGGTTGCACCATGACAAGCCATCCGATATGACCATAAGGCTTCGCTTAGCACCACCTGCCACCTTCTAGGGTTCTCTTCAATCTTGCGCTTAATAAGCTTGATAACCCCTTTATTAGTAGCTTCAGCCTGACCATTAGCCTGGGCATAATAAGGAGAAGAGTTCAACACCTTGAAACCCATGCTAGCAGCAAACTCATCAAACTCTCCCGATGTGAACATGGTTCCCTGATCGGTAGTAATAGTTTGAGGAATACCGAATCGGTAAACAATGTGTTCTTTAACGAAATCCACCATGTTTGCCGATGTAACCTTCTTCAAGGGAATTGCCTCAACCCATTTAGTGAAGTAGTCGGTAGCAACAAGTATGAACTTATGCCCTTTACTCGATGGCGGGTAAATTTGGCCGATAAGATCAATAGCCCACCCTCTGAACGGCCAAGACTTGATTATAGGATTCATTGCCGATGCAGGTGCCCTTTGCACATTACCAAACTTCTGACAGCCCTGACACCCTTTGAAATAGTTGACGCAATCCTCCAGGATTGTCGGCCAATAATATCCATTCCGCCTAATCATCCACTTCATCTTGAATGCCGATTGATGCGCTCCACACACACCTTCATGGATCTCACCCATCAACTCTTTCGATTCCTCTTTGCCGAGGCATCTCAGCAAGACTCCATCAATCGTCCGATAATACAACTTATCGTCGAGGAGCACATACTTAGTGGCTTGGAACCTTAGACGTCTTTCAACTTTCCTAGATGGATCCCTCAAGTAATCGACAATCTCCTTTCTCCAGTCATCGGCAACTGTTACCGATGTCGTGACTTCTTGAATCGGCTGATATCCTGAGGCATTCTGCGCCAACCGATTGGCCTCTTCATTATGCAGCCTAGGAATATGCTCAAGGCGGTATTCTCTGAACTCTTGCAACAACTGCAAACACCGTTCATGGGCTGCAATCAACACTTCACTTCGGCATTCATATGTCCCGATCAATTGATTAATTACCAACATGGAATCACCGAAGACTTCAATCGCATCGGCACGCACCTCCCTGAGTAACTCCAGTCCCTTAAGTAAAGCTTGGTATTCAGCCTGATTGTTTGTGGAAGTAGCAACAATCGGCAATGAGATTTCATACTTCTGTCCTCGGGGTGAAATCAAGAGGATACCGATACCCGCCCCATCCTTGCATGTAGAGCCATCAAAGAATAGAGCCCATGGAGCAATTTCAACAAAGCTCACCACATTACAATGCCGAGTGACGAAATCGGCCATTACCTGACCCTTAACAGCCTTAGCCGATTCGTACCTCAGGTCAAACTCTGACAGTGCCAAAATCCATTTACCGATTCGTCCACTCAAAATCGGCATTGACAGCATATATTTGATCACATCATCTTTGCAGATGACAGTGCATTCGGCCGACAGTAGATAATGCCTCAATTTAATGCAAGAGAAATATAAACATAAGCATAATCTCTCTATGGCCGAATACCTGGTTTCAGCATCCACCAACCTTCTGCTCAGGTAATATATTACACGTTCTTTCCCCTCAAACTCTTGAATTAAGGCTGATCCGATAACACCGTCATCGGCAGACAAATATAACCTGAAAGGCTTCCCGTGTTGGGGTGGAACCAAGACTGGAGGACTCACCAAGTATTTCTTAATCTCCTCTAAGGCTGACTGCTGCTCTTTTTTCCATATAAACTCTTGATCGGCTTTCAACTTTAACAGAGGACTAAAAGATTTAATCTTACCAGACAGATTGGATATAAATCTTCTAATGAAATTAATCTTGCCGATCAGAGACTGCAACTCAGTCTTGTTGGTAGGAGCAACCACCTTGTTAATTGCATCAATAGACTTTTTGCCGATTTCAATGCCTCTCTAATGCACCATGAAACCCAGAAACTGCCCTACCGATACGCCAAATGCACACTTGTTAGGATTCATCTTTAACCCATGCTCCCTGGTGCACTCCAATATTTTCCGCAAATCGGCAAGATGCTTTCTGAAGTCTCCAGACTTAACCACCACGTCATCAATGTAGATTTCAACTATTGTGCCGATATACTTATGGAAGATAAAATTCATTGCCCTCTGATAAGTAGCACCGGCATTTTTCAAGTCAAAAGTCATGACTACCCATTCAAACAAGCCAACGTGACCTGGACACCGAAAAGCGGTCTTGGATATGTCCTCTTCAGCCATGAATATTTGATTATACCCAGCATTACCATCCATGAAGCTGATAACTTGATGTCCAGCAGCAGCATCGATCAGTAAATCGGCAACGGGCATTGGGTAGCCATCCATCGGCGTAGCCTTGTTAAGGTTCCTGAAATCAATACACACACGAAGTTTTCCATTCTTTTTATACACAGGAACCACATTAGAAATCCAATCGGCATATCGATATTGCCGAATAAATCCAGCTTCGATTAGCTTTGTAATCTCAGTCTTGATGTCGGGTAGAATGGTAGGATTGCATCGGCGCGCAGGTTGCCGATGTGGTTGGAAACCAAACTTGATGGGTAATCGATGTTCAACTATCGATCGGTCTAAACCAGACATCTCTGTATAATCCCAAGCAAAACAATCTTTATTCTCCTTTAATAAATCGGTTAACTGCTGTTTACATTGGGAATCTAACTTAGCACTAATAAAAGTAGGCCTAGGTTTACTACCATCGCCGATGTCGACCTCGAGTAAATCATCGGCAGACGTGAAGCCCTGCCCCAACTTTCCGTCGTCAGCGAACCGATCCATTAAACTTCTTCCTTAGGACCGACTGCTTGGATCGGCTTAATGCGGTAATCGGCAACTCTGAGGAATTCCTTGTCCCAGGCTTCGCCGGATATGCACCTGGTCTGTTCGTAGGTTTCCAGTTCTACCAATGCAACAGTAGACGGGGCTTCACTGCGGACGACTTCAATTCTATCCCCGATCCACTGTACTAGACTTTGATGCATAGTAGAAGGGATACAGCAATTGGCATGGATCCAATCCCTTCCGAGGAGCAAGTTGTAAGTGCCCTTGCCGCTGATCATAAAGAACGTTGTCAACAAAGTTTTACTACCGATGGTTAAATCAACACATACGGCCCCCATAGTTGTTGACACGTTGCCCTCGAAGTCTTTGAGCTTCATGTCGGTCTTGACTAAGTCCTGGTCACCTTTACCAAGCTTTCTGAACACGACATATGGCATTATGTTGATCGACACGCCACCATCTACCAGCATCTTGGTCATCGGCTGACCATCCACTTTACCCTTAACGAACATAGCCCTCAGATGCTGCCTCTCATCATCGGCAGACTTTTCAAAGACGACCGTCATCGGATCCAGCATCAACTGTGCCATATCGGCAGTCTCCTCATCATCACTGATGGGTGCCATGAACTCCATCGGCAATATGACGACCATATTGATATCTGCCGATGGATCCCTATCCTTGCGCTTGGGCCTCCACTGCTTCCCCATTGAGGGTTCTGCATCGTCGCACAGGTCATCACGGCGCTGGCGCTGGATCCTTCTCTTCTGGGTCTTAGTCAGACCCTTAGGGCACCACGGAGGAAGCTTGGTCTTCCAGACAGGCTGGTGCCGCTTCCCACTGCTTACATCGGCACTCCTTCCGATGTCGGGATCTCTGGAGAATATATCTTCGTCGGCACTCTAGCATTGGCCATCTCCTCCAGCTCCCCCTGATCAACACGCCTGCCCAGCCGATCATGGGCACTAAGCTTGCCCCCCAGTCAGTCATGTTCCGATCTGTTATCTCTGAGCGGCCCGGCGTACCTGGGTGCCTGATCATCAAAACAAGGTCTCTTACCTGACCGATCGGTAGCGTAATACCCGTTGCACTCTGGACAGTTATCGGTAGTGGGTAGCTTGATGCCTTCCTCCCAGCAGTGAACGAAGAAGGGGCACTTCAAGTGGTCTTTATGTCGAAGCCACTCCCGATGCTCCTCTTCTTCTTGCCGATACCGTTCTTCACGTGATTGCTGATGATCTCGCCTTGATCGGTTGTGTGTGGTCACTACTCCAGAAGCCCTGTTGGCGCTACCTCCTTTGTCGGCAACCTTCTTACCCTTTCTATCATCGGCAAACTCCCTTGCGTCATGCTCAGGTACTTGGTGGTTGGGGTCTACCGATGAGTTCCTCCTGGCAGCTTTCGATGTCAGCACTCTGGTTTTTTCGCTGATTTCCACCATATTGTTTGGGAACGGGTGCTGATCTATCTTCATCGGTTTCTGGATTTTAGTGCTTTCGAACTTAATACACCCAGATTCAATCTCTGACTGCAATTGCTGCCAGAATACTTTGCAGTCATTGGTACTGTGTGAGGTTGCATTATGCCACTTGCAGTACCTAATTTTCTTGAGCTCCTCGGCCGATGGAATCACTTGGTTGGGCGCCAAATTGATTCTCCCTTCTTGCAGCAATAAGTCAAACATCCTATCGGCCTTGGTGATGTCGAAGGTGTACCTTTCGGTATCCTTTCGGCCGAACGGACAAGACACGGGCTTCTTATCCTTCACCGATTCGGCCGCGTCGATATTCCACTCTTCATCCGATCCAGAGTCTTCCTCTTTCCCGATGGTCACCTTCTTGTTCCAAGTCTTCCTGGGTTCAAAGGTTTTGATATCTTGATCGGCAATCCTTTGCACCAGGTGACTCAGGCTTTCAAACTCTTGGGACGCATATTTGTCCTTGATGTGCGGCAGTAATCCTTGGAAGGCCAAATCTGCCAGCTGCCGATCATCAAGCACCAAACTGTAGCACTTGTTCTTCACATCCCGTAGCCTCTGAACAAAGCTCTTCACCGATTCATCATTGCGTTGCCTCATTTTGACCAAATCGGTAAGCTTCTTCTCATGTATGCCAGCGAAAAAGTACTTGTGAAATTACCTCTCCAGATCGACCCACGTGATTATAGAGTTTGGAGGTAATGATATGAACCATGTAAATGCCGATCTAGACAATGATGACGAGAAGAATCTCACCCTTAACTCCTCCCTGCTGGCAGCTTCCCCGCACTGGATAATGAAGCGGTTGATGTGCTCCATTGTTGACGTGTCGTCTTGGCCGGAGAACTTGGTAAAATCGGGCACTTTGTACCGATTTGGGAGAGGAATCAAGTCATATGCAGGAGGATACGGAGTCCGATAAGAGTACGTGTTGACCTTGGGTTTGATGTCGAATTCCTCTTTCATGACTTCGGCAATCTTACCGACCCAGTATGCATCCTGCTCTTGCCGACTCATTGGCTGGTTGTTGACTGGTGGAGTCGGCTGACGCGCCTCTTGAAGATGCGTAGTAGTCGCGGGCGCAGCACCAGTCATCTGAACACTATGCATCGGTTGACTTACCGATGGATAGTTTTGCACACTTGGCGGATTTGGCTGAACCATCACATTCATCGGTTGCTGTACCGATGGTCCGCTCTGAGTGTAAGTTGGGCCTCCATAATAATACATTGACGCGCCAGGCTGTTGAGCCGGTGGCTGGTTGACCCATCCAGGATTATGAATCATCGGCATATGGCTTACCGATGGCTGGTAGTTGACTGGAGCATGCGGTTCTTGTATTCTGGAGCAGTCAATCACCAGATTACCTTGGGGAATCGGCACTCCAGCCTGTGAATTTGCCACCAGAGGTTGACTGCCGGTGGTTATAATGTGTTGCATCGGCACCGAGCTTGTCGATGGTGGCATCAGAGGTATCTTGGGAATTACTTGAAGATCATCTGATGGCACTTGTATGGTTGGAGCAGACGCAGAGTTGTGCACCATAGGGGCCATCGGCTGTGACTGCGTTGCCGATGCCGTAGAGTTCCTCCAGGCTGAACTGTCTCCCTGCACCAGATTAGAACCAACATACAGATTCGGAGGCATATCGTATCCCCACCAGTTAGCGGGGGCTGGTCCTAAAGTTGCCGACACGGCCGGATCTGTGTTGAGCTTGGTGACGCTGCCAGCGTTCGGCCTCGGTGACGTAGCCACATCGGCAGATGGTTCCACAGGGGTGGAAGACGCCATTGGGGCTGCCGATGGGCTCGTAGATGCCAATCCAGGTTGATGGTACGCTGGACTGACATATCGTGGTGTGTGCCCTTCTTTGAATGATTGCGTGACAGCATTGTAGACAGTATTGGACAACAAGTTGGAGTGGCTAATCAATGCTTGACTTACAGCAGCATTAACCATTTCTTGTAGCTTACCAGGATTGGCGTCGTACGTGACATGCCGTGGCAACGGCGGGGCTTGCTTCTGAATTGCCTCGCCGCTTCTGCTGAGGCTGAAGGATTTGAGATACAGCTGCTTGTATTCCTCCATAGCCCGCTCCATGACCTGCTTCTGATCATCTTTCAGATCGGTCTCAGAGACTTCAATGACATTCCTCTGGTTGACATCGGCGTGATCACCCATGCCGAATGCGTAGATTTGTATAATCGGGTCCCACTGGGCGTGCCAAAAGAGGTGTTGACACAAAAAGCGTCAGGATCTGTGAACACCTCGGGCTATTACCTAAAGCTCGGTATTCCGGAGGCGTGCCAGTCGATTTGACCAATCAATCGACAAGGATGATAACTAGAACAAAACTGAACGAGACGACAGCGATGCGCCCGGACGTCAAGGCTCAGATTGATCAAGGATAACTGGAACAAGATCCAATCCAGACAACGGCGATGCGCCGGATGCTGGGATTGAAGCTTGGTCAGGATAACTAGAGTAGAGCTGAACGAGGCAGACAGCGATGCTCCCGGAATGCCAAAGCTCAGAGGTACTCCCATGCGGAACTTGCAAGGATTTGACGGAGATCAAGGTGATGCAGCCCGCGAAGCTTGAAAGAACTCGTTGATAACTACAGCTAATGCAGTAAAAAGGTAAATTGCGATAAAAAGTAGAATAAGATAAAATTGGTTTGTTTGATATTAGATTGATTGTCTTTTCCGTAGCCCTTGGGCAAGTATTTATACTCCCGCATAGAGAGTTGTACAAGGACACGACTCATATCCTTCCTAAAACAAACTCCTATCTTTAAGGAAACTGACTCTCGCAGGAGTCGGATCTAAAACAATAATATTTATTTCCCTAAACAAACACACCTATTTTAAAGGAAAAATAAACGACTCATGCAAGAGCCGGACTCAAACTACTATAATAATACTGGTACAAAACACCAGTTTCCTTATACCTCTCCTTGATGGAAACTTTCCATCGGCAGATCCCTTCAATCTGCGCCTTCCCTCTCTGGCCACCTGCAGTCTTCCGCTGATATCACGCGCTAAGTCACTTTATCGGCACCTCATGCCTATCGGCATCGGTAATACTTTTCGATCGGCAACTTTGTACGGATAACTGTCTTCGCCATCCCATCAGCAATCGGCAACCACTCTCCACTGGCACTTGGCATCAGCTTCTCATTAGTACTCAGCAACATCATGCCCATCGGCAATCAGCAATGTCTCCTCATCGGCAATATCCCCTCATCGGCAATCAGTATCAGCAAGACTTCACCGATTCACTTTTGTCGGCAAGGGTCATTCAGTTTCCATCGGCAGCACACTTGGCCTTCTCGCAGTATATTCCCATCAGCAATATTGGCTCAAGATTTCCCGATGCCGATAGAAAACAGCTGTTAACCAGTCAAGCCTTAACTCATTTGACACGTGTTGAAAAACGGTGTCAACACCACCTCCCATCCTCCTCCACCACCTCTCCTCCCCTCACCTTCATCTCTGACGATGTGGGCAGCCAACGAGGCGAATCTGGCCCTCCTAGTGATGGATCTAGCATCTTCGATCTGCAGTTGGTGGTGGCCAGTGCAGTGTGGCATCAAAGTGGCTGGGGGGCTGGGCTCACTTTCACCCCGCCCACGCCCCTGCACTTGCACCATGGTCATCTCCACGGCTCAAGGCTCTAGATCTAACCTGTCTTCATGCTCGCATACTGGCAGCGTGGCCCTCTACGAGGTGTTAGGGGCATGGTTGGCGTCCCCTTTGCGTGTGGCTGCGAAGGATGACTCTCCAACAGTTGAAGCAACCGCCCGAGCGGTCTTGGACCGGCTGTATTGGCCAGGATGGCGGCCTAGCTAGAGCCAGATCTGGAGGCCGGGTTATCTAGCCAGCCACTAGCAGTGGCCATGCTTAGCTGGCCAGCGCTAGATACCTCCTTGGTAGCGTTGGAGGCTTGGTCCTGCCTCTATAGTGCATCTTGACCGGCAGTGGATCCAGTGAACGGTTTTGGGATGAAAGTCTTCTTTTGCATGTCCAATCGGTTAGATTTGGGGTGGAGAGTCTTCTTCTTACTACCCTTTCTTTCTCGGTTGTATTGGGTTGGTTTGTTGGGTTGCTTGCCACCTCCTTGGTGGTGCTTTGTAACTGCGCTACGAGGTTTCTCTCGTAGTTGTGTCGCTATAATTCTCTTCGTATTAATGAAATACGAGTATAACCCATTCACGAAAAAATGTGTGGCATTCCATCAGGATAATAACAACGCTCCCAGACAAGTTTGACCCGTTGAACCTCTCTTTTTCTTATAGAATTTGTCCAATTGCTTTAACAACAAAGCATCATTTTTAGTTGTAGATTGAACACTCCCAAATCCCAATCCACCCTTATCTTTTGGCTTCATGATCATCTTCCATTCAGCGAGATTATGCCCGCTTTTTCCTAAAATCCCTGCCTCTTCAAAGACAGTCTTTTCTATATTTTTCAATTATTTCAACAACCGCAATTGGTAACAAGCTGCAATCTATCAGCATAAGATAGGAACTAAGCACTAGCTGATAATTTTTTTCGCTGCAAATTAAAGGGGCATAATCTTTGACTTGAGGCTTGGTAACGCCCAGAGGCAACCCAAGGTATGTACAAAGGAAGGTGCCAACTTGACAGCAAAACACACTGGCTAAACTGTTCGCCTTCTCTCGATCCATGTTGATTGGCACTAATAAGCAAGATTTCTGATAATTCACCTTGTTTTTTTTTCATTTTTTTTCATTCACAACTTTGACTGGCAGACAAGTATCAATTGAACGGCTTTACGTTCAATGTTCAGCTACCTGCACCGAAGGCCACCAATAGAAGGCTCGCCTCAGAGTCAAGTTGCTGTTGATAAAAATTCTTGTTCAAAGCTTCACCCCGCTTTCCCGCCGTGACAAGTTGCATTCTAAAAAAAGAGTGCTTCCTCTATTCTAATTCTAACAATCTTGAAGAATCAAACTAAAATTATTATAGAAAAAATTATAAAGATTTATAATATCAAATATGTATACTAGCTATAAAAATATAATTGATGAAGAATCTAATGATATTTAGTTGACATAAAAAATATCATAAATATTATTATATTATCATATAAGTTTAGTCAGGTATAAAATGTTTTGATGTTCTAAAATTCTTAGAATGTCTTATAATTTAGAATGAATAGAGTATTTTTTTACTAATGTGGTACTAATGCGCTTGAATCTACGATGTTTACACATGATCTGAGGAAAATGCTTATATATTTGGCTTGAAAGTCAGTTCATGCCCAGGACCACCGGCCGGCGGGTCAGTCTTGAATCTTCGATCGGTACCTCCAAGGATCATTTGTGATGCCCCGGTGGTTCTGGAGAAATATTCGGTACATGTTTAACATTATATTTGATTAAAACTAATGCCACTGATGTTACAGTTACGTCTATTTTTTCGGTCAACACGATTGAGTGCTTGGATGTTTTCTGACGGGGAGGAATTTATATCATTAGTGGCTCTGTCTCACGGATGTCTTGTGTAATACAGTATATGATTTGGAAGGACCGAGAACAGCGATCAGAGGGGGGGTGAATGGGAGCTTCAAATTTCACTCGGAAATATTCGGGCCACTCTTTTCAAAAATAACCCTAGCAAGCAAGCTTGCTCCACCAGCAAGATCACGACCCTAGAGAGGGTGGATACCTTTGGTGAAGACCAAGAGGTACAACGGATCTTCCGGAAACCAGAAACTCAAACCGTGACACCGATAGTGAGACTCTCAACCCCTATGGAGAAGAGAAGAAAGTTCACCCAAAAACACTTATGAGAACTGGTTTCAAAGGTGCTTCATTAAGTTCCCTGCGTGATTACGAAACCAATGCAACAAACGAAACTCAATTCGGAGTCCGGACGAGGGAGAAACGGTCAAAACAGCGACGAAGGAAAACCTGAAAAACCTTGCTGGAAGGCCGACGGACGCTGGCGATTGACGGTCCGTTGGGCGATGGAGGGTCCGTTGCCAGAGTCCGTTGCGGCGATGGACGCTGGGCGATGGACGGTCCGTCGGCAGAGTCCAACGCACCCAGAAAAATCAGCCCTACAGGAAGGGCGACGGACGCTGGCGAAGGACGCTGACAGAGGGCGACGGACGCTGAGAAGAGAGTCCGACACCAAAATCGAAAGACCTCGACAAGCGAGGCGACAGACGCTGACGTCAGCACGCCCCAGCGTCCGACGTAAAACCCTCGGAGCGTCCGACGCTTCCGAAAACTGCACAGTGAACCCGAAAATCGTTTTCTCTCCTCCAAATCTTCCCAAAACTCAACCAAATAAACTCCAACTGCAACCAAACTTTGTAGGTATGATCCTTGTACAGTTGGAGAGCTAATCCTAAGAAATCATCGCTCAATTTGGTGAGAAATAAAGGGAAACGAGGATTTGGAGGAGAAGGGGCAAGAACAAAGAACACCGCAAAGAAATCGTCCGATCTACGCACTCGTGAGGTTTGAGGGGAATTCCTTCGGTGCAAAGATGCTTCTCACGAATACGAACAACTTGGTTCAAACGGATTTGCAAGAGCTACTCCCTACAAAGAGAAATCATCTCGGGAAAAAGAGGGAGCAAAAGAAAAACGCGAAGAACACAAGCAAAACAGGGACACGATCAAGAAATCGAAGCCACCATGGCTTACGGAGGTTACGGCCTCCGATTCCTCACAACAAACTCAAGTTCTTACAAAGGTTGGTGAAATCAACCTAGAGATCTCATGAACTAGAGAGAGGCTAGAGAGAGAGAGTTGGGGCAAAATGATTAGGGTTCAAGAGATGGAATGAGGATACCCCTTCATCCTCTATTTATCAGAGGCTTTGGCTATTTTCCAAAGACCCCCTTAGATACAATGAGTGAACTACCTAGCCTAAGCATTGCAGCCCAAGCTCCGGTAAATATCTCCCTCGATTTGAATGGACGGCCCCGCTTCCTGCCATGAGTTGTCGTCGCCTCGACGCAACCTCCAGGATTCCGCCATGTGCCATCCCCGCTTCCTCGGAAGCTCCGCCTAGGTTTTGAGGCCCAAACCCAGGAAACCCGCCACCGGTAGCTTTGGGCTCAACTACCGAACCCCGAGTTTTGCGGCCCAAACTCGAAAACCGACGCAGATGGTTTTGAGGTCCAAACCACCAAACCACTCGACGCGAGCCACCTTGTCTTCGCCCGGTCGGACTCCGAGTCCCCTGAGCCTCCGCTCGACTCGCGCGTCCACCGTCTTGACTTGGTCGACTTGGTCTACCTCCATGTCTTCTCGCACTCGCCGCTGCCAAGTACTAGCCACCACAGCTAGTCCGCCAGTGCCCATGGTCCCTCAGTCCGAGCCCCGCTTCCGCCCTCCACCGCTCTCAGTCCATCGGCACGGCAAGCCTCTACTCGACCTTCTCCACGTCATTGACCACTGTCACTAGGCATAGTACCTGCACACCACAAGCCGATAGACAGGCACATATTTGCTTTCGCAAAGATTAGTAGTAAGCCACTCAAACTGAAACACTCAAGTGTTGAGCAATCACTCATCACAAAACTGAACATACATGGGTACTTATCCACCATGTGTTCACAATCTCCTCCTTGATGAGTACATTGTCAACACAAGTGCATTTCAGATTTGAGCCACAAGGTAAAGCTCTCCAAATGACCAAAAGCTAAGAAAGCCACAACGGAGTCACTTGAGAGAAGCAAAACACATCCAAAACTTGGTTCCCAAAGACATGGGCAACGGCTCAACGCAACCAAGCAAAACAAAGCTAGCCCTAAAGAAGAGGCAGAAACGGGCTCAACACCGCTAGCAAGCCAAAGATACCAAACGCCTTAAGGCAAGAAATTCTTGAAGATACCAATTAACGCACATGAAACTCTAAAAGCCAATCGAAACCTATCGGAGCCAAAACACAAGCTAGACCCTCCAGAAGAGGCAAAGGCTCAACACATCTAGCAAAAGCTCCCCCTGGGCGAAAGCATACGCAAGATACCAAGAAAGGGTGAAAAGAGTAAAAAATGCAAGATTTTCACAAAATGCACATTTTCTCCCTCTTGATCACATACCTCTCCCCCATGCTTTCTTCCCACAATGCACAACTCTCCTCCTTAAGTGTAGATGGAGGGAAATGCACATCTTTGTCCCCCTTGTTGACACATGAACCTCATCAAAGCTCAAAACTCAAGAACCGGTCACAAATGTCATGATATGCAAAATAAGTGCAACAAGCTTCATACATAGAGCTAAGACAATGAAAGGATGCTCTAAGTGATGTGATCCTGTGAGAATAGGAAAAACTCTACGTGCCCAACTAAGACTCAGGTTGAGCTAAAGATCACTTTAGAAGCTATTTTAGAGAGCATTACATGTGTGAGCAAGGAATGAGTATCACCTCCTAGAGACAACTAGACATGGCAAACAATATAGGACCTGTCTCAAAGCAATCTCATATATAGCAAGTAAAACTATCCCTAGCAAAGTTCATACAACAAGCCAATGACCCAACTGAATGAATTTTTCAAATTTCAGAGTTTTGCAGCCAAATTTCAGTTTTAGGCACATTTAAGTTGTATACGAGTGGTTGTAAGCAAAGTGATGCCACTGCTTACCAACCGGGCGAAGTCAAAGGACTTAACACACCGGTTTTGGTCATACACGACACCGCTCAAGTATCAACCCATGTGGAAAGCAGTCTCGAACACACGGTGAAGTGCTCACAATGCAAACCCAACTCGATCTTTCCAATTCACAAAACAGAGAGCAATTTCATTTTAGATCAATTTTAAGCATGGTGCTCAATGGAAGTGAATGAAACAATGAAGAGTCATAGTTACAAGCTATATATAAGGCAGCCAAGAAGGATCTTCAAAAGCCTACACATGCTAGTGCCATTTCAGAGGTGACATAGGGAATTAAATTCAGTTTTAAAGCTTTTCTAACTTAGCTCTATTGCATATCAAGAGATCAAAGAGAGTCTAAGTTAGGCAACACCATAGACACATAAAGCACCTCAAACAGAGCATAGATTCATTATATCGGCTATAGGTATGAAGCTTAAAATGAACTATGTTATAAATGCAAATGAGATGCAAAATGCAATGACACATATTAACAACTAAAAAGACACCAAATAAAAGAAAGAGAAAGAAGAGGAAAATAAGAACCAAAAATAACTATGATACACAAAGCTTTCTCCTCTAAAAAGGAAAGAAAACACCCAACTCGCCCCAAAGACGAGAAAACGCAGCTTGATCGAGAGGTTTTGTGAGAATATCCGCAAGCTGGTTTTGGGTCTCGACATGCCGGAGGACAATGTCGCCCTTCTCATAGTGATCTCTCAAGAACTGAAAGCGAACATCAATGTGCTTGGTCTTAGAGTGAAGCACGGGATTTTTGGCTACACTAATGGCACTCATGCTATCGCAAAGCAGAGGCACTTTAGTAAGTTCAAGACCAAAATCCTTCAAAGTCGCAATCATCCAAAGCAACTGCAAACAACAGCTAGCCACGGCAACGTACTCAGCTTCGCACGTCGACTATGCCACGCTAGACTGTTTGCGAGAAGACCAAGACACCAGAGAAGATCCGAGAAACTGACAAGTCCCAGAAGTGGACTTCCGATCAAGACGACAACCGGCGAAATCGACATCAGAATAACCACAAAGCACAAGAGAGGAGGAGGCGGAAAACCAAAGTCCAAATTCGGGAGTGAAGCGCAAGTACCTCATGATGCGTTTCACCGCCTGCTTGTGCGATGTCCGTGGGGACGCCTGAAAGCGAGCACACAGGCAGACGGCGAACTGAATGTCCGGTCGGGTCGCCGTCAGGTACAGAAGCGACCCGATCATGCTGCGGTACTCCGTCTGGTCCACCGCTTCTCCTTCCTCATCCGCATCCAAGGCAGTAGTAGTTTGACATAGGCGTCGAGAGGGGCTTTGCCTCGCCCATGTCAAACTTCTTCAAGATATCCTTCGTGTACTTGCCTTGGTGCACAAACGTCCCTTCTCGGGTTTGCTTGATTTGCAACCCGAGAAAGAAAGTCAACTCTCCCATCATGCTCATCTCAAATTCCCTGCTCATAAGATCTGCAAACTTGGCAACAAGAGCATGAGAAGAACCACCAAAGATGATATCATCCACGTAAATTTGGACAAGGAGAGTGTCTTTGCCTTGCTTGAGGAGAAACAACGTCTTATCTACCGATCCCATTTTAAAACCCTTAGCAAGCAAGAAGGTTCGCAATCTATCATACCACGCTCTAGGGGCTTGTTTCAAACCATACAAAGCTTTGTGAAGTTTAAAAACATGGTTTGGAAACTTGGGATTTTCAAAACCGGGAGGTTGTCTAACATACACTTCCTCCTCTATGTAGCCGTTTAAGAAAGCACTTTTAACGTCCATTTGAAAAAGTTTAAAACCCTTAGAAGCCGCAAAAGCTAGAAGGATTCTAATGGCTTCTAAACGAGCTACGGGAGCAAAGGTTTCCTCATAGTCTATTCCCTCCTTTTGACAAAAGCCTTGCGCTACCAACCTAGCCTTGTTACGCACTACCACCTGAAAGGATCAAGATGCCCAAGAGGGGGGTGAATTGGGCTCTTTTTAATTTCTAAACAAGAATTAATCCTATAAAGCACCAATTAACCCCCTAGTGCCTACCGCTTGTGTGTCCTAGCTAGAAAGCGGTAGCAAGTCAATAGAAAGCGAAAACTTCCTACACAATTCTAGTATGAATTGAAAGACAAGTGTGGAAAGTAATGCGGTAAGAAAGAGCTAGGGAAAAAGATGCTTGACACGGCGATGTTTTGCCGAGGTATCGAGGAGTCGACACTCCCCCCTAGTCCTCGTTGGAGCACCTCGCAAGGTATAGCTCCCCCTCAATCCCGCGCAAGGGATGAGTGCTCTCTACGGGATGATTCTTCGCCACTCCGGCTCGGTGAATCGCCCACAACCGATCACAAACGTCGATGGAGAAGGGCCGCCGACAATCCTCCGGCGATCACCTTCCTCCGACACCATCGGACCGTCTAGGTGATGTCGATCACCAAGAGTAACAAGCCTCGATCTTCGCTTGACTCACTCAAGCTTCACAACAAGAGGATGCACACTTGAACTCTTGGATGAACTAGAGGAGAGGATGGATGGATTCGCGAATCACTCTCTCTCTCTAGGGCTCTTGCTCTCTTCCCAACCTTCTCAACAAACTCAGCAACTCAAATGAGCAAAGGCAAGGTGGGAGAGAAGTGGGAGGGGCTATAAATAACCCCTCAGAAAACTGCCTCGGGCTGGCAACTTAAGTTGGCGACGAACGCTCTGTCGACTAGGCGACGGACGGTCCGTCGCATGCCCCAACGGCTAGTTCTGTTCATAGTTTGGGCGACGGACGCTCCGACGCCTAGGCGACGGACGCTCTGACGCTCTGCCCAACGGCTAGTTCTGTTCATAGTTTGGGCGACGGACGCTCCGACGCCCTGCCCAACGGCTAGTTCTGACATACTGTTCCCAGCGACGGACGCTACGTCACTGGGGCGACGGACGCTCATCCCAGCGTCCGATGCTACACTCTGGCTCGGGCTGAAAAACACCCTCTCTGGAAGGTCGACGGACGCTCTTCCAAGCGTCCGATGCCTGGCCAACGGACAGCGTCCGACGGAGTCTAAAAAACTTAGCCAGAAAACATCTCCACTAGAAGGTCGACGAACGCTGTGGACTCAACCACCCAGTGTCCGACGCCTTTGTCCGACGCGACGGACAGCGTCCGACGCCCAGAAAATAGTTCTATCAACTTCGTTTTTCGTCGCGATGAATATGGAAGTTGTTCTAGGCTATCTTACGGTCAACGTAGGCTTGCTTAGAGCTAAGGAAGTCAAGTGTGCACCACACCTAAGTCATGAAGCTTTCCTAAGTCAAGCTACTAGTCTCGACCCCTCTTAATAGTACGGTCAAAGATAAAAAGAGAAGCCCTATCTATTTCTAAGTGCCCTTCATCACCTTATGGCACTTAGCCTATCATTCTAGGGTCTTCATCATGTCTCCTTGAAATCCAAAACGATATCCATCTTGGAGGCTAAGTGATGACCATAAATGCCCATTCTTGTTGATCACTATGGCTAAGCTACACATAGCCTCTGCAAAACACACGTTAGCCATAATAATCTCTAATTGTCGTTAATCACCGAAACCAACTAGGGCAATGATTCTTCAATCTCCCCCTTTTTGGTGATTGACGACAATAAAACCTCTAGTATGGATAAGAGTTATGGTTTAGACTTTATGGTGACTTGGAATGGTTGAGCAATGGTTAGTGAATTTGTAATGAAGCATACTTGCTCACCCAAGCCAAATCACAAATCATGGTACTCATAGATATGAATGTAAAAGAAGTACCTCATGATATTCTTAAAAGATGAATCGGAGTATAGCGCGGAAGCTCAATTATCATTTAAGCATAGAGATATATCATGAAACATGAGACAACTCACAAGATATATTAGTGATAATCAAGAGTTTGTCACACATCCAACCATATAAACATCAACCAAAGAATTCATCACATCACACATATAAACAAATGCATAAACGTAGACATGATGAAAGAGTACGGGGGAAATTAAGCATACAAAGATCCAAATCCCTCCCCCTATCTCTATACTCGACCCTCTCTCCCCTTTGGCGTCTAGCACCAAAAACTAAGCGTCTAGGGCTGGAGAAGAAGGTGGAGGAGCTGCAGCCTTGCGATCGAGCATGATAAAGTCCTGAAGATCTAACTCGTCTGACTCATCATCTGGCTCGGCCTCTGTAAGTGTAGGTGCAGCTGGAGGGACCTCTGGAGCTGCTGTCTCAACTAACTCCCCCTGAGGCTCAACTGGTGCCTCTGACGGTCTTGCCTCTGTAGTAGCGGCCTATGAACCTGACGAGTGAATACTTGAGGCGAGGGGGAAGGTGTCACTGCTAATGCAACTAGTGACACTGCTGCTGCAACCTCTGCTGGCTGTGACTGAAGGGGAGAGGATACTGCCACTATAACTGCCTCACCCTGAGTCTCTGTAATGGTTGTCTCAGCGGCTAGTGAGATGGCATCTGTCTGAACTGCAGCCGGAGGAGTGGTAACTGTCTGCGCGGACTGCTCAGGAGCGATCTCCGACGAGGCAACTGAAGACAGGTGGGTGCCCGTCGTCGGAGGATCCACTGCAATCTCTGGAGCTGGTGAGACTAGCTGAGCTGCTCCTGGTGAATCTTCTCCCGTGATCTCCAAGTAAGAAGCTGACAGATCTCTCGAGGCCTCGGCTATGGTAGTTCCCCGGATAGGAGTGAATCTTGTCTGAAACTCACCGGGCGAAGCTAACCAAGAAGACACCTGGGTCCTCGGAGACTGATACGCGGGAGAAGCTGGTGCCTGGAATGGAGGAGTAGCTGGTGCCTGACTCTGCTGTCCTTCGGACGGTAACGCTGGAGTCGGAACCACAACTACTGGAGGCTGCTGTGGAGGTGAGGTAAACTGCTGCTGTTGTGAGACTCCGGGCAACTGAAACTGAGGAGTGGAAGTCTGCCCGGAGCTGGAGGCGAGAAGACGCTCGAGTAACAACGTCTGTGTCTTTTGAATCTTTGCCTGCTGCAGCTGATAGGCCAAGAACTAGCACTGGAACTCATCCTGCCTAGCATGTGTCTGGGCCTGAGCTGCCAGCTGCTGCTCTGTAATCCTCCGTAAATCGGCAGCCTGTCGTCTCTGCTCCTCTGCCTGGCGTGACTGCTCCTCCTGCATCCTCGACAGAATAGTAAGCAAGGTAGCCTCTGAGGTGCTGGAACCTGGAGCTAGAGCTGCTGCGGCTGTGCCTGACCCTCCTGCCTCATGGTCATGTGGCATCGGTGCGTACTCGCGCACTGGCTGGTAGTCCCGTCGGAACTATCAGACTCTAGGTCCTCTCGATAGACTGTCTCGGCAGCTGTATCTATCTCAGCATCTAGATCAGCAAGCTCTGCCTGAGCAATCTACTCAACTGTAGCGTCTGTGACCTCTGCTGACTGAGGTGGCACACCGGCCTGCATGGTGCCTGGTCTGTAAGCTCTGCTGGGCGAGGCAGGTTTCCATGCATCACGAGCTGACTCATCGAATATACAGGAAACTCAGTGGCTGACCTTGTGAGAGTGACTCTCATAGCTCCTGACCTGGTCTTGGCAACTATCAGATAAGAAATCCAATGAGCAAACTGCAGCTGCCAGTGACCCCTGAACCCAGCGGCTATAATATCCTCAAGCTCGCTAACAATCAAATCCCAGAGGTCGAACTTCTCTTTCCGGACAACATGAGCAAGGAGCAAAAGCTGTAAACGTGTAATAGTATCCCGAGCTCCAATCCGAGGGAGAATGGTACGCCTGAGTACCTCGTGGAGGATCCGAGCAAGTGGAGTGAGGTCACGTGGTGTACGGCTCGAACCCTCAGTGAACGGCTGCTGAAAGCACGGCCTCACGAAGTCTATAGATGGCACTATCCCATCGTGAGGTCGGCGAGGGCCTCCTGATCCCCATAACACAAGCTGTGAATCCTCGTAGGAGAGGACTCGAGGTGGAAAAGCTCTCTGAACCTAGCTGTTGTAACCCTGAAGTCACGTCCCTGGAATCCGAAGTGTAGGAACTCGTGATCAAGAGAGATCCATAGAGAGGCATAGAACTGATACACCCATTCCTTCTGATATGCTCCTGATCGTCCCATCAGATCTGATAGCCCCTGAATATACTGAAGGTGATGTAGGATCTCTGGACCACCGATCCCCTCTATATGGGCAGATGAGCACACCCTGTGAGCCCTAAGAGGAGCGTCAGTGTCGACGTAAGCTCTGTAGAAATCCTCGTGCACTGTGGTGTAGAAGTCTCGTCCGGCATGGGGTCCCTCTGAGGTTGGAACCAGGACTGAAAGTCCACGAAGCGGAGTAACTGGACTTGCTTCGCTGTAAGTGCTCTGACCTGGTGCCTCACTGGGTCTGGGAGCTGAGGTCCTGGAGGACTAGGTGGTGCACCAGAGCCTCTGGATCGGGTAACTCGGCGGCTCATCAACTCACCAATGGAAGAGTGGCCCGCGGCCTCTGTCGGCACAGTCTCTGGGACTGGCTCTGTCTGCTCTGCCTCAGTAGCCTCGACGGGCTCTGTCTCTGGATGCGTAGGGGACTCACGATGTGCTCCACGGCGAGGCGAGAGCCTCAAACCGGCACGACGTCCACCTCGCTCCGCTATCTCAGCGGCCTCGGCCACTACTAGCGCTGCAGCTGAATTAGGATCCATCAATGGCCTCTTGCGCTTCCGTGATATGACCTTTTGCTTGCCCTTTCCCCGGTCAGTGGGTGGACGCGGTGGAGGTGGAGGGTCATCACCACTACCAGGAACGGGACCGGCATTCTTCGTTCTTGCCATTTACCAAACTTGTGCAATCAAACCGCTGACAAAGATCCTCAACAATCAAACCACAAGCTCACTGCCCACTGACAATCAACCACTGACAATCCACAGAACAACCAATCTGCAAGAGTGGCACGCCGGCCCTGGACTGTCCTTGCGAGGCTTTGCCTCGATCCGTACTCGCAGGCTTTGCCCCGAGTTCTCTGTCACTACTCAACTGACTCTCTGATCAACTGACCCTGCTCGTTAGATAGATAGGAGTATACAATAAGCATATAACTAGAGGTGAGCAATGTCTAGTGAGAAGCATGAATTTAGGTAAGGAAAGATCGAGATTTCAACTGCCGTACCTTGAACCCTGACCAAACCAAGAGAAAGGGAAAGATCCTTCAGTCGATTTTCCGTAAACCGCAATCAGACACCCCAAAGAAGGGGAGGACAAGCAATCCTCAAAGAGAAGAGTGGATCCGCAGGCAGGGTCACCGGCGGCGTAGTTTGGCGAGAGCTCTAGCGCGGCGACAGTGGTGGCGCTGGAGGGAGTGGCCCTGGCGCGCGGCGGTGCAGGGTGGAAGGGCTCTGGCGCGGCGGCGATGCAGGGTGGAAGGGCTCTGGCACAGCGGCGGTGCAGAGAGGAGTGGTGGCGCGGCGGCGCAGGGAGGAGCGCTCCGGCGATGGGCAGCACAGGGGCCCAGCGGCGGCGAAGCAGTGGCGGTTAGGGTTAGAGCAGCGGCACGGCGGCGGACTGAAAGAATCAGAGGAGTCTGGGTTTTTAAAAAAATTTGCGCCTTAAGTTCACGACAGATGCTCCGTCGGACTGCGACGGACGCTCGGAGAGCGTCCGACGGCATCGTCCGTCGGGCTTCCAGAACAGATTTGAGACGCCCGAGCGCATTGACCGCGCGGACGCTAGGGGGAGCATTCGTCGCCCTGTAAGCAGGCAACTTTCAATCTCCGGACGATCGCGACGGACGCTGAGACAATTGACACCGAGCGTCCGTCGGCAGCGTCTGACGCCTTTTAAATGGAATTTTTCAAATTTTGTTTTTGCTTCTTTCTCCCAACCAAGTTCCAATCCCAATAAGATCCAAATAACACCTGATTGGACTTGATATGAGAACCATCTCTCAAACACTCATTTTCAGATAGTTTGCCATAGGCTTAGATTTTAGTTTTGGCTCAAAATATTCGAATGAAAGCACAAAGGAGACATCATATGGCCACAAGAGGGGTATAGAAGTGTCTTGAGCTTGGAATGCTCCACCTAAGTGGACGAACATAGAGGATGCTCAAAAACTTAACCGAAAAGGAACGGCAAACAACACACATGCACATGCTATGCAATGCGAAATTTGAATCTAGGTTGCTTGCAAGTTTAAACCGCGGTTAAGCTTTGTCACACGCTTTGAGGGCGGTTATCTTAACTGCGTTAGCCAAGCCTATGTGCATTACCAAATTAAATATGTTATATTACATATGAATGCATGGTTCACACAAACTCATCTTTTAGTGAAGTTAGAGTGATCAAGCACATTTAACTCACTTCTCAACCTACAAAAGGTTGTTTCATCGAGTGGTTTAGTGAAGATATCCGCCAATTGATCTTCGCTCTTAACTCCCACTAGTGTTATGTCTTTCCTAGCCACATGATCTCTAAGAAAGTGATGGCGAATATCTATGTGCTTGGTGCGAGAGTGTTGAACCGGGTTATTTGCAAGCTTTACGGCGCTTTCATTATCACACAAAAGTGGAACTTCTTTTAAAAACACGCCGTAATCAAAGAGTGTTTGGGTCATGTATAAGATTTGTGCACAACTTGCTCCCATGGTAATGTATTCCGCCTCGGCAGTTGACAATGCCACACTATTTTGCTTCTTTGAGGACCAAGAAACAAGTGATCTTCCTAGCATGTGGCACCCGCCGGAGGTACTCTTCCTATCAACCTTACACCCGGCATAATCCGAATCAGAATAGCCAACTAGTTGGAACGGAGCTCCTTTGGGATACCAAAGACCCATGCTAGGGGTGTGCCTTAAGTACCTAAGGATTCTTTTAACCGCACAAAGATGCAACTCCTTAGGGTTTGCTTGAAACCTAGCACACATACACACACTAAACATGATATCCGGCCTAGATGCGGTGAGGTAAGGTAAACTACCGATCATAGAACGATAGAGAGTTTGGTCAATCGGTTTATCTCCCTCATCGAGATCGAGATGCCCATTAGTAGGCATTGGGGTATTGATTGGCTTGCAATCCTCCATCTTGAATTTCTTGAGCACATCATAAGTGTACTTCTCTTGAGATATGAAGGTGCCCTCCCTCAATTGCTTCACTTGGAAGCCAAGGAAGAAGGTTAGCTCGCCAATCATCGACATCTCGAACTCCTTGGACATAAATGCACCAAATTCCTTGCTATGATCTTGGTTTGTTGACCCAAATATAATGTCATCGACATACACTTGGCAAACAAAGATCTCTCCATCTAGCACCTTGGTGAAGAGTGTGGTATCCATTTTCCCGATCTTGAAGCCCTTCTTGAGTAGGAAGTCCCTTAGCCTCTCATACCAAGCTCTTGGAGCTTGCTTCAATCCATAGAGTGCCTTGGACAACCTATACACATGATTAGGATAATTTGGGTCTTCAAACCCGGGAGGTTGTGAGACAAAAACAAGTTCATTTATGAAACCATTTAGAAAGGCACTCTTCACATCTATTTGAAAAAGTTTCATTTTATGATGTGAAGCATATGCCAAAAGGATACGAATGGCTTCTAGTCTTGTAACCGGTGCAAAGGTCTCCCCAAAATCCAAGCCTTCAACTTGGGAGAACCCCTTTGCCACCAATCTTGCCTTGTTTCTCACAACCACACCTTGATCATCTTGCTTGTTCCTAAGCACCCACTTGGTGCCAATGATTCTTGCTCCTTTGGGCTTTTCTACTAGTGTCCACACTTCGTTCCGGGTGAAGTTGTTCAACTCTTCATGCATGGCACTCACCCAATCCGGATCCGCAAGTGCATCCTCCACACTAGAAGGCTCAACAAAGGAAACAAAGGAGTGATGTTCAACATAAAAAGCAAGTTTAGATTGAGTTGTTACCCCCCTTGATGGACTCCCTATAATGAGGTCTTGTGGATGAGCTTGAAGCATAGGTGTAGATCTTCTATTAATCACTTGGGGAGGAGGTTGTGGTGCATCAACATCACTAGCTTGAGCCTCGGCTTGATCTTAAGAGATGAAGGTATCTTCTTGTGCTTCCCTCACTTGTTCTTCATCAACTTGAGGCGTGTGAGGTGGAGAGGGTATTTGATTTGCATCATCTTCAACTTCTTCCACCTCTTGTGGGTTGATTGCATCGACGGGCATATTCTTCATAGCCTCCCTCAAGGGTTCATCACCTACATCATCAAGATTTTCATGCTCTTCTTGAGAGCCATTAGTTTCATCAAACTCCAAGTCATATGTTTCTTCAACTAGGCCGGAGGCTTTGTTAAATACTCGATATGCCTTGGATTTAAGAGAATAACCAAGTAAGAGACCAATGTCGCATCTCCTTTGGAACTTCCCCAAGTGTTGGCGCTTCTTGTAGATGTACACTTTGCATCCAAACACTCGGAAAAAGGATATATCCGGTTTCTTCCCATTCACAAGCTCATAGGGTGTCTTCTTGAGAAGCCTTTGGACAAATAGTCGGTTGGCTGCATAGCATGCGGTGTTGATTGCTTCGGCCCAAAACTTCTCGGGGGTGTTGTATTCATCAAGCATTGATCTTGCAAGAGTAATAAGTGTACGGTTCTTCCTCTCTACTACACCATTTTGTTGAGGGGTATAGGTGGCGGATACTTCATGCTTGATCCCAACTTCATCACAATAATCTTCAATTTTGGTGTTTACAAACTCGGTCCCATTGTCACTTCTTATCTTCTTGATCTTCACATCAAACTCATTTTGAGCTCTAGTTGCAAACTTCTTGAATATTGATTGAGTCTCTCCCTTGTCTTGAAGAAAGAACACCCAAGTGTACCTAGAGTAGTCATCAACTACCACCAAGCAAAAAAGATTGCCACCAAGACTAGCATAGGTGGTAGGTCCAAATAGATCCATGTGAAGTAGCTTTAGGACTCTTGAGGTTGACATGAAAGCTTTGGTTGGATGAGTGTTTGCCACTTGCTTGCCGACTTGACATGCACTACAAAGTTTGTCCTTCTCAAACACAACATCCTTCACACCTCTAACCAACTCCTTGAAAAGCTTCTTCAAAGTTGACATTCTCACATGTGCTAATCTTCTATGCCATAGCCAACCCAAAGAACTCTTGGAGAATAGAAATGTTTGCAAACTAGCTTCATTTGAGGTGAAGTCCACTAGGTAGAGATTGTTGTGCCGAAACCCTTTGAATATCAATGATGAATCTTCAATCTTGGACACAACTACCTCATTTGGAGTGAAGAGACATTGGAAACCAAAATCACATAGTTGTCCCACCGATAGCAAGTTGAAGCTCAAAGATTGTACTAGCAAGACATTTGATATTGATTGATCATTTGAGATTGCCACTTTGCCTAGGCCTTGCACTTTGCCTTTTGAATTGTCCCCAAAGGTAATCTTGTCTTGCCCTTCACAATCTTCCTCAAGTGTGGTGAACATCCGGGAGTCACCGGTCATATGTTGAGTGCATCCACTATCAATCACCCAATGACTTCCACCGGTCTTGTAGTTCACCTACACACAAGCAACTTGAAGTTAAGCTTGTTGTTTGGGAACCCACACTTGGCGAGGTCCCATGGCCATGTCCACCAGCTCCTTAGCAACCCATAGCACTTTGGGCTTGTTCTTCATCTTAGGACCGAGAAACACAACTTGGGGTCTACCCTTGGAGTCCTTGTTGATTATGAAGTGTGCATCATGAGAGAAAGGCCTTATGTGCTTGGGCAAGGTCTTGGGAGGTGGAGTCTTGCATTGGGATTCAAAGTGACCCTCTTTATCACATCCAAAGCACTTCTTGGGCTTGGGCTTTGGTGTGTCATAGTTGTTTCTCATGGCCTTGTTCTTGTAGTAGTTCTTAGCTTCTATCTTGACCTTGGCCTTCATGATTTGGTTTTCCTTGAACCCAATGCCGGACTTGTCGGTCTTCATGATAGTGTTCATCAAGAGCCCACTTTGGAGGTTGTGGCCCTTGGTGAACTTCTCCAATCCACTTGCAAGCTTGATCTTCTCAACCTTGAGCTTCGCATTTTCCTCTTTGAGAGAGTTAATCAAGGTCTTTGCATCGTTGTCATCTTGCTTGGCCGACTTGATGGTGAATGGCTTGCTTGCCTTGAGGTTGATTAGCTCTTCCTTGAGCTTGGAGTTTTCTTGCCTCATCTTCACATAGTCATCATGCTTTTCGGCCTCAACTACCTTCTTGCCCTTGCACTTAGCATGTTGCTCACTAGCAACTTCATCAAGCAAGTCCTCACAAGAAGTAGCTATATGACACTTAACAACCGGGTTAATAGCAATATGTGTAGCAAGATCATTTGAAAGTAATTCATTAGCTATCACAAGTGTACCATGTTCATTCTTAACTTGGTTGTAGTCATCCTTTAGCAAGTTGTATTTTGTATGGAGCTCTTGTGTTGACCTCTCAAGCTTATCATGTTTCTCATTAGCTTGCTTGAGTGAGGCTTTGAGCTCCCTAGTGCTAGATGAGAGAGTTTTATTCTCAAGCTTCAAATTATCATTAGCACTAGACAAGTCATCAAGTTTAGCATGCAAGTTATCGTTGGCTTTCTCTAGTGATTCACTTTTAGCTTTATACTTCCTAATGAGCTTAGTATATTTGTTGCAAATTACAATTAGCTCATCATAGGAAGGTGCCTCAAACTCATCATCACTATCATCACTAGAGTTAGCCTCATCATCACTATCCTCTTTTTGTACCTTTTTGTCACCTTTAGCCATGAGGCATAGGTGTATAGAGGATGAGCCCGGAGATGATGGAGGGGGTGGCGGTGGAGTAGATGACCCAATCACCAAGGCGGCCACCTTCTCTTCTTCACTTTCATCTCCGGATGAGTCACTTGTGTCTTCAATGTCGGTGAGCCAATCACCAACAATGTAGGCTTTGACATTCTTCTTCTTCTTGTGGAAGTTGAAGTTCTTCTTCTTCTTGAATGGCTTGTCATCCTTCTTCTCCTTATCACTTGACTCATCTTTGTTTCCCTTGTTGTACTTGAACTTGTTGTTTGCTTTCTTGTTCTTGTACTTGTCTTTCTTCTCTTCGGGGCAAGCATGAGCCAAGTGTCCAAGTTTGCCACAATTGTAGCAATCCATCTTGGAGAGAGGCTTTCTTGAAGAGCTTGTGAAGAATTTCTTCTTCTTTGAGTCAAACTTGACTCCATTCTTGCTTAGCTTCTTCAACATCTTGGTTGTTTTCTTCACCATGAGAGCGAGGTCATCATCATCCTCATCATTGCTTGCACTCTCATACATGACTTGCATCTTGTACTTCTCCGAAGAGGATGCCCTGAGAGCCAAGTCTTTCTCCTCCTCCTTCTCTTTTTCTTTCTTCTTGGAGGAGGAAGAAGAGCCACCATCACCAATCTTCATGTACATCTCATAGGCATTGATCTTGCCCAAAATTTGTGTTGGTGTAGCGGCGGAGAGATCTCCTTGGTGAAGAACCGTGACGATGTGGCCATACTTCTCAATGGGCAAGACACAAAGGATCTTGCGTACCACATCGGCCGGTGCCATTTGGTTGAGACCGAGCCCATTCAATTCCTCTACAATAATGTTAAGTCGTGAGTACATTTCATTTGCATTTTCATTTGCATGCATGGAAAAAGAATTGAGCTTAGCCATGACCAAGTGATAGCGTTCCTCACGCTCACTCTTTGTGCCTTCGTGAAGAGCACAAATAGTGGTCCACAACTCAAATGCGTCTTTGGCATTACGCACTCGGTTGAAGACATCCTTGCTAATGCCACGAAAGAGAATGTTCTTCGCCTTGGCATTGTGCTTATCAAAGTTGAGGTCCTCCGTGAAGAGAGTGCCTCCCTTTGTGGCGGCTTTGAGCACGCCCACGTCAACGGCCTCTAGATAGGCCTCCATACGAACATTCCAATAAGGAAAGTTGTCTCCATCGAACATGGGAGGTGGTCCATCCCCATGGGGCATCTTGCTCTAGGCGGTGAAGCCTAATTTAGAGCAAACCTTGCTCCGATACCAATTGAAAGGATCAAGATGCCCAAGAGGGGGGGTGAATTGGGCTCTTTTTAATTTCTAAACAAGAATTAATCCTATAAAGTGCCAATTAACCCCCTAGTGCCTACCGCTTGTGTGTCCTAGCTAGAAAGCGGTAGCAAGTCAATAGAAAGCGAAAACTTCCTACACAATTCTAGTATGAATTGAAAGACAAGTGTGGAAAGTAATGCGGTAAGAAAGAACTAGGGAAAGAGATGCTTGACACGGCGATGTTTTGCCGAGGTATCGAGAAGTCGACACTCCCCCCTAGTCCTCGTTGGAGCACCTCGCAAGGTATAGCTCCCCCTCAATCTCGCGCAAGGGATGAGTGCTCTCTACGGGCTGATTCTTCACCACTCCGACTCGGTGAATCGCCCACAACCGATCACAAACGTCGATGGAGAAGGGCCGCCGACAATCCTCCGGCGATCACCTTCCTCCGAGCACCACCGGACCGTCTAGGTGATGTCGATCATCAAGAGTAACAAGCCTCGATCTTCGCTTGACTCACTCAAGCTTCACAACTAGAGGATGCACACTTGAACTCTTGGATGAACTAGAGGAGAGGATGGATGGATTCGCGAATCACTCTCTCTCTCTCTAGGGCTCTTGCTCTCTTCCCAACCTTCTCAACAAACTCAGCAACTCAAATGAGCAAAGGCAAGGTGGGAGAGAAGTGGGAGGGGCTATAAATAACCCCTCAGAAAACTGCCTCGGGCTGGCAACTTAAGTTGGCGACGGATGCTCTGTCGACTAGGCGACGGACGGTCCGTCGCATGCCCCAATGGCTAGTTCTGTTCATAGTTTGGGCGACCGACGCTCCGATGCCTAGGCGACGGACGCTCCGACGCTCTGCCCAATGGCTAGTTCTGTTCATAGTTTGGGCAACGGACGCTCCGACGCCTAGGCGACGGACGCTCCGACGCCCTACCCAATGGCTAGTTCTGACACACTGTTCCCAGCGACGGACGCTATGTCACTGGGGCAACGAACGCTCATCCCAGCGTCCGACGCTACACTCTGGCTCGGGCTGAAAACACCCTCTCTGGATGGTCGACGGACGCTCTTCCAAGCGTCCGACACCTGGCCGACGGACTCTGAAAAACTTAGCCAGAAAACATCTCCACTGGAAGGTCGACGAACGCTGTGGACTCAACCACCCAGCATCCGACGCCTTTGTCCGACGCGACGGACAGCGTCCGACGCCTCCGTCAGGAGCGTCCGACGCCCAGAAAATAGTTCTATCAACTTCGTTTTTCGTCGCGATGAATATGGAAGTTGTTCTAGGCTATCTTACGGTCAACGTAGGCTTGCTTAGAGCTAAGGAAGTCAAGTGTACACCATACCTAAGTCATGAAGCTTTCCTAAGTCAAGCTACTAGTCTCAACCCCTCTTAATAGTACGGTCAAAGATAAAAAGAGAAGCCCTATCTATTTCTAAGTGCCCTTCATCACCTTATGGCACTTAGCCTATCATTCTAGGGTCTTCATCATGTCTCCTTGAAATCCGAAATGATATCCATCTTGGGGGCTAAGTGATGACCATAAATGCTCATTCTTGTTGATCACTATGGCTAAGCTACGCATAGCCTCTGCAAAACACACGTTAACCATAATAATCTCTAATTGTCGTTAATCACCGAAACCAACTAGGGCAATGATTCTTCACCACCCCATCCTCACTTTGTTTGTTTTTGAAACCCCACTTGGTTCCTATAGGGTGGCAACTTGGTGGTGGTGGCACTAAGACCCAAACGCGGTTTCGCTCAAAGTTCTCTAACTCCTCATGCATGGCATTAACCCAATCCGGATCCATCAATGCGTGTCCAACATCTCGGGGCTCAAAAGACGCGACAAAAGCCAAATGAGCAAAATGAGAGATACGATATGACCTGGAGCATGTGGTACGCTCGTTGATGTCGCCGATCATAGTCTGAGGAGGGTAGCGATGTTGAATGTGTAGCGGTGCCTCACATGAAGTCGCCTCCCCCTCGACAGCAGCTGGAGCTCCCTTAGGTGCAACGGGCACCGACTGAGGAAGCTGCTCGAACGGCCCCCATGTAGAGGAAGTAGAAGGGTCCGGGTCGTGAGCCGAAGTAGACGTCACAGGGTCGACTGGGGCAGACGGTGGAGTCGGCTCGAGATCACCCCAATCGGCGTCGTCCTGCTCCTCCTCTATAAAGATGCTGGTGTTCACCTCATCATCACCTGCAAGCTCAAAAGCAGTGGAACTACAAGGCATGGTCTCATCGAAAGTAATCTCACAAGTCTCCATCACTCGGTTAGTCTCAAGGTTAAGTGCACGATAAGCACGAGAGTGAGTAGAATAACCAAGAAAGATACCGTCAGAAGACCGTGATTCAAATTTATCCAACTTACCGCCCTTTTTGAGGATGAAACACTTGCACCCAAACACCCGTAGGTGACTTACCTTGGGTGGTCTCCCAAATCGCAACTCATAAGATGTCTTCTTGAAAGCCCGGAGAAAAATGCGATTGGAAACATAGCAAGCAGAATTAATCGCTTCGGCCCAATACCGCCTAGGAGTCCTATGTTCATCGAGCATTGTCCTGGCCATCTCAACAAGGGTCCGATTCTTGCGCTCAACAACACCGTTCTATTGGGGAGTGTAAGGAGAGGAAAATTGGTGATCCAAACCCAAGGAAGAGCAAAGAGATACAAATTGAGCATTCTTGAATTTTGTGCCATTGTCACTGTGAATAGCTCTCATGGCATGCTTAGGTAGCTCATTTTGCAATCTCAAAATTAGATCACGTACATGCATAAAAGCCTCATCCTTACTCTCCAAAAAGAACACCCAAGAGTACCTCGAGTAGTCATCAACGACTACAATCACATACCACTTCCCTCCTTCCGACCTAACCCGAGCTGGACCAACTGTGTCCATGTGTAAGAGCTCGTCAGGTTGTGAGGTCATGATTTGAGTTACGGGAGGATGGGAAGCAGCAACCATCTTGCCATGTCTGCAAGGATGGCAAACCAAATCTTTCTCGAACTTCAGCTTTGGCAATCCTTGGATAAGGTCCATTGAGCTAAGCCTTGAAAGCAAGTCAAAACTCAAATGTCCCAATCTCCTATGCCACTTCCAAAGCTCGAAAGAAGAACCGACAAGAAGACAACGAGAAGGTCCGGAAGAGATAGAAAAATCCGCACGAAAAACCTTCCCGAAGGGTAAAATCCGGCAAACAAGCTCACCACGAGAGTCCAAAATCCGAGACAAGTTTGGCTTAAAGCTCACCTCAAAACCGTCTTCAAGGAGTTGCGAAACCGATAGAAGGTTAAAATGCAAATTCGCAACCAAAGCAACATCCTTGAGGACAAAAGACGAATTGACTCGGATGGACCCCCAGGAGACAACTTTAGCTTTACTCTTGTCCCCGAAGGTGATGTACTCGGTGTGGCGCACGGGGTCGAGGCTGGAGAACCACTTGGCACTTCCGGTCATATGGCGTGAACATCCGGAATCCACAAGCCAAGTCTCCTCCAGTCCTCCTTCCTACATCAATAGAAAGACATAGGGTGAGAAAACGGCGTAACACTGGGGTTAGTAAACTGTGAAGGATACCAGTGTTGTCCCATTTGCCCAAAGAAAGGGTTAGGAGAAAAACCAAACATCTCCTGCCCCATGGGAGGATAGCGATCACCACGATAGAGAAAACGTGGTCCGCTAAAGAAGGGTGGAGTAAAGCCACCGCCACGAGGCCCGTAGTCGTATGGGTCACGACCGGTACCCCGCCGGGCATGACCACCACGTCGTCTCACCTCCTGAGGCCTAGCACCTTGAGGCATTGTACCTCTAGGCCTAGAAGTGCGCCTCTGAACTTCCGGTTCACGCACCCCAACTCGTGGGTGGTACATGTCCCGGTTGTTCAACTCAACCTGCCTCCGATCATCTCTCTTCCTCCTAAAGCAAAACTCAGCCAAGTGCCCATCCCGCTCACAATACTCACAATGGTACCTCACCACACTCTTGGTAGGCACTCTCTTGTTGGGTTAGGTGGCTCTAGCTTTCTTAGGAAGGGGATCACTAGAGATGTCTGGCAGTGTGTCAAGTGGGTTGCGAAGGTGGTTTGGTTTGGCAATCCACACTTGCTTCTGTGGAGTGGTTTTGGGTGGCTCTTCAAACACACCATCTCTCACAGGAAACTTGGAGGGGTCGGTAGGCTTAGGTAGAGTGATCTTGGTAAGCTTGGGTGTTGTGGTGGGTTTCTCATTCTCGCTCAAACCACTACACTCACCGATCTTACCGAACATGCTATCGTCCTTCCCACCTATAGCAAAGCCTACTCCCGTGCTACCAGCTCGCTTGCATTGGCTAAGCATCATCCCCAACTGCGGCTCTCGGCAAGACACCCAGCTCAAGATGGACCGAAGGTATGTGTTTTCTTCCTCGGTACGCATCTTGTCATGTCTGCACGACTCGATCTCAAGCTCCAACGCCTCAAAGCGATCTGACTCTCTAGTGTTATCTGAGCTGACCTTTTCTAACACAGCGATCCTAGCATCCTTCTGTGTCAGCTCAGAACGCAAGCCTAAACAAGACTTGCACGCACCAAGTAAACTAGGCCTAGCCTTCAGCTCACTAATCTCCTCAAGTAGAGTGCCATACTTGTCCTGGAGAGTGACAAGATCAGACATGTGGATGGCACAAGCATCACACTCTACCTCCTCGGTAACCACCACTTGTGCCTTAGCAAACTCTAACTCATGAAGCGTGCTAAGGTACTTCGTCTTGAAATCGTTCCTCTCACAAGCGGCACGCTTGAACAAAGCATCCTGACTAAGCAAGGCATCGTTCAGAGACTCAAGCTCGAGAGAGAGGGATTCGATGGTGGGTGATACCTCGGGTGTGTCGGAGTCATAGTCGTAGTCGAGGCCATCCTTGCGCTTCCCGACCTTGCCTTCTTCAATCGCCATGGTGCAAAAGCCACCGTGCTTGGCGTCGGCGTAGAAGCAGAGGTCGTTGAGCTTGTCCTCAACCTTTCCCTTTGACTCATCATCGCTCGAGGAAGAGCCCCCGTTGGAGGAGGCATCGATGTCGCTGAGGGAGGCGAGGAAGGCTTGGTGCTTGGCCTTCACCTTGTCGATCACCTTCTTGGAGGACCTTCGGTTGTAGCCACCCTTGGCCTTGTGCTTTTCCTCGAAGCGGTGCTCACGCTTGTCCTTGCGCTTGGTGAAGTCACCCGCAACTTTCTTGGGGCAGTTTGCGATGAAGTGATCCTCATCACCGCAACGGTAGCACCCCTTGGCCGAGCCACCACGTCGTCAGTTCAAACGGTTGTTGTGAAACCGTGAGAACTTAGTGATGACCAAGGCCAGCTCATCATCTCCAAGCGCCTCCACTTGTTCCTCTATCACAGACATCAAAGACAAAGCGAACGAAGAGTGTGAAGGGTTACAGGAAGAAGAAGACACACCGGCGGGGCCAGAAACCAACGCCATGGATGGGTTCGACGGGTTCTCAAGCTTGGCCCGGGTCTGGTGGTCAATCTCCGAGGACTTGAGCTTGCTGAATAGCTCATCCACGGTCAGGGCGTCATAGCCCGCTGACTTCTGGATGGTAGCCACCTTCATCTCCCACACCTTCCGATCAACAGCATGCAAAAGCTTGATAGCCATCTCATGGTCATCATAAGGCAAGTTGGCTCGATTAGCACGCATCTTGTTGACGATAGATTGGAAGCGAGTGAACATCACGTCAACAGATTCGTCGACTAACTGAACGAAGTTCTCGTACTCCCTACGGTATGTGTCGAAGAGTATGGACTTGATCTAAGGGTTGCCCTCATGATATCTCAAAAGTGTTTGCTAGATCTCTCGTGTCGTAGTGAGACTCGAAACCCGCTCAAACTCAGGAAGAGACAAACTCAAGAAGAGGATGCTACAGGCTCTTGCGTTTGAAGCATGTTGCGTAACTTGGAGTTCAGTGATCCGAGCGCCAAGAACCACGTAGTCCTCATTCTCACAAATCTCCCAAATCTTCGAATCAAGCCCTTGAAGGTAAGCGGACATGCGCACCTTCCAATAGGCGAAATTCGTTCCATCGAAGAACGGGGGTTTGCCAGCACCTCGCTCCATGTCGCCTTCGCGGATCAAGAACCATGTAAGGTGGAATGATCCTTAACCGGCTTTGATACCAATTGAAGGACCGAGAACGGCGACCAGAGGGGGGTGAATGGGAGCCTCAAATTTCACTCGGAAATATTCGGGCCACTCTTCCCAAAAACAACCCCAGCAAGCAAGCTTGCTCCACCAGCAAGATCACGACCCTAGAGAGGGTGGATACCTTTGGTGAAGACCAAGAGGTACAGCGGATCTTCCGGAAACCAGAAACTCAAACCGTGACACCGATAGTGAGACTCTCAACCCCTATGGAGAAGAGAAGAAAGCTCACCCAAAAACACTTATGAGAACTATCTCAAAGGTTCTTCATTAAGTTCCCTGCGTGATTACGAAACCAATGCAACAAACGGAACTCAATTCGGAGTCCGAACGAGGGAGAAACGGCCAAAACAGCGACGAAGAAAAACCTGAAAAACCCTGCTGGAAGGCCAACGGACGCTGGCGATGGACGGTCCGTTGGGCGATGGACGGTCCGTTGCCAGAGTCCGTTGCAGCGATGGACGCTGGGCGATGGACGGTCCGTTGGGCGACGGACGGTCCGTTGGCAGAGTCCAACGCACCCAGAAAAATCAGCCCCTACTGGAAGGGCGACGGACGCTGGCGAAGGACGCTGACAGAGGGCGACGGACGCTGAGAAGAGAGTCCGACGCCAAAATCGAAAGACGTCGACAAGCGAGGCGACGGACGCTGACGTTAGCACGCCCCAGCGTCCGACGCAAAACCCTCGGAGCGTCCGACGCTCCCGAAAACTGCACAGTGAACCCGAAAATCGTTTTCTCTCCTCCAAATCTTCCCAAAACTCAACCAAATGAACTCCAACTGCAACCAAACTTTGTAGGTATGATCCTTGTACAGTTGGGGAGCTAATCCTACGAAATCATCGCTCAATTTGGTGAGAAATAAAGGGAAACGAGGATTTGGGGGAGAAGGGGCAAGAACAAAGAACACCGCAAAGAAATCGTCCGATTTACGCACTCGTGAGGTTTGAGGGGAATTCCTTTGGTGCAAAGATGCTCCTCACGAATACGAACAACTTGGTTCAAACGGATTTGCAAGAGCTACTCCCTACAAAGAGAAATCATCTCGGGAAAAAGAGGGAGCAAAAGCAAAACGCGAATAACACAAACAAAACGGGGACACGATCAAGAAATCGAAGCCACCATGGCTTACGGAGGTTACAGCCTCCGATTCCTCATAACAAACTCAAGTTCTTACAAAGGTTGGTGAAATCAACCTAGGGATCTCATGAACTAGAGAGAGGGTAGAGAGAGAGAGTTGGGGCAAAATGATTAGGGTTCAAGAGATGGAATGAGGATACCCCTTCATCCTCTATTTATCAGAGGCTTTGGCTATTTTCCAAAGACCCCCGCAGATACAATGAGTGAACTACCTAGCCTAAGCATTGCAACCCAAGCTCCGGTAAATATCTCCCTCGATTTGAATAGACGGCCCCGCTTCCTGCCAGGAGTCGTCGTCGCCTCGACGCAACCTCCAGGATTCCGCCACGTGTCATCCCCGCTTCCTTGGAAGCTCCGCCTAGGTTTTGAGGCCCAAACCCAGGAAACCCGCCACCGGTAGTTTTGGGCTCAACTACCGAACCCCGAGTTTTGCGGCCCAAACTCGGAAACCGACGCGGATGGTTTTGAGGTCCAAACCACCAAACCACTCGACGCGAGCCACCTTGTCTTCCCCCGGTCGGACTCTGAGTCCCCTGAGCCTCCGCTCGACTCGCGCGTCCACCGTCTTAACTTGGTCGACTCGGTCTACCTCCATGTCTTCTCGCACTCGCCGGTGCCAACTACTAGCCACCACAGCTAGTCCGCCGGCGCCCATGGTCCCTCAGTCCGAGCCCCGCTTCCGCCCTTCACCGCTCTCAGTCCATCGGCACGGCAAGCCTCTACTCGACCTTCTCCACGTCATTGACCACTGTCACTAGGCATAGTACCTGCACACCACAAGCCGATAGACAGGCACACATTTGCTTTCGCAAAGATTAGTAGTAAGTCACTCAAACTGAAACGCTCAAGTGTTGGACAATCACTCATCACAAAACTGAACATACATAGGTACTTATCCACCATGTGTTCGCAGATTTCAAACTAATTATTCAAACAATGCAAGTTGAAGTGTCCTATTCTTTTGACATTAGTTTTTTTTTGGGACAACACACGTTGGCGGCCTGGGATGTCTACAAAATATATCCTTCTTTAACCTAGTTAATAAATATTTCTTTTGAAAAGGACAATGTTCACTAGATAGCATGATTATTCATCTTGATTAACAGAGAATTGGCATTACATATCCGTGAGCAATGTGTAAATTAATTATATTGGTTATTACTACTCTAGGCTTTGGCTACAATACAACCAAAGTTTGATCCATATATACTGGAATCTACACCAACAAGATTGGCGCTGATCAGCTTCCTCAACATAGAAATCTGCCTCATGGACCTGCTCAGACATTTTGTGGAGCACCTTAGCAGTAGCAGCGCATGCTCTGTCCCATGTGGTCTGGCAAGCTGAGTGATCTGCTTGCACAGCACAACCTACGTACCACGCCGGATAGCCTCAAGAAGATGGCGAAAAGGACCATCACGACGGAGCGTTCATAAACTGTAGCCAAAACACCACCGCTCTGCTCCTGCAACGTCGTTCACTTTATTTCAGCGTCATGCTCCCTACCGACTCCACGTACGCTCTACATACGTAGAGGGAGGTGTCCCACCGTGTGATAACGACAACCATGACGTCGTCCTGGCCGGCTCCAGCGATACGTCCACCGCGCGCTGGCGCGTGTTCTTGACCCATGAGCACACAAACGATTTCACGCCATCTCTCCCTCTCTCTCTCTCTCTCATTCAGTTCATCCTTGCACAGAAATGCTACCTGCTGACCGCATCGGATCGATCAGCCGTCATCGGATGGAAACGAATGATCGAACCATACAATGGGGAAAGGGTTGGCGATAAGTCCTCCTACCACCAGTGGCGGAGCCAGAATTTTAGGGCTAGGTATTCTGCGTTTATAAAAAAATTCAATACAAATATTAGTATAAAAAAATCTCTATATTGGCGGTGTACAATAATTTGTATATACGGTTTCGTTTATCGTGCGTAAATAGAAATCAAATGGTTCCGAACCACCACTAGAAATCGATTTCTACAGACGATTTTCTTAAGAAATCTGCGTTTAAAAATACTTGATTTTTATAGGTGGTTGTACAAATTCTATTTTTTTAAGAAACCACCGGTAAAATTAGGATTTTATAGGTGATTTCTTAAGAAATCTACATGTTGAAATACTTTACCCTAATTTTTTTTAGTTTTTCAAACGACCTCGAATGGGAAAACGACCCAAAAAAATGGTAGATCTCGAAAAATTATGAAACTTTATAGTTGACACATTTTTCATTTGAAATCATCTTATCATCGAAAACTACGTTCTAATTTGTCAAATTTGAAATTCATATTTTTTAAACAACCTCGGATAAAAAAACTTCCTAAATAAAAGTTGTAGATCTTGAAAAGTTACGAAACTTGGTAGTTTACAACTTTTTCATTTGAATTTGTTTAGTGGCTCAAACAGTCAATTTACATTCAGTTTAGTATAATACGCGGGGAAGTAAAAGAGAATCTAAACATAAGTGACTTATGGGTAGAATATTAGAAGAGGGTAGGTTTAGTATAATATGTGGGAACGAAAACAAAATTTAGACATAAATGACTTATGTGTGGGATGTTAGAAGAAGGTACGCGCGAGGGTGATGTTGCGGGTTCGAAACCCCGCGGACCGTAGCACGCAATTTTACGTGAAAAAAATACTCAACTTGCGGGCGGCTCACTAGTCAGCCTCTCCTACAATTTTTTTCTATTTTAAAAACTCGATTTCTGGATAACCATTTCTATATACGGTTATTAAGAAAACCGTCTGTAAAAATCGATTTCCAATATTGGTTCTTAAGTAATCGTCTCTCATTTCAACTAGCCCCAAGCCAGGAAACAATGCAGAGCTTTTTTTTTTACTTTCGTGGACTGACAATCACCGATTTTTATTGAGTTTTGGGCCAGATTTACAATAACTAGTAACTTTACAAATTATACTTATACGTATACATATATGTATTTATGTTTGTTTACAAAATCTTAAATATTCTATGAAATACAGGGGAATACCCCTAGCGCCGCCCGTGCCTACGACGAACCCTTCCTATCGTATCATCAAACGAAGACCTGCTTCTCTCTCTTCATTGATCAATGAGAGTGCCGAGAGGACTAAACTTTGGTGGACTAAATTTTAGTCACTTTCATGAACTAAAGTGCTAAACAAACTGACTAAAAAGTGACTAAATATTTTAGTTCCACTAGCCACTCGATCATCAAGAGGTACTAAAAGATAACTAAAATATATATTTTAGTTCACTTTAGTTTAGGAGGTAAGAAACAAACACACCCTAATTATATAATTGGCATTATACAAGCGGGCGAGTAAATGGCGTTGTATATTATGCAATTCTTTTATTGCTTATTGGCTTGTATTTTTGTCCGCTCTTGTATTGGAGTATGTGTGCATGTACATGCACATGCACGCGAAGGGCCGGGACTGGAGACGCTCAATCATGCGGGGAAACCTTAGCGCCGTTGGATTACGTTTGCATGCAGAAGTCAGAGGTGATATTATAGAAGTGGCTATAAAATAATTTATTATAAAAGTACATTTCATAATTAATCTAATTAATCTAGAGATGTTTATTTAATATTATAAATATTGTATTTTTTTTATAATTAGTTATATACTCCCTCCGTCTCTGAAAGAATCAATTCCTAGAATCCGTGTCAGTCCAATTTTTTTGACTTTGACTAACTTTATAGAAAAATGTAATAACATATATGACTTAAAATGAGCATAATGTAAACATATATTTTTAGATAAATCTAATAATACTAGTTTGATACCGTAACTTTTAATGTTTTACTCTAAAAATTTGGTTAAAATAGAAAAGTTTAACTTAGAACAAATCTAGAAATCTATTCTTTCAGAGACGGAAGGAGTAAACTATGCCGCAAAAAAAAGGAGGAGTATTAAACTATGGAAGGAGGGAGTATTGATATGTCCTCGCAGCTGAGTTTCAGTTTCAACCCTTTCGGAGCTCGATCGAGCTACCATTCTTCAACGCTGCCCCGCGACGGCGAGTTCTTCGTTTCTTCTTCCCGGCGCCTAGCCAATAGCACTAGTACAAATTACTTAATGGAGGCGGACGTTTTCGGTTAATGGAGGCGGGGCAAGCACGTCCGCCTCCAATGAAAGGCTTCGGTTAATCAGTGATTAACCGAGGCGGTCACAACGCCCGCCTCCATTAATAGAAATAAAATAAAAAAAGAAATCCATGGATAAGCCCACCGAGCCCATACACAGGCCCGGCGAACCCATCCACTGGATCAGTCGTCGCCGCCGTCGGATCCGGCATCCAGGATCCGCTACCAGGACGCGCCGCCGAGCGCCGAGGGGGCGGGGCATGCGGCCGCGCCGCCAAGCGCCGGTCGTGCCCGGTCCATCAAACCGCCGGGGAGAGGAGGGCGCCGAGGGGGGAGGGCGGCGACGGGCCGCGCCCGCGCCCGCGCCGCCGTACGCCGAGGGAGGAGCGTGGCGCTAGGCCGCGCCCGAGCCGCCGAGCGTCGAGGAGAGAAGGGAGGCCGCCGGGGAGAGAAGGGAGGAGGGAGTCCGGGTTGGGCGCCGCCGGGGAGAGAGGGGCGGCTGGGGGAGGGGAGGGGATGGGTGGGATGGTGTTGAAACCCTAACTCCTACTTATATACAAGAGGAGGCTAACGGGCTGGCTGGGCTCGTTTGGGACGCGGCCATATTAACCGAAACGGGCCTTTGTAACAGGTCCGCCTCCGTAAATGGGGATATTTTTGGAGGCGGACCTGTTATAAATAACCGTCTCCGTAAATAAAAATGTCCGCCTCGGTTAATACCCAGGTTTTTGGAGGCGATTGAATTTTATACTCGCTTCCGTTAAGTTTTAGGTAGTGTCTTGCAAAATCAATTTTATACTAGCGTAGGAGTACTAGATCATTCCATGTGCGGCGGCTGGCCTGTGGTCTCTGCTGCAACTACGGTCTATAAGTCGTATTTGAGAAAAACTACAGTCTATAATAAGTAGTAATATGTATCCGGAAGGCCATTGATTTGATCGCATTTCCGATTCTAGTTTATAGCAGGAATCCGGCTGTTCAAAATTCGCCTACCACCATTCGTCAAAATTCACCTACCTACCTGTCTCTTCCAGCTAGACCATGCATTCTCTCGAGAAGCACATGCGACTGGATGTGACGACCGATGCTACTCTATCAATGGATCATGCACGATATCGACAGGATATATATATATATATATAGGAAAAAGAAATGCTTGTAAATATTAATAGTTGTGTATGTAATTTAGAAATATGTATAGCTTACTTTATAAATATTAAGTTATTTTTCATAATAATTTAGAAATATGTATAGCTTACTTTATAAATATTAAGTTATTTTTCATAATAGTTTACATTAAAATTTACATGTAGATTTGAGAGATATATTTTCTTTAATTTTTTATAATGGCTGGTCGATGTGGATTATTTAGATAGAAATTAAAAGGTGTTTCTTTTTATTACTTTTATAACGTTATATATGTATAGTTTGAACACAAACTTAATGGCTCCTTTACACTGCACTTGTAATGGTAGAGGTAGGTATTTTTTTGAAAAAAAAATATTAATGGTTTATTTAAATTATAGTTTATAATGATAAAGAGTTGGGTGATTTTGATATGAAGTTATGGGGTTATTTTGGATTATGTTTTATAATGGAAGGTGTTCGTAATTAGATGCAAATTATGGGGCTTATTTTAACTTGTCTTTTGTAATGATAGATGTTGGTAACTTATATACAAATTTAGATGTTATTTTAAATTATCTAAATAATATTATTGATTGTTAGTCAGACGCAAAGTGAGGCGGTTACTTTATATATTTTTCAAGATGGTAGAGGTGCATAATTTTAATAAAACAGAACAAATTCAATGGTTATTATTGGCGATGACGATTCAAGTCTACAAAATTATTTTTAAATAATTAATATCATTAGATAGATCGTTAAATATATTTTTATAATAAACTTATTTAGAAATATAAATATTACACCTAATTGAAGTTAAAAAAATTTGATTAACATGGTTATATATAGTGACTCTTTTGTTTGGACGGAGGAGGGAGTAGGCAAGTACTCCTAGCTAGCAGCCTCGCAGGGAACAAATGCTGTCTAGTAGTAGGTTTGGCAATCAGTTTTGTCTACCGTACAGATCTGACAGTCAGTGTAGAAAGATCAGGCTGAACTAATAAGTGCTGCAGCGAGCGGCGAGTAAACTAATTGTCGTGCCCGATAATGGAGCGTAGAAGTAGCCACGCACATTGCGGGTGCAACGACCCCTAGCTTTCTCTACATGTCTAGGACTACAACCGAAGGACAGTAGGGGTCTCGGGCTCTTGGCCCGGGATTCCAAAGACAATATTTGGCCGTTAGCTGTTTTGAAATGGCGGTGATAGGCGTCAGGAAGTGGTTACAACACAAGAACCACTATAAACTATAGTCAAGTTTGATAAGTTAATTGTTAGCCATCTTATTTTTTTAGCCCCAATATTTAAATAGAGTATTAAATAGAAATTTTTTTAGCTCACAAATTGACAAGAGGCAACTAGTTTAGACTAAAGTAGCAGTCGGACACCAAAAAAAACATAAGTACTTTATTAATGGTGTCAAAACAATACATGCAGAACAGCTCCATAAGCAAAAGTGAATCTTAGAAAGATTCCACCATATATGACTTAGCTCTTGTATCAAGACAACACACGGATAAACAAACTAAGAGCATCTTCAAGAGCCTTTATAAAATATACTCTCTAAATCACCATTTAGAGTGTCATTTGAGTATATAGTTATACTCTCTAACAACTTTTCTATATCTTATGGACAGTCTAAAAAGTCATTCTCGCCTTTTATATTTAGCTAGCGAAAAAACCAGAATAGAAGATAGCTATATTTACATAACCATCTGGAAAGGTTGTTGGAATATGTTTTTTCAACAAAATCTCTATTCCTAATATTTAGGAAGAATATAGAGAGTCTCTTGGAGCATCTCTAAAGAGATTAGCCAAAAGACTACCTAAATTTACTGATTTAATTTAGTCACTCTCTAAAATAGTGTTGATAAAAAAATAATAGTGTAGTTCAACAAACTCTGTAAAAGAAAAAGACTAGATAGCTAGTAATGTAGGCTATCAAAAAATAAAAAGTGAATGTGATGAGATGAAGAGCTACTAATTTAGAGTCATTTATAAAATTTGTTGATGTTTAGAAAATAATGTGTTATCTTATTGTTAGAGATGCTCTAACTAACTAGTTTGTCCTAACCGATCCAAACTCGTCTACAATGGGCACAACGTGAAGTATCGCATGTCCCATCCAACCTTAGTCTAGAGGTAGAAAGACAAAATTGCCTTTAGAGGTCCTAGGAAGGCTGGTCCACTCCCATGGATGTGAATGCTCCGATTGAAGTTCTTTTTTTACTCTCTCCGTATCGAATTTAGAAGTCGTTTAGGATAGCGACATGGTCCGCCAAACACAGCTTTAACTCTTATTTTTATAATAAAAACATTTATAAAATAACGATATATGTATATTTTTATAAAAGTATTTTTCAAGACAAATCTATTTATATAATTTTACATTTATAATCTCAATAATTTAAAAGTTATTGATAATTTATATTCTTAATGTTTGATTCAAATCTTGTCTAAAATGACTTTTAAATTCGATATAGAGGGAGATATTATATTTATTTATGGATTCGTAGATAAAACTGCTTTTATTACTACACGTCTTTTTATCTCTGAGACTCGCTGCTATCAATGCAAACATTTTCCTCCCAAGGTGTTCTTTATTGTTATTGATATCTTTATATGGCATGCTACTATATCGTTCGAAGGTTTATCTTCTTTTTAATACAACAGTCAGCCCTTGCCGTGTTCGTTTTTTTCACCAACATGGTTAGAAATAAAATTTGGCAAACCCTAAAATGGGAATGGAAGAGGACTGGGTGTAAAATGTTGAATTGGACCTACTACAGTCAATCTTGTAAACCTTGTTCAGACTTCAGAACAGGTGATGGGTTATATATTATGTGGATTCTAAATCATCCTTGAAAACATATAAATCTGGTTCACACGTGCTCCGCAGTCGCGGGGGGAACGTCTTTCAACACTAAAAGAATATAGTTAGTCACAACTCACAAATATTAAAGGAAGAAAGGAAGGAAGCTGTACTGGCCAAAGCCCAGGCGGCGATCAATAACTGCAGGTGGCGATAGAAGGAGCTAGAGCTGGAGCAGAAAAGAAGCCCTATCAAATAGGCCCTTACTTCCCTTTGCCAGTTGCCACTAGTCAAATGGCCATTAGCTCCTTATTAAGAACCAAGAATCACGAGTCAGACTCGCGCGAAACTTCACCTACTAGCCACGGCTCCTCGTCAATGTCATATGACGACGCAGGCATTCTGATGAGTTGAGAATGGACGAATGAAAGGTTATATATTCAGATGCGAACGACAGACTCTTTCTTTTGTATTACTCGACGCTTCCTCGCGACCGCGAATAATGAAGTTTATAGTTCATCTAGTCACCTACCTACTCAGCGTTGATTTGTGATCAAGACCTAGCTAGCCAATGAGTTAGCAAGGCCTGCTGTAATTGCGGCCTAAAAAACACATCACTAATAATATGATATATCCATCATCGATGCGACCGTAAAAATTGATTTGGTCTCACATTTTGAAATCTAATCCGGCCGGCCGGAAGCTTGAAATTCACCTACTGACCTACCGCTCCCCCGGGCCACAGCTGACAGCTGCTCCATGGTGAAGAAGCAAAGTAGTAAGACATGATGCAATGATAACATATTTACTCGATGGATCTATCGTCTTAGATGTTGATAGCATGCAAGAACGGAGGACACTGGTTTGTGTGGAATTGGACATTGATTTCGTGATGTATATGTGTGCAGTTCATTCATACTCTTCTCCAAGTACGAAAATCACCATCAGAGTCAAGCATACTATATATGCATCGACCTGTCCGCTTGCACGTTCTGCATTCCTCATGCATCCTGCATAACCGCGGAAGTCATGTAGCAGCTTTTATTTTATTTTCAAGAACGCATTGGTTTGGTTTGATCTTTGACGACCACAATCCAGAATCCACCAAACCCTCTGATTCAACAGAGAGCAGTAGCATTTGGTACTTGCTGATATAGTAACATGTCCGCAGGCAGTTTCGCTGATTCAGACCGGAGGACGGCACTAGGAGAGGACTAGAACCATTCAAATTCAATTGTGCGCGCACGCGATGAGTTTTCTACTACTTCAGTACTGGACTCAGGATTCTCTTCTTCTGATGCTTCCAAATATGTACTGTATCATTATGGTTGATGACTGATGAGACCGTCCTTTTCGGTCTCCTCCGCGGAAGACCAAGAAAGCTGAAGGCCCAAGGGGGAGTTGACCAACGGAAGGAAAGCCGGGAGAGGCCAAATATAGGGGCGGCGATAGCTGCTGACAGAGTGAAACTTAATTTATTTCGTCATCTTTTTTTAATAAAAAAATCCAACGTAAAATTGGTGTGTTTCAAACACAACATGGTATGTGGTGTGTGTGTGGGTGTGGGTGGGTGGGGTGGTGGGGGGGGGGGGGGGGCAGTAGGACGTGATGGCTAGGGCGGCTAGGGGCTAGGAAGCAATGGCTGGGGCTGGTGGGTGGATGGTTATGGCCGGGGCAGCGGCGTGCGGCTATGGCAGGGAGGCGTGGGCGCAAGAGAAGCGGGAGAGGGGGCAGCGGTAGCCATAGAGAGGAAGGAGAGAAGACCGAGGCTTAGAATGTCCGCATCGGGTCCTTTATACACATACTCAAGGAACATATGACGCTAAAAGGAACCTCTACGGCGTGCATCCGCTATGCATAGAGGGATAGCGAATGTCACGCTACAGGCGCACGGCAGGAGAGAGCGCATGCGCGAGAGGATCCAGCGACGTGGGGCCCAGGCACTGCCGCACGCAGAGAGGCAGACAGAGCATGGGTGGGAGAGAGGAGAGAGCAAACACGGTGCGGTCCCACAAGTTTAAGTAACTAAAAAATGTTATAATTCATATACCAAAAAATCAAATTAAATTCTAATCACACCATTAAACTCGTTTCAATAAATTCTTCAAAATAAGATCTCACATGGATATATTTAGATAAATTTTATTTATAAACATGTGTGCCCCATTGTTGGTAGTTGATATAGAGTATGAGATATAGAGAAAAAAATATCGCTAACTAGGACGAAGTATTCCTTTTAGGGGATGAATATAGAGGAGATGAAGTGACGAAGACCAACCTTCTATTTAAGATTGCATGGTTACATCGCTCCTCTATTTATAATTTTGAGAGACTCTATCCTTAAGAAATCTAAACTTAGCCTCCAAGGAACTATGCAAAGAGTCTTTATAGATTTAGACGGCTTTCTTTACAAGAAAAACTATTTTCTTTCCTAATAAACTCGATTCTATTTTCAAAACAAATTCTCAAATATATTCCTACATTTTCCATTTTCTCTAGATGCTCCCGGGCTATTGGGAGATTCATGGTGGCGACAACGCTACCCTCCTGGTCGTGCGCCTAGCACGTCGTGCGTCGAGCAACCCTTTGGCTAGCCAAGGCTCCGTCCTAGGCCTCACCTGCCCCATTTGGCCCAACATGGGGGATCCCATTTAGGTGCATGACATGTTCCCTCATTCTCTGCACATCGTGTCCTCGCACTGTATCTTTGCATGGTCGGACACTGCTTGGGACGGAAGTTGCTCCAAAGGTTGTCGCCTCGGTACTGAAGATGATGCGCCCCTGTGAAAGCCCTAGTTTAGTTCTGGCTAATTGATGAAACCGAGTGTACTAACCTTGTCATTGGGTGATGAATATGAGCTAGATTGATACACACCAAGCAATGGAGCTAGATGTTGGTCATGGTGACAGAGGTGACCAAAATATTATATGTGCTCCAACTTGAAAATAAAGAAAGAGAGACAAAACCATGATGATCAAGGCAAAGGTATCACATAGGTTTTCTTTTGGCACTCAAGACACCATAGAGAGTGTGAGTGTGTTAGGATAGATAGCCTTACTATTAAGAGGTGTGATCTCGATGCAAAACGGTTGTCTAAGTGCCACTAGGTGAGTGAATTCGAAGCATATGCATTAGGAACTAGTGACCTAACATTTAACCCTTGAAAATTGCTTGAAAAATATGCTAATGCACATTCACAAATGATAGAACACTTAGGTGTTAGCACATGGAAGCAATGGTGAAGAAATAGAGAGGAGAATAGGTTTTCAGCATGCACCGGGCGCTGAAACAAGCACCAGACGCTACTGCAACATTCACCAGACGCTAGGTGAGTCCAGTGGTGAAAATGCCTCTCTGGAACCTCTCTAAGTTGACACCGGACGCTCAGTGAAACAAGCACCGGAAGCTATTGAAACAACACTAGACTCTAACTGAAACATTCACCGGACGCTGCTGAAACAAGCACCGAAGCGTCCGGTGCGACATCAAGTGAGTCCGGTGCTCACGCAGTTTGAATGTAACTGCTAGTTTTGAGATGGGTTGTCTATTTAAAGGGCTTGGCCGGTTCAAGCTCTATCTCTTGGCACTCTAACTTGTTGATATACCTTGTGAGCATACTCCCTCACCTCCCACACTCATTATCTTGCTTAATTTTGCATCCAAAGTGAGATCACGAGAGATCTAAAGTGCATTTGCTTAGAGTTTGAGCATCTAGTGGCATTAGAGATCGTTGAGCAGCGGATTTGCTTATTACTCTTGGTGATTGCCATCACCTAGATGGCTTGGAGCTGCGGAAGAGCTTTGGCGCGAGTTAGTGATTGTTCGTGGCCATCTCCCGTTTGAGAGCGGATTTTCCTATTACCTTGGTGATTTGCCATCATCATAGACCTTGTGGAGCTGCGGAGAGCTTATTGGCTAGCGATTGTGACTTAGTCGGCCCTCCCCAGTGATTTGTGAAAGGGCTCCACCTATCCCTGGGAGCGGAAAGGTGATTTATAATTGCTCATGTCATTGATCGTATCACATTGTGGAGTATGGTTCTTGCCGGTGCACCTTTTATTTATTCTACATGCATTTCTAGGGGTTAAACTGCGGAAGCCCAAAGTGATTGGGAAAACAGGTACTAGCGTGCGGCAAGGACTGATGAACCTGGGAGAAAATATTGTATCATTGTCCTATTGTTCATCTACCTGTATTCATTTGTATCATATGATTCATTGTCTCTTGCCATCATCGTATCACCTCTATGCACTTGCATTACTTTTATCTCTGTGTTGTGTAAATGGTAGTTATAGTTGTAGTGATAGCTCTCTGTTAGAAGTAATTTGATCTGCTAGTTCACTGCTTAGAGTGAGTGACTAGATGTTGATTGACATAGAGATCATAAGTTTTTAGAATTGCAAATAGTGGCTTGCTATCTTTAAGTGAGCAACTCATTACGTTTATACTAAAGAATTGTCTATGTATTTGTGATTAATTAGGCATTCACCCCCTCTAGCAGGTTTTGTTCTTGTGTGGTGTTAGGTGGTTGGTTGTGTGTCAAATGTCGTGCCCGATGTCATTCACCATCATAAGAGGAAGGCATTGAATGAGTTTAAAGCATTAAAGCTAACATGGACACCTTCTATGTGGAAGTGTCGGTTCATTGTTTGTCCACAGCAATTGAGGTCGTTCAGCAGTTTGACCATGGTAAATACGTTGCGGGGAGGTAGAAGCACCTTTTGAAACCAATGGTGATCCCTTGGTTAAGGGGCGCAACCGATGTTGCAATATCACCCATAGTATGTACATGTGCCTACATGAGAATCAAGGGGTCATGCCCTCTCAAATCCTCCATGAAGGACTGATGGCCTAGGTCCATGCATTCAGAATGTCATGGCTGCTCACCCCTTGGATTGCCATTGCGTGGCACAGTGGGTCACCGCACAGAGCATCGCATGTCATGCGTATTAATTCCCTATATAGACGCGGCGACTAAGAAATATAAAAACACTTCATGGAGCGCATGTGGGAAGGGTACACTTGGAGAAACCGCCCCGCCCACTGACAAACTAGCCCCACCAAGGGCCTAAGGGCTCAAGTAAGAAGGTGCAAAATCCCAAGATGAGGCGATGTATCCAATGGTTTATGTTCAAAAATAGAACCCCTTGTCCATGTGGATCTCCATTGTGGTACACTCCCAATCATGGGCACAAAGGCTCTACAACCAAGGCTAGTGTCGCAAGCCACCTGGGCTCACCACTCTACTCGACTCTCCTGGTTACCTTGACACTGTTCACTATAGAGTTTTAGCTTTTCTACATACATTACTTATATTATGTATCTAGGCATATCAATTTAGGTACATAGCAAAAACTATGTATCAATAGAAACATAATAAAATATATTTTATAGTGTACTTATTTAGTCTCATAGACATTGTGCTTTCATAAAAGCTGGTCAAATGTAAGATAATTTGATTTAGGATGATTAGAAGAATTAATTTATTTTGCGACAGATGGAGTACCAACAAGGTATATGTTTGCATTTCTAACATATTATAGTATTATCTCCATATTGAATACAAGGTATCTAAGTAATTTTATGACCAAATAGAAAGTTCGGTCAAGACTAATTTACTCCTTACTAATATAGTTACTTCCATTGTTAGTTTAGCAAACCTACAAGAAATTGTCCCAACCACCAAGTAAGTTAGTTTCCTTGAGGGTCAGAAACCTCAAAGGAAATATTCCTAAGCAACAAGAAAATTAGTTATCTTGAGAGCAAGTAACCTGTAAGAAAATACAAAACAAGAAAAAACATAAATCAAGAAACCTCCAAGGAAATATTCCAAACCTTTGTGACACCCTGTGTCAAGCTTGCATTAGGATCATCATTAACCACTGAGCATAAGCATTTCATTGCATTCATGTTTGCATATGCTATCATTTCATGTGTGTGTTTATAATGTTTTGAAACTAGTTTTAATAGGTGTTTTGTGCTTAATCTTGTGATCAATCTGTTTAGCTAAACCTTGCTATGCTTAGAGTAAAGTATGGGTTGCTTTATGTTTGTTTACCCTGCTTAGTTTTATCTGCTAAAAGAAATAAAGTAATTCTTTTCTAATTAGCTTAAATAAGTTTTTAATCCTCGACTCTTGAACTAATGGTTTTCAAAATTTATGACCTGCCTGAAAAAGATAGAGAATAATATTCTGAACAACTTTGGTTTAGGCGTCAAAACTTGGTTTGGAGTTTTTGAAACTGTTTAAAGCAATTTCAGTTTGAGTCAAATAAAAGAAAATGGGAAAAGGAAATCAGAACCGAAACAGGTCGAGTACTGCTTTCGGCCCGCTCGGCCTCGACCGCCGCTCGAGAAGGGACGGACCGAGGGTCGATCGAACGACCCCCGAGCCGGAGGCTCGATCATCCAATCGACCCCCCCCCCTCGACTTCGACCCCTCGAACGTGACGGACATAGGGTCGAACGAACGACCCCCGAGTCGGAGGCTCGATCAGCCAATCGACCCTCCCCTCGACATCGAGCCCCCCCTCCCGCGCGTCGCACCGCACACGTGCCGCGCATGCCCGCGCGCACTCGCCCGACCGCGGCTGAACCGTACGTCGGCGCCGTCTGCCGCGTGGCCGACGATGCATGACCACGGATGTTGAACACGCCATCGCCGCCGCTGCGGCCCTGCACCGACATCGCTGTCGCCGATCAGCACTCGCTCTGTCTCAGTCGCGTCCGCACTCGTGCCCGCGTTAACGGCGCTAGGACCAAGTCTGCACCGTTTTCCCCCGCTGACGCCCTGCTTCGCCGCCGCAGACCTGCCAGCCGCACTGCCGCGCGCCGCGCCGTCGTTTCGCAGTAACGCCGCCGCAGTGCCGCGTCCGATCAACCCCACGCCTCGTCGCATTCGCAATCGAGCGCGAATTCGTGCTAACGGCGCGTCGACCAAGTCCTGCTCTGCTCCCGCTCGCCGCAAACACGCCAACGCCGCTGCCACCGCCGCACCATCGCATCACGGCCCCACTAGTCGCGCCGGTCGGCCATGACCGAGCAAAGTGGAGTGCCTATACCTCCTCTACTTCCCACACTCGTCCGCACTCATCCTCACTCGCTCTCTCGCTCGCATTTCTCTACCATCGCCGCACTGAGAGCTCCGAGCACCGCGAGCGCCCCCTTCTCAAATCCACCACCACCCGAGCTTCTCTGCTCGATCCATCTCGCTCTAGCTTTCGCCTTCGCTCCGCACACACGCGGCTCGCCTCTGTTTAACCAGCCGAGGACTCAAGTCGCCGGAACGCCTCCGCTATTCCTCGGCCCCGAGTCGCCACCGCACTGACCAACCAGTGTTCACCTCTTCACCGTCTCGCCCCGACGCCTCCATCTTCGTGGAAGCTTCGCCGGAGTTAGCAGAGGTGAGAACACCTTTTCCCTAGCTCTAGTTCGTCCTAGATCAGCACAGCTCCGTTGGTCGTGCGCCATTGCCGCCACCGCGGAGCTTGCACGTGGCCAGGGTTCCACAGAGCCCCTCCGGCTCAACCAACCCTCGACCAGCACTCACCACATCACCACGATGCTCACGCAATCCTGCGCCGAGCCTCGCATCGTCGGTGATCACCTCACCGCGTTGCACCGCCGTGCTGCACCGCCACCGCACGCCGCCGACCTCTTTCACGGTCGCAACGGTTCAACCAACACCACCGGTGGATGCGCGTCGTCATCCCGAGCCTAGCACACCCTACCCCACCGCCGGAGACCTCACTGTCGGCAAGAACACGCCAGTCAGCACCGTCCTCTGTTCCCTGCACGTCAACAGACAGACCTCGAGTGATCGAGGGTCCCGCTTGTCAGTCGCCCCGCACGCCTCTGCGTGTATCAAGCCAGTTTCTGAAATGAATTTCTTTTCCTATTTTCAGTAATGTGCTAATGCTTGTTTAATTTATATCTAGAGTTTGGTAAATTCTGAAGTGGTGAAATCGATTTTGTTAGACTCTATAAATGATGATCTTTCTGTTAAAAATATATATATATATATAAATGATTTTTGGAGAATGTCTTCAGTGCTAATGTTTAATTAGTTTCTTTCTGCATATATCAAAGTTATTTGTGTTCCTGTTTGTAATGGTTAAATAAATATGTGCATGTATAAATCATGGAACTTTCCTGATAAATATGTTTTAAAGTATAGATCCTGCTAAAAATAAGTTATAGCATGTTTTACCCTGTTTGCTAATAGCTCTAGTTTTAAGTAGCTTTGTGGTAATGTAATTTGTTCTTTGCTTAGAATCTCTTTGAGTGTGCTAAATCTTGATCAAGCATCATCCCTGCATCATCAAGTTACTTAGTTATGCATTACAATCATTTAGGACCAGTGGAGGAACATCAGGAGCCAACCCCAGAGACAGAAGTCCAGGAGGTGCAGGAGCTAAACGAGGAGTACCACGAGCTCGACACTAACCTCCCCGAGTGCCCTGACCACCAGCCCTCCACCTTCACTCAAGGCAAGCCCCGGAGCATTCTTAAGCTTCCCAAATTTTATAATTAATCTACTTGAGTATTTTATACTGTGATGCATTAGGTGATAGGAGTTGACTGAATCCTAATTGCTGCATTACCTTCCTTGATTATTGTTTTACCTACCTTGTTACCCTGTTAATAAAAGTAAAAGCAACCGCTTAGCCTGCTTAGAATAAATGGTTATATTTATATTTATGTTTCGTGTTATCCCATGGGGGTAATACTATTACGGTTGGCTATATTTGCTATCGTGGAAAGAACTAATGGTAGTAATGAAATGCGGTCAACTGGAAGGCAAGTGCACCAAGTGGTCAAGACTTGGGGGCAGTCCGTCCGTTGGATCGTATAGGTTTGTATACGATGGTGGCCCTCTTACATCTTTGAATGCGCCCTTTCACATAGGGACTGTTGTGAGTATCGACCCTGAAGCCAGTAAACACTGTCCGGGTCGACTCTCAGCCTACTGTGAGCACCCTCTAGTTTGTAGATACGACCTGCCCCGTGGTGGCCAACTGATTTCTACAATTGGGTGGACTACTCTGAGATCGCGTCGGTTACCACCTGGACTTTGTTGAGCGGTAACCCAATGCATGGACCCGACGGGGAAAGTGTGGGCGTGTGTTAAAGGTAATCTTACCAGCTGGTGTATATCGATTCGAATTGCCGCCCCCCACTGGATATGGGGGATTATGCTGAGCTTCACCACGGTACAACTCCATGTGACATCTAATGGTTCTACTAAAATTTTGATGAAGAAATTGGATATATGTTATTATATTGTTTGAGTAGTTCAAGTGAGTGCTCTAGTACAGGTGCAAACCTAGAGATAATAATAATAGGATGGAAAATGGTTGTTCTCTAATCTTTAGTTTCATCTTGTTCGCTTTTCCGCAAAAGCAAGTTTACCCAGATCCACATATATAGCCTTACATACCCTTGGAGTCTTTATTTTCAGTTAGACGGGTAAGTCTAGCTGAGTACATTCCCGTACTCAGGGTTTATCCCGTTTGTTGCAGATGGCCAAGTATACTTCGGCTATTGTAAGCACTGTCTCTATCCTTTCGAAGGAGAAGAGGAGTAGGCCTTGGGCAAGGTCTTCTACAAGCTCATCTTTTGCTGTTGTCGGACATAACCTCGTGGGCACCCCTATCTTTTAAATGATTTTAGTGTGGAGTAAAACCTTGGGTTCAGTTTCAAACAATGTTTTATTCGGCCACAGGTGTTGTGGCGTAAGTACTACTTTTATTTGGAACAAAGTGTTGTAATAACTTTAATTCGTACTTCAAGTATTTTCGGTTATTTTGTGGCTCGTTCGAATGTGCATTACTTAGTTTGCGCGATCCTCGATTGTTAGAAATCCTTCGAGATTCCGGACTACCGGGATTATACGGGCTCAAGTGCTTTAAGTGGCGGTTAAGTCAGCTACTTTAGTATTTGATCTCTTATAATTTGGACGGTTCCGTCACAACCTTCAAGGAAATTAGTTTTCTTGAAAGCAAGCAACCTCTAAGAAAACATAGAGCAATAAGAAAAAAAACATAAATTAGCAAAAGCCCTTTTCTCAAGCACATTCTGAGGGTAGAACCTATGACCTAAAGCTTTAGGTTAAAATAACACTTACCACTACACCTCAAAATAACTCGTGACTAAGTGAAATATTCTTGTCTTTTGTATTCACTTTATTGAATCTTGTAATGAATATTAAAATCCTAAACAATTTCAAATGTAAAAAAGTTTGAAATGAAAAGTTTTCTCGTTGAATACTATGATTTTGGTTTAGGTCAATTCTCCGACCGAGGTCATTTGGAATTTAAAAAAAAAGGCTCTGAGATTTGCCATAGGGTTTTCAATTACACCCAAAAAATATTAATTTGGTTGTTTCAAAAGACACTCGAGAAAATATGAATTACCTTGACGGTTTCGAATAGCACCCAAGAAAATGAGCAATTATTACCTTCACAATTTCTAATCATACTAAATAAAACATAAAATTATCTTGACGGATTATATTAGCACTCAAGAAATACCTTGACGGTTTGTTTTAGCACTCAAATTTTTTTTTTAGGGAAACTACACTTACCCTGGTGGCTGCATTTTGATAATTCTGATAGTGCGGCATCATCGCGGATTCTCGTGGTTATCAGGCCATGCATGCATTTGTCTGTGCAGCCGCGGCGGCCGCGCAGGGGTTCTGTGCAAAAACTGATCTAACAAATCAGTTGTGGCACCATCGAACCACGTGCCTCCCTAACCCATTCCACCGTGGACAGTGGAACGCGTCGTACGTCCCCGTCGTCCCTCCTTGACACACCAGCCTTCGCGCTATAAAAGGGCAATCACAGACACCCATGCAGAGCAAACCAAGAGTAACATTCGATTCATTAGCTCCTTTGCTTGATTGATTGCCTTCGGTTATCAAACGTGGTGAGTTAACTAGCAAGACATGCATGAAGCGCATTGCAAAACTTTACATAGCCTAACCTCGCTATATATGTAATCGATTCATCATCATTATTGCGTGTGCACAATGTATAATGGCTGCAGCGTTTATTTATATATATACACAATGCATGTTTTATATATCTATATGTATCTAATCGGAGTGCCGGAACTAATATTAACTGTGTGCCACCTGCAGTTTCATCTCTGCAATTTGGACAGCGCTTCACTTTGCCAACTCATCAACGTCGTCGTCAGCGTCAGAAGCAGAAGCAAATTAAGCAACACAAAACATGGGTGGAGGCAGCACTATGCAGGCCGTGCTATTGGCCCCCGGCGTCAAGGACAAGAAGCTGCTCTCGTTCAGCCGCCACGACGGCGCCGCTCTCAAGGAGAAAGACGCCGTCACCGAGAACATCCGTTCCATCATCGCCACGTCCAACCCAGCCCAGCGGAGCGCCTTCCACGTCTTCCACATCAACAACGTCCTAGACCTCTTCTCGGCCTGGCGCCGCGGGCTCCCCGACGTGCGCCCCTACTACGCCGTCAAGTGCAACCCGGAGCCGGCGCTTCTCGGCACCCTCGCCGTGCTCGGCGCGGGGTTCGACTGCGCCAGCCGCGCCGAGATCGAGGCCGTGCTCCGCCTCGGCGTTCACCCCAGCAGCATCGTCTACGCCAACCCCTGCAAGTCGGAGCCGCACCTCGAGTACGCCGCGGAGGTCGGCGTCAACCTCACCACCTACGACACCGCGGAGGAGGTGGCCAAGGTGAAGCGCTGCCACCCCAAGTGCGAGCTCCTGCTCCGCCTCAAGGGCCCCGACGGCAGCGAGACCACGTGCGACCTGGGGACCAAGTACGGCGCGCATGCCGACGAGGTGGCGCCCCTCCTGCGCGCCGCCCAGCGCGCCGGGATCAGCGTCGCCGGCGTCTCCTTCCACGTCGGGAGCCCCGTGTCCCGCGTCGACGTGTACCGCGCCGCGATCGAGTCCGCCCGCGGGTGTTCGACCAGGCCGTCTCCCTCGGCATGCCTCCCATGCGCGTCCTCGACATCGGCGGCGGGTTCACGGCCGGCGCTGCCTTCGACGACGCGGCGGCGGTCATCGACGACGCGCTCACGCGCTTCTTCGGCGACCTGCCGTGCGTGGAGGTGATCGGCGAGCCCGGGCGCTACTTCTCCGAGACGGCGTTCACGCTCGCCGCGCGCGTCATCGGGAAGCGCACGCGCGGCGAGGTGCGTGAGTATTGGATCGACGACGGCCTCTACGGCTCGCTCAACAACATACTCATGGACCACAAGGTCCCGCGCCCGAGACCGCTGGCCGGCCTGCGCCCTGGCGAGAAGACGCACACGTCTACGGTTTTCGGGCCGACGTGCGACTCCCAGGACGAGGTGGTGACGGGCTACCGGCTGCCGGAGATGAGCGTGGGCGATTGGCTCATCTTCGACAACATGGGCGCCTACTCCACAGGTTCCGGCTCCAAGTTCAACGGCTTCGACACGTCGGAGATAAAGATCTACGTGGCTTACTCCAACTGAGCAACAACGTACGTACATCGACGGTGTCACGAAGATATGCATTACACCACGTTACAGTTAGATATCTATATTAGTATATCGATAAAAAAAATAAGCAGGCGGTAAATTAACGTTTACCGATTAGCTATCAGTTGGTAAATTAACGTTTACCGATTAGCTAGCTATCAGTTGGCAAGCCAGCGTTTACCAACTACTCCTAGCTGTCTGTTGGTAAACAAGCGTTTACCGATGGAAGCATGGGATATCTTTCGAGTTTCTATCCATATATATGTTGGTTATGTAACTTATTTGTTGGAGCATTTTTTTCTCAACTTTGGTTTAGTTGTGTCATGTGACTTAATTAATCAAATAAAAGGGATCTACATTATTTGGATATCCGTATTTGCACGTTAAAATGCATTAGATTGGTTACACTATTCCTGCCCATGATTGTATCAGTACTTATATCTACACTGATATTCTTATTATCCAATCGAAATCAACAATTCTGAAACTTATTTCAAATATACTGTCTCTGTCCCTAAAAAAAATGTAATTCTCGTTTTTCGAGAAGTCAAACAGTTTGAACTTTGACTAATTTTATTAAAAAAAAATACTAACATTTATTGTATGAAATAAGTATCATTAGATTAGTTATATAGAATATTTTCATAATAAAATTATTTGAAGACATAAATGTTAATAGTATTTAATATAAATTAGTCAAATATGAGCTATCTTGACCGACATAATTTCTACGGTTACATTCTTTTTGGATGGAAGTAGTACAGATGAAATATGTTCTCATACTTTAGAAGGAAATCAACTTCTAAAGTAGTTTTAAGTTAAACCTTTTTCAAGTTTGACTAAACTATAAATAGGAACAAATAATTTTTATATAGAGTTAGTATGGTAAGATACATATGAAATATGTGTGCATGCTATATTTTTTTGGTGTCATAGATGTTAACAAAGAATCGCTCAACTTTTAAAATAACATAACTTAGAACGATTCTAGAAATTGAATTATATTATTTAGGGATGGAGTTTGGTCATCTATAATCTCATAAATTAATGTAGTAATTATCATAACTCTAAGTCATTATAGAATAAGTTATTCTTTAGCCAGCTATATAGATATAGTAGTAATTCTATATATAGAGAGAGAGAACTACTATTCTACATAATAACTGAATAACTTATTATGTAGTCACTTTGAGTTACGATAATTACTATATTGATTTAAGAGATTCTAGTGAATCCTTACTATATGGTTTACTATAACGCTGCGGTAAATATCCCCTATGTTATAGTAACACAACTATCATAAATATGTATTCACTTTATCGTAGTGTATAAAATTATCATAAATAGAGGTGGCTACATCATAACTTATTTAATAGTTGGCTACTATATATCTATGTGTACCTATTTCCACCTATGCGCCGTGGCTACCGCCCAAGACATTTGGTTCTGGCCGTGTATCTCTAACGGGTACGTAAAAGATTTTATTTTTTCGGGTCAACCCGATATAGTACAGTGGTAAACTATATAGCCCACATTCGATAACTGCATATCGAATTCTTCCATTTCCAGTCTCGTTCAGGACCATCGATATACTCTCTTTGTCTTTGAATAAATCAATTTGTAGAATTCGTACCAGACAAATTATTTTAACTTTAATTAAATTTATAAAAAGAAATAACAACATATATAACATAAAATTAGCACCCTATAAAAATATATTCTACGATAAATCTAATTATGTTAATTTGGTATCATAAATATTAATGTTTTTTTCTAAAACTTCAATTAAAGTGTAAAATATTTTACTTTAAACCACTCTAGAAATTTATTTATTTAGGAATAGAGAGAGTACTCTTCAAATTTAAAAAGTTTAATTAAAACTTTAGGAATTTATTTATTCAGTGATGGAGTACTGTCGAAGACAAAAAAAAAGGTATAAAAAAAGAGGTATGCCTGGATACTTCAACGTATATGTATCCATATATACTCCTGTCTCATTTATATATGAAGACATAAATAAATACTCAAGCTAGCATTCGCGTGTATACAACTATATACGAATCCATATCAGGATGCATGATGCATTTTGAATAGATATGCAGCAACTTGAGCATCTTATTCTGCATATATTTAATAATTTATAACAAGAGTGCACCGTGCTTGTATTGGACCGTTTCCTATACGGTAGGATGTGCTTGTCGGATCCAGAGTTCGAGACGTCACAAGCAGGGTTTACAATTTTGGCGAAATAATGTCGAAATTTTCGAAATATCACTTTTTTCACTAAGGTCCAAAAAAGATTTATACCAGTAAATAACACCAAACTACACTAAAATTACCCTCCCTATCCTCTCAATTCATGATATATTGTGTTATTTTGTTAGACAATGGATTAGAGAGTTTTTCTAGTAAAATGGTGCCAAATTTTTTAAAAACATAATTTAAATTTATTTAAATTTTACCCGATATTTCTGAAATTTCGCATTTATCGCTATGGACCGAAATTTTTTTCAATGTAAACCTTGGTCACAAGCCGAGAATAACGTTGGCCGGTCGTCCGATGAACTGATTATAATTCAAGATGCATAGTGCGTAGAAGTTGCTTGTGACATAAATACTACTCCATAGAGGGCATATTTGATGACATAAAAAGAGTATATGCTTAGAAGTTGCATCATGTGATGCGTGGCTTGTGACGTCAACTCTGGATCTCATAGAGGGCATCCATAATGATTGATTCATAAGTTAGCTCTAAGCATTTTTTTATATTTTATTAATAGAAGAGAGAGAAAAGTTAGCTCTTGATCAAGAGCTAATTCATACACATATTTCAAAATCATGTGAGTATGTTATGTATAATATGAGTCATTGCTAAAAGGTAGTATTATTGAATAGATTAGTTTAGGGCCGTTTGTTAACGTTTTATAGAGTAGATTTTTAAAGAGAATTACTCTCTAACTATCAAACATATTTTTCGGCGAGAAGTAATTATCTACTGATTATGTGAAATGATTCTCTGAAATAAATTAAATGGAGTAGATTTTTAGAGAGAGTCACTCTCTAACTGTCAAACGTATTTTTTAGTGAAAAGTAATTATCTATTGATTATGTGAAATGATTCTCTGAAATAAATTAAGATGCTAATAACTGAAAAAATAGATTTATCTCATTTTGTGAAGTAATTCTCTGTACTGATTTTAAGAGTCTAAACTAAATATAATCAAATAAAATCACTTTCGGCCACTTCACCGGTGAATTAGGCTTGGTCCGTCAAGAGGGTTTTTTTACGGGGAGTGGTAGCATCCGACCGGGTTAGAGCATCTCCAACGGTTTTGCAAATGGGCTTGACATTCTTGTTTTTCCAAAAAAAATCTAAAAATCTTCTATCCAACGGTTTGACAAATGGGTTTGGCATTTTTGTTAACTTGGCAAATACCATGTGATATTTGTCATGTATGCCAAGCCGCAGTTCACTTGGCAATCGTCCTGCGTGCCACTCTCATGTACAATTTTTAGTTTTGTCAAGTAAATAATGGAAAACCGTTGGAGATCGACTCTTTTTATCTTTGCCATATTTATTTAGGACTTGCAAATTCCTAATTTTTCAAACAAAAAATACAAAACCGTTGGAGATGCTTTAGCACCATGCACCTCGCCGACCCGCTCCACTCCCATCCGCATGGGCCAGCCGGCCTGCTATATGCAGCTTTCACCCGAGCTTCCGTCGCGTGGTTGCTTCCGGGTTCATGTGGTTACGCTCGGCCCACCCGTTTCCTCGTGTGGACGTGTTGCTCTCTCACTCCTCGCGCAAGGAAGCGAGCTTTCCGCTCCAGAATATCACCACACGAGCGCACAAAGAGGAGAAAAATATTATAGTAGAGAATATATATCTTAGAAAATAAAATAAAATTAGTGATGGGAAGAGGTTGAATATATAAGACCAAAATATTATGAAAATCATTCCCCACAACTATACCATGTAGATGATTTGTTCTAGTTGTGAGATATTCATACTATTATACAATCATATCAGACCATTCAAGTCTAAGATTAAAAGTACTCCACCCTCGCAGGAATAATAATCTAAATGAAAATGTACCATTTTATGTCGCATAAAATATTTAAAAACTACATAAAAGACTAAAAATATATAAAAATAATGAAATAAAAAAGATAGTGGTCAGAACCAATAAAGAAAAACATATAATAGTGCAAATAAAATGAGAGTACAAACAAATGGATAAAACAAAAAATAAAAAAATAAAAAATAATACAAAACAATGTATAAAAACATTAAAACATATAGAACATTAAATAGATATTACTAGAACGATCTAAAATATATTATAGAACATTTCAAGAATACTACATGAATACTTAAAGATAATCATGTTATATTTTTATTTATATTACGTCAATGTTACATAATATTTTCTCTATATCTTAAATTATAAGACATTCTAAAAATCTTAAAAAAAATCAAAGTATTTTGAGTTTGATCAATAATTTATAGCGAAAATTATAAAAAATTATGACATCAAATAGTCATATATGCGACTATCCCTTGTGGTTTAGAGCACTGCCGTATATATGCGACTGTGCAGAGTAGACCCTACATAGAACGGAAACACTGTGAACATGGGGTTGAAACAAAAATGTTGAAAATAATTGTATAATCACAATGGAAATGAAAGCATTGTCAAGGATCCTATCATATGGTTCATTTACAAACGCTGGGAAAACTTGCACAACTCTACAAACACCACCGACACCTTGAGCTTTCCCTGCGCCAACTATAGATGATTACACAGATAGTACAAGTTCTGCGACAATCCCACCAAATTTAGACAATTACAAAGTTCTACTCTACATGGTCAGCGAATCAGGAAGTGAAGTTGGAGCTCCTAGAATCTTGCTGCCAACATCAGGGAAGCATTCTTGATCTGGCAGTGGGCTGATCTTACCATCATCCCCCACCTTAACTGGGTACTTGAGGAGGTGCCCTTGTAATTTACTCATTTCTTCTGCTGTAAACCTATGCCAGTTCTCCACAGCTATTTGATTCACAAACCTTACACACTCCAAACTCGAAGGATCCTTGAAGAGATCATCAACCGTTCCAAGGTGCTCTGCCCAGAGAGACGTTCTGTACCTGGAGGGATGATATGTAGGCAAAGCTAGCTTAGGAGTGGTAGCATTATTTGTAAATATGGGGTTGTAGAATCACATAGGGGGCAAAATAAGTTACTAGCAATTAACAAAACTGCAGTAAGCAAATTTGGTAGAAAGAAGAGGTCAACCTGGCCGTGAGGATGTCCATTCTTTGTAGACCATGCATAATGAGGCTGGTATGCACCCATTGCAATTTCAGTATCTCTAGAACCAGCCAGGGATCTCTGGTTGATGTTTGCTGAACCCAGAATGACATATTCATCATCCACAATCATCCCTTTTGCGTGAACATAGATCATGAACCGTCGATATTTTGTAGCTAAGCCCTGCAGGTTTTAAAAGCAGAAGAAATATTAAATGAATGTGACTTAGTAAATTATTAACAAGAACATGAATGGAGCTAGGCTCAAGACAACATGGCATGTCTACAGCTTCTTCAAAGTATAATGACAAGAACATAGTATCACATGAAAGATATTTGCATGGGAAAACAATAGATTGATTAGGGCTGTGGAACACAGGTGCATATATAGGCAAGGATGATTAGGGTTGGTTTATAGAAGTATAATAGTTATCCTTACCTATCATAACTAACAATCAATATAGAGAAACCCCGGCGGCTTAAGGCCCACCCCCAGTTCAGCTAAAAAACCAAATGGCACTAATTGCCTAGCCAAACTATATGTCTAACATCACATATTAAACATAGTGAATAGGGAAATGTTTTGTATAGAACTGACAAGAGATTTCATTGGCGCTCCTTCCTAAATTACAACAGAGTCGATGCAAAACGTGAACCAAGACCACACACAAAAAATAATACTACAACAAGAAGATCAACAAGGTCGAGCCTAAATTAACATCAGTAATCTAAATCAACTTAAGCAATATAGTGTGTGATGCAAGCCAAATAAATTACTGATACAACCATTCTAGCCAGAGACTCCATTTAGCTAAACAGCTTACTGCAAGGCATTCTTTCCATGCCAGTGTATCAGCATCCCGGAAACCTCTCCTTATGAACTTACGGAGTATATACCATTTTCTTAAGATCTAAAGACTAATAGAATTAATATGTACATGAGAGTTGAGCAGATGATAGAAACATGACAAGCAGTTAGATAAGTTTTAGTAGCAAGTAACCTAGACACTTTTTCTTTAAAGGAATAAGGAAAAAATGCAACAACAGATTACCGCTGCACTTTTATCTGTGGATTTCTCTGATTCTGGGCTGCCATTAGATGGTGGTTCTTCCCGATTTCCAAGACAAAAGAAGTTCAAGTAATCTTCAGGGTGCATATCCTTATTGTCCATTGCCTTGAGCTCATCTGCAATTATTGTATACATCATCTCCATTGTCTGGGCCTGTACCATGAAGACAAATCATGAACAGAGTTAATAAATCCCAATTTCTATTTCATTGTGTGGAACTTTCTCTTTCAAAATAAGGTTAAGAACTTATTTTAACCTTTAAGGAAGCTAGCATACATTACAAATGTGACAATAAGCCTAAAGCTATTCTGAAATAGTAGTAATACACCCAAGTCTGAACTTATGTCGACCAGTGTGAAATTTAATATACTGTATCTTCAAGGTTAGAAAGCTACGATGATACAGTCATATATATAATCCTCAAATTTTCACGTTAAGTAACATGGAATGCTTGCAGAGAGAAAGAACTCAGAAGACCTCACAATCGGTTAAATTGTTCTGCCAAATTGTGACCATTAAAGAAAGGAATTCACATGAAAGAAAAGGATTTCTTGCACAGATGAGGAATTCACCTGAAAGAAAAGGATTTCTTGCACAGATGCTGCAGTAGGGACTCCTTCAGGCCACATTGGTATCACTACATACACTGTAAAGCGTTCTCCCGCTCTAATCTTACTTGCAATTTTGAGGGCCAATTCTATTGGTATCAGATTATCAGCACCTGCCACATATTATCATATAGCCATTAAACATTAACAGTTAAGTCAAGCAACAGCAGTACAGCACTATATAAGGAACAAAGAGAATGTAACCTGCCTAAAAAACTCAAAGAAAAAGACATAAGATCTACCTACATTCTGTCTGTCGTTCTCCCAGTTTTTGCAATAGAAAAATATACATATAAACTCCTTCAGTTCCAAATTTAAGTGGTTCCGGCTTTTTTAGGTTCATAGTTTATGAGTTTTTGCTCCATATCTAGATTGTACATTATATATATATATATATATACATAGTGAAAGATATGTATCTATAAAAGCCAAAATGATTTACAATTTAGAACAAAGGGAGTATATATATAGCAACGATATAACTACGGGACAATGAAAAGCAGAAGAAATGAAAGCAAAAAAAAAAGAGTTAAAACCTGAATTCACATAGGATGGCCAAGCATATGAAGAACCAAGAAAGTACTGGTTCTCAATATAAATGAAATGCTGTGCAGATCTGATTGCTCGGACATATGCAGTGTGGATGCTCTTATCAATTACCAGGTTCTTTCAGCACACAAGATTCTGCAGAAATAATTTGAATGGTTAGTACCCATATCAGTTTTCAAATAGTATATTCTCTGTCATCGCTACAAAAGTCAGAAAATAGAAATGTTAACTAACCAGCTTTGAAGCTTCTTTGCAATCACTAGGAAATCCTTTTAGGGAACCAGAGTCAATTGACCGGAATACCTGCAGACTCAGAATACATTAACGACTCCAGAAAATTTCAAGATTATTTTGACAAAAGTACAACTTAACAGGCAGCATGACAACCTGAACATGCCAATTTTCATGATCTTGTTCTTTTGAAACCCACAAACTAGGATGATCATTTGGAACGTTGGATGAAGGGCTTAGAATCCATGAGATACGCTCCAGCTTAATTAAAGCATCATCTTTCCAATGAGATACTCTTCTAAAACGGTCACGCCATTTTGTTGCCTTTCGCCACCTTTGCTCAAAATTTGTCAAGACATCATAGGCAGCAGGCCATCAATCCTGCAATGTAAATCATGCCATGGTTGTCTGGGTCCCTTTGCACCTGCCTGCAACAGGTGAATACATATGATTCTAAGAACATAAAAATCTGGATGCATGTAATGTAGTACTGTACATGAAAAATACAAACTTTCTGCCAAAGCAAATTACTTAGAACATGCTAGCACAAAGGAACTCACCGAAAACGTAGGGTTATGGAAATCATTTTGGAATACTGTGTCAAGATCTTTGAAAAGCCTGTGTTCAGGTGTGTCATAGCGGCCATCACAAAGATCTAGGCCCCCAATGAAAGCTGTAATTTTTCGCTTGTTTCCCCTGGCTTGTGTATCCACCAGCACACACTTTTGATGGTGTGTAAACAAAGTCCCAACAACCTGCCAGCTACAAATTCAATGTCATCAACTGCAACAAAAATATTCAACTATTTAGCGCAAAATATAGAAAAGCAAAAAACCACAGAATATGTTTCCCGTTTCAATCTCAAGATGATAGATGCCCCTGATACTATTTCAGACACAAAATATGATTGCAATCCCACTCTCCCTTTTAGGTGACCCTCATGGTCCACTCCTACCCCTAAAAAATGGCACCTGTACCGGTACAGACATAGGTTTACACGAAGAAGGTCAGAAGAGAAAGACTTTTCACAGGATTGTTTAGCCATGATTGCACCACTATTAAGATTTTTCTTTCCATGATGGAAAATCATAGCATAATCTTTTTTGAAAATCCTTTCCCATAACACCACATTAAACTGTATCTTTTGCATAACATGGCGATCTGTTTAAGAAACTTTTCCATTCCTTTGCAGATATACCCAGTACCAATACTGTTGTGCAAATTTTCAATCAAAGAAGAGATGGTGTGATGTTTCTTCAGTAACTTGTGAGCAACATGATATAGGTAAAATTGTTTTGTTTTTCTTTTCTTGTTCAGCATATCTCTAGTATTGAGCCTACCATGAAGTAGGAACCAGGACAGAAGGGGAAAAAAAGACTGTCTCTGTTCTGGCAAGTATTTTTCCATGAATACCAAAGGTAGCTGGTGGTTGACTTTGGCTCATCAAGAGTCACTGCATGCTCATTGAAGAGTATGCCTCAGCCTCACTACGCCAAAGTATATCCATTTTCCATTCCCTTGTCCTGGTACCAGTCCAAGAATCACATTAATTAGCTAGAATTGCTTGTATGCCATCTCTCAGAGATTAACAATTATGAGGTCTGATTTCTTGAAAGAAGTTAGCTGAGAAAATTCATATTGCATGTGTTTTCCATCTAAATGCTGCCTGAATATATGCAGTTGCATCATATCCAATCATGCATTATGCAATTCCGTAGCCAAGATCCAAAAGCTTCAGGTTATCTTTCCACCAGAAAGATTCGACATTAGTTTACCAACCAGCTTGTCTCGGTGATAGACCAGTGGCAGCTCAGGTTTAGGTTTTAGCTTTAGAGCATATTTTTGTGCAGATAGCATGTGGGATCTGTCATCACACAGATAGTGTATATCTGACTTCAGCCTTTGATAGTCCTTAAGGGCACAAACAATTAAGTAGTGGCAACAAAAAGAAGTGCAGCTTTGAATAGCTGAAGACTGAAGAGTGTTGCAATGAGTGGCAACAAGAATTTGGTGGTCATCCAGTGGTGGATCCAGCATGGGGGCTGGAGCCCGACTACCCCCACGCAAACAATGCAGAACCCCCGACCCCCACCGGTTGATTCTGGACCAGACTAATCTGAACATTCATATTAGTCAGTACTATCTTTTGCAATATATGAGTTCACTAAGGAAAAATGTATCTCCAACATAAGTTTCACAATGATATCCGTTAGGTGTAAACCATACAAAGGAAGTAAACCATAAATTGCTGCCCAAAACTTGCCTGCTGTTTGAAAATGCTCAGCTTAGTGCTAGCATATCGAGGAGAGAGAACACAGATGACTGAGGAATGCTTGAAAAACTTCCGAGTTTCTTCATCATGAGTTGCCATAACTCCACCCTGCAAAAGCACAAGAAGATTTCTTACAGATAGTACCACATGGGAAATATTTACAAAAGGAAGGAACAGCATGTTTCAATAGATTCAGAAAGCACAGATTAGATTTGCAGTTGTCTAAGATGCATGGTCATGGTTTAAGGCAAAATGAGAATGGGGAATGGATGAAGCTTAATGTCCATGGATTGAACAGAGTGTTTTCACTGGAAATTCTTTGTGAATTAACGTTTTGAACTTGGCCCGATGTATGGGTTGACTCAAAAGTCCGCTATGCCACAGTAAACTCATATATACATGGACCAGCATCCACGGATTCCATGCCATTAAGTCGACTGATGACAACTCGACATCACATAAACTGGGAGGTACTGTAATAAAGAAAACAAGATTATGGAACCTCACCGTCTTGATGAAGAACTTGTCATGCGAAGTCTTATCATCCCACACAAGCAGGCACACTCGGACGCCCTCCTGGGACTTGAACTTGAGCAGTCCCCAAGCGTAAGGTCGCCACCCTCGGACAATGGGCGCGACGGGGTTGGTTCGCGCACGAGCCGCACCTTATCGAACACCGACCAACCGACGATATATATCATGTGGTGCGCCTCTAGGATGGCGTGGCAGATGTCCTCCCAGCACGCGTTGTGCTGGAACGTCTTGCCGCCGTCGAGCTCAATCTCTGGCAGGTCCCCTTCCCTGACGTGCGCGTCCTGGTACAGCGTGAGCTGGCCGCCGTGGCGGAGCGGGAAGTAGGAGTCCTCGATGCCCCTGTGCTCAGGGTCGCCGGGGATGCCGTGGCAGTAGGCCGGGTTAGTGGCGATGGGATGGAACTTGAAGCGGAGGCGCAGCGCGGTGTCGGGCTTGTGCGGCTTGCCGCTGGCGCCTAGGACGGGGAACCAGTCCTCGCCTCGACCTCGTCTTTTCGAGTATACTTGCTCGTCTTTTCGAGGTCGGTAATGATAACTTGTGACCGATTATATGTCATTTTGAGTTGACTATTATCGCCACGTGACGAGGACGAGCAACACGTAAAGGTACAGCTCATTTCCTGGAGGCATGAGATGTACGTACAGATACGGCAGACGATTTATTATTATCTAGGAGTACTCAATCAGGATTTCCGTTGTTGCAATGCTTGGCCATCGGCCTGACACGACTGTTTTCCAGCTACGGGCACTGCCTACCAATAAATATGTAGTAGTATCTTTTTTGGACCGTGCTGGCCGTTGTTGTGCTGCTCAATGTTTGTGGTTGGCCAGTGGCCGTTACTACTCCTAATTCCGTGCGTTTCCTTCTCGCTCGAGACGCTGCGCTGAAGCCTCTTTTTCATTGTACAACAAAATGCTACTGGTAATGGTAGGTACTCCGTACTACTCAGGAATCGTAGTATGTGCTGGTTGCTTAATGCTAACAAATTAAGAACGATTCTATTACACCAGCAGCATCTTTTTTACCGTGGCCCAGTAAAATCATCAGTTCCGAAATTCCTCGATGCCAAACTACAACACCTAGCTTCATTGCAAATATTTAGTAAAGCAGCGCCATATATATATGTGGCACTACAACAAGAACGGAATTCTATTTATTTATATATACATATAAAAAACTAAAGACAACACCTAGCTTCATTGCAAATACAGTATTTAGAATATCGGTACAGTTTTCTCCAGCACACGTTATGTACTCTGCATATATATGTGGGTTTCGATAGATCCAAAGTTAATCCGTTCTATAGCGCGGTTTGGTCATGCCAAGACGAGATGTCGCTCAGCTGCGGAGATGTCAAAAACTGCAATAGATCCATAGCTACCAGCTGTGGAAATGTCAAAAGCAAGCATCTTTTTGTCATTGCTACCAGCGACCGTGATTGGATTGCACGCCACCGCCACCGCGATCTCCACTTCTGGACTTCTGGTTACTGTCGCTAGTTCGCACGCCAAAAAAAATGGGCTGCACGTGGGCCCGGACCCAGGCTGTTGAGATCTCGATCGGAGAAAGGCCTTCGTGGAGCACCTGCGATTATACCAATATATATGCTTTGATATCTCAGTGGAATAATAATAACCAATAATCACTCGATCTGCGAGGATCTCTCTGTCGCTACGACCTTGATCGTAACACTTCTCCCTTCTTTTTGTTTTTTGTTTTCCTTATATTACGTATTTGCTTGCGTCGATCGTGACACTTTCGCTAGTAAATTCGGGGGCATCATGTTCATCCTGTCCTGGATCCGGTACATGTTCGTGGTTGTGTCAGATATTATTCATGTAACTTTCAACCACTGCTTCCTGTACCGGACGCTCAGGATTTTCTTCCATCTGTATCCGGATTCCGCGGAATCTTTGGTTTTGCTTCAGAATTTCTTCTACCAAAATCATCCATCCATGAGCCACGTGAACGTGGTATAGTCGGATCGGATGTTGCCAAGGCGGCCTATGTGCAGGCGCCAATCAGTCCTTGTCGAGTACCAACACTCAACAGTGACAGCCTCTGTGGACTTGCTCAGTGTACAAGGTGAAATGGCTGCGTCGCAAGGCCTACCACACCGCTGCTCCTGCCGTTCTGTGTGGGAATGACAATACTCACTCGCGACAAATTGAATCTCAGTAACAAAGTCAAGTATAAGAGTCAAGCCCTATATACGTGTCGGAGTCAAGCCCTATATACGTGTTGGGTATAAAGGTAAGGGATACCCTAAACGTGTGATAAATCTAACGCTCAACATAGCAACCATTCTTAAGGCAGGATCCGATCAGTCGTTCAAGCCAACGGAGGAAGGCCCATCACGCGAAGGCTTACCTCACCGGCAACAAGTACCAGTCGTGGGCCGGCCCATTACTGAAAAAACGGACGGACAGGGGTCGAACGAATGACCCCTCGCCTCCACCTCGACTTACGGACAGGGGGCGGGTACCTCGTTGAGTCTGACTTCGGCTCTGCCATACCGTCATCTCAGAGGATTCCCGTGGCTTCACCGACATACTCGGCCGCACCACCGCACAACCTGCTTCCACATGGGCTCTACAACAGCGTCAGACTCTGTTCTGCTCTAGTAGGCTCGCAGATGCAGGCACGTTACGGCTCCCTAGGGAACCTGCTACGAACGACGACCAACCTCGTCACCACCCCTCCACTGGACGAGCGCCCGGAGTCACGACGAGCCCCGGCCCTAGGGTGTCACACCTGGGGGACGACACGACGATGGCTGGAGGAAGAATGTTGGGGATCTTTCCCCAACTTCTACCACGGCTACCCGACTCGGACTCCCCCGATGAGGATTACGATCCCACCCGGGAATGTTTCCACCTCGACGGTCAGGTTGACTCCCAGGACGACGTCAACGACGCCGCGGCCACGGATGAAGGAGGAGGGGGCAACGCCACCCCGGCGCGAGAAGTCGCCCCCCCCCCCCCCCCCTCCCCGGTTCCAGTCGAAGCCGATCCACCACAGGACGCTCAGATCACGCAAGTCCAAGAGCTACTCGCCAAGCTCGAGGAGGAGCGTCTGCGACTCCAGCAGCTCGAGCACGCCCTCGAGCGAGATCACGGGCGCCCGTAGGGTGGAAGAGCCCGCGAGCGGGCCCGGGAAGTCCATCGACAGATCATCGAGGAGGGGGCAAACGAGCGCCACGTCTACAACTGTGCCAGCCAAAATATCATGGCGGCCGCAATACTGCTTCGCGACATGCCAGCACCATCGACGCCCCAAGCGCGACGCATCAGGAATGAAATCCAAGGGCTTCTCCAAACCGCAGTCGTACAGCAAGCGGAAAGCTCGGCCTCGAGGCGCAAAGGGGCTGCTTCCGAGCGGCTGGACGTGCCTCCTCGACAAGATCGAGAGGTATCTGTCCACCAAGACAAGGCGCCCCAAGGCAGAGCGGAGCGGCAACCAATTCGAGACCACATCCTCGACGATCGATAACCGCGAGACGCGCGATACGACATCAACGACAACAAACGACGCCGACACGGTGACGCTGAGGCTCGAGGGTATAGTGCTCATCGAGGTGGGCGCTACGAAAGCGATGAGGATCAACATCGATCCCCAGAACCACCAGTGCCACGAGTCTTCAGCAAGGCAATCCAGCAAACCGCCTTTCCTGTTCGTTTCCGTCCACCCACCAGCCTGGTCAAGTACAACGGCGAAACCAAGCCGGAGCTCTGGCTTGCTGATTTCAGGCTGGCATGTCAGCTAGGAGGAGCCGACGACGACCACGTCATCATTCGGCAACTCCCGCTCTTCCTCTCCGATACCGCTCGAAGGTGGCTCGAAGAGCTCCCCCCGGACTTGATCCATGGCTGGCCCGACCTGGTCAGGATCTTCAAGGGGAACTTCAAGGGCACCTATGTGCAGCCGGGAAACTCCTGGGATCTCCGCAGCTGCAACCAGAAGCCAGGGGAAACCCTCCGCGACTTCACCCGGCGGTTCTCCAAGCAACGTACTGAGCTCACCCACATCTCCGACCACGACGTCATCACGGCGTTCGTCGCCGGGACAACCTGCAAGGAGCTGGTGTGGTAACTGGGACGGAGCACCCCCAAGACCGCCAACGAGCTTATGGACATCGTCGCCAACTATGCAGCCGGCGAGGAAGCTGTTGGCGCGTTCTTCTATGCATCCCCGAGCAAGGGGAAAGCCAAGGAGGATGAGCCTGGGGGCTCGAATGATGTGCCCAAGAAGAACAATAACAACAACAAGAAGAAAAAGAACCAGCCGGGTCGACGCAACGTCGAGCCCCACGATCTTGTCGCTGCGACAGACAAGAAGAAGCCTCGAGGTCCCCCTCTCGAGGGGGGCGTCTTTGAAAAAATGCTGAAGGAGCCCTGCCCCTATCACAAGGGACCGGCCAACCACAGCCTCGAGGACTGTCGCATGCTCAAGAGGCACTTCTGTCCCCTCGGCCTCAAGAGAGACGACAAGAAGGAGGACCCATAGGACGAGGGCGATGGCAAGAACGGGGGCTTCCCCGAGATTCTCGACTGTTTCATGATCTTTGGGGGACCCTCGACCCGACTCAGCACGCGTCAGCGCAAGAGTGAGCGTTGAGAGGTCTTCTCCGTTCGAGCTCATGGTCCTCGATACCTCGACTGGTCACACGTACCGATCACCTTCGATCAGGACGACCACCCCGAGCACGTCTCCAACGCAGGGGTCTACCCACTCGTCGTCGACCCGATCATACTCAACACCCGCCTTTCCAAGGTGCTCATGGATGGGGGAAGCAGCCTCAACATCGTCTACGCCGAGACCCTCGACCTCCTGGGGATCCCAAGGACCATGCTCCTGCCCAGCGCGGGGGGATTCCACGGGATCGTCTCAGGAAAGAAGGCACTCCCTATCGGCCGCGTCAAACTACCAGTCTGCTTCGGTACCCCCTCGAACTTCCGGAAGGAAGATCTGACCTTCGAGGTGGTCGCATTCCACGGTACCTACCACGCCATCATCGGTCGACCGGGATACGCCAAGTTCATGGCGGTCCCGAACTACACCTACCTCAAGCTAAAGATGTCGGGGCCCAGGGGAGTCATCACTGTCGACACCTCCTATGAGCACGCTTACGACTGCGACGTCGAGTGCGTGGAAAACGTCGAGGCGGTCGAGGAGTCAGCCATCCTCGCGGCCCTCGACAACTTCTCCAAGGAGATCCCCGACCCCAAGCGACACACCGGCAACTTCAAGCCCGCGGAGGACACCAAGACCATCCCGCTCGACCTCGGCCACGCGGATGGGAAGGCGCTGACGATCAGCGCTACCCTCGAACCCAAATAGGAAGCCGTGCTCGTCGACTTTCTCCGCGCGAACGCTGACGTGTTTGCGTGGAGTCCCTCAGATATGTCGGGCATTCCGAGGGATGTCGCCGAGCACTCCTTGGACATCCAGGCCGGATCCAAACCGGTGAAGCAGCGGCTGCATCGCTTCGACGAGGAGAAGCGCAGAATCATCAGGGAAGAGGTCAACAAGCTTTTGAAGGCCGGATTCATCAAGGAGGTACATCATCCCGAGTGGTTAGCAAATCCCGTACTTGTCAAGAAAAAGAATGGAAAGGATAGGATGTGTGTATACTACACTAGTTTAAATAAAGCATGTCCCAAGGTTCCCTTTCCATTACCACGTATCGATCAAATAGTAGATTCCACTGCGGGATGTGAAACTCTCTGCTTCCTTGATGCGTATTCTGGCTATCATCAAATAAAGATGAAGGAGTCCGATCAGCTCGCGACTTCCTTCATCACCCCCTTTGGCATGTTTTGCTACATCATTATGCCCTTCGGTTTGCGAAACACCGAGGCCACATATCAGAGATGTATGCTCCATGTCTTTGGAAAACACATAGGGCCGACCGTCGAGGCCTACGTCGATGACATCGTGGTCAAATCCAAAACAGTCGGGAGTCTGGTCAGGGACCTTGAGATCGCGTTTGGGTGCCTCAGGGAAAATCACATAAAGCTGAACCCAGAGAAGTGTGTCTTCGGGGTCCCTTGAGGCATGCTCCTAGGGTACATAGTTTCCCAACGTGGGATCGAGGCCAACCCTGAGAAGGTAACCGCAATCACCAGGATGGGCCCGATCAAGGATTTTAAGGGCGTACAAAGGGTCACAGGGTGCCTCACCCCCCCTCAGCCGGTTCATCTCGCGGCTCGGGGAGAAGGCACTACCCCTTTACCGCCTCCTAAAGAAGACCGAACGCTTCGCATGGACCATCGAGGCCGAGGAGTCGCTCTCCAAGCTTAAAGCTTTGCTCACCTCGCCACCTATCTTGGTACCCCCGAGCCCAGCCGAGCCCCTCTTGCTCTATGTCGCAGTAACTACCCAGGTAGTCAGCGCTGCCGTAGTGGTCAAGAGGGTGGAAGAGGGACATGCCCTGCCGGTTTAGAGGCATGTCTACTTCGTGAGCGAGGTACTTTCCGAGACTAAGACGAGATACCCCCACATCCAGAAGCTGTTGTATGCCATCGTCCTCACTCGGCGCAAGCTCCAGCACTATTTCCTGGGCCACCCGGTTATTGTGGTCTCATCTTTCCCCCTCGGGGAGATAATCCAGAACCAGGAGGCGTCTGGAAGAATCGCCAAGTGGTCGGTCGAGCTCATGGGGGCAGCCTCGGCCCTTGACTGAGCGGCCTTGGCGACCTCCTTGAGGGCAGCCTCGGCCCTCGACTGAGCGGCCTTGGTCGCCTCCTGCGCAGTGGCCGCCTCGGCCTCCGCCTTATCCAGCGAGGCGCGGAGGATGGGGAGCTGACTCCACTGCTCCTGCGCCCGGAGGATGAACTGGGCTTGTCGTATGACCTCGCCCGCAGCATCTACCAAGGATAAAAAGGAAGGTCATCAGAAAAGAGCAGCAAAATAACCAAGATAAATCGAAAGGGAAAGGACGAAACTTACTTCCATCCCCCGAAACAAATCCGCGGAAGCGACCTCCGCCGACACGCGTACCACATGGGCAAGCCACGCCCGGAACTCCTCCAGGTGCTCCCACTCCCCGAGCTCGGCTTGATCATCAAGCTTGAGGAGGGTGCGCCCTGGGTCTTGGGGTCGGCCAGCTCGAGGGGCTCTTGCCCCCAGAACTTGCTGTGGCGGTTGACCCTCTCCTTGACCTCCCGCATGAGGCCCTGGCGCATCTCGAGGTCACCCCCGTGGAGCATCACCCGCTCCGCCAGAGTAGGGAAGGGAGCCGCCCCACCGAGCCGGGCACTCCTGGCCTCAGAGTCATCTTGCGGGGTCGCCGCTGGCCCCTCCTGATCGTCACCTCTAGGCGGAAGAAGTCCCCGCCGTGAGAATAACCATGCGCGTGAAGAGAACACATGTTAGCACCCGACATCGTAGGCTCACCGCAGTCCCCTCCCTCCACGCCGACTAAGTTAGAGGGCGGATCACCTCCCGCAAACGACTGCCCGACCTCGACGATAGGCCGAGCAGCCGCCTCGGACATTATCGCGTCCGCCGCGCTGCTTCCTTGCAGCGCCCCGACAGCCCCCTCCGGCTCCGGCCGGGGGGGCATCATCTCCGTCATCTCCGCCATCTCCGTCACGGGCGCCGCCTCGAGCTCCTCGGCCCGTCCTCCCTCCTGGCCAGGCTCGGGGAGCGGCTCCAAAGCCCTGTCGACGAGGGTCCCCACCGACGGAGGCACCTCCGGCGCGGCAGCAACCGCACCCTCCTACTCGGGCCACCGCCTCGGCGCCGGGCGCTCCGGCGTCTCTCCCTCGCCGGCGAAGGTCAAGTCGACCACCTCCACCTCTACGGCGGCTGGGGGCTCGACCCCCTCAGCCACAACCGTCGTCGACCCTGGCTCCGCGCCTTCCGAGGCTGCGGGTGCGCCCCCCCTCCGACGGGTGGGTGAGCACGGCCTCGACCGCCACTTCGGCAGACCCCGCCGACGCGACGGGCAGACCCGCCTCTTCCCCCGCTCGAGTTAGCTCCACAGCGGCCAGCACATGCCCACGCCCAATCGCCTCCCGTGCCTTGGCAGCCCACGCCGCACCTGGGGCAGGGGTCGAAGGGGACGAGGCGGCAGGACTGGTCCCGACGGTTATCTTGGTCGCGACCTCCGCCTTCAACCTCTTGGCCGGGGTGAAGATCATGCCCTCCGACGAGCGCTTCACCCTGAAAAAGAAACTCATACACGACGGTAAGCACAAGTCATAACCAACGAAAAATACTCGGGATCGGAAGGAAAGCAACTTACCCCAGCAGAGTCGTGGGGTTCCGACCAATGGACCTCGAGCCGCTCGGGGGCTTCTGCGAGGCACGTCGGGAGCCACTTCTCCCGCCAGCACTGGCCGCGGCAGGGGCCAATGGCATCCTCGCCGCCACCACCCTAGTCTCCTCCTAGGTCGACGGGCTTGATGCCCGAGCGCTCGACCGAGTGGGCGCCGGGGGCGTGCTCGACCGACCCCTCGAAGGGGACCGCGACGAACGGCTACGCGTTCGCCACGACGCTTCAGCTTGAAGAGCCGCGGGGCGCTCACCCCGCGACTCGGCTCCAGCAGTTGGGGCCAACCTCGACGTCGACCCCTCTCCTCCTCCGCTACCAGCGGTCGCCCTCTGCTGCTTGGGCGCCACTCCTTCCTCCTCGAGCCCACGCCGTGGCTCGGCCTCCTGCTCCGACTCCTCCTCCTCCTGCATAAGAACAATCTCCGTCAGGATCAGCGTAACGGTCACAACCCTGCGCCACAGAGCCATGTCGCTAACAACCTCATCGTCGCTCGACCCCTCATCCTCATCCTCCTCTGAGGGGGACTCCTCCTCGGAGAGGTTGGCCTACCTCTGCCGGGCCTGGCGTCGTTCACGCTCCTCCCTCTCTCGGGTCTTCTTGCCCTTGTCCTCCTTGGCCTTGTCCTTGGCCTTCTTATCGTGCTCGGCTTGAAGGCGTCTCACCTGGGAGTCGCCCTGCTCCTCCTTCACCGGTGGCAGCGACTTCCGGAAGACGACGTTCCCCTGAGGGAACACTAGGCAGTTAGAACGCAGGCAAAGGAGACGAATAAGACAAACAAGAAGACATTGACGGAGAAAGAGGTGTCCTATCAGCTGGACGTGGCCTTGGTCTGGCATCATGGGGACGCAAGCGACACCCCCCACCTCGAACGCGCCGGCGAAGGAAGCGCGTACTCGGCGAACCACCCTCTCGAGGGGTAGCTCGTCCTCCACGAGGTGACACCCCGTGAGGTCCACCTCCGAGCGCATCTCGTCGAGGCGTCGCGGGCAAGCCATCAGCGGCACGACTCGCCGCTGGTGGAAGGCTGACGCCACGATGGCCACCGTAAGTCCCGCCTTCTTCAGGCAGGAGATCGCGCCAAGCAGGTGGTCGAGGAGCTTCTGCTTCTTCTGAACGACGCCGTACCTCCAGTGGTCGGGCCTCAAGTCGATCGTCCTCCCGGTGTAGGCAGGGAACAGACCGTCGTCGTTCCTTAGGTAGAACCACCCGGAGGGCCATCCGGAGTGGCTCGACGTGAGCTTCGCCGAGATCCAGCCGTCTGCCCTCTTGAGGGCGATGCTGCAGTAGCCTGCCCGGACCATCCTGTGGCTACCGCTCCCGGCAGAGGCGTGGAACAGGCTCGCCTCGAACAGATGGAGCCACAACTCCCAATGTGGCTCCACCCCCAGGTAACCTTCGCACACGGCAGTGAATACCGCAACGTGGCAAATGTTGTTGGGGGAGAGGTGTTGGAGCTCCACGTCGTAGTGGTGGAGGATCCCGCGCAGAAGGCGGTTGGGGGGGGGGGATCCCAGCCCCGCTCGGTGGAAAGCTTCGAAGCTAACCACGTAACCCTCCGGCGGGTTGGGCTCAACGTCCTCCCGCGGCGGTGCTATCCACTCCGGCCGGTCCACGGAGGTGATGGGTCGGAGAAGGCCACTCTCCACCAAGTCTCCCAAGCACGCCACGGTCGCCGACGACGGAAGCTAGGCGTCAGGGCCGCGCAAGCTGTAGGAGGCCATGGGAGCAGGGAAGCGGACGCGCTCGGATGCGGGGGTGGAAGGTATGTTGCCGATCTCTCCTCTCCCTACCCTCGTACACGCAGAGATCCGGCTCGGTGGGCGACAAAGGCAACGGCGAGGGGAAGAAGATAGGGAAGGCAATGGCAAGCGTGCGGAAGCCAGACCCCCACCCCCAGTATTTATAACCGGAAGCCTAGCGGGCAGATCCGACAAAAAGGCAAGTAAGTCTCTGCATTTAATGCGCTCACCTACTGCCTCCTCGTATTCCGCTCGCCGCGCCCGTCGCGTCATCGGGCTCCGCGCTGCACGCCTCGCCGCACCCTATGCCTGCTACGGCCGCAGTCGAACGGACATCTCCTAAAAAGGTGTGCCTGCAGCGGACAACGTGCAACAGTGGGCGTTATCTTCGGAGGTAAGCAACGGACGTCGACCCGTCCGTCAAAATCTCGAGGGAACGATGGCTGGCCCTCGAGTACCTGAGGTCAGAGATGACCCAGGGTTATGGACTCCGGTCCACCCCCAAATCTCGAGGGAAGGAAGGCGGGCCTTCGAATAGGGTTCGACAGCCTCCCTCGAGTACCTGAGGTCAGAGATGACCCAGGGTTATGGGCTCCGGTCCACCCCCCAAATCTCGAGGGAGCGAAGGCTGGCCCTCGAACGGGGTTCGACAGCCACCCTCGAGTACTTGAGTCGGGAATAATCCAGGGGAGCCGGCGCAAGCCCCACGGGTGGATCCAACAAAAACACAGGTATGTCCCCGCATTTAATATACCTACCTACCTACCCCCTTGTATTCCACAGGATAGGACGTCACCTTCGGAGGTAAGCAACGGACATCGACCCGTCCGTCAAAATCTCGAGGGAGCGAAGGCTGACCCTTGCACAGGGTTCGACAGCCGCCCACGAGTACCTGAGGTCAGGGAGGACCCAGGGTTATGGACTCCGGTCCACCCCCAAATCTCGAGGGGGCGAAGACTGGCCCCACGAATGAGGTTCACAGCCACCCTCGAGAACGCGAGTTAGGGATGACCTAGGGGGGCCGGCGCGTGCCCCTAGCTTGAGAACGAACTCTCGAGGCCCCCCAGAACATATCCAAGGCATAACCACGGAATACCCAAGGATCCCTTCGACGGGAGGCATCAGGCCACCGACTCTCATCGAACAGAGTTGGCACCTAGGTAATCCACGCGGTATTGCTTAAATGAGAACGCCTCAGGGCTTCTATCGACCCCCGTCGAAGGGGGCACGAGTTCTCACTTGGATTTCAGTTGAATTTATACCCGTTACCAGCTCGCAGAGGACTTCGAGGCTCACCCTTACGAAGGCCCACAGAGGATGTCGAGGCTCGTCCTAACGAGGATAGCACGATGCTCTTCGCCCCACAATCCGAGCGCAAGGATCCGTGGGAAGGACGCTATGAGGTAGTGAAAGCCCAGCCACACGAGGCTCGAGGGCTATACTACGCACGACACCCCTCGACGAAAGAGGGTCGAAAACGCTCATAGCCTGGCAGACAGAGTTGCCCCCTCGATAGGGCACTATGACTCCAGTTTAACCCTCGAGGGAGCGAAGGCTGGCCCTCAGAAGGGTTTCGACAGCCGCCCTCAAGCACCCCTTTCCTAAGGAGGTGAAACTCTCGTAACCTGACGAACAGAATCGACCACTCGATAGGGTGCTACGGCTCCAGGTAATCCTAACTCCCCTCGATAGAACACACATCAAAGCCCCCAGAGGAGTTCTTAATCACTCCTCTAGGGCCTCGGGGGCTACCCCCGCGGGGTGCGCTCGCGCGCACCCCACGGAGAATCGAATCTCCTACTAACCTTGCAGATCATCGGCAAAAGCCCCTATACGAATTCTTCTTATCCGCATAGAGGCTCGGGGGTTACTGTCGGGTACAAAGGTAAGGGGTACCCTAAACGTGTGATAAATCTAACGCTCAACATAGCAACCATTCTTAAGGCAGGATCCGATCAGCCGTTCAAGCCAACGGAGGAAGGCCCATCACGCGAAGGCTTACCTCACCGGCAACAAGTACCAGTCGTGGGCCGGCCCATTACTGGAAAAACGGACGGACAGGGGTCGAACGAACGACCCCTCCGCCCTCACCTCTACCTCGAATTACGGACAGGGGGTCGAACGAACGACCCCTGAGAAGGAAGCTCGATCAACTTACCTGCTCCCGGTATGGGTTAAAGGGGATCCGATGCGCCTACCTGCCCCCGCCTAACGCCATGGGTGCCCACTACCGCGGTCAAATCCGTCAGCCCGCCGCCCATGCCCTGGACCTCTGTTGACCGTGCGACCGCTGTAGCCACGTCGCAGGTACGGAATCCAGAGGCACCCCCTCCAGTTATGAACAGGGTAGCCCTCGACCGTGTCTTTAGGGATACGACAGGGCCACGCCTGCCTCGACCCCCCCCCCCTCGACCGGGGGGCTCGACCACCGTCCCCGACCACTCCGGCATGGTTCCCGTCCAATCCGTCCCGCGTCAACTGTGGGACTCGTACCCATCTACAGAAGGTCAACCCTGCTGCATCGTGACGTGCCGCAACGTCCAGTCCGCCATCACCATGCTCTGAAACACCGGAAGGATGGGAGGGCCACACTGCTACAGCGATCGACGTCCCTTCGCCAGCATGGCGCCACGGACACGCCTCTCATGCCGCTACAGTTTAGGACTCTGTACTCCCGTACCTCCCCTTGATCTATAAAAGGGGACGCCGGGATAGAAGAAAGGGAGATTCTCTCACACGGAAATCGGAGATCCCGTGAAGTAGGACTTGGGAAGAACAAGCTGTTGGTTGACTGGAGAGTACAATTTACTTTTAACCCACTCCGTTGGAGATGCCGTACTCTCATTACTGTAAGGCAGGCTGACTTCGGTCTTAATGTGTCCTGAGACTCTTAGAGTGAGATACCATCCTACAGGGTATTCTTGCAAGAACACACCTATGTGAGCCTAACTGTTGGTCGCAGTTTGTAAGAGTTGGGAACTCTTTAAAAGCTCATGAAGTGAGATAGGAGTATGACTTATAAGCTCCACTCGCGGGGAAAGGCACTTGGTGGCCTAGTATCAGTCAAGACGTCAAGTGAAACTTGTTCACACCAAACTGTCAATTCAAGGCATAGTCCATTGTGCAGTTGTGGATGAGTCGAGCTTGCCGCTCTAGGTGGATGTTCAACCTTAACCGGTCTCCACTGAAAAGCTGGTATATTAACAGTACTTTGGTACTTGGAGAATGCAGCGTGCCTCTGAGATCTGGTGGGGGATTGTTAGAAGAATTGGGCCTAGCCCAATTGATAATTCCTATAAATCCCAAAGGCCCACTCACACATGCATGGTATGGTGGGGGACTATAGTCCCACCTTGCTACTCTAGAGGGAGTGAGCCTCACTTAAAAGGGTGAGCTATCCCCATCTAGTTGAAGCTATGGGAGTGAGAGGGAAAAGGGAAAAACCCACGCGCGCGCTCGCTCGCCTCGCCTCGCCGGGCCGGGCGGGGCGGGGCGGGGCGGGGCGGGGCGGGGCGAAGGGCGCGGGCGCACGGCATGCGCGTGAATGGTCCGGCGATTTCCCGGCCTCGTGCTTGCGGGTCCACGGCTACCTTTTGCCACTCGTTATTTTTTGCATGCATGGAGAAAATTGCGCTGACTGTTTTGGTAAGCAATTATTCTCGTATTAATGGTGATTGATTGAGTGATTGACACTTACCTTAATACGGTGATTGGCGCGGCTGATTACTTACCATCTGTCGCGGCGCGTCCTGCCTATATAAGGGAGAGACGTCTCTCTCACTGGCGATGTGTGCTACATCTCCTCCTCGTACCTCTGTGCTGAGCCGTCTTCCTCGCCTTCTCCATCCCGCCGCCGCCGTGTCACCGGCGCCGGGAGAGCAGGTCTCCGAAGCCCACGTCCTCTCGTGTCCCTGCACGGGGTAGGGGGCGTATAAGGTTTTTGGGAAGCGCCGTCGCGACTGCTCGCTGTCCGTCTGCTTCCCTCTACGTCGACGTCCACTGGTCTTCACCGCCGGCCTGCTTCGACTACTATTGCGCTAGCTCCTCTAGTGCCGACAACCCCACTGTAAGAATGCCTCTCTCTTTCTTCGTTCTTATGCTTATCATGTTGCTAGCACTGAGTAGATCGAGATTGCCTCTGATCGTAGTGTTAGCATGTTCAATTCATGTTTTAGTAGACCGTGTATCTGTGATAGGTTTGCCTATGATACACGTTGTTACAATTGTTGTCCTCATTACTGGAATTAGATTCATTGCTAATTCGCCTTTATTTTCAACATCGACCACCTAGGGTAGCCCTGCTAGTCCTAGGCTTCAGCTCATCCAGAGCACCCCCGTGTAAACCTGTTTGTACCCCCTGTACGAGCACTTCGGTGCGAGATAATACAATCCATCCTGCCCCGCTGGATGTAGGGCCTTCTGCGCCCGAACCAGGATAAATCTTGTGTTCTTCTTGCATCACATCTGGGAGAGGGAGCACGCAATATACAAATTTACTAGCCGGTGGTCTTGACCCCCTGGGTCATAACACCGACAATACGATAATTGTATTCTAATTTTCTAAAAAGTTTTTTATATAGAGAGGTATTTTTATTTTCGTTTCATCTTCTTTTTTCTGTTCCTCGCATCGACTTACTATGTGGGTCTACCGTTGCATAGGTTTTCAGCTTAATGCTTGCATGAAAGTCAAACTCAACTCTCAGTCTTGCCTTCTCTCTTCCACATTATCAAAATATTTATTAGTTTGACAATAAGATCCTTATTATGCTTGCTCTATAACATCTAGATTTTCATACCAACATATGTATTTGCCGGTAACAATACTCGCACTTATTGTTTGATACCCATACCTGTGAGTCGGATTGCCGCTACAAACCTAAAATATATAATCCCTTGCATTTCAAGCACCAACGGGTGAAGCTATGCACTCACAGGAAGTTTTATACTCGTACCTGCGTAATTTTATATGCCCACTCATTTATAAGGTGTAGTGGCGGGTACGATTGACTTCCTTACTTTTGTGAGAATGAGAAACCAAAATACTACCACCTATGAAGGTTGCAAATTGGCTTGATGAAAATTTCATTCCTCCCAACAAACTGCCGGTGCAAATTTCATGCTTGAGTTTAGTACCGATGACCATAAGTAAATAAGATGAAAATGAACTGAAATAAAATGTGACACTAGCCAATATTCACTTGAAGCAAACAAAAAACAAGGATAAAAACATTGATGAGGTATGCAGACAGTTGCCTTTAGCCAAATCAAATGAGTATGAGTGAGTAAACAACAAACAATAGCTTGGTTGGATAGGTTTTGAATGGTGGAACATGCACACCAAATTCGAGTCTTGATTTGTCCTAGGTGCGTATAGAGATAGGATATACCTATACGTTCATAGGTATATAAATGTTTGCTTATGTATGGCGGGTATATAAGTGTTTCGTATGCATTGGGTTTCCAAGAAGAAATCTATCCCATCAGGACAACGAGTGTGGGGATCAGGGATGGTTTCCTCGTGTCATAACCATTTTTCGTTCAGGGCTTATTTGATGTCTATGAGACATATTGAGATGTAAACTAAACTAATTTTCACTACAAGTCTATAAATCCATGTTTATCACAGGACTGTGGATTGGTGTGAACACATGAGCATCCAAACAAGGCCAACAAGCTAGGTTTTTTTTTTTTTTAAGAAACTGCTTGGCCTATAAGCTCGTCTCAGCTTCTGAAGGAGAAGGCCCAAGCGCAACTTAGCTTTTGGAAGGAGAAGGCCCGTTAAAGGCCCAAGCTCGTATAGTTGTCCAAGTCCTAATCTAATCGCCACCGACCTCAGCGTTTCCTCCAGCGCCAGCCGCCGTCCCTCTCCCTCTCCTCTCTGTCTGCGACGACTGCGTGGGCTACCGCCGCCGCCGGAGCCGCCGCCCTACGCCAGGTGCCGACCCTTTGCCGATCTCTTCGCCGGCGAAGATCCTCCACCAGGTATTCTCACCCTCCTCCTCTTCCCTGTCTGCTGTGCGAAACCGAGATCCCAAACTCTCCTCGATCTATTTGGCTATTTGATCCCTGCTTAATTCTAACTCTTCGCAAAAATTATCGGTTGTGCATGTCTCCACCATGTCCCTTTACTAGATCCGCCCCTGATTTGAACTAATAGTACGGAGCTATAATCTGCAGGGATGGGCCTGTGGACATTGCTGGAGGGTTTTTTGCTTCTTGCAAATGCGTTGGCGATATTGAACGAAGATCGCTTTCTTGCTCCAAGAGGATGGAGCATGTCTGAAGTATCAGGCAATGGGCAAACGAAGTCGTTCAAGGGCCAGATCGTGGGGCTTATCTATGCTACACAATTTCTGAGGATGCCCTTAATTGCTCTCAATGTTCTTATCATCGTTGTGAAATTGGTTTCTGGCTGAGTCTGTTATGGATTGGTATCTGTTCCACCTGTAAAAGTTAAGAGACCCCAAAGTTAATTGTACTCAAGGTTCCTGTGAATATGTTGTTCCTGCTGACTCTAATGTGGATTTTTGTTATTGTTCTGGTAAATTAATTTGGTCAGAAAATGGTTGTCAATGTTCATACTATCAGAGTATCGTGTTATCAAATTGTTCGAAACTGGCACTTTGTGGGGGCATGGGCATCTTTCTTTTGTATATTATGAATTCATGACATATTTGTAGCTTCATTTTTGTGTTTTGTGATTGCTTCCTTACCATTGTATGCTTATAGTGCTGTTTCACGGTTGGGTACTGCTTCTGGCGAGAGGCATTTGTCTCATAACTATCATGCCTGAGGTTAAGTGCTTATTCAAAGCATTGCCGATCCTTTTGTTTGGGAACTATTCTTGGTCCAATCTGGTGTCAATTACAGATGGTGTCTCCACTCTGATTAACAATTTCACACCAGATGCTAGCAGTACCCTTTTCAATCTGCAGATGCTTGCTAAGCTTTTTTATGAGCTTGTGCAGAGAAATTATTGTTTACACTTCACTACACTGACTGCATCATGGATCTCGAACAGGCTGTGTTGTACTGCTTATCTAACTGCAGTTATCTCAATGAGGAAAAACAGTATATTCTGATAACAACATGTATTCCTTGATGTTTTTAGGAAGTATTCTGTTTAGTTACCAACTACCAAGCCACCTTTTTCAGACTTGACACTACTAAGCTGCTAACACAAATTTATCATTTGATATTATGCATTCTGTGGTTGCAGCTACATAAGACGTTTTGGACTCCAGGATATGTATATTTGACAAAGAGGTAAAGATGGGAATCTAAATTCAGAGTTTTGTTGATATTCATAGTTTCTGGGCAATAATGGAGCTTTGGGCCCGGGTTCTTTTTAGTTCTGCACTTCTGCATTACTTCCTCCGGTCTGGGTTAATTGTTTAATGATCTACACAAATCAAGGACATAATACATATTTTGGTATAGCTTGCCCTTATTAGCCATTCATTCTACTGTTTGCTCTGCTTCATTCAGAAGTGAATTTTATGGTCTTCAGAATCAGCATTGCACTTTTTTGGGAATAATCAATTTGTATTCTTGTGTAGGTTGCTTGTGTGTTAGCTAAATTTAACCACATCTTCATTGTTCTTTTGTCGTATTGAGGGAGATGAAGCAATTTCATTGCTCCAACAGCTTCCCAATAGTTCTCTCTTTTTTTTTTGTGGTAAAAAACCCTCCTATCTTCTCTCAAATAAATGAGGTGTTGCATCTTCCCAAATAGTGCTAGGACCACACTGTTCCGCCCACGTCCTCTATTCTGACATGTGGGTCCTATATATCGGGAAGATTATTGGTAATAATATTATTAGTAATCTATTGGAGCATCTCTTTTAATATTATAGAAAAACACTATTGGTGACCACCAAAAGTTATTGGTGAGCTAAGATGCTCTAATTTTTCTATACGGAGTTTGTCTGTCATGTAACTAGTGTTGTTTATCTGGTGGTGTCTATCATGTAAGCTATGCTTGCCTTTTGGAAATATTACAGCCCGTGGATTCTGCTGGTTTGGTCATATGTGAATCGGCCTGTGGGTTCCAAAAGATCGTTTAAGGATTGTGTTCATTTGATTGGCTGGGGCGAATCAGCTGAGGTTAGATAAGGATAGGGCTGACTCCTTGTTATAAAGGGTTGGGGGCTCGATCCTGAAACATTACCCGACAGTCACCCCTTCGGTTTGCGTAAGATATCTTCAATCCATTTCTTGAGCGAGGTAGGTCGCCATTGCTGCCTATCGATCTATCGGATGTCGCCATGTTGGGCCACCAGACCCAGTGCCCAACCCTATGTGAGCTCTGCAGTGCGTTAATGTCTCTTGCAGAAGATGTATAGGCTTCGTCAGATAAAAGTAACAGGCAGCTATGAGGAACGCGTTGGGGAGGGGCGGGAAGTTGGCCTGCTCTGCAATACATAGAAAAAGCTGAAGAAAGGAGACGGCGTCAGTCTGCCAAAAGTAGCAAGCAGCACGGGTTTGATTTGTGTTTTTTCCTTCATCCGAGCAAAACTGCTGGTTCCATTCCGTTTGGGATGAAAGTTGTGTTGCAAATAGATTGGCTCCACAGTCCACAGCTCATCTAGCAGGAGCCGGTTTGATTTGTGCCCAGAAGAAGTAATACCTCTATTCTAAAATATAAAACCTTATATCTACTATGCGTATAGATATATACTATCTATTTATTTAGATTACGTACGTACGTACATATAAACTTGGATAGATTTATTACGTACGTACATAGAAAGCTAAGAAAAAGAAACTTGGAGTACTTATTAATTGGCATCAAGATAACCTTGGTCTGGAGCAACATAATAGTCATGCGGCAGTCAAATATTATCGATTTTGTTTCGAAGAAGACATGCTTGGAAGTTAGAACAACCTGAAGCACTTGCCATGGACAAAAAGAGGGGCCTTGTGCGGTTTTTCAGGAAAAAATTGACCGGGGGTAGCAAAGATTAGGTTTCTAGATGGGCTCAGGTTTCCGGCCCATGGTTTGCTGTTCAACTTTTCTCGACAGTGACCCATTTTGAATTATTTTTCCCCTTCCTTTCATACTACGTCGAGCGAACATGCACGGAACGTGTTAAATGCACGACGACTCAGTAGAGGCATATATGGATCGTCACTCGATACCCCCTCAGGTTTGATAATACCCTTTTGACCAAGTTTGAGTCAAACTTTAAAAACTTTAATTCCAAAAACCATTTTGAAGTTTATCCAAAAACTTTATATTCTAATACTAGAAAATAGCGATCGAAACTATGTTTTAGAGGCTATGTAGCTGTCCAAAAGAAGTATTTTAAAACTATTGCGAGCACAAATGTCCTACGTACTAGTTACTGACCACTATCGCTAAAAAACTGGCCACTAGCGCTTAAAATCTTTGGCACGTCAAGCCTATAAAAACTAGATATATCATGCATATGAAAACAGCACTTATAGAGCAAGTATTATAGTGGACTAAAAAAAGCTAAATGTTGAGGTAGAGAAGAGAGGAAAGAAGAGAGAGGAATGGTGGGCTATAAGGTTACAGCCAGCTTGGGCATAATAACCAAAAAATGTTGTGAGATAGATAAGTGAGCTATGTATTGATTGGAAAGATCAAACCATTATATGAGTGGACTAAAAGATGAGTTGGGATTCATACAACCAGTTGTTAACTGTATTACTAAACTTGCTCTTAGCATTATTGAAACCTCGATTCGTGGACAAGTATTGCACTAGTATTGAATCAAAACTGGATTTCTTCTCTATTCAGAGCACATGAGTTGAACCACAGTACTGCATATCAGTAAATTTTCGACTAGTCTCGATTGGCCTCCGCAACTAGTTTTCAGTGCTAACTTCTGCTGACCAAACTTTCAAAGCACCACCCTGAATCATATGAATAATTCTAAAGAAATTATATATGTGCGGAGAAAAGAAAACTTCCCAGAACAGCCTGGGGCCTGGGTGCATGCGGCTGCATGCCATTGTTGAACACATCTTGACTGTTTCGGCGTTAACACCAAAGCAGGTACATACAGATCTTCTCAAACTAGAGACAGTTATTCTCATGGAGGGAGGGAAGGCAACAAATAATGGTAGCAACAGACGGACATTGCTAAAGGCATGTTTGAATCCTTACCTCTAAATTTTAGAGTATTTTTTATCTCTAAAGCTCTAATGTGAGGTGGACGAAACTTTAGAGATAATTTTAGACCACCTATTTGGAGCTTTAATTTTAAAGTTTAGAGGTCTAAAGTTTAGAGGGGAGAATCCAAACATGGCTGAGTTGTACTATCACTGCATCAAACTATACATGGGTGTTTATCTTTTTATAAACTAGTGAGCGCAATGCAGACAGAAATGGTGATCAACATTCATGTATAAATCACTATGCCAGTGACCATTTGTAGGAACAGATTTTAAGGATTTGTAGGGTGATTGATCCTGTCTTTCTAAATTTTACTCTCTAAATCATTATTAAAGAGTTATTTATATTAAAATTACTTTCTCTAACAGTTTTTCTATATCTCATACGTATTCTAAAGAGTCATTCTTGTCTTCTATTTTTAACTAGCAAAAGATCCGGAATAGAAGATGGCTATATTTAGATACCATTTAGATAAGATGTTAGAGGAGATTTTTTCACCAAAAAATATATTCCTAGTATTTAGGGCGCGTTTAGTTCCAAAAAATTTTAGGTTTTGGCTACTGTAGCACTTTCGTTGTTATTTGGTAAAAATTGTCCAATTATGGACTAATTGGGTTCGAAAGTTTCGTCTCGCAATTTCTCGATCAACTGTGTAATTAGTTTTTTTTTTCCGTCTACGTTTAGTACTCCATGCATGTGCCGCAAGATTCGATGTAACGGAGAATCTTGAAAAAATTTGGATTTTGGGTTCCATCTAAACGGGGCCTTAGAAAGAATATGGAAAGTCTCTTGGAAATGCTCTAAACAATCGTGGCAAAAAATGCTGATTTGTAAGGGCGGTTGGCAAATTGAATTTGATGTGGTGGTCAATTTCCAGAAATCACAAAAAAGGGCAAAAAAAATAACATTTTGTTGAAATCCGGAGAGGCCCTTACAACTTTTATTTTGGTCATTTCTTCATCCGAAGTCACTTGAAAAATTTTAAAATTTAATATTTGAGAAATTTAATATTTGACGTCTATTTTTAGGAACGACCGGATATTAAGCCATCCCTACAAATATGGCCATTTATAGAGGTGGCTCATAACACCAATAGTCTTTACAATACAAATCTATTTGTAGGGATGGCTTGTTTGAAAATTATCTGTATGAGCGGAGAGCCGTCCTTAAAAAAATGGAGGTGTTGTTTCAATTTGTTTCTGTAGTAGTGAATTAAATAAAATCCACATTTGAATTTCCATGGAATAAACCAATGAGCGCAATGAAGGCAGAAATGGTGATCAACATTCATGTATAAATAAAATAAAATTTCACATTTGAATTTCCATGGAATATACATGCATGTCAAACATGCCCCCATTCTTTGAGCTCCTCCACACAAGTTCCTGATTGACCTACATAGCATGAATGCTCATATATGAAAGATCAGATCAAAATGAGAAAAAAAAATCCCAAGCTAGCTAGGCAGACAGATTGTTCCTTTTGGTATAATACTTCCTTTCCAAAGATGAGCAGCACATTTACAAAATCAACTAAACATATCACATATATGATATATAGGCGTGTACTATGGAGATCTGTATATACAAACTAAACAAAGCAGCAGGCATTGGCACTGGCACACAAAGATGAATGAAGATGCATGTGGCTCGCTATCGCTAGCCTAGGGGAGCTGAAGCGGAGTGGGAGGAACCATGGGGCGACGCCTCCACAGGTTCACCTCCTTCCTCGGCTCCGAGGCTACGACCCCGCCGCCGAGCACCAGCGGCGCCGAATGCGCGACGAACCCATCGTCCTCGAACTCCTCATCGCTATCACGGCTCCTCCTCTCCTCGTCCCGCCAGTCGAAGTCCTGAAACGCGGCGCGCCCGCTGGTGAACCGCCTCATCTGGCCGAGACCCGCCGGCGGCGCCGCTGGCGCCGCCGACGCCGACGCCATCGCTTCCCCGTTACCAGTACCAACGAGCAGGCCATCCTTGGACGAGGACGACGCCGCCCTTGACCGAGAAGACCGCGACCTGCTGCGCCGGAACCGGAGGAAGGACATCCGCTTGACGAGCGAGCCCTTGGTGGAGGCCCTGCAGGGCGGCCCAGGGCGCGGCGGGAGCGGGCAGGCGCCGCCGTTCTTGCCGCACGGGTTGACCTTCTTCTGGCGGCGCCTGGAGTTGCTGCGCTTGATCTGGCCGATGCAGGACACCTTGGGCGACGACGGCTCGGGCGTGACGTAGCCCGACGACGACGAGCGCTGCTTCCTCCTGCCGCGGGCCTCCGGTGGGACGATGGAGACGGTGATGGGGCCCGAGAAGGCGTTGCGGTGGTTGAAGGAGGACCGCCTGCCGCCGCCGCCGCTGGACGGGAAGGTGGAGGAGAAGGAGGCGACGGTGGACTTGAGGAAGGTGGCCAGCCCGCCGCCGCTGACGGTGAAGCTCCTTGACCTCGCGTGCTGCTTCTTCTGCTTCTTCTCCATGGAAGTAACTTCTTCGATGATCCTGCTCGCGCTGTAGCTGCCTGGATAGATTTATTGTTGGCTGGTGAGACCTGGATCTCGGTGGGATGGTCGGATGGATGGCTTTGGCGTCTGGATCAGTCTCTTCTCGACGCTGGCTGGTTGGGTTGCTTCTCCTTGTCGATCTCGAGAGGGGCTGTATATATACGGGCTTGGACAACTCCGAAGGTTTGGTCTTTGGTGACTAAACAAATCCGGATGGCGGATGGGGCTCGGCTTGCCAGGCGTAATCGCGTGTGGCGCGGTCAAACAGAACAGAGGACAGGAGTAGTAGCTAGCTAGGTCCGCGTTGGATTGGATCGCGCGAGAGCTGACGGTGGCCGGGTGGTGACTGGTGCTACTCATTAATCTCGCGGTGGAACGGAACGGGGCCGCGACTCTGGCGTGCTAGCGTTGAAGCGGCTTTTCCGCGACTGTGGCGTTGGTGGGTACGTGCGACCTGGTTGGTTGCCGCGACCGAAATTCCGTGGGCGGGCGCGGCCAGGGGGTGCAGCAGGAGGGGCAGTGTCCATGTCGACCCGCGGTTGGTGTGATGCGGCGCGAACGGCGGTTTCCTCCTCACACACGCCCTGGCTGGTAACCGGTGCGGGCCAAGGCGTGTGGCGCCGACGCCTTTGCTCTGCTGGAGTGGTACTGTGACCGCGGTTTCACACTTCACATCTGCCGGCTACGACTACGAGTACTGACAAAGGCGATCGGATCGAGAAAAGACGGGGGAAAAGCGTCGCCATGGCTACACTTACTAGACTGATTTCTTTATACATACCGAACGAAGCCGTCATCCGTCCACCAAACATGCCGTTACATTTGCCAATCGTGCGTAAAGACGTAGTCGGTAGTCCTACGTTACTACCGATACCGTCCAGTTTATGTTGGAAAAACATTCGTCCTACCACCTCTGAGCAGCCAGCCAACAAGGCCGTCGTACGGACTCGGCAATTCTGAATTTTAAATGGAGAATTGACCGTTAGCAAAAGAAAAACGATGAGGGGAATTGATCGTCCAAAGGCGCTGCAGGTATCCCTTTGAGGCTGACAGACGTGTCATATAAGAGTCCACGTCAGCTGCCCAAGTACTGGTCACGCCACCGCCCATCGCACAAAGTACACGGCCCACGGAATCGTGACCGGTGACCGGCACCATCATCCATCATCAGTACAAAGTAACAGCACGATCCAACCCACTTTCTTACGACAGCCTTCCCACTGGCCACGAGAGGGTAGGAAGCCCAACAGCTCGCGGTTAGCTTCATGGGCCTAACCTGCAATAAGGCCTCGCTCCATGAAGCCCGAATTCCTACCGGCCCAAGACAATCGCACAAAAAAAAAAGAGAGGCCCCAAACCCAAAACCCTACTAACCTCGTCGGCGACTGCTCCATGCTCCTCCCCCGTCCCCCACCACGCCGCGACACCATCCCCGCCAGCGCCGCACCATGGCTCTCTTCCTCAAGCGCAAGCACCACCTCTCCGCCACCGGCCGCATCGTCTTCCTGCGCCATCTCTGCGAGGGTTCACCGAGCCCGCTGGCCGAAACGGATATGGACCCGTCGCCTCCTCCCCTGACCCGCGACGACACCAAGCTCCTGGACGCCCTGCACGCGGCGCTCCTCGACCACCGCCGCGCCAACCCGACCGCCGAGCTCCCGGTATCCCCGCCGTTCGACCCGCTCCCGTTCCTCTCGTCCACCATCTCCGACCTGCTCCCTTCCCCGCCTCCGCCTCACCTCCCGCTCCACCTCCTCCGCCGCCTCCTCGCGCTCCGCCGCGGCGTCCCGCTCCCCGAGGCCATCGCCTTCTTCCACCACACTGCCGCTTCGCTTCCCGCCGACTCCCTCCCCGATCTCTACGCCTCCATGATAGACCTTCTCGCCAAACACCACCATTTCCCGCTCGCGCGCCACCTGCTCGACGAAATGAGGGAGCGGGCCGTCCCCATCTCATCGCGGCTCGTCCTCGCCCTGATCCGCCGGTATGTCCGAGCGAAGATGCCGTCGGAGGCCGCCGACCTGTTCCGCCGCATGGAGGAGTACGGCACCGGCGCTCCGGAGCCTGCCACACTGGCATTCCTCCTGGCTGCTCTCTCCAAGAAGCGCCTTGCCAGTGAGGCGCAGGCGCTGTTCGACAGCTGCAGGACTGTCTTCACGCCGGATGTTGTGCTCTACACAGCCGTGGTCCACGCGTGGTGCCGCGCCGGGCGGCTCGATGAGGCGGAGCGCTTGTTCACAGAGATGCAGCAGTCAGGGATCATGCCGAATGTGTATACCTACACTGCTGTGATCGACGCAATGTATCGTGCCGGGCAGGTTCCCCGTGCACAGGAGCTCCTGTGCCAGATGATCGATTCTGGGTGCCCCCCGAACACAGCGACGTTCAATGCTATCATGCGGGCAAATGTCAAGGCTGGCCGTTCTGAGCAGGTGCTGCAGGTGCATAACCAGATGCATCAGCTTCGGTGTGAGCCGGACATTATCACATACAATTTCTTGATCGAGACACATTGTGGGAAGGGGCAGGGCAACCTTGATGCAGCGCTGAAGGTGCTTGACAAAATGACAGCAAAAAAGTGTATTCCTGACTGCCACACGTTCAATCCCATGTTCAAGCTGTTAGTTGTGCTTGGCAACATAGGTGCTGCACGAAAGTTGTTTGAGAAAATGAGGGAGCTGCAATGCAAGCCAAATGTTGTGACATATAATTGCCTTCTAAGGTTGTTCAATCAGGAGAAGTCAATGGATATGGTTCTAAGGATGAAGAAAGAGATGGATGTGGAAGGAATAGAGCCAAACATGCACACCTATGCAGCTCTGATTGAGGCATTCTGTGGGAGGGGAAACTGGAAGCGTGCACATACAACGCTAAAGGAAATGATCGAGGAGAAATCCTTTAAACCTTCAAAGCAGGTGCGTGATATGGTATTGGTCCTTTTGAGAAAGGCTGGACAGCTCAAGAAGCATGAAGAGCTTGTTGAACTGATGGCTGATCGGGGTTTTATTAACCACCCTGCTGATGATGCATTGTGGAGTGCAGTTTCTGCTTGCTGATTTAAATGTGTTAGATTGTTATGGAAGTGTAGTCGCACATAAAAGGAACCTTTTCTTTTGTGTTGTGCGGTTGTACCCCTAATAAAGTTTGCTGAGTAAAATTCATCGAGTTAGATATATGAGGATCAAAATTTGAGGGCTACAAACAACGTGAGTTTTTGCGACACTAGCTTAGTTCAGCTAAGTTGATTAATGGTCGTAGTGACCATTTCTGGCCTAAACTTGTGAAGCTGAGTCTTAGGTTGAAGCTAGGAAGTTTACGAGCAAAGATTCACTTCTAGTGTTTAGAGTATTTTTGGAAACATAAGTAGGGCCTTAGGTTGTTCGCCTTTGTGATTGCCCATCGGTGGTAGAATCTGGGGAGGAACAGCTGGATCTGATAAGTAATAACTTCTTGTAGTCGATTCTCATTTTCTTTCTATTCAAGAGACTACATTAGGTTGGCAGTTCTGGTACCAGAAAACTCCAGAAGAGATATTGGCTTCAGTTTTTTTACCCTGCCTGTTGGCTCTGATCCTTTTTAAAAAGTTCTGAAATTAGGTTTAGGAAATTGTACTGTGCTGTACTGCACTTTTTAGGTAGATGTGTACCTCAAATTATTTGAGCTTTACGGGACATTTTAGGTTTGGATGTTGCAATCTTATGGTAGTTAGCATTTTTGAAGATTTATGGTCAGCATTCAATTCAAATAGAGGTGCTGAGATGTACAATGCAGGACCAGCAGTCCTTGCTTCACATGATTTGAACTGCTTCAAAATGAATGCAGGACCAGCATGAGAACCTCTCCATATGTACTATGACCGACTAGTGCAAATTAAATTCATAGACCGACTGCATTCCATATACGATCGATCTTCTGCTTGAATAGTCAGTGTGTTTTCTGGTTTCACGTATTTATTACTGAACTACTCCCTCCGTCCATGAAAGAATAGATTTTTAGGTTTGTCCTAAGTTAAATTTTTTGAACTTTGACTGAATTTCTAGAAAAAAGCATTACAAATTATGGTATTAAACTAGTATCATTAGATTTATCATGGAACATATTTTCATATGATGCTTATTTTAAATTATAAATATTATTATATTTTTCTATAAAGTTAGTTAAGTTTAAAAAGTTTGACTGACACGGATTCTAGGAATTGATTCTTTCAGGGACGGAGGGGAGTACCAACGAAGTGTCTTCCTGCGTGACCGACCGGATGGATTCTTCATTTGCTTGTCTAGCTTGGAAACATTTCTTTTGTTATTTTTCTGAGTAACCATTTGCATCTGGGGAAGGGTACCTGCTAATCTGCTTATGTTTCTGTTATTCGTTTGGTCGTTTGAAGCAAGGTTATCCTAGACTTCACACGCCTGCTTGAATTTTTAACACTACTTCAATGTTCAAGAGGTCGATTTTGAACTTTTGATCTGCCAATTTTTTATGATCTTTCATCAATACTTACCTGGAGTGCAGTGATTGCTCTGATACAATAATAACTGAAACTTTATATGCCCTTTTTTGCATACCCCATTGTTCCAGCATCATCTGTAAAGAACCTGTAACTGTTTACCACATGAGCGTCAAACTGTGTAAGCAAGTAGCAACACAAATAATCATGTGATCTAAACTACACAAAAGGACAACACAAATAATCATGCGCCGGCACTTTGTGCGGCGTTTATGTTGCCACCTCGCTTTCCTTTTTTTTTCTGTAGCTTTTAGGACTGCATGCTTAACTCTGTCTTTCTGTTGTCCGTTCCGCTGCCTAGCAGTACGGTGCCAAATGGTCGGTGCACTTTGTTCGGCCGGTGCAATGCACTGGTAGTGGTACACCGCCTTCGTTTTGATGCAGCTATCCGTTCCTAGCCTACACCTTGCTAGCTTTCGAGCTGCACATGGCAGCAGGGCATCTTTGGCTTGTAAGCTTCCCGGCGGAACTGTGAGGCATGAACCGCAACCTGACACCCGGAGGTGTTTGCACGAAACGAGCCCGAGTCTCCTTGAGAAACTTGACCGGAATCTTGCTATCGGCTGCATGTGAACCTCCACCCAGCTTCTTCCCAGATCCCATTGCCTGATTGGTTCTGTTCTGCGCGCCCCGCTAGATTAGCCTGGAGCAGGTTTGCCGCAATCATCTTTTTATATTTTGATGAGGCTTTTGTTTACTGCAACCAGCACAGGTGCCTTGCTATGCTAGGTGTCGTGATGATCGCATTAGCAATTGCATAAGTTCGTGCTTCCCTTTCTCATCGATTGTTAGTTTATTCAGCTCGCTTTGCAAATCACCCGCATTTTTTTAAAAAAAAAACTGTTTTCCAAATGGGACGAAAAGATTTACTCAATTTTGTACAGTCCACATTGGATTGCAACAGAGCTCACTTTCACGGGTTTACTACCGTCTGTTTACTTGTTGGAGTAATAACAGGACCACAGCCCACGCAGAAAGGCATGCAGATGCAGTACGGTCCAAACACATCCTGTGCAGTGGATTGCTTTCCGAATTCTGAGACACCTCTCGCCGCGCTGCACTCCCTTCCAGCGCCCCGACGACGACCCAAATCCGGAGTCCAGGCACTAGGCTCCAGCCACCCGCATTGTTTTCGCCTCCCGCCTATAAGGCCCCGGAGATGCCGAGCCGTGCCAGGCACATCAGCACATGCCATCCTTGTTGTGCCGTTGTGCTGTTGTGCGGTGGTGCGGGCGCGACGGCCGGGGGACCAAAGCCATCAGCCGACGAAGCCCAAGCGTGGCGTCTGCCGTCCCCTCCAACGCGCGGCGCGGCGTTTCCAAGCGCAGCCGCTTCCACGAAGGCATCGCCCCGTTTGGCGTCTTCCGTGCGCGCGCTCCTCTTAAACTTCACCCGCGCGCGAACGCACACTTGACTTGAGCGAGCGAGCCAGCGAGCTGTTCTCCCGTGACCTTGTCCCTGCTGCCAAGGCCCAGCACCACCAGTGAAAAAGCTATGGGCGCTGCCGCGGCGGAGGTGGCGGCGTCGCCGAGGCCGCCGTCGTCGGGCAAGAGGAGGTCGACCACGCTCAAGTTCCTGTTCGAGCTCGAGAAGCCCGACGGCCTGCTGCCCGGCACGGCCAAGCTGCCACCGCCGTCGCCGGAGCCCGAGGCGGAGAGCCTCATCGACAAGATCGCCTCGTGCAACCGCGTGTTCACGTTCAGCGCCGACGCGGCCGAGTGCGAGGAGGAGCGGGACGCGAAGCGGGAGCGGCTCGTCGAGGTGCTGGGCGCCGTCCGGTCGACGAAGCAGCAGCCGCCGGCGCCGCTGGACCACCGCGTGATGGTGGCGCTGGTGAGGATGGTCGGCGCCAACCTGTTCCGTGCGATGCCGCCGTCGGCGTACCCGGCGCTGCTTCCCCCCGACGGCGTGGACGAGGAAACGCCGGTGCTGGTTCTCGCCCCATCGTGGCCGCACCTCCAGGTGGTGTACGACATCCTGCTCTCGTTGGTCACCGCGTCAGACGCCAGGACGCTGCGCAACCACGTGGACCGCGCCTTCCTCTCGTCCCTCCTCGACCTGTTCCGCTCCGAGGACCCTCGGGAGCGGGACCGCCTCAAGACGGTGTACCACCAGCTCTACTCCAAGCTCACCTGCGAGCGCGCCTTCATGCGCCGCTCCATGGCCGCCGCGTTCCTGCGCCTCGTCTACGAGGAGGCGTCCACCGCCGACCGCCACTGCGGCGCCGCCGAGCTGCTGGAGATCTGCGGCAGCATCATCAACGGCTTCGCCGTGCCGCTCAAGGACGAGCACCGCGCGTTCCTGGCGCGCGTGCTGCTTCCGCTGCACCGTACAAGGTGGGTGCACACGTACCACCGCCAGCTCGCCTACTGCGTCCTCCAGTTCGTGCACAAGGAGCCCGACCTCGCTGACGCCGTGGTCACGGACATCCTTCGCCACTGGCCCGTCACCAACTGCCAGAAGGAGATGCTGCTCATCGAGGAGCTCGAGGAGATTCTCGACGTGCTCCAGCCCAACCACTTCCAGAAGCTCGCCGTGCCCGTCTGCTCCAGGATCGCCCGCTGCGTCAGTAGCTACAACTCTCAGGTTCGTTTTGGTTTTGGCGCACTACTTGTTTTCATTAATTTGTCATCTGCGGCCTCTTACTACATATGTTTGCATAGATTTTATGAACTCATTTTTTTCGAGTGTGTATATTTTTGCAACTGAGCTCGATCAGTTTCTAGAAATGTGACCACTGACATACCGTTAGACACTCCACTTCCTGCATGTTGGAGATTCAGATTCAGCGATCCACCACTGCCCCATGCCGCCATGTACTTAGTTGGGTACATGTGGGAGTGGAAAAAAGAGCCCTCCTTTCACTGAAATAGCGGTTGATCGATAAAGTAACTTTATAAAGTGGCGTCACTTTAGTTTGTCGACTTCACGTACGCCGTTCGCGTAATTGAATTTCAAAAGGACACCTGTTTACACATCATCTCATCATGCCCCAGCTCTCATGAAATGTGGTTCCTACTGTGTACTGAGAAACCTTTAATCGTGATGACAATCCATATATAAAATTTATAGAGTGGGGATGATGATTTCACTCTAATCGTCCCTGGTTTCGTGACGTGTAATCCAGTCTTTCACGCTGTCGTAATAATAGCACCGCGCCACCGCCCATGATCAAGTTTATAGAACCTCACGGATTCTAGTACAAACTCGTCATTACCAGGTGAACTACTGACTCAAGTTTGCAGGGAATCAATCAAAGCTGACGAAGCCGTGTGTTTGTTGTTGTCTCATCACATCAGGTGGCGGAGAGGGCGCTGTACGTGTGGAACAACGAGCGGTTCCTGGAGCTGGCGACGTCGTCGCCGGGGGTGATGGAGAAGATCCTGCCGGCGTTCGTGGCGAGCGTGGAGACCAACCTGGAGCTGCACTGGAGCAAGTGCGTGCAGCAGGTGACGGCCAGCGTCAAGTCCCTGCTGGAGCAGGTCACGCCCGACCTGTACGCCCGGTGCGCCGCCGACCTTGCCACGCGCCGGTCCGAGGCCGAGGTCGCCGCCGCCGTGCGCGACGCCCGGTGGCGCAAGCTCGAGACGGCGGCCGCCTCCGCCGGCGGCGGTGGCACCACCACCAGATAGCCCGCGCTGGTGCGGTGCGACGACGTGGCAGTGTCCATGCGTGAGTGGTAGTGGTGGTGGGCCCGTGTGGCGGATGCGCCATTCGTGGCGTCGTCGCAGCGTGCCATTTTGGCTGATAACCTGCGCAGCGGCTGTAACACCAAGACAAGAAGACCGTGTTGTGCAAGCGAAGTTTGCGCTCCGTGGTACATGCCCGATCCCGCCTTGGCAAGCAAATCCGCGGCGACCGCTAGCGGCTTGCGACGTGCATGTGACGCCCGGCGAGCCCGACAGCGGCGCGCGTGAACCACAGCGCTGTCAGGTTTTGGAAGCGACCGTGAGTGAGTGAGAGAGGCCCGTGTCGCGTGGTGCGGGGTAGTACTGTACAGTACGTACGTCGGACGCCCGGCGCCGGCCGGGTCGCGCGCTGGATGTTTCTCGGCTCGCCCCTCCACGCCGATCGATGCGGAATCCAGCAGCACCAGCAGAGAGGCAAGCTGTCAGGCGAGCGCGAGTCGCTTGTCCTCGCTCCCTCTGAAATGTCCAGTTCAGGGGCGATGGATTTTAACACTGAAAAAGGTTGACTGCCACTGCATCCGGCCATGTGATCGTCTGGAATGCGACAAGGATTCTACGGCGCCTGCTTTTACCCCTGCTGGGAAAAGAAAAAGACAACGGGGAAGGGTGAAAACCCCGAACAATGTACGTAGTGCTTCATACTCCTAAGTTTCTCATTTTCACTTCAAGTGATTATTATCAGTGTTCCAAGACAAGATTACACGACACAAACACATCACATCTCTCTCTTGAAGACAGGAAAGACCTGAGAGAGAAAATACGGCAACAGAAGGGACCAAGCTTTTCCCAGCCCAAATCCGCGTGCAAGGCGGCGCCTGGCCCAGCGTCTAATCTGGTAGCCCGCATTCTAAGCACCCAGCGGCCCAAGATTAGAAAACAAGGCCCTCTTGTGCACATGCACCGGGGCCACGGCCCCTTGTGCGGTTGTTAAGGGGGAAAGCACAGCACTAAAATGGCATATAAGCAAAACCCATAACGCATAGCCCTCCGTTAGTTTCACAAAAGAAAACCTTTTAGGTACAAGTGACATAAGAGGTTGAAGAATGTCTTTTGCTCTAGTTTTTTAGCTCTGCTCAACCATGGATCGTCTTTACTATGAAGTTGTCCATAACATATAATTTTGTTATTGTTTGGTTATAAAAAAATTACCGTTTTTCTTGTTATTTTTTAGTTATACTAGGTCGTCATTATTTAAAACTATTCATGCAGCTAAAGTAGTAGTAGGACAGGGCACTAGGACTCCTTAATTTCTTCCCAGATGCTCGTACAAATTAAGGAGCTGGTCGATGAATGACGGACAGGCGCACATGCTGCTACCGAGCACAATTAAGATTTGAAAAAAAAATCGCAAAAAAAAAAGAATTGAGGAAAAAAATGGATGGATATTTCTCCTGTGTTGCATATCATCTCTGATGTGCTGTCACACGTTCAGTCTTACAACGCTCATGAGTTTTCTTTATCCACCTACGCTAATCTATAATTGACTTTGGCCATGTAGAGTCTATATTATAGACCCATGAAAAACAGACTGACGAGTGCTGAACTGCTGATGAATCTACGAGACTGGAGTAATTTCAGAGGTGGTTACCAAGGGTTGATACGAATGAGTTGTATCGGCTACTACAAAAGTCGACTGATTTCGGCTGATTGAATAGAATTCTAAATAAACTGGAAGTAGTTCAATATTTTTTCTTTAAAAAACTAGTTGCAGAAACTAATTTAATACTAACTGAACAGAGCCTTAAGTATTTGACCATTATAAAAAATGTAAAACTTAGGACCTACTTGGTTGGGTTCTAATTTTTGTCCAACCAAGATCATGTCAAAGTCAAACCTAATCCTTTAGTTACCAATTAGTTTGTTGCAAAATGAAAATAAAAAACAAAACAAAACACACTGATGTCTATGCACACTAATATTTATGACTAAAGTTTTAGCAAGTCTTTAGAAACTTTTTATAAATTGCATATAAGAGAAAAATGTTTTGTTCTATTGTTATGTCACTCAGACAAATGCACACTCATACTTTTTGCCCCAACTTTGGCGGTCCTGATTTTGGTAAGCTTATGTTTTAGCTCGCCATGAATTTGGTTATGCAAGATCGAATTGAAGCCAACCAAGCATATATACACGCTGTACTGCACCGTTCCATGCCTCGAGAATTGATTAAATTAAACTGCAATCGGAGATCAATCAACGTGACAATATCTTGCTACTTTTGTACGCGCTGTTGCCTGTCACAACAAGGGGGGAAAACTCGGTCCATTTCTCCGGCCACGTACTGGCGTCTTCTAGATGACTGCTTCGTACTTTCGTTCCGTTATACGGCCCACCTGTAGCCCACAGAGATTTTGAACATGGCCGCACACAAGTTTCCGCAGCCGGCACGCACTCTCCCGAACAACCAAGTACGGAAGGGAGTACAGACTACAGAGGAGTAGGCTATTCCTTTCGGGAGTGTACAGAGCGAGTGGCCGAACAATGAGACGCAACGCAACAGAGACCTGCTGGCTCTTTTCCACTGGATATCGAGCAAATGTGACTTTTCCATCAGCTCAGCTGTGTGGCAAGTGGCAATGGCCAGGTGGACATGGTTCACCGCGCACCAGGCAGGCTCCGTCGGTGGCTAAGCCTGTTCATTTAATTTATCAATCTAATAACATATCAGTCATAATATTTTTCTTACAGAATACAACAATTAAAAAACAACGAAAAAAAACAACATAAATCGAACTTATCAGACTCGTGGAGAACAAGCTTGTGGAGGAAACGAAAAGCCCTGCCGTGCCACCGTCAGCCCGTGATCGAGCGCCTTCTGTCTGCAGGAAAGGAGAGACGCTGACGACTGTGCAGAAGCCTCGTGCATGCGGACGTGGCGGAGCGCGCCTACCCTGGCTGGCCTACACACCTCGCCGGCTCGCCGCAGTCAAATATACCCGCACGCACACGTTTGCGTCAGCGACACGGGACGGGAGATTTTCCGACCTAACCTTGCGAACTCCCTTCCCTTTTAGGGTCGTCATCGACGACGGATTGCACGTCTCTGCCTCCGCGTCCAACAAATTTCTCACCACACCCATTCCGGTCCCCGAGATCGCGCAAGCATGGATACGGACACGGCGTCCTCCACCGACTCCCAGTTGTTGCACCCTGCTCCTGCCTTCTCCGCCGCGGCCGGCGTATGCTCATTGGCCGCTCGGGGCGCCGAGAACCTCGCCCGCGGCCTCGTCACCTGCGTCTTCGCGACAGGTCAGTCAGTCGGTTAGCGTAGCGACCCTGGCTACGTACGCGCAACGTCTTCCGGGCTTTAGCTGATTCATTGTTTGTTTACTCGTCGACCCACCGTTGCAGTGGGCACGGTCCTCGGCGCGATCACCGGCGGGCTGATCGGGCTGGCCACGGAGACGGGCGTGCTGCGCGGCGCGGGCGTCGGCTGCATCACGGGCGCGCTGGTGTCCATGGAGGTCGTCGAGTCGTCCCTCGCGTTGTGGCGCTCCGATGAGCCGGCCATCTGGAGCGTCGTCTACGTGGTCGGTGTCCACCGCTCTCGCTTCAATTCGCGGCCGGCGCGGCGCCCAGTTTCAAAGACGATTTCGCCGGCCTGCCTCCCCGTACTGACGCACGTTTTCTTGGCTTTCAGCTCGGTGTGATCTGGAGCTTGCTGACAGGCCGCCTCGTGCGCGAGAAGGTGGACCCCGCCGTGCTCAACGCCGTCGAGAGCCAGGTGCATGCGCGCGCATGACGCTGTCTGTGTGCTGCCTCACCGCTCGCGCACCACTATCACAATTCACACCTACTCTTCCATGGATGGAACTCTGCAGATGAGCGCAGCGGAGGCACCGGTCTTGCATGGAGACGCCGCCGACATCTTCGACACGGGCGGCACCAACGGCATGGCGAGGGTCGCCATCGACGCGCTCCCCGTGGTGAGCTTCACCGAGCGCAGCAACGTCGACGCCAGCGGCGAGCTCATCGCCTGCTCGGTCTGCCTTCAGGTACGTACTGTTTGTTTTGCTGCGGATAGAACACCGACATCCGTTGGTGCGTTACTGCAGCCATTGTGCGTGCGTGCGTCTCTTTTGACCATCGATCTTTCCCTTGTTGCGCAGGAGTTCGAAGCCGGCGACAGCGGGAGGAGCCTGCCGGTGTGCCGCCACACGTTCCACCTGCCGTGCATCGACGGCTGGCTCCTCCGGCACGCCTCCTGCCCCTTATGCCGGCGCGCTGTCTAGTCTAGGCCGTCCGTTCCTCTCTGCATCACCCGTGTCCACTCCTCAAGGATAGCCAACCGCCCGTAAGGGCTGACAAGCGGCAACCGTTCCTGTCTGAAGTACGCACACTGGCAACGTGAATTTTCTGTAGCTCGTCAGATGATCAGATGGGCGTTTTGTAACATTTTTCCCATTGGTTAACAAATGCAGTACCTGTCCAGTGCACATTGGCACATGGCGATCGCCAGATACCTGACAAGGTAAACGGCATCACATGGAAAGAGCAGCACCAAGATAGTAGAGCGAATCCCCACCACATATCAAGCTAAAAGAATAATTACACGCATAAGTTGCCCACAAGAATGACCCTACATTCAGCAACCAACCAACGAACCAACCAAACAACATGGTACTCTCTACAGGTTAAAATCAGACAAAGATTCTAGGGGCCCAAAAACTGGGGCAATGCGACTAGCTAAGAGGTAAGAGGTCCTAACATGGAGACAGACCACTGTCACTCATGTAGCATCCACCGCTATGTGCGAGTATGGCCCCCCAACGCAGGGCCGTTTATCAGTAGTAGCCTTGTCTGAATCTTTGTCATGGGCTCGTGCCAGAAGGTCTTCGTAGAGCTTCACCGAATCCTTCGAGAACTCAGCCAACGATTCGAAGATGCTGGCTAGGCCGATCTTGAACCCGTTGAGAGTGACGTCGTGCGTATCCCGCATACAGGCGTGGTGCTTACCTTTCTCTGTCTCGATCCTCTTCCTCAGGACGTTGAGCATCTCTTTCTTTTCCGACAAATGTTCCATGCGCTGCTTGGCATCTATCTCAGGCTTATGCTCCAGAAGCTTGGTGCCAATGATCCTGTTCTCTGCTCTTTTGTAGGCAGTTAGCTTCTTGTCCAACTCTTTTGCCAGGCTGTCCACCTTTCTTTTCTGCTGTTGCTCTTCCCCTTGCTTCAGCCATAGCACTCTCACACTTCTGAGAAAATTTCTCATGGTGAAGGAGACCCGCTTGTTTGGAAACTTGGACATTGTAGTGTACCAGTCATGGCAAATCACAACTAGAGTTGGGGCACCAGCTCTATCTGGAGCAATTGATGAGATTCCTCGGGAGTACCGGATGGTATCGGTCAGAATAAACTTCGATAACCAGCCATCAAGAGCTTCGATATATGCTTTCTGAGCATTGAAATAGCTAATAAAGCAGGATCTCCAATTCCTCAGTTCAACCTCCAACTTCAGAGTTGCATGACGCTGCGCATCGTTACAGAATTTGCCATAAGCAGGACATGTAAATGAATTCACCTCAAACATAATCTGTCTCTGGGTTTCATGTGAGTCAACCATTGTTTTCCAAGATTTTGTAAAGCTGCAAAGGAGCAGCTAATTCATCAGTACCAATTGAAATGAAAATTACAGAACAGGTCCTATACATAAACTGAAGGATAACTCTTACCCCTGCAACAGCTCAACGAGTTGTGGCTGCAGTTCCTCATCCCGTAACTTTTGTATTCTATCGGATATAGATTCTGCCGCTCGTAGAGAAACCCAGATTCTTGTGTACAAGTCTCTAACAGTAGTCCTAGTTTTTTCTGCGCAACGCAGCTCTGAACCTTTGGCATCTTGGTTCCTCAGCTGAACACATTTCTTCTCATAGGTTTGTCGGATTTGATCTATAGCCTGCACAGGATGGAACACAAATTGTGTTAACACAGATGTACAAGAAATCAATACCAGACAGGACAACAGATTAGCTTGTTGGAACACCCTAGGATGACTCCTCATCAGCGAGGAAAAAGATCAAGTTATAGATGGTCATAAGCAACACATACTAGTCATGAAGTATTGAGAAAATATAGCATGTGCTCTCAAATTTCAGAAAATGTCTGATCAATATGGGTTTCTATAAGGAGACATCACATAACAAATCCCTTGCTCAAACAATCAGTAGCTGAACAGGTCAAAAGAGGTGTGTGGCTAGTCATTCAGAGAACAATGGCATTCTAATAAGCAGTCTAGGCGACACCCTCGGCCTGGGTTCAATCCCCTACAGGGGCGAATTGCAGTGTCGGAGGTAAAAAAACTGCCCCGCATTCCCAAAGCACAGGTTTGCGACACCAGCCCACTCACCGGGTAACAGGTCCCTGTGTGCACAAAGGGTACGAGGTTTGGGGGTTTTCTCAAACTGAATGAGAAGTCCTTGCAGTCCGATTTTTTTTTAATAATTATGCTACCAAATCAATTGTCAAAAGGAGTCCAACATATGCAATGATCAAGAACTTGTGAAAATTCGAGAACAATGAACAAAACCCACCTTGACTTCTTCATAAAGTTTCTTCTCCCAAGCATAAAGTCTCCCTAAAGTCTGTGAATGACTTCCTGACTTCATTCCACCATAGTCTTCGAATATATCACTCTTAGTTTCACTCTTGTCTGTCCATGACAAACTATTCGAGCTTGCTCCCAGCTCGCTCCTGTAAGACGAGGATACCGATGATGGAGACCGATGCCATGTGATGGCATGAATTATTTTTGATGAATTTTCTGCACCAGGATACAAATTGTAGAGTTAATATGATTATTCAAAGGCATTGAAAGTATACTGTCAAATGATAAAGTGATAACTATTGACATGGATTGCTGGTACTAACAAAGCCAAGACTCCAAGAGCTTTTTACACTCCTATTGTTCTATCTTCGCAACAGTACAGACTCATGATGCTCGTCATCAAGCAGCACTGCTTTTAGCCTTTTGGATGGCTTTTGCAATGGAGCACAGCAAGTACTAGCATCGAACTGGCTATGCAAAATGACCCATGAAATGACTGCAAAGCGGAAAAAGATGATAACAAATTGACAGTGGACGGCTATTACATCAGCCAGGAATATTTAAAGGCACTTTTAAAAGACATACGGTCTGTCTAAATTCCAGAGGCGCAGGAGGTCCTAAAATAAGAACATTAATCTCATCACATGCCATCCTGACTCGTGTGAGTTCTCAACTCCTGATTGAGTATAAAAAGGTTTCACCCAACTAGGAATAACAAAAGCGCTTCCTTGGATAACATATTCGTCCAATGACTCAAAACTCGCAGCTTTATTTCGATTTCCAGAAACAGCAAAAAGAATTTGACCATTGCGGCACCATGTTTGTAGCATAGATCGAGCAAGCTGCGATGAGAGGGCGAAATCGCTGGAGGAAAAGCAATGGAGCGCAGTAAAGGCTGGACCTTTGAGCTCGGGGACGCGCGTGGCGGCTTCGAGCATGCCAGACACCTCCTTGCCTGCCTCGGCGGCCGCCGCGAAGAGCTCCTCCACCTCCTTGAGCGCCGCGAGCAGCTCGCGGCCCTGCGGCGCCACGGCCACCTCCATCCCGCCGTTGTTCGTCGCCGCCATCTCGCACACATCTTTAGCCTCTTCTTGGGGCGTTAAGACTCCAAGAGAGGACTCTGCCTTTGGGGGCTTGGTTTCCACCGCCTTCGCCCCCTCCTCTTCCTCCTCCGCCTCCTCCAGTTCGGGGATGCCCTCTCGCTCCCTCACCGCTCGCATCTCCTCGTCGCTGATGGCCGCGGCCACCTCCTCCGTCCCGTAGAACGGATTAAAGAAGTCCCAGCCGCCGACCGCCGACGCCGCAGGGGGCGGGGGCGGGGGCGGCGTCGCCGGGGATGGGTAGTAGTACGGGCACCCCATCTCCTGCGTCTGCACGCAGCCACCGCCGCCGCCATCTTCCGCAGCGGCCGGTGATGCCGGCGCGTCCTCCTCTTCCTCCTCCTCCCCCTGCTGCGGAGGCGGCGGCGGCGTGGCGGGAGAGGGAAGCCCCTGCACTTGAACCTGCGCTGGCTTGGGGGAACCCGGGGGCGAGCTGCTGGGGGTGGGGAGCGTGATGAGGATCGGCGCCGGCGCGGTGTGGCGCGCGACGAAGACGTCGAGGGCGTCGGCAACGGAACGGAGCGCCGCCGCGTAAGCGGCGTGCGCGCCGGCCAGCGCGAACCGGCGCTCGGCCGCCGCCTTGATGAGGCGCTTCCGGTCGCGGCACACAGCCACGGGGTCCCCGCCGTCGCCGCCGCCGCCACCGCCAACGGCAAGGCGGGAGGCGGCGCAGTTCCCCATCGATGGCTAACGTACCCTACCACCTGCCCTTGCCAAGGTTTAGCGCAGGGTTTAGAGTGGACAGTGGAGTTTGGGAGGATGGGAGGGAGAAAGAGGGGTAGTCAAAGTCAAAGCAGCGGGGGGTGTGAGACTGTGACCGTGAGTCAGGTGCGTGGTGGAGAGGAGTGAAATTTTGTTGGTTGTGGGTGTGGGCTAGCGGGGGGGTGGAAAAGGATGGAGGACAGGGAGCTGGGGTGGGGTGGGGGAGGAGGCCCTAAATTCTGGTGATGATGGCAGGGGAATCTTTGCGTGATTTGTTTAATGGGAGCAGAAGATTTGGGGTTTGTGGGGTTGGGAGGAGTGATGACCCATTATGGCCTTGTTTAGTTCCTGAAATCCAACTCCAAATTTCACTATAAAAAAGAAGATTCTCCGTCATATCAAAATGTTGACCTATATATAGAGTACTAAATGTAGATGAAATTAAAAATTAATTGCACAGTTTTGTTGTACATTACGAGACGAATCTTTTGAGCCTAGTTTGAGAATTTTTAGACAATTATTAACATAAAAAACAAAAGTGCTACAGTACCCGGAGAAGCACTCACCACCGATTCGGGAACTAAACACGACCTATATGGCAGGAGAAATTGCTACAGTCATATGGTGGAATGCTGCTTCACAAAAGGGTTTGGTACGTGGCAAGCTGCTATGGACAGATTTCTTTTCAAGTCGATTATCCGGCTACAAACAGAATGTAGTAACACTAGTTTTGCTAAAGTATCCTCTGATTTTAAGAACATCCGTTATTTTATATAAAAAAATACTGAAGCTAGCAACACACCCATAAAAGAACTAACCAGAAATCGTCAATGTTAGGCTTGTGGGTTCTACGGTTGATAAGTTGATTGATGTTTTTTGCTGTTTTGTTGTGAGAAAAAAAAATATTATACCATAGCTAATAAGTTATGCTGATAAAATCAACGAACAAGACATATAACAATTGAAGGTTTAAAGTCTCCGTTCCTTCAAGACTATCAACATGATTTTTTTTTCGAATTTATCTACATCCTTGGCCCTGCCCTAAACAACACCTTTCAATTATGCAAAAATGATAAAAACACACAACATAACTTTAGTTAGACTGTCTGAAAACTTCTTTGTATGCTATGGTGACTTAATCCCCCATGAAATAAAATAGCATACTAAAGAGGTCGACATTGTCCTAAAACAATACTCCATTCATCACAAATTATAAGTTATTTAAAAAAATCTTGGATAATCTTCATTAATTATATCTTCATAGTATATTTATTGAAATGACTTATATTTTAAAATGGAAAGAGTACAAAGAAAAAGCTCCAGTTTGTTTATATCTATAACTGATATTAAAGTGCTAAAATTTCTTTCATCTAACTTTTCACTCATCACTGTCCCCCTCTGTCCGCCTATCCATTTCACTCCTTTGAGCAAAGTCTAACCAGTTTTACTAAAAGTAATATATTGTATGATGAATTATAGAAATAAGTTCCAGATGTTCTAGTATCCTACCTGTTATCTGAATTCATGATGATATCTAGTCTAGGTTCATATTGATCCGAGAACTAATGATTGAAAAATGTGTATTGTACAAAAACATGTAGAGGCACCGAGATACAAATGTATTGAGAAAATAGAAAGGTGCATTCACAAGTGAGAATGATAATTGATTTGAGACACCATAGGATGTTAAGCGGTCATTTGGTGCAACTCCATGAGCTCCAGATGCACAACTATAAATACAATGTACAAGTAATATAGCACGACAAAAGGTGGAGCTCGAAACCATGGGTTCTCTTGTTTACCCCTTCCTGCGGTTCATTTTCCACCTATGTAATTTCAAACAATAGCGCTACATTGTTTGTCATGAGGATCTAAAGGTATACCAAAGACTAGCTAAAATGCCAAGTATTAATGATGGTTTTATGAGAGTTTATGAGTAATAAATAAGTTACCATTTAGTAGCAGATATGTTGACAATGTAAGAGTATTAAAGAATCGAGAAGGTAAAAGTTCAGAGTGAAATAAGTTTTATTCGGACAAAAATTGCCTACACTATGAATATTGAAAATTTGATGTAAAACTATCATTGAGGGTCTATTTGTGCGAATTCCAGTTCAAACCAAATACTTTATGATCTGCCTAGATTCACCATATAGTACCTCCAAATCCATGGATCTGCCTTTGGATCCATGAATCGTGTGAAGCACCTCAAAAGGATACTCTACAAACTCAAAAAATCATCAAATTAGAAAATAACACATCGCTGCTAGTTATAAAAAAAAAGATTTTGCTAAATTTTAGGTGCCTAAATTTTAGTTTTTTTCAGACGACAGTTATTGCATATATTTTATATTAAAATTACAGTTTTAGTCCGTTGCAATTTATGTAGACACAGTCTGTAATTTTTTATTTCAGAAATAAAAAACATGAACATGTTAGACAAAACTACAAACCTGATAAAATCTTATATATTTTAGCACAAAGACAATTTAACAATTACAATTATTTCTATAGAAGGACAAGGACAAAAATTTAATATGTTATAACACAAAGATAAATAATAAAATTAACAACTAACTTATACTAATTTATGGTATATTAGTGTTGCCTGAATTCATTTAAAATTTCAGGCACCTGAACTATAAAAAAAAAATTTAAAAATGGTTAGTTTCTTTTTCTCTCATCCTTTGTCGTCGCTTTACATTTTTGCCGCCTAGTTGTTGCGCCACCCTCAGCCTTTGCATCGTCCCTAACGACCATTCACTCCTTCTCATCTGTGTGAGAGTCCGGCCCGACCTCCTCGTCGAGAGGAAAAAGAATCTATACTTTTATTTTCTTTCTTTATTTTTTAAATCATCTGAATATGTTTTTTTAATTACATATTAGTTTAGGGACGTGTTTGGTTCCACTTCTACGCCACAACTCTTTGTAACAAAAGTTGGTGAACTTTAGCTACTACTTGGTTGTCGTGTAAAGATTGACTGCCACACCTGTCACGTTTTGCAAGTGGCAAAGTGTTACTTGTGGCGGCCATTTCGCTCGTCACAAAGTTGTGGTTCCGCTGAGGCTGCGGCGTGGCTCTCGTTAGTCCGTAACCAAACACGCCCATGATGAAACTCTACCAAAAACTTTGGTGTAAAGCTTAAATTCACGGTAGAGCTACTTCATGTTGTTTCAGATTTGTTTTTTTAGAAGTGGAGTTTTCGTGAGCAAATCCTAAAGCTGACCTTAGAGATGGAGGGAGTGGTTATGGCAGGTGGAATTTAGCTCAAGTCATGCCAATTGTGAGATGCATGACTGCCTACTATTAATGCAGGTAGCACCAAGGAAAGCCGATTGATTTGAAGCAAAACCAACGCTCCAAAGCACATAGCGTTATTCCCAGCTCCTCTGCCCCATCCGACAAGAAACAATCTCGATGGTTTTTGGACGCCACGGATAAACTCCAACAACCAACGACCGGACCCCGCCCCATTTTCGCACAGGACGGACGGAAGTACAGAGCCGGCGCCGGCTCCCACACTTCCTTCCCCCACGCTGAACCCCCCATCAACCACCGTCCACCGATTGGCGGGCGGCAGAAAAGCTCGCGCGATGTTTCATCGTTTCAGGAAGCACAGTGGCCACCGGATCATTGCGTCCGCATGGAGCTTCTCATCAGGCTGCGGCTTCCTGCCCGTCCCCCATCATTGCGCTGCGGTTCGTTTCATCCTTTTGATACGCTGCGGCAGGCCAGGCCGGGCGCAGCCGCCACCACCAGCAGTGCTCGTCTTCTCCGCGGGTCCCGGCTTCGGCTTGTTTGCAGCAGTAAAAACCGCCTTGTTAGCCGTGTCTCAGGAGTGTTAACAACCGGGCATGGTGCTTTGTGGCGGAGTTGTTTATTGTAGTCCGGCGAGCCCAAGTTACAAGGGCGACGGTGCCTCCCCATTGTTTTTATCCTGCGGGCAGGCAGCCCGCAGCCGGCAGGGCAGCAGCGGATGGCTGGCAACGTGCATGTGGTGGGCGACACGAGAAGTGAATTTTGGCCCGGGTTTTCTGGAGCCGCCGTGAGGCCCTGGAAATCGTCTCTCTGTGTCTTTGCTACTCGTCACCCAGGTCATGAATTCTGCTACGCGCACAAGGTAAAGGTTTACCACAGCACCAGAAAAGAAAATGTTTGCTGCATGCCTGTGTCTGTACTCTGTAGGTGGCTGCGTGGTAGTAGTACGCCTGTGTTCAGTTGAAAGAACAAAAAGAAGCCGCTGTACTGTAGCATGTAGGTTCCTGATATTCATGCGTCAGCGAGGATAGTCCACGACCTCACTGCATGGCCTAGTGACAAGCGAAACTTTGACCTTGGCCACCGCTGCTCTCTGTCTCTGCTCCACGACCTTCATCGATCGTGTGCTGGCTGCGGGCGTCACAGGGCCTGCTCCCTGCTACTATGAAGGTAGTACTGTACTACTAGTACGCGTAGGCGTACGAATAAAGTTATTACTCGCCCGTCAGGTGCACGACGGAAGCCACGTTTTTTTTTACTTCTCTTTTTATTTTTCTTTATTTATCGTTTACTTTATTGATAATAATATTTATCATTATCTGCACTGACAAGTGTCAATGTTTGCTACTGTTGCGTCTGTCTGTAAATACGGAGTAGTACAGTAAGTCTGTACGGTACGCCAACTGCGTGCCTCTCCGTTTGGTTGGACTCGAGAGCAAATCTCTGATCCGTTGATTCGTTATTTACTGCAGCTGGACGGGAGCACGCTCTACGGACCACAGTTCTTTAACACAGAGCAGGACGTTGTCAAAAAAAAAAACAAACACACACACACACAGAGCAATCTCGGTTCGCCCCCCGCGGTCCGGTCCGGTCCGGCCTGCCTCTGTATGGCGAAACGCGAAGCGGCGAAGGGCGTCCGTCCACTCCGGCTCCGGCGTCCCCTCCACCGCTCCACGCAAAGGGCCATGCCACTGCCACTGCTACTCCGAGAGCATACCAACGTTTCGAGCCACACTGCTCCGCCATTTCCCCACAGTTTTTTCATGCATTTGTTTACTTCTCCCACTACTCGTAGGGGTCTACCAGTACGGATGCCTACTCTACTCTACTCCCCTAGGAGTCTAGAGTAGTTTTATTACTACAGTAAAATACTACTACTCTACGAGCCAGTATGCCAACGGGGAACGCGGGCTACGGCTGCTCCTGCTCCTGCTCCTGCTCGTGTCCTCGCTTGTGGACTTCTGGTGAGCCGCCGTGAGCCCCGTGAGCACGAGCGAAGGCCTAGGCCGTGACCGTGACTGCTGTCGCCGCCTGCCCGTGGCCGTGCGTGGCCCACGCTCGCGCGCCGCGCGGTCTACCTGCCTGCCGCACGCCACCGTGCGTGCTCCAGCGCCAGCACGCAGCATGCAGCAACCGCCTGCCTGGTGCTGATTCGTGGAACGCACAAGAGGGGGACGCAGGCGCTACGCGCACCCCCCTACGCCGTGCCAGTGCACGCCGGCAGGAGAGAGCTGCCACCTGCTCGATCTGTCGCGTCGCGCGCGCACAGTTTTGTACTACTCCTGCTGCTGCCTGCCTGCCTGCCATCTGGACCGCCAGTTTTGAGTACACAGGAGGGCTGTGCGCCTGTGCGTTGCTTTCTCGGCTGCACACAGATACAGACGAGACGACATGGTCCAAGAAAAAAAAAAGCCCAATAAGCTGACCCAACGACCACCGCACTCGTGTTTGGTGGGCTAGGCCTAAACTTCAAGCCCACTACACCTCGACAGTAATAACAGTAGAAACGAAAGCAAAAGTGTGGAGGAAGACAAGGAAAAGATCTCGACATCGCTGCCAGCTTCGTCCGTTCCTCTCCCCATTTCCGGGACCTAGCGGCGACTTCGTTCGTTCCAGTTCCCAGGACCGATCGAGAGGCGACACACCCGCGCAGATGCCGAGGGCCCCCCGCGCGCCGCTGCTCCGGCGCCTGCTCCTCCTGGCGGCCGTCGCAGCCTCCTGCTCCTACTACCTCCTCTTCCTGCAGGCGCAGGCCTCCGTCCCGCCGCGGTACGACGGGTTCGCCTACGGCGGCGGCGCCGCGGCGGCCTGGAAGGACGCCGTCCTCGTCGAGGCCTTCCTCGACCCGCTCTGCCCCGACAGCCGCGACGCCTGGCAACCGCTCAAGCTCGCCGTCGAGCGATACGCGCCGCGGGTCTCACTCATCGTCCACCCCTTCCCACTGCCGTAAGCACGGGCGTTACTGTAACATGCTATTATCTGTCTTTCAGTGTTTCAGGGTCTATATATCGGGAGAAACTTTTCCATAGCGGTGAGAAAGTTTTACTGGGTTTTGATCAGTGGACAATCTGATAGTCATGTTGATTGGCTGAATTTGCTGACTACTCTCACTAAAGCCCGTTGCACTCACTGATTAAACTGGCGAATCAACTTAGCAGTTTTCAGAAAGAGCAAGTTCATGAGGATACTCTGGTTCAGGCTGGGTGTCACTATGATGCCGCTTTTGGGGTGCAAAATTATGACAGCAAACCAGTTTGTTTCTCATTCATGTTGTTTGCTTCCATATATTCCGTTTCCATACTGTTAATGGTATATATACTATATACTGTATTTGGAGATGTTCTGTTTCACTGGATCACATGAAAGTAAAGCATTTAAGTAGGCGCTATGTAATTAGTTACACATAACAAAGGATTGCGGTAGCGCCTTTTCTGCAATTGGTTAGCCCCTGGACTCAGTTGCCTAAAACTATTCCCAGTTCCCACTAATAGGTTAACTGAATAATACAGAACAAGATCTATAACTAAGATTGCTACTTGGTGGAACAGAACCTTGCAATTGCAGAATCAAGTGGGTGCTCCACTTTTATAATGAGATGGTGCTCCAATGATTGCATCCTGTGTTCTCTCATGTCAATTGTTTTTCTTTACCAAATCGGGCCATGCATGGTCCCATGCTTGCTTCCAGGTGCCAGGTGGTATAGTTGCTTCTCTATGCTTGATTGCAGGCTTTCTTTTTTTGTTGGCCCGTACAATTTGTATACCAAAAGTGCTTCATGATATGAACTTTTCAACTATAAAACTGTTCGCTCTAGTTTTTTCCCTATTAGTAAGTTCTTAACTACTGATTCTCACATTTTTCTTCCTCTGTTGTTCAACTACAGATACCACACATATGCATTCTATGCTTGCCGAGCGCTTTACATAGCTAACAAGTTGAATTCATCATCAACATATCCATTGCTGGAGGAGTTCTTCAAGAACCAGGTCCACCACATTCCCCATTACAATGGTTAAATTTTTTATATCACTGCTTGATTATCATTTTCATATGCGAATTGAGATCTCTTGTGTTATCAGTGAGTTCTGAATTCAATTCTTGTATGGGATGGACTTTTTTTTTTAACTAAATCTCAGTTATGTTCAGTGAAGTGTGTTACTATGATATCTACCTCATTTTTTACAAAAGGATTGCTGCCTTTTTTTAGCAATTTCTCGCCCTTTTTTAGGGGAAGGGGGTTGCTCCAGGCAATATTAGCGTTAATTTCTAACAGATCCTAAGGATTTGGATCCCAATCCTCCTTTTACCGAACAGGCCCTCAGGGAGCAACATAGAACAATTTTTCTTTCAGCAAAGTCATGACTGCAGAAATTATTACTGGTACAGCCTCGTTCTATTATCTGGGATTCATTCCCAGGCGCACCCTTTCCTTCACTAATTTGTACTACGAAAGAATAGTTCCAGGCATGAAACAGCCTGTTCTAGAACAATAGAACAGGGTCTAAAGTAATTCGTACTGACATAGCTTTGTTTGCCATACACATGTTGTCCTCTTTCTTACCACTTACCATGTTACAGTTTCTCTGAAATGTTTAATTGCCTTATTGATAAAACACAAACAGGAGAAGTTCTACAATGCTGCCACATCATCGCTCTCAGGCCCTTCTGTAGCTGTAGAAATGTCGAAGATGGCTGCGCAGACTGTTGGTAATTCAGTATCCGAGTTCCTGTCAGGCTTCAGCGACACGAAGACAGATTCCGCAGCGAGAGTTTCTTTCAAGGTTAGCTTTCCTTGTTGCACCAGGTGTAACATCGGGAATTCTATTAAATATCTACCCTGAGTTTGCTCATAACTGATGAACTTGACCTGAACGATGCTTTGTTCTGCTTCAGTATGGGTGCACGAGGGGAGTTTATGGCGCCCCATTCTTCTTTGTGAATGGTTTCCTTCAGCCTGGGGGTGGATCGCCTATCGACTACAGCACATGGATCGGCATTCTGGACCCCCTTGTTTCCCAGAATGGAGAAAGCATTGAGATCTTTACTTCGATGTAATGTAAGTGTGCTTGAAGTGGCCTTATTATGAAGGGTACAGTCGTACATAGCACAAATAGCTCTTATGCCAGTTGTGTGTATGCTTATGCTCTGCGCTGATGAATAGCATCCCACTTTACCCTTTGTTCTGTTATAAGCTGCTGTTGGCAAGTGTGTGAGACTGGGTAAACTAGTGGATAAGTATGTGAAGCCCTTGCATATGACTATAGGAGCCTGCAATATGTTAAACTTCTCTTAATCCCGTATTCCCATTCTCTGCGAGTTATGTTTTTTTTTCTTCTTAATTATTAACACTCCCCTTCCTGGTTATTTCGTTGACCGACAGATCTATGTTATGGGCCTGTCGGATCTCTCAGTGTGCTGCTACATGGACACATGGTCTTGTGCGTTGGCGCGTTACATATCTGTAGACGAGTGTCAAGATCGCTGGGACTCTGGGCCTTGGTTTGGTAGACGATCACTATCACCATCACCCCTGCCAAGAACCAAAGTACTAGATCAGGTGCAGAGCCCCCAGGCCTGACCCGAAGCCCTAATCCGGCATCTCAGCAGGTGGGTCAGCAGATTTCCTCGGGATCTCGCTTCCCGTGTCTATCTATTCTCCAACACGAGCTCTGGTTCGATCAGCAGGTCCTGCTGCCGTGCTGGGATCGCGTGACTGGGCCTGAGCGGCTGAACCCTTGCCACCTTCGGCAAGGGTGATGTGCGTCCGCGGCTGGTGGCTGACTCCTGCAAGTGCCGGCGCACGTGTTCGGCGCTCACTTGTCCCGGATCTGGGCGTGTGAGACGTGATCACGCTGCGTACGGACCTCGCGGGGCGGCATGCCGGCATGGTGTGTCAGCGCCAAGTGAATGCTCGAGCTCGACCCGGTCGTCATCTTCTGCTGGCTGCGCGGATCGGTCGATTCACCCTTAAACCAAGCCAAGCAGCAGGCAACACCGCAACACGTCCTGGGTACTCGACGTCGATCGGGCGCCTCAACTCATCGTGTTGCCCGCTGGCTGTACCGAGAGGCCACGTCACACGTCAGCCGCCATGACTTGGACTCCATCTGAATATCTGATACGTGTTCGTTCTTTAGGTCCTGGACTCTCTGGAGTCTGGACATGCCTGGACGGGCGACGGGAAACGTTGCCATCGGCAGCGGCTGCGTCAGCCTGCTGGTTTGTGCGCGGCGCCGGTGTTGTCTCTCATGTCTGACGCTACACGTTTTAGAGTCTAGCGAGGCCGCCGTAAAAGGACGTACGGGATCGGGTCGGACTACGAGCCCGATGATGTTATTTTTGACTATTTTTTTATGAGACAAAAATACTGTTTTGATAACAATGTTCTCTTTGCATAATTGCATTTTTCAGTTTGCGTTACCTTTGAGTATTTCTTCCCTATTTTCTGAGGCACCCATCAAACGTTCTTGATGAGGTTTTACGTGTCATGTGGGCGTTGTACACCTGCAGGCCTGCGTCGTCGGCGGCGTGTTTATGACTAGAGCCGCGGTGGTTCTCAAATCAAATCCCGTCGCCCGTCGGCGTACCCTGTGTATGAGTGTGACTACTCTCATTTCAGTTGGTTCGACTACGACTAACATTTCACCCATCACATAGCTTTGGGTGGAGGACAGGAGGAGCACGGCGGTTGTTGGATTGAGGACGGGCAGCCACATGCGTCGAAGAAGATGACGCAAGGATGAAGATGGCATATACTAGTCGTTCGATGAAAATCCAACCACTTTGGTACATCTCGTCTGAGAAATAGAAAAAAAGAACATATTAATTAAAAAGTTTTCACTGTTATGAACTCTTTTACCCTACTACATGCCACTACCTCTAACGATATTAAATTACATTGTGAAAAGTCAAAAATACCCTTACGTCTAAATATATAATAATTTATTATTATTAGCATCGTAATGACTTCAAATAAAAAACTCAGAACTACAAAGTTTTAGATCTCAGCGAGATCTACTATTTTCACATAAAATTATTTTCATTCAAATTAGTATAAAAAAATATATGATTTTCCTAAGACATACTCCCTCTGTCCCTTTATTTCAGTCGTTGGAGCTTCTTGACTAGTACACCAGAGATTGCGTGAACACAGACATAGGTAGGTCCAGATACAGGCCAAATACTACATTGAATGCAGACATTCAAATCCTATGCCCCAACGACACATAATGCGGGGCAGAGGGAGTATTAACCAAATCAAATCATATATTTTTTTATTAAAAATCAAATAAAGATAATTTTTATATAAATATTGTAGATCTTAGCGAGATCTACAAATTTTTAGTTCTGAATTTTTTATTTAAAGTAGTTGAGATGATAAAAAATAATTAATAACATATTTAGACATAAGAGTATTTTTTATTTTTCACAACTACAATTTAACACGTTAGAAACAAATCTAACGGTAGTAGCGTGAAGGACAAAAGAGTTCAGAATAATAACAGCTTTGAAAACTTATCTTTTTTAATGGCTTCAGTGTAATTACTAATTTTTTAATGACATATAAATAAAAGTCCCTTAATTAATTTCTTTGGAACGGAGGATGCCTTCTTGCAAGGTTATCTATCGTCCATAAAGGATTAAAAAAATAAACAAAATCCAATGGATGTGCATAACCCGCTCCAACTCGATCCAAAACCTTTTTTAAAAAATTTGTGGACCATCAAAGAGGTCATTGTCAGCTAAGCTGCCGTCCCACAAGAATACTGCCTTCCTACAAGAATACTCCAGTGATAATAATGAGTACTACAAGAATGCAACTGCCAGGCCAATGCCTGCCTCAGCTGCTATGGCTTCTAGTAGACAACTGGACCCGTCCGAACAAATCGTACGGTATTTGATGTTGATCCGACGTCCATGATTCTGGAAAAATTGTGAAAGAAGCCTAGGCAGGCAGCAGGCTCACTTGGATTGGGCCAGCTTAGCACGCATGTACTCATGTCCGAACTAATAACGACTATAGATGCCAGATTGAAGAAGAGTCAAATGCAGGCGGCAGCCGCCTACCGAAACTATAGTCCACCCGCAGCCCCCAGGCCGCGTGTTTTGAAGTTGAAATAAAGCCGCCGCGTGGATCACGCGAAACAAACGATTTTGTCGAGCAACGTTAATAATACGCTATAAGATTTTCTTGCAGCCCGTTCTTAGCTCATTCATATAATAGTTAAGCCTTCAACATTAATATTAGGTCCACCTGTCACTCTCAATGATTTTTTTGGTTCTTGTGCCTGAGTCGGCTGTAAGTTTACAACCCGTTTTGCTTCTCTCTTCTCTTCTCTCCTCCACGTCACCATTTAACCAGCTTGCAGTCTGCTGTGCTATACTTGCTCTCACGAACCAGGACCTCACCATAGCTAGCTAGCTCTTCTGCGGTAGCTTTCGAGTGAAGCCCAGAAATGTTACCGTGCTCAACCATCCGTTGCCTTCTCTCGTATCCGGAAAAAACCATCACGGTCACGGTCGTCACCCACTCGCCCACCTGCTCATGGTGGTGGGGGCTGGCGGGCACGGCGGCACTAGACTTTCCTCGGCCCGTTTCCAACAGTAATCATAGCGAAAGCGAAAACACAGTTTTTTAGACTTTAGAAGAAGTACACTGGACTTGAACGCGTGATTTGGTGTGATCAGAGATTCAGAGGGAGACCCGTGCCGCACTGCCGTGCTCGCAGTCTGAATTCTGAAACAAAACATCATAACCGGCCCAATCCCATTCCGGCCGCGGCCGGGCGCCACCACGCTTTTCCTCCGATCTGCGGTCGGCAGTGGCATTTCGGCTTCAGTCCTATTGATAAAAAAACACAAGGCAAGATCGAAATCACAGAGAAAAAGAAAAGGCGACCCGGGAGACCCGACCCGACCCGACCCGACCGCGGTCCAAAGGGAAGCTTCCAGCGCACTGACTCGTGACGTCTGACCCCGACGCCCCCACCCACATCCCTCTCTGTGCGCCGTGGGCACCGCCACCCACCCTTCCCGCGGAAACCCAGCCACCACCTCGCACTCGGAGGCGGCAGCGGCAGCGGCAGGTACACACCCTGTTTCTTCTCCCCTTCTTCCACCTCGCCCGGGCCCCGAATCCCGGGATAAATAGCAGCCCCCCTGAGACAGCCGAGACCTTTCCATTTCCAGAGTTTCAAGGCCAGGCCTCGTTCGCTTTACCTTCGCCGCTTCGCTGCCCATGGCGGCGTGGTGGGTGCGGGCCGCGTTGCTGGCCGCCGCCGCCGTGGCTGCGTATACGGCGCCGGCGGCGGTGGTGCCAGCGGAGGCGTTGAGCCTGGATGTCCACCACCGGTACTCGCCCACCGTGCGGGAGTGGGTGGGGCACCGCGCGCCGCCAGCCAGGACGGCGGAGTACTACGCGGCGCTGGCGCGGCACGACCTCCGTCGGCGGTCGCTCGTGGCCGGGCCCGTGCCCGCCGCAGCCGCAGCAGCAGCAGGAGGAGGAGTAGGGGAGGTGGCCTTCGCCGACGGCAACGACACGTACCGGCTCAACGAACTGGGATTGTGAGAGCTAGCTACCACCACTGCCACTGCCTCGCTTGCTTGTGTCAATCTAATCTTCCTTGTTGGTTTAATTAGCTTCGTTCGAATCGATCGGGGAGACGGGATGGGATGGAAATCATTAGCACCTGTGGGGGTTGCTGTTCAGGGAGCTCTGGTGTTCCTTTTTGCCTTTTGCGCTAGCAGCTAGCTAAAGCAGGCGGTGGTTGGTGTTGGTTGCGCAGCTTGCATTACGCGCTGGTGGCGCTGGGGACGCCGAACGTGACGCTCCTGGTGGCGCTCGACACCGGCAGCGACCTCTTCTGGGTGCCCTGCGACTGCATCAATTGCGCGCCCCTCGTCTCCCCCAACTACAGGGTACGTACTGCACTACTGCTGCTGCTTCAACTCCTCCTTCCTCTTGCCTTCTACTCCACTCTTCGTTATATATGATTACGATTTATTACAACTGGGTTGGGTCTTTTGCTCTACTACATATATACTAGGTGCTAATATCTTCTAAAAAATAGATTAGCAAGTTACGTATTTGTCGAGTTTCTTCCGAGATTACTTCATGATCACGCGGACATATTTTCGTGAAAAAAAGAAAAAAAAAATGGAAGCATGGCATGTGTCGTGTACAAAACTTCCACAAGCACGACAGCTTCATCTGGGACCTTGTTGTTGTATGTAGTAGGGATTTTAAAACAAGTCCAATTCATTGGCCCTGGTCCTGGAAATGTGCACTCTTTTTTTTCTTCTGAAAACGAGAAGTTTTTATTTTTCTGTCAATATCGCAGAATTGTGTAGTCTGCTGAAATTGTAGTACACGTCTCATGCCTGTGCCTCGTGTACTTTGATCAGGACTTGAAGTTCGACACGTACAGCCCTCAGAAGTCGAGTACTAGCCGGAAGGTACCATGCAGTAGCAATTTGTGTGACCTGCAGAGCGCGTGCCGATCAGCAAGCAGCAGTTGCCCTTACAGCATCGAATACTTGTCTGATAACACGTCGTCCAGCGGTGTGCTAGTTGAGGATGTCGTGTACCTGATAACGGAGTATGGGCAACCAAAAATTGTTACTGCCCCCGTAACGTTTGGGTATGCACTCTCGCTATGATACATACACCCCATGCAAAACTGTAATCTGATTGTGCTTATTTCCGTGTGCTGAATCTTGTGCCGATTGTTCAGTTGTGGGCGGATTCAGACGGGTTCGTTTCTAGGCAGTGCTGCACCCAATGGTCTACTAGGGCTTGGTATGGACAGTATATCAGTCCCTAGTTTACTAGCAAGTGAAGGAGTTGCTGCCAATTCCTTCTCCATGTGCTTTGGAGATGAAGGTCATGGTAGAATCAATTTTGGGGACACTGGAAGCTCAGATCAGCAGGAAACCCCGCTAAACATTTACAAACAAAAGTATGTTGTGATTCATCATGCAAATGTTTCATATAAACAAGGAACTGTTCATCAACCTCATCTTGCTATACTCTCTTCTGCAGTCCGTATTACAACATAAGTATCACTGGTGCTATGGTGGGAAGTAAATCGATTAACGCCAAGTTTGATGCTATTGTTGACTCTGGCACCTCTTTCACAGCTCTGTCTGATCCGATGTACACTGAAATCACTAGCAGTGTAAGTAATATGTCTCATAGCACTGCATCTTTCGGATGCAGAAAATTTGCCCTTAAGGCGGGCATATGCCCCTGAGATGCTTGTGCAACAGAAGAGAAAAATGATACACATAGGGATAGGGGCATATGCCCCAAGGGCAAAATCATTATTATATGCATCTTTCATTGTGGGCTCTGGTTTTGTTCTTACACATGTTCATTATTAATCAGTTCAATTCACAAGTCCAGGATAAGCCGATCCATCTTGACTCTTCCCTGCCCTTTGAATTTTGCTACTCCATAAGGTATTTTTATCTAGTAGCATTCCTTCATAGTTACATCTACACATACTGCTATATCTATGCCTGATGGATGTGTTGCTGCACATTCCAGTCCAAAAGGTTCTATCAATCCTCCAAACATAAATTTGATGGCAAAAGGTGGAAGCATATTTCCTGTCAATGATCCAATAATTACCATAACGGACACCGCATCTGTAAGATAGAACTGACACTCTATTCTATTTGTTTATCTGTATCCCTGTAAGTGAGTTTGTTAATTTGCAACTACCTCTTTTTATCTCTTTCTTAGAATCCGATGGCCTATTGCTTGGCTGTTATGAAGAGTGAAGGTGTTAACTTAATAGGGGGTAAGCGCTTCTGCATTCAAACTTTAACCTTCTGTTTGAACTTTAAGGTGCTTAGTATGCTTTATTAGGAAGAACCCACTGAATGGATTCGGTATGCTAATGTTAATCAATAGACTTGATTTTCTTGCCAACTTATTAATGTTTTGTTCATTTATTCCAAATCCTCAGATATTCGACGTTTTAGATGGTGCCCTGTTATCACTGTCATATTTGAGATCAGACCAAAAAAAAAAAAACAAAGAAAGAAAGAACACGCACGCGTGCACACTCACTCACCAGCTACATCCATGACTATTCTTTTATCTTCTCAGTCTTGATGTATGCAGCGATAATAGCTTGCCTCAATGTTCTTACCTTGGTTAGTCATTTTTTTATGCAGAGAATTTTATGTCTGGGATGAAGGTTGTCTTTGATCGAGAGAGGAAGGTCTTGGGTTGGAAAAAATTTAATTGTAAGCTCCGTCATGTCCATCTAGACGTTTTTTACAGTTTAAATTTACAAAAGAATGGAAACTAGAGCAATGCCTTACATGTTGTGGCTGTCATGCCAGGTTACAGCGTGGACAACTCAAGCAACCTTCCAGTGAACCCAAATCCTTCTGTTCCCTCGAAACCTGCCTTGGGACCGAACAGTTACACTCCTGAAGCTACCAAGGGTGCCTCGCCGAATGGCTCCCAAGTCAATGTATTGCAGCCTTCAGCAAGTTTTTCGCTGAAGCTGCATTGCAACAGAAACGTCTTCGTCGCCGCTGCTCTGCTATTCCTCGTGATTCTTTGATCTCTTCAACTCCCCATGATAGTCTTTTCAGAACAAAATCACAGATATGATAGATTTAGTTTAAACTTGATCACCATGTATTGATTTACGTATAGTCCTATAGGATCACATTCTTTTGGCTTGTGTCCACAGTTCCAGTAGGAGTTAGGATAGAACACGGGATGAGTCCATAGCCTCATAGGCCATTTTTGTTCCATTTTTACACGTCCATAATGTACCTTGTGATAATTTACTCCACCCAGAGTTTGTGTGTGGTGGTGGCCCTGGTTGGTGTACATATTAGAGATGACTTCAGGATGTATTAACCTTATAGAATAAGTGAATATTGATGCTCGCATATAGAGGTATACTTCATATTGGTTCTCTATGATACTCTCGTCCAAATATTACTTCGATGCAGATTTTTTGTGAGGATGACAACACCGAATTCACCGACATTCTATCATTGTTTCATTTAAAGTTTGGCTAAGGCCCCCAAATTCACAGGGACACCACTGATTCTATACCGTCATAACTTTTCATGTTTCAATCTTTTTTGTTGATTTCTTTTGGATTGAGGCCATGTTTGGATTTCATCCACTAGCAGCTAATAGTTAGCAAACTAATAATTTATATCTAATATTACTTGTGTTGTGTACCTATTAACTGATATTGTAAAAGAAATCTTACCATCTTTTAACCTGCAAAATAGGGGGGAAATGAGTGGAGACGGTTCCTATGGAGCAACCATGGACACCCACTGTGAATTTACGACATGTATTCGTCCAGCAAATGAAACTATTGCTTAAATTTAGGAGGAATAATTGGAAAGCAAACTGTATTTCTCTCATACGTTGGACGAATCACATGGACACATGTCGCAGAATCTACACTAAGGGGGTGTTTAGTTCCCTATGGAATCCAAAATATTTTTAGTTTTGACTCTTCATTTTACAAAATGGAACTAAACACCACCCAAAATATTTGGCAAAAAGTGATCCATTCCCTATTTTGGATTTTGGACTCAAAAGGCCAAAATAAGAGAATCTTTGTATTGATTTGTGTGTCATCATCACAATCCCCATCATTGAAATCCAAAATATGGTTGGAACTAAACATCCCACCAAAATATTTTGCATTCTGGATTTTGAAATCCAAAATAGTTGAGATTTTGGATTTTGGATTTTGGCGGAAACTAAACAGGGCCTCAAGTGTCCATCTCCATAGTTGCTCCATGAGAATTGTTCCCACCATTTTTCCCCCTCAAACGAGAGATCTTAAAAAAATATCTTATCACCTTTTGAGCCGAAAAAATGAGAACACGTTCAGTTGTTTCAAACGATTAATAACCAATGATACCCATTGGGCTCAAATCGAAGTCCATCAAAGTGGCCCACACAGCCCATATACCCTTCCATAACGTCCTCCCGGAACAAAACCCCGGCCGTACATGTCCAAAGTCCGTCCGTCAAAATAGAATCCCATAAATTTCAAAAAAAAAAAAAAAAAGAATCCCATAGCCCACACAACACACGCAACGTTCGGGGGGCATTTCCGTAACTACAACCAACAAAACCCTAGACGCGCTGCAGGCAGCCGACCCGGTCGCTCGCGTTCCCGGTCTGAACGGAGGCGGCCGTATAAAATCTTCTCCTCCCGCCCCACCCGGCGGTTACCTTCACCACCACATCGACGCCAGCGAGCCAAGGACACAACCGCCGGCGCCAGGCCACCCCAACTGTCGTGCAGGTAACCGGCCGCTCCCGCTTCACGACTAGCAACCGCGCGCGCCGGCTCCGCCCCGTTATATTTATCGCCTTCGACTTGCGCTCTCGCTACAGCAGTTGCCGCGCTGCGCTCTCGCGTCCCGCCGGATCTGAGTGGGCTCGCTCGCATTGTGCCGTGCTGTGTGTGCAGCGAAAGGGAAGCGAGGGAGAGATGGACCGGTACCAGAGAGTGGAAAAGCCGAGGGAGGAGGCGCCCATCAAGGAAAACGAGATCCGCATCACCACGCAGGGGAGGATGCGCAACTACATCACCTACGCCACCGCCTTGCTCCAGGTACTCCTACTAGGGTCGCTCTTTCATCGACGGCTGGTATTGATGACTGTAGTGAGTTTCAATGTCACTGCCCAATTTGAATTCTCTGCTTAGCGCCATAAAGTCGTTTAGTGCGTGATTGAAAAGTAAGCGGAATGATTGGCCGGCACGAGCTGTTGTGACATGCACTAAAGTATGTCCCTCTCTCTCTCTTTTTAATCACAATTATAACTGTGAGAGGAGAAAGACACCTATGTACTAGAAGGTGACCTGACTGTCAACTTTAAAGTCGTTATGTTAGTTATGTTGTGATTTTAAGAAACACAACACATTGATTTTTCATACCCTGCTTATGGTATGCAATCCCATCCATTGGAATGTTATTCCCAATCGGTTTGTCGGCTATTTGTCTGATTTAGTAATTTTTGCTGTCAACTTTTGCAACATTAATTAAAGGCAAGGGCAAGAGCTTTTGATGTGCCCACGAAAACCCAAAGCATGTTATGCTAAAGAAGATCAGATTTATTCCAGTTATTGGCTGAGATATATGGTGACAAATAAAAGCGCACGATGTCTTTCCTGCTTTAGTTGTCATAGTTTGGTACTTGGCATACTGTTTTTTGTTATGTAGTTGATGTGACAATATTGTTAGTCTGCACGTTACCATTTTTGTCATATGGTCCATGTGTGCCTCCTTTAGAAAATTAGGACCCCAGTGCCCATTAATCATGTCTCCTGTAGTTGTGTATAGTTTGCCATTTTGGTGGCAAATTGGAACAGTTAAATGCCTTAATAGAGACTTCTGTTTCTGAATTTGTTTGAGAAATGTGTTGGATTCTTATATTTGTTCTTGATCTTGACCATTTTCTTAAATGATATCTTTGTGCTCAAGTAGTTTTTTTGTGCTTTAAAATTGCAAAGCATGTAAGAGTGTGCCCAGAATATAATTTAATGTGATACTTCTGCTTTTCTGCAATACACTCGTGTGCCTGATATGTTGCACAATATTATATTTCGTACTTGAAGGACAAAGGTTCCGATGAGGTTGTATTCAAGGCCATGGGAAGGGCTATCAATAAAACTGTCATGATTGCCGAATTGATCAAGGTACTCCTGATGGTTCTGCTGCTTGCTAATATTACTTGTGACTTGATTCTAATTGTTATTCTTATTTTGTGAAGAGGAGGATTGTTGGTCTCCATCAGAATACCACCACTGGATCTACTGATATTACTGATACGTGGGAGCCATTGGAGGAAGGCCTTCTTCCGTAAGTGACTTGGTTCTATATCATGATAGAGCTATATCTGCACATGAACTCTTAATTTTGGAGTTTAAGATTATATCTCGCTGCAGGCTTGAGACGACAAGACATGTCTCTATGATCACTATAACACTTTCAAAGAAGGAGCTGGACACATCGTCTATCGGGTATGCATATTGCACCCTTTTGTCAGCTGCATATAATGATTTTCTTTGCCAGTTTGTTTTAACAAATTTCTATGGTTGCTTACATCATGAACTCACGTATTGCTGCATCAAGTAATAAGAAATCAGTTCTCCCTCTGTTTCTTTTTATAAGGTATAGTAGGATTTGAAGAATCTTTAGAATCGTTTTTTGATCATTAATTATTCATACAAATATATCACCAGTTACTTCAAAATCAATTGGATTAAATTATATGTGCAATATGATTATATTGATACAACTTTTATACATGCATGCATATATTTTGAGTAACTGTTGGTCAAAATCTAAGTTTGACTTGTTTTAATCCTAACTAATATGCCCTATATTTTGAAATGGAGGGAGTAGTTCAGGATGCCTGCTGGCTTATCATCAGTTGAATTAATTGTTTGGGCAGATATCAATCTCCTTTGCCTGCTGATGAAGTGAAGCCTTTGGTTGAATATGATAATGATGAAGGTATCATGCCAGATTCACTTATGTTAATTATTCTTAAAGTTTTAATAATTATGTATGGTCTCATAATTCATTTAATTGATTATAGATGCACACTCACCTGGTGGCCGAGGAAGGGGTCGTGGTGGTCGAGGCCGTGGGCGGGGCAGGGGAAGGGGAAGAGGTGGACGTGGTGAGGCTGAGTGCTGCTGAGTAAACCCTCAATTCATCACATGTGCAATTGCTCCTTACATATTTAGTTCCAGGAAATGGGTACAATGACTATGCTGGTGCCGGTTGGGAAGATGATCAAACCCCTGCATATATGGGCAATGGATATCCCCGTGGAAGAGGTCGCGGTTTCAGGGGCCGTGGCAGGAGAGGCGGCTACAATGGCCAGCCTGATTACCAACAGGATGGAGGCTATCATGAGGAGGCACCTGTTCATGCTCCAGTCCGAGGTGGGTAACCTCACATTCATCGTTTAATACTCCCTCCATTCTAAATTGTGATTCTTTTGGCTTTTCTAGATATACAGTTTTAACAACAACAAAAGCTATGTACATACATATAGTTTGGGACGAAGTGCACAATAATGCCCTTTGCTAATCTATTGCGGTTTATATCCAGGTCGAGGCCGTGGTCGCGGGAGAGGCGCATCCAGAGGTAGAGGACGTGGTGGTATTGCAAACGGCGTGATGCATGCTGCTGCAGCTGGTGCATAAGCCGTTTGTTACCAGTCTGGACTGGTTTGTTGGATGCCTGCTCCAAATATGAAGATGTATCATCTGTTGTTGTCAGTTAACGTTATATACTTGGTATAAGATTGACATTCTCTGTCGGAATGCAGCCAGGTTTTGATATTTGACTAGGTCTGTAGGGTAGCGTCTTTACAATGCTTCCTCCTTCCCAGTAGATGTCTTAAACTAATTGTAGTTTCGTAAAGGTTTAGAGCAGGGCATTCTTTCAATTTTTTAATATAAAAACGAAGTCTTGTTCCCTGTTCAAATGTGCACGGTTTTGTATGCGCTGTTTTTTAAATGCGAGTTCGATTTAAATGTTTGTGGTAGTTGCGATTTGAATGACCTGTGTGTGTACACGACGGAAAAAAAAACCTTACTCTCGTTTCAGTAAGTGTTCGTTTCAATACGTGTAGTGCAATGTCACAAAACTTGTGATCTATGGGACCAGCCACAAGGCTTGAGTATATTGTATATAGCAAGATAACGCTCAATCTCAACGCTTAAATAATTTATGTTGTCCAACATGTTCTCCAGAAGATAATTCTCTAATAATGTGTTGAAGAGTTGAAAGGAATAAGGCCTACTTTGCGGCTCTTTTCCTGAGCATCCTCAAGAGTAATTTTGTAGCAAAAATCATTGTAATAGCTCTCTTATCCAACCAGAACACTGTTGCAATGTTGCTTATGCTGAAAGCATAGTAACCAAGGCCATCAGGGATGGGGCCATTGATGCCACCATTTGATCATGCCAACAGTCGGATGGTGTCTACAGATAGCTTTTAACTCCCGCTTCGCATTTTGCTTGAACGTGCAGACTGAGACTGTCTGCACCGCGAGCCTGTAAAATCTCCTGCAGTGTAAAAAACTACGCAGCGGGTACCCTAACAGCACCTGTATACAAACTGATGGTCTCTGACACCGGTATATGTCGCGGAGCGCAGACGGTTTGACGGAAGGAGAAAAGCAGCCACGTATGTATGTTGATGGCAGGGTCACCTACTCGGGATACACGCACCACCTTTTCAACGATTTAAAAATAGGATAACTCAAAAACCAAAAAACCAAACTAAATTTCGTTTACAACATTAAATTCGTTTTAATAAATCCTTCAAAACAAGACCTCACATGGATATATTTAGATAAATTTTATTTATAAACATGTGAGTCCCACTGTTAATAGTTGATATAGAGTAGGAGATATAGAGGATAATGGGTGCGGAAAAAATTTGTATAGAGGAAAGAAACTCGCTGATCAGGATAAAATATTGTTTTTAGAGGATGAATATAGAGGAATAGCAGTGCGACCAGTTTGATGCGGTAAGACTCTGAAATTCCCTCCAAACTCCCACAAGGAAAGGAATGACGTAAAGACTAAAGAAGAGGCGCGAGAGGCTCCAGCAGCAGGAAGAACCAGCAAAGCACATGGCTGAGGAGGATGATAGTGTAGTTCATTTTAAGCTTGACTAACTTTGGCTTTCCTACTCTAAGTTGCAGAGTGGGCTGAAATTCGAAAGCTTTTGGTGTTATTTGCCACATTTTGTATCAGTTTAAATTCAAATGGCATAGAAAGTACATTGCATTTTTTTTCTCAGATTCTACCAATGGAAATTTGAGCTTCCTTGTTGCCACTTGCCGGTACGTTTTTGGGCTATGTAGGGCTGAAATAGTGGCGGAGCTAGAGCAAATTCGAGGGGGTTGCGCTTGCCTTGTGGATGCGTAGACTTTTATTATACGAGTGCAAATATGGTGAAAATTTAGACACTTCCACTGTTTTTTCAAAATTTTGTGGGTGCGAATGCACCCACAGTCTAGTATATAGATCCGCTCATGGGCTGAAATTTGAAAGCTTTTGGTGTTATTTGCCACATTTTTTATCACTTCAAAATTCAAATGGCATAGAAAGTACATTACATTTTTTCTTAGATTGTATGTATCGAAGGAAATTTGAGTCTCATGTTGCCCTTGTTGCCATTGCAGTACGTTTCTAGGCTATGTACATAATATACTGCTCCACACCAATGCAAACAAGAATATGTAACTCATTACATATCCTTGCCCTTTAGGATCTGGAATTGATGGTGGAGAATGGTTTTTCAATCCAATTAGTAAATTTATAACCATCTGGGGATGTAGCTCAGATGGTAGAGCGCTCGCTTAGCATGCGAGAGGCACGGGGATCGATACCCCGCATCTCCATTTATTTTTTTTTCATTTATATTCCTCTCCTGTTTGTCTTTGTCTGCTTTTCATTTTATTCCTCTCCTGTTTGTCTTTGTCTGCCTTACACGAATTCTAAGTTCATTCCAAATTCTTTGTTTCCTTTGAAAACAGTTTTCTTTTTGTTTATTTGTTTCTCTCTCCTGTTTGTCTGAAGAAGATAGTTGTTCAATCTTTGTATGCATTCTTGTCTCCTGTTTGTCTGAAGAAGATAGTTGTTCAATCTTTTTATGCATTCTTGTCTTTTATACTGAACACGATTGTTTTAATATCATCTACTTGAACTTATAATTGTATTCTTCTAAACCTGGAATAGTAATCAACCATACAATTGTATTAATACCATCTCGAGTATAATTTCTTAGAGTCCATTATTAATTATCAATCACATATATCAATAGTATTTCCACACAGAGGTGATAAATAATTGCAATAAACAAATTGAAAGCCATACATAAAAATCCAACAAGGGTTTCATCAAGCGCTGATATCAGCAAATTTAGTTTCTCCTTCTAGTTGCAAAGATCCACATCCATAGCAGGGGCTACCGAAGAGGTGCTGCATTCCCAACAATCCGACCATATCACATCGCATACACACCCAAATATTCCCACATCTCAATATATCTCACCAGTTCTTTTAAGAAAAAGAAAACGCATCCTATTCCAACCAAGCAGCAGCATACACCTGAAACTGCTCATTGGAAACAAGAAATAAAGAAAAGAGTAATACCATTTTCTTAGCAATATTCACAGGTACACAAATTCGAATATAAACTGCATCAACACAATGGAACCATCAGCTGACACAAACCCTTCATTTCCAGGGAATATGCAGGAATTACATCTTCAAAGAGAAACAAACCATTTGCCTCAAAAAACATGGCATACGAAAATCAGCTCCATGTTCATGTCAGAGCGGGAGCAGTAGAACAGGACAAGGGATGAATTCTGCGAGCAAATTCCCATCGACATGCTTCGAGTGGATTGCCTCCATGCTTAGCACAACCAGGTCTAAGTCCCACTCATCAGCGACTTCCCCGATGATAGCTGTTGGTTTGTTCCCTTCCCCAAGACGCTCCATCAATCTAAACTCCGAAAATCCGCCTGCACAGAAGCAATGAATATCAGCATTGCCGTAAGAAACAACACAAACGGTGGTGTTGATGACTCAAATGGCACTAGAAAACCTTCAGAGAGATGCCATCTAATGCTTGACATTTGAGTATCATGCTCTGGGACAGACTCCTTTGGTTTATCGTCAATAACTGCATTTAACATATTTAGAAATTAGAATACTACCATACAATAGTTCTAATCTCTAAGGAAGAATAAATGTGAAATACCTGAAGCACATAAAGCAACATTTTAGATTGAGAACGTACCAACTACAGTAATGTCTGCTCCATACTTCTTTGCTAGAGAAGCAGTTGTTGCTGCAGCCTGTTGTGTCATACAAACTGTTATTGGCAAACCAACTATTTGCCAGTGATGGAAGAATAAGTTGTGGATAAGGGCATAATCAACATAAAAGGTCCTCCCTAAAGGAAAAAAGTTCGAGCAGCCAACATATCTTCCTTACTAAGAGTGCCAATCTAAACAGAAATAGCTAGTCAAACTTGTCTGATGTTCCATAGTAAAGGATGCAAATAAGATTATAAGAAACAACAGGAAGTATCTTGCAGCAGTGTCTACATTAAGAAGTTGCAATTATGTATCTCGTACATGTTCTTTACAAATTCCTTATAAATTATTCAGAACACAATTCACCACTTCAAGTATTTTGATTTGAAGATAATGACAAACCTGTCTTGTGCCCTCAGAAAGGTAAGGGTTGCGATCAAGGACTGGAAGCAGAACATGTTTAACTTGCGAGAGGGCATCAACAGCCAAAGCACTTCCAGATTCATTCACTTCCGCCCTCACTGATTATCCAAACAGAAAAAAGTACTAAGCATTAGTATCTTTGGCTTGATGAGTGATTCACATTACCAAGTAAAATATCGTTATAAAGAAATGATGTAATTTAGAAGCTAAAACACAAATGAAGTAGACTCACTTTTCAGTTCTTAAACTCTGTTCAAGCCATATGGATCTCAAAATTGGAAAGGAAATCATTGTGGTAAATTTTTCACACTATACTACTGCCTTTTTAGCCACTAGTACAATGTTCTCCTCAAATGCAACTCAGCAGCACTTATTCATGCAACAACCAAATCGACTTATGGAATTTCTGTTATCGAATTAGGCCGGCTTTACTGAAGAATCGAGTATGATGAAGCATGATCCTACAACCAGCAATGAAAATAGGAGCTCGGTTGAACTTGGAGAAAACAAGAACAGTTTAAAAAAATAGTTAATTTCACATAACTACAACTAATATGCTTAGCTATCTGGGAGCTACAACTTCTATATCGATTTCACTGAACTACAATTGCTTGCGCCATCACGTTCACAGACCTACAACTTTTGTGTGGACCCATATATCAGCCACACAAGTCCAATGTGGACCCACATGCATGTCGACTTAGGTTTGTGAAACTAGGCACAAATAGTTTCAGGATCAAAACTGATCTCAGAAATTTGCAGTTCCTTGATAGCTAGACATCGAATAGTTATATTTTTGTGAAATTAAACAAATAAAAAACATGCTTTTCAGTTTCACAGTTCAACATGCCCCGAAGCAACAGATGGGCCTGTTCTATTCTGAACATTCACCACTTCCAGTCTGACAAATGAACTCGATCCCCATATGGTCCTACGTTCTGGCATTTCATAGACAACTGGTGATCAAGAGCGCGGCGAGGCCTAGAGAAATCCTACACTAAAGCAGGTCTCGCACCGCACGCGCACCGAACGGGACCGGCAGCGGAAAGAAAGTGCCGAGCTTAAGCTAAGAGTACTGGGGCAAGGACCAAGGAGAACAGCGATTACCTCCGTGACGGGGTCCTCGGCGCCGGCGCGCCGCGGTGAACGAGACGCTCTTTTTGGCCGGCGAGAAGGCGGCGAGCTCCGGCGCGGGGCTCGCGCAGACGCGGGAGGCCGGCACGGGGAGTAGCGAGCTGGCAAAGGCCATGGTGGTCGGTCGGGCGGCTTCGATTGGGCTAACCTTGGAAGCGGCTGCGGCGGCGCGGCGCGGCGGCGAGGAAAGGTTGGCGACTTCTGGAACGGCGTGGAGACTGAAGAGGACAGAGGAGAGACCGAGAGGGTCCGGCCGACGGGGACGGGCGGAAGGACAGGTGGAGGTGGTGGCCGTATTCCGGGGAGCCCACGAAGGCTGTGGGGTGGATGGATAAGTTTTCCTAGTGCTCCTCTTTTTTTTTTCTTTCTTCGAATCTCTATCCATGTGTTTTGGTCACGGCTCACTAAGTACAACTTTTTTTTTCTTGTGTGCTGCTTAAAAAGTTATGAAAAATTCTGCTTGGATTTTTCCTGGCTCAACTATATAAGACAACATACTTTCTAATTCTAAAAATCCCAAAAGTTTACGTAGCCTCTTTTTTATGTCGAAGTGCTCCTCTCATATCTATCTTCTGGATGAAAGAGAATAAAATGTCTAAATAGAAGTTTCTACATCATCATTTTTTCGGATTTCATGGGATTGGTGAATTATACTTTCCATTATCCATTAATCTTGTTAGAACCCCATAGCTATAGTATTTCATGGTCTATTTGATTGCGACCTTCTAGATAGTTTTTTTAGAGTGAAATGCACCACAGACCCATGGACTTTGCTCGTTGTGTCAAATAGGTCTTTGGACTTCAAAAATGGCCATCTGGCCCCTTGAACTTGGAAACCGGTTCACCGCAGGCCCAAATGCCAAAATCAGTCTGGTTTTACTGTTATTTTTCAAAAACAACCCCACCCCATTCTCCATCTAACCTTTATGCCCTCTCCCTTCTTCTTCAAGCAACTAGCCAGTGACCTCCATGGCGAAAATGGCCATCCTGGAGCGGTCCTCCTCGAGCAACTGGCCGGTGACCTCCATGGCGAGCTCCAGCGGGTTGAGCTGCATAGGAATCTTGTGGCCGAGCGGATCCTAATTAAGTCGATGACGGTAGCAGCAAGCATGGTGGTGCGAACGGCGACGGCGGCACGGGGACGCCCCCAATTGCTCCCCATCTTCTAGCTCCTCCTTCAATTGACGTCCCCACGATCACGTTGAGCTCGTCATAGACGACTGAGGTGCTCGGCGCAGCCCGCACAGCGACGGGGGCCGCGGCGGCGCCCCGACGTTCTCAGAGCCGCGGCGGCTAGGGCGGGAACAAAGGGGTTCCACCTCATTAGCTAGCCGTCTGGACTCGGGGGGGGGGGGGGGGGGGGGGGGGGTCCTGGCGGTGCTCTCCGCCGCATCTTCGCGTCTCACGGTGGCCAGAGCTGGTGGGGCGAGCGCGTGACGCGGCGGCGCTCCAGAGCGCGCGTGCGCTGGCGAGGCTGAGGGCCACGGGTCTACAACGGCAGGGTTGGTCCGTGCTTTTTGGGCCTCATCAACCAGGTAGCTAGGTCCGGGAGGCCGTCGAGAAGTTCGTCGGCTAGGTCTTGCAGCGCGATGCGGCCTAGGTTAGGTAGGGCGGCTGCGCCACGGCAGGACCACTTCCGTGGCGGCAGCGGCGGAGCGGCCGCTCGCACATGCTCGCCCGCGCCGCCGTGACAGCGCCCGCCGCACTCGCCCGCACCGCCGCGGCCGCACCCGCCCGCCTGCTCGAGCCTATCGCCCGTGTCCGCTCGCGCTCGCCGGCCGCCTCGGCCTCCCCGCTCGCGTCCGCCGCCGCGTCTGCTCCACGACGAAGCACACGCGCACGCAGCCTTCCACGCGCGCCTGCCTCCACCGCGCTCGAGCTACTGGGGCCGGCCTTGCTCGCGTGCGCTGCCAGCGCCGCCGCGCTCGCGTGCGCCGGTCATGCTGTCGTGCTCGCACCACTGCGCGCTCTCCCGCCGGCCGTGCTGCTGCACTCGCCTGCACTCCAGCCGTCCCCTGCTCTGCTTGTTGTTGAAGAAGGGAGAGGGCATAAAGGTTAGATGGAGAATGGGTGGGGGTTGTTTTTGAAAAATGGCAGGTAAAACCGGACTGGTTTTGACATTTGGGCCTGCGGTGAAACGTCTTGCAAGTTCAAGGGGTCAGATGGTCATTTTCTAAGTCCAGGGACCTATTTGACACAGCGAGCAAAGTCCATGGGCCTGTGGTGCATTTCACTCTTTTTTTTACAAGGCGACCTTCTAGATAGTTGTTTGTCATACTTTCGATCCTCATCTCAGATGACCGATCTAGTCTAGGTGGGTTCGCTGAGAATAAAATTAGATATGCTTTTATGACAACATACATAATTAGTGTGCTCGGTTGTGTTATTTGGGTTGGCTACGACTACGGTAGGCGAAGGCACAACCAACCTAACGACCAAGTAGAGAAAATAATCCAAGTGGTATGATGTGTTCATTTTACAATGCAAGTCCTAGGGTCTCTGGATTCTTAGTTTCAACTCTGCTCTAATAAATACAAAATTTTGATTAAAAAATACTAGGGTTTGATTGGTTACTCGCACTATGATAGCTTACATAAGGGTTTAGTATTAGATATCCATTCAATATAGTCTTACACTTTCAAGCTGAAAGTGCAATCAAGCCTTAAGTGGGTTTTGGTGACATGACAACGCAATTAGAGAACTAATGAGACTTTACAAGTATGGCAAGCAGGTTAAACTTAAGGAGGTTGATGAACAGGTTGGCGGACCCCTCCAATTACAAAAGTGCATGGCAACAAGCTCAAAGGAGTTTAAATTCTTTTATACTTTGAAATTGAGTTAGGTATGCCGTACTATTAAGAGGGACTCAACACGCATGCCAACAAGTGAACCAAATGCAACATCTATCTATATACTTCACACCTCCACATACAAAGTGGGCAGTGCCGGGCTCTTTGGCCGGCAGTGCCGGGCTATAGGCCGGCACTGCCGCGACTTGTTCTGCCCGTTGGCAGTGAGGGGTACTTAAACACCTCCTCACTTCCCCCTAACGGCTACTTCTGTCATTCCAATTCTCAGACTTCGCAAAAACAGAACAGAGAAGCTCTTTCTTGCTCTCCCTTCTCCCTTGGTGCTCATCCACTCTCCTCCATTGATTTCTAATCATTCTTTGAGAGATTGAGCCTCCAAACTTTGAGAAGAAGCTTCTCCCTCGGATCTTCACTCCAACAAGCATTTGGTTTGCGTGGTGGCCGGTGGTTTGAGTTCTTTACTCTTGGAGCTTTGCTCCTAGCCGGCTAGAGGTTGCCCTTGAGCTTGCCTCCTTCGTGTGGCAGCCTAGGGAAGTTTGTATCACCCAACTATTGCTAATACACTTCTCTCATCTTAAGGGTTCATTCCCTTGACTTGAGACCGAGGAAAGAGCTAGCCTTGTGTGGCGAGCTTGAGCCTTGTGTGGCGCACCTCAACAACGTGGACGTAGGCAAGCCTTGGTGGCGAGCTGAACCACGGGTCAAATCTTGTGTCCCCTTGTGTTTATCTCTATATTTTGATATATCTTGTTTGCAAGGTGATTTCTAGGGTTTAGACCCGATCTACTTGGTGTGTGTTGCTACCACTTTTAGGTGGTGCTAGAGGTTCCCTTCACCTCTAGGAAGGTTTCTATTCAAGCATAATTTCTATTCAAGCTTTACATTTTGAATTGTGTTGAAATCTGTTCAGGTGACCAGCACTGCTGCTCTTAGCCCAGCAGTGCCGGCCACCCTGGCAGTGCTGGCCCCTAGCCCGGCAGTGCCGGCCTGTGACTGACAACAAGTGTCGAGTTGAATTTTAGACAGGCCTATTCACCCCCCCCTCTAGGCCAATCAAGTCCTTTCAAGTGGTATCAGAGCAAGGTTACCTCAAGAAGCACTTAACCGTGTGAGGTAATGGCCAAAGAGGGAAATATCGTAATGGTTGATCCCAAGAAGGTGGATTTGCATGAGACCTCAAGCAGCGATGAGAGTGCCGACACCAACAAGTACCAGACCACTGCTGGTATATCCGCTGGAGAGATAGCAAGAAGAAAAGAAGCTAGAAAATTGAGAAGAGAAGGCAAAAAGTTACAAAAAGAAGAAAAAGCAATCAATGAGGCCAAAATCCTGAAGCTCACCGAGAAGCTTCATAGAAGAGAAGTTAGAGCTCTCAAGAAAGAGCTCAAGGCCAAGGAGGAGGAGCTAAAGAAAAGAAAGGAGCAAGCCTCTCATGTGGAGGTTGATTCAAGTAGCTCCGACGGTGATGATGATGTATCATACCAAGCCTCCAAGATTGCAAAGAAGGATGAGAAGAAGAAGAAGGATGACGGCAGCAAGAAATACTCTGCCATATCCTTTGATTATTCATCTATATCTAAACATGAGCATAAACCTTTATTTCATGTTCCTGCCGGCAAGTTGCCTCATTTCGATGGAACCAACTTTGCCAAGTGGAAACACTTGATGAAAGCTTATCTTGTAGGTCTTCACCCCGGTGCTTGGAAGATTGTTCACAAAGGATGTAAGCCTCCGGTTGATCCTACAAGCCCCACCACTACCGAGCTCCGTTGCATACAACTTAATGCATAAGCAACTAGTGTGTTGCTAAGTGCATTGGATGGTGATGAGTACAACAAGGTCATGGGCTTGGAGGTTGCCAAGGAGATATGGGACACCTTGCACCTTGCACATGAAGGTGTGAGCAAAGTGAGGCAGTCCAATATTGATTTGTTGATGGTCAAGCTCAATCGGTTCGTGATAAATGAAGGTGAAGGGCCACAAGAAATGTTTGATAGATTGATGACTATGGTTCGAAAGATTAGAGGACTTGGTGGTGAAGAGGTCAATGATCACAAGGTTGTCAAGATAATGCTTGAAGCCTACTCTCCAAGAAATGAGACCGTTGTGACATTGATTAGAGACAAGAAGAGATTTGAGTACTTCACCCCAAATGATGTGCTTGGAAGGATTATCACCTTTGATCTACAAAGAGAAGAAGTCCAAGAGAGGAAGAAGCTTGAAGAGATGCAAGCAAGGTTGGAGGGCATGAAGATCAATGATGTGGCTCTCAAGGCAAACAAGAGCACAAGAAAATCAGCCCCTAGCTGTTCCAAAAACAGTAAGCAAGCATCGTCAAGCAAGGCTCAAGAAACCAAGGCCATCAAGCATCAACCCTAAGCTCCAACATCAAGTGATGGTGAAAGTGAAGGTGAACAAGAGGAGAACATAGATGACATGGCTCTATTCATAAGAAGATTCAACGAGGGCCTAAAGAAGAATGGGTACAAGCTCATGAAGAGGAAGTTCCCAATCAAGAAATCAAGAACTTGCTTTAGGTGTGGTAGCACTGAACACTTCATTGCCGATTGCCCAAATAAAGAGAAAGACAACAAATTTGGCAAAGGCATGAGAGAAGACAAGGATGACTATAAGAAAGGGAAGAAATATGTGGGTGAAGCTCATATTGGACATGGTTGGGATGAATCAACCGATAGTGAAGATGAAGAGATGGCCACCATTGCTATTCACAAGCCATCCACTTCAACAAGGCTCTTCAACAACATGTCCGATGATGATGAAAGCTTCCCTCACACTTGTCTTATGGCAAAGGGTGAGAAGGTAAAATCAAAACCCAAAGCCATAACTCCTCCCCCCAAAGACATCTCTAGTAGTGATTCTAGTGATTACTCTAGTGATGATGAATCTAGTGATGAAGAGATAAATGAAATAACTAAGAAAATGGATCCTAAGACCAAACTATTCATTGCCAACATATTGGATGAATTAGAGGCAACAAAGGCCGAGCTGGCATCTAGAGAGAAAACTCTTATTAAACAAGAGGATCTTTACATTGCTAGTGAGGAAGCCCTTGAATTAGAAAGGAGTGAGGTGAGCTCTTTGACCAAAGCTTTGGCCAAGGAAAGAGAAGCTCATGCTCTCACTAAGAAGGGGTGTGGTGACCTCAAGCAAAAGTATTGTGACTTAGTTGAAAAGCATCAAGAGCTTGAGGCACAATACTCCCTTCTTTGGGAGGGCAACTCACATTTTTCTAAATCAAATGATGTCTCTTCTCCATCCACTAGTCAAGGTTGTGGAAAATGCTATAATATTGATATGAATGCCTATGCCACTAACCTTGCCAACATGGAGGCTATGAAGAAAGAAATAGCAAGGTTCAACAATGTCATCTCAGTTTCAAAGAAGAATGACAAAGACAAAGTTGAGCCAAAGAAGATCCAATACAAGGATGGAAGGCATCCATCAATCAAAGATGGGCTTGGTCACACTTAAGGAGGCAAAACCAATGGTAGAAAAATGGTCAAAGGCATTGAGTGTGTCAAGTTTGAGAAGAAGGGAAGCATTGGTGTAGATAAGCCTGCACAGACAGCAGCTCTGCTGGACCACAGGCCGGCAGTGCCGCGCCCCAAGAAAGGGAAGGCTACCAATGCTTCACCTGATCAAGCTAAAGCCCAAGTCCACGCCAAGAAGATGACCCAACAAAAGCAGGTTTCTCAGAAACCCAAGGACTCAATCTGAGTGGCCAAAAACAAATTTGCATATCAATCCAAGACAAGGTCACCTCAAGGAAGTTTGTCCGCAAGCTACATGTTGAAATGCAATGACCGTGGTAAAGTCATTGCAGAATTTATGGGTGATGAGAAACATGATAAAAGAAGCATGGACATTTGGGTTCCCAAAATTGTTGTGACTAACATGCAAGGCCCCAAGATTGATTGGGGACCTAAATCTAGGAACTAAATTGTTTTGTAGGCATACTCCTCCGATGGATCAAGTTGGGTGCTTGATAGCGGATGTAAAAATCATATGACCGGAGAAAGGAGTATGTTCTCATCATATTCCCCAACTTCAAATCCAAGTGAGAATATCATCTTTGGTGACAACTCCAAAGGGGAAGTGATTGGACTTGGTAAAGTTACTATTACACTTGATCATTCCATCTCAAACGTATTACATGTGAATTCGTTGAGTTACAATTTGCTGTCCGTTTCTCAATTATGTGAGATGGGCTTCAATTGTCTCTTTACGGATAAGGGTGTGGACATCTTTAAGAGGGAGGATTCTTCTATTGTCTTTATGGGTCGTTTGAAGGGCAAGCTTTACCTAGTTAATTTCAACAAAAGTAAGGCTAAGCTTGAGACTTGTTTAGTGGCAAAATCTAGCATGGGTTGGCTATGGCATCGTCGATTAGCTCATGTTGGGATGAGGAACTTGGCCAAACTCCTAAAAGATGAACACATTCTTGGACTAACCAATGTTCATTTTGAGAAGGATAGAATTTGTAGCGCTTGCCAAGCCGAAAAGGAAGTAGGTGCACCTCACCCACCAAAGAGCATTGTCTCCACCAAGCAACCATTGGAGCTAATTCACATGGATCTCTTTGGACCGGTGGCCTACATAAGCATTGGTGGTAACAAACATGTCTTAGTTATTGTTGATGACTTTACTCGTTTCACTTGGGTGTTTTTCATGTATGATAAGGCACAAGTGCAAGATAAGGTGAAAACCTTCATTAGAAGAGCATAAAGAGAATTCAGTTTCCAAATCAAGAAAGTTTGTAGTGACAATGGAACCGAATTCAAGAACACTCAAGTGGAGGAGTTTCTTGATGATGAGGGCATCAAGCATGAGTTTTCAGTTCCATACACCCCTCAACAAAATGGTGTAGTAGAGAGGAAGAACCGGACACTCATTGACATGGCAAAGACAATGCTAGATGAGTACAAGACTTCGGATATCTTTTGGGCCGAAGTCATCAACACCGCTTGCCATGCCATCAACCGGCTCTATCTACACAAAATCTTGAAGAAGACTTCATATGAACTCCTAACCGGTAACAAACCTAAGGTGTCTTACTTTAGAGTTTTTGGGTGCAAGTGTTTCATACTTAATAAGAAACCCAAAACCTCTAAGTTTGCACCTAAAGTTGATGAAGGTTTTCTTCTTGGTTATGGATCAAATGAGCATGCCTATCGTGTATTCAATAAGACCTTAGGGAAAATTGAAATCGCGATAGACGTGACATTTGATGAATCTAATGACTCTCAAGTAGAGCAAATTGATCAAGTGATTGTAGGTAATGAGGAACCACCATGTGAAGCAATCAAGAATATGGCTATTGGTGATATTAGGCCACAAGAAGCTCAGGCCATAGATGTAGAACCTCAAGGAGAAGAAGCTACTGCTCCAAGACTTGATGAAGAAGGGCCTGCAGTGCTCCCTGGTCAAGGCTCTGCCCCTGTGGCCGGCACTGCCGGACCAGGTAGACAGGCAGCAGCTAACCCTTCTCCTGCTACTCCAAGGAACCTACAACCAATATTTGAAGAGTATGAGTATGATGACCAAGCTAACCAACAAGAAGTCACAGAACACCCAAGATTAAGGCAAATAATTCAAAAGGATCATCCCATCGACAATATACTTGGGAGTCTCCGAAGAGGGGTAACTACTCGTTCACATTTGGTAAATTTTTGTCAATTTTACTCTTTTGTCTCCTCTTTAGAACCCTCAAGGTTTAGCAAGCTCTAGATGATCCGGATTGGGTGATGGTTATGCAAGAAGAGCTAAATAGCTTTGAAAGGAACAAGGTTTGGTCACTTGTGGAAAGACCAAATACCAATGTGATTGGAACCAAATGGGTCTTCCGCAACAAGCAAGATGAGCAAGGCGTGGTGACAAGGAACAAGGCAAGATTGGTGGCTCAAGGTTTCACTCAAGTGGAGGGCCTAGACTTTGAAGAGACATATGCACCGGTAGCTAGGCTTAAAGCAATTCGAATGCTTTTGGCCTATGCTGCCCATCATGACTTCAAGCTTCAACAAATGGATGTCAAGAGTGCATTTCTCAACGACCCTATCCAAGAGTTGGTGTATGTTGAGCAGCCACCGGGTTTTGAAGATCCAAAGTTCCCTCATCATGTCTTCAAGCTCCATAAGGCGCTCTATGGGCTTAAGCAAGCACCAAGAGCATGGTATGAATGCCTTAAGGAATTCTTGATCAAACAAGACTTTGAAATAGGCAAAGCAGATCCTACTCTTTCCACTCATATAGTCAATAATGATATCTTTGTGTGCCAAATATATGTCGATGACATAATATTTGGTAGTACTAACCAATCCTATTGTGATGAGTTTAGTAGGATCATGACTAAAAGATTCGAGATGTCTATGATGGGTGAGCTAAAGTTCTTCCTCAGTTTTCAAATCAAGCAACTCAAGGAAGGGACTTTCTTATGCCAAACCAAGTACACCCATGATATGTTGAGAAAGTTTGACATGGCAAATGCTAAACCAATCAAGACTCCCATGCCAACTAATGGACATCTTGATCTTGATGAAGGTGGGAAATCCGTGGACATTAAGGTATATCGTTCCATGATCGGGTCTCTCCTTTACTTATGTGCATCTAGGCCGGACATAATGCTTAGTGTGTGCATGTGTGCTAGATTTCAAGCTAACCTGAAAGAGTGCCACTTAGTGGCCGTTAAGAGAATCTTGAGATATCTAGTTTTCACTCCTAACCTTGGCTTATGGTATCCTAAGGGCTCTAAGTTCGATCTACTTGGGTATTCGGATTCCGATTACGCCGGTTGCAAGGTAGACCGAAAAAGCACTTCGGGGATGTGTCAATTCCTTGGACGGTCCCTAGTGTCTTGGAGTTCTAAAAAGCAAAATTCTGTAGCCCTTTCCACCGCTGAGGCCGAGTATGTTGCAGCTGGCGCTTGTTGTGCTCAACTACTTTGGATGAGGCAAACCTTAAAAGATTTCAGATGTCAATTCACCAAGGTGCCTCTCTTGTGTGATAACGAGAGTGCCATCAAACTTGCAAACAACCCGGTTAGTCACTCTAGAACCAAACACATAGACATCCGTCATCACTTCTTGAGAGACCACGAATTAAAAGGAGATATCGCAATTCGCCATGTGAGCATCGAAAAGCAACTAGCTGATATCTTCACTAAGCCTCTAGATGAAACAAGGTTTTGTGCTTTGCGTAGTGAGCTGAATATACTTGACTCTCGTAACATGGTTTGAACTATAGCACACATTTGGTTGTCCACCTAGCGACTTAGGCAAAATTTTGAAAGTTTCAATTATGTGTTTCAAAACCAATTTCGAAAGAAACTTGAATGTGTTGGTCATTGTATGATTGATGATTTGCTTACTGACCAGCAAATGGCAAGGGGTATGTGTCCACAATTGCATAAATATAGAGTATAGCAGTGACATAGTGCCTCACTGCCTGGCCAGGCCAGCAGTGCCGGGGTGTCCGGCAGTGCCGGGACTTAAAGGACCCGAGCCTGTCGGGCCCAAGTCCTAGCCCTCGGGCTTTGCTTTATCTTCTCACCCCAACCCGAGGGGACTCCATCCCAGGTCATACCCTTCTAACAGAACACATTTCCCTCTCCTTTCTCAACCCTAAGGAGACCTAGGGAGCCTGGAGGTCCCTCTCTTCCCCCCGACAGTGCTGCCCTTTGGAGGTGCTGCCATTGGAGGAGGTGTGGAGGATCTTCCTCCTTGCGTCAAGCTTCATTCAAGCCCGACCTTCTTCGTCTCCTTCCCTCTATTTCAAAGGTAATAATATGAAACCTTAGGTTGGTTCGATCTATGCAATGCACGGTTTTTGAGATGAGATTTAAGTTGTTAGTAGTTGCATTATATATGGTGATGTACCTCCAGTAGTTAGATTTGATCAAAACCTAGTTTCAATGAAGGATTGATGGAGCATGTCATGGTGCTGTCTGCACCAGGCCGGCAGTGCCGGCCCAGAGGTCGACAGTGTCGGGCCCCTGGTGACAGCACCTGTGCAGTTGCTCCTATAATCGTCTATTGACCCTAGATTTTGGTTCAATCTCTCCACTAGAGTTTCTTGCCACTGTCTAAGTGCAGCAACTTAACCTTTTCTCCTTTTAAATGCATAGATGGACGACGGTGGATTGAGTCGTGGAAGAGGAAAGAGGTCAAGGACCAAGGCTCGTACTCCCTTGGCTGATGATGGGTTAAATCCCAGGCAGAGGATAGCTCAAGAGGAGGTTTTGCAAAGGGCAGGGAGAACAATCAAAGATGATGTGTGCCCTAGAACACCTCCAGACTTGGGGGTCTTTTCAATGCTTTTCACCTTGTGGAGCATCCTGAGGAGGTGCTAGTCAGAGATCCTCAGGACACTCCTGGCAGAGTCAGAGTAAACTATAAAAATCAGTGGAGGACAGTCCAGGAGCAGAGGACATTCAATCCCTATGATGTGCCAAAGGACATGAGTGTGGATTACAGGTTTTGGAATGTTTTCTATTCTGACTATTACGACACAGTCCTTCTTCAAGCTGATAAACCCAATATCATAAAGATGAAATATGTTGATTGGGAGCACTTGGAGCTCAAGAGGGATCCTGTGTTTGACAGAGTCATTGACCAGTGTAGGCAGCTTGGCATGTACCACTAGATGGGTTTCTAGAATGGATGGAACAATGAGATCATCTACCAATTCTACTCCACTTACTACCTTGACAGGGTGAACTTGGTGATGCATTGGTTGACAGAGGGCCTGCATTACAGAATTGACTATGTGACATTTGCTCGCCTTCTGGGCTTTGGAGAGGATGACAGGGCATGCTTCAACTTAACTGATGAAAGAGGCCTGAACAATGATGAAATTGCTTCTCTCTACATTGAGCCTCATAAGGCAAATGGTCTGGTGAAGGGTTTGAGGAGCAAGTACTATATCTTAAACAACCTCTTTAGGACCACACTCTATCCCAAGATGGGATCTGCCTCCAACCTCTATGCTAAATCAAAGAATGTGCGTAGGAGGATGAGAGGTGGAGCACCACCATTTTCAGTGGCTCGTTTTCTTTGGGATGAGATTTGCATTGCATCAGAGGATGCTAGGAAGGGGATGCCCTATGCCCCTTATCTGATGTTCATTATTGAGATGGTGACTGAACGGATCTACAACAAAGATATAGTTCATGAGCCTTTCAGAGCAGAGAAGACCATTCACTCTTCTGTAGTTCAGGAGGTGAACACTCCTCCCAGAGAGAGCACCAGGGCAGCAGCCCCAGACTACCCTGAGTCTTTCAGCAGAGCAACTAGTAGAGGCAGAAAGAAGGATAAGCTTGACACGTTATTAAAGAAGATCTTTGCTAGCATCTGCTATGCCAATGACCATGCTTACCAGACTAGGCTGGAGACCAGGCAGCTCAGACAGGAGCAGGGCCTCAGTTAGATTCCCCCTCCTACACCACCACCACAGCTCAGTGAGGAGTCTACTTATGTTGGTGATGATTCTGATGATGAGGATGATGAGGAGGAGGAAGAGATCCAGCAGCCCCAGACTAGGAGGTTGAGCAAGAAGGCCTCAGCTCCTGGTATTCACTTCTCTTCAGCTCCAAATGATGATGATGAGGAAGATGAAGATGATGAGGACGACATGGATGAGGATGACTAGCTTGTATTCTCTTCTTCTTTGTTCTTTTCTCTTTTTGGTGACTTGTTGCCAAAGGGGGAGAATTACTAAATGTAGGGGGTACAACAAACCTTCGACGGTCATGAAGGAGCAGAGGAGCAGCAGCTGCTAGTTATCTTAGTTTTTCAGTTTTTTAGTTTGTGAGATGAGAGAGCAACATGTAAAACTACTTTATTGTAATATTGTCACTTAAGTACTTTATTTGTGTCATTTGCGGACATGTACTCTCTCATATATATATCATGCTTGTCTTAGTGTACATTTAGGTTTTATTTATATCTCGCTGTGTGGCCGTGCTTGAGCTTCCGCAGGGTTGCTGGTTGCAACTAGGCCGGCAGTGCCGGACTGCTCAATAGCAGACCCTCTGATTTTTGTTGAGACAGGTTCATATGCATCACGTATATTCTTGTGACACCTTTTCAGCACCCCACAACAGCCATGGATGTAGGGGGAACCCTATTTCACTCCAATGTGTGAATTTTAGTTTTTCATGCCAAATTTGGAAATTCAAATTCTCATTCACACATTTAGGGGGAGCTCCTACACCCATGACTTGCATTGTCTCAGATTATACTTAACTTTTGTAAGCTCTAAGTGTGTTGTCATCAATCACAAAAAGGGGGAGATTGAAAGTGGAATCAAGCCTTAAGTGAGTTTTGGTGATATGACAACGCAATTAGAGAACTAATGAGACTTTACAAGTATGACAAGCAGGTTAAACTTAAGGAGGTTGATGAACAGGTTGACGGACCCCTCCAATTACAAAACTGCATGGCAACAAGCTCAAATGAGTTTAAATTCTTTTATACTTTGAAATTGAGTTAGGTATGTCGTACTATTAAGAGGGACTCAACACGCATGCCAACAAGTGAACCAAATGCAACATCTATCTACTTACTTCACACCTCCACATACAAAGTGGGCAAATCAGCCAGCTTATTGAAGATCATTCCTTTGCTGTTCTGCCCAGGCCGGCAGTGCCGGGCTATAGGACGGCACTGCCGCGACTTGTTTTGCCCGTTGGCAGTGAGGGGTACTTAAACAGCTCCTCACTTCCCCCTAACGGCTAGTTCTGCCATTCCAATTCTCAGACTTTCCAAAAACAGAACAGAGAAGCTCTTTCTTGCTCTCCCTTCTCCTTTGGTGCTCATCCACTCTCCTCCATTGATTTCCAATCATTCTTTGAGAGATTGAGCCTCCAAACTTTGAGAAGAAGCTTCTTCCTCGTATCTTCACTCCAACAAGCATTTGGTTTACGTGGTGGACGGTGGTTTGAGTTCTTTACTCTTGGATCTTTGCTCCTAGCCGGCTAGAGGTTACCCTTGAGCTTGCCTCCTTCGTGTGGCAGCCTAGGGAAGTTTGTATCACCCAATTATTGCTAATACACTTCTTTGCTCGCCTTCTGGGCTTTGGAGAGGATGACAGGGCATGCTTCAACTTAACTGATGAAAGAGGCCTGAACAATGATGAAATTGCTTCTCTCTACATTGAGCCTCATAAGGCAAATGGTCTGGTGAAGGGTTTGAGGAGCAAGTACTATATCTTAAATAACCTCTTTAGGACCACACTCTATCCCAAGATGGGATCTGCCTCCAACCTCTATGCTAAATCAAAGAATGTGCTTAGGAGGATGAGAGGTGGAGCACCACCATTTTCAGTGGCTCGTTTTGGGATGAGATTTGCATTGCATCAGAGGATGCTAGGAAGGAGATGCCCTATGCCCCTTATCTGATGTTCATTATTGAGATGGTGACTGGACGGATCTACAACAAAGATATAGTTCATGAGTCTTTCAGAGCAGAGAAGGTCATTCACTCTTCTGCAGTTCAGGAGATGAACACTCCTCCCAGAGAGAGCACCAGGGCAGCAGCCCCAGACTACCCTGAGTCTTTCAGCAGAGCAGCTAGTAGAGGCAGAAAGAAGGGTAAGCTTGACAAGTTATTAAAGAAGATCTTTGCTGGCATCTGCTATGCTAATGACCATGCTTACCAGACTAGGCTGGAGATCAGGCAGCTCAGACAGGAGCAGGGCCTTAGTCAGATTCCCCCTCCTACACCACCACCACGGCTTAGTGAGGAGTCTACTTATGTTGGTGATGATTCTGATGATGAGGATGATGAGGAGGAGGAAGAGATCCAGCAGCCCCAGACTAGGAGGTTGAGCAAGAGGGCCTCAGCTCCTGGTATTCACTTCTCTTCAGCTCCAGATGATGATGAGGAGGAAGATGAAGATAAAGATGATGAGGACGACATGGATGAGGATGACTAGCTTGTATTCTCTTCTTCTTTGTTCTTTTCTCTTTTTGGTGACTTGTTGCCAAAGGGGGAGAATTACTAAGTGAAGGGGGTACGACAAACCTTCGACGGTCATGAAGGAGCAGAGGAGCAACAACTGCTAGTTATCTTAGTTTTTCAGTTTTTTAGTTTGTGAGATGAGAGAGCAACATGCAAAACTATTTTATTGTAATATTGTCACTTAAGTACTTTATTTGTGTCAATTGCGGACATGTACTGTCTCATATATATATATATATCATGCTTGTCTTAGTGTGCATTTAGGTTTTATTTATATCTCGCTGTGTGGCCGTGCTTGAGCTTCCACAGGGTTGCTGGTTGGAGCTAGGCCGGCAGTGTCGGGCTCCAGGCCGGCAGCGCCGGACTGCTCAACAGCAGCCCCTCTGATTTTTGTTGAGACAGGTTCATATGCATCACGTATATTCTTGTGACACCTTTTTAGCACCCCATAGTAGCCATGGATGTAGGGGGAGCTCTATTTCACTCTAATGTGTGAATTTTAGTTTTTCATACCAAATTTGGAAATTCAAATTTTCATTCACACATTTAGGGGGAGCTCCTACACCCATGACTTGCATTGTCTCAGATTATACTTAACTTTTGTAAGCTCTAAGTGTGTTGTCATCAATCACCAAAAAGGGGGAGATTGAAAGTGCAACCAAGCCTTAAGTGGGTTTTGGTGACATGACAACGCAATTAGAGAACTAATGAGACTTTACAAGTATGGCAAGCAGGTTAAACTTAAGGAGGTTGATGAACAGGTTGGTGGACCCCTCCAATTACAAAAGTGCATGGCAACAAGCTCAAAGGAGTTTAAATTCTTTTATACTTTGAAATTGAGTTAGGTATGCCGTACTATTAAGAGGGACTCAACACGCATGCCAACAAGTGAACCAAATGCAACATCTATCTATATACTTCACACCTCCACATACAAAGTGGGCAAATCAGCCAGCTTATTGAAGATCATTCCTTTGCTGTTCTACCCAGGCCGGCAGTGCCGGGCAGGCCGGTAGTGCCGGGCTATAGGCCGACACTGCCGCGACTTGATCTGCCCGTTGGCAGTGAGGGGTACTTAAACACCTCCTCACTTCCCCTAACGGCTAGTTCTGTCATTCTAATTCTCAGACTTCGCAAAAACATAACAGAGAAGCTCTTTCTTGCTCTCCCTTCTCCCTTGGTGCTCATCCACTCTCCTCCATTGATTTCCAATCATTCTTTGAGAGATTGAGCCTCCAAACTTTGAGAAGAAGCTTCTCCCTCGGATCTTCACTCCAACAAGCATTTGGTTTGCGTGGTGGCCGGTGGTTTGAGTTCTTTACTCTTGGAGCTTTGCTCCTAGCCGGCTAGAGATTGCCCTTGAGCTTGCCTCCTTCGTGTGGCAGCCTAGAGAAGTTTGTATCACCCAACTATTGCTAATACACTTCTCTCATCTTAAGGGTTCATTCCCTTGACTTGAGACCGAGGAAAGAGCTAACCTTGTGTGGCGAGCTTGAGCCTTGTGTGGCGCACCTCAACAACGTGGACGTAGGCAAGTCTTGGTGGCGAGCTGAACCACGGGTCAAATCTTGTGTCCCCTTGTATTTATCTCTATATTTTGATATATCTTGTTTGCAAGGTGATTTCTAGGGTTTGGACCCGATCTACTTGGTGGGTGTGTTACTACCACTTTTAGGTGGTGTTAGAGGTTCCCTTCACCTCTAGGAAGGTTTCTATTCAAGCACAATTTCTATTCAAGCTTTACATTTTGAATTGTGTTAAAATCTGTTCAGGTGACCAGCACTACAGCTCTTAGCCCAGCAGTGTCGGCCACCCCGGCAGTGCCGGCCCCTAGCCCGGCAGTGCCAGCCTGTGACTGACAGCAATTGTCGAGTTGAATTTTAGACAGACCTATTTATCCCCCCTCTAGGCCAATCAGGTCCTTTCACAAGCACTATTTAGTTGTCCGTGTTTTGACTTTGCACATCTTAAACCTTTGTTTAGTTGAACGTGGTAGGTGTTTATGCATAGCAGCATATATATTAGTTGGTTGCATATCATTAATGTAGTCACCAAATCTGAGCCATGGTAATCTTACCCCTTTACTCTCTTGCATGAGCACTCTCGATGTCATGTGGTGGTGGTGGTCAAGAAGTACATTTGACTGGACGATGCAGGTATTGATGAGACTATGAGGGTCTGCAGAGTGGATGCAACGATTGGGTAATGACGTGCAGTGCGGATGTAACAATGCTCCTGTATATATGGATATAATTAGGGATGAAAAAGGATCAGATACAAACGGATATTGCTGATATTACATTTGTTTTAATATTTCTGTTTGGATTTGGATTTGAATACGGATAGTGTCAACCATGCCGGATATGATAAGATTTGTTATCGACATCATAAACATGCGATTTGAGTATTCGATACTGATACAATATCAGATGTTGAATATCCGGACGCAGATACTGACTGATCTAAACCCCTTTAAACGAATTTGGTCTCGAATACGGTCGCGTTTCCAAGCCAGGAAAGAACTTTTTTTGGGTCATGCTGACGAAGGAACGTTCGACGATCGAACGCACACACACGGCCCGGCCCGTTCCCTCCCCCCGCAGAGTGCGCATGGGAGCTGCTGGCGCTCGGGCGTCCGACGCAAAAGCGCCCCGCACTCACACCACGCACCACGCAAAAATCTGACAGTGCACCATGCCCTTGCACAGCAGCCCACCCACACCACCTCGCTGGACACCCACACCACCTTGCCGGAGCATCGCCGGAATCCGCTGAAACATAAAAAAAAAGAAACTGAAACATCAAAATACAAACTATTGAAACATCAAAATACGAAGTAATGAAACAAAGAGAATTGAAACAACAACACCTAAAACACCACCGAAACAAAAAGAATAAAACAATGAGAGAAACATGAGATTACATGAAATAGAAACAAGAGATTAACTAAAAATGAAACAATAGAAACACACAACACACAGAATGAGACAATGAGAAAAATTGGACCAAAAATATCATGCAATTGAAACAAAAAGATCGAGTAAAAATGAAACAAAAAGTTGACAGAAACTAAAACCCCGAAGAAACTTGTTGTTGCAACAAAGTAAAACAACTGAAACAAAACAAATGCAACGACTGAAACAACAAGTTCAAAGAAAAAGAAACAAAACAATTGCAACAAATGAAACAACAAGTCAAAAAACAGAAACAAAATAATTGCAACAAATAAAAACAAGTCAAAGAAACAGAAACAAAACAACGATACTATTGAAACCTGACACAAACAAAAATTGAACAACACAGATGGAGCCTGTTGCTTTGGCACACAGAGGGGGAAAGAGAGCAGGCGAAGGAGGAGGCCTCCCATGGCGGAGCTCGCAGCGGCGCGAGCACGAAGAGGGAGAAAGGGGAGCTTGAAGGGAGCACATGAGGTGGAAGGGAGCCCGATGGGAGGCGAGTAGGAGGGGAAGAGAGGAGCAGTTCGTCGGGTAAGGCGGCACCATCGCGGCACAAAGTGGAAAAGCGATGACGAAGGTGCTCGCCGGAACCCTAGGTTATCGCTGGGATTGGAGGAGGATGAGGAGAAAGGAGAGAGGAGGAGTAGGTCTACCTCGGCTTCGATCTGTGGCCTCCGCTACCAGATCCGACGGATCCGTCGACGGCGGGGACGGATCCTGCCATAGCCAGTGAATCCTCCATGGCCACAAACAGATCCCTCCATTGGACGTGCGTGCGAGAGAGGAAAGGAGAGGGGGGAGGTGGTGAGGCACGGGCGCTGGCGCTAGGAGCTGCTGGGGTGCGCGCGCGAGCTCGGGAGTGGAGTTCGTCGGGGAGGTCGCCGGAGGTGGTCGGAGAGAGAGAGAGGGGAGTCCGGAGAGAGAGAGAGAGTCGGGGGAGAGGAGCGGCTCCCAGGGGTGGTGTACGCGCAGCACGCGGCAACCGCGAGGGCATTTGGTCCCTAGACGCGACGACAACGGAGACGAAGATGGCGCTGCAGCAAGGGGAGTCGCGTGGGGGAGGAGCGGGCGAGGGAGTGGAGCGGAGGAGACGAGGAAGGAGACGAGCGAGTGGGAGGAGTGGGCCGTGCGCGGTGATGGGAGCATTACCGTTTTTTTTTTTTTGTTGAGAAAGGCTATATAACAGTTTTTTTTTTTTTTTTTTTGCCAAAAGGGCAAGAAAAGGTACGCGGGCCGCTAGCGGCTAGCCGCGACGCGGATCCAATCTTCGGTTCAGCCGTGAACCCATAACCGACCCACCGCAAAAGAGCAAAACCCTAGCCGTCACAGCGCCGCCCCCGAATCATATAAACCTCCACCTCGGCGGCGGCCATGGCGTTCTCCGGCAGGATCAAGGAGCTCATGGGGAAGTACGGCAAGGTTGCCGTGGGCGTCCACCTATCCGTCTCCTGCGCCTCCATCGCCGGCCTCTACGTCGCCATCAACAACAACGTCGACGTCGAAGCCGTCTTCCGGAGGTTCGGCATGTCCACTGGCGTCACCGTTGACGGCGAGGCCTCAACCGCCCCTGCCACCCGCGACGCAACCCTGCCGCCCAGGCCCAGCGAGGTCCTGCAAGAAGAGACGGAGCGGGAGCAGCAGCCCCGCAACAGGACGATGGAGCTCGTGGCGTCTAGTGGCGGCGCGCTCGGGCTCGCGCTCCTCTGCAACAAGGCACTGATCCCCGTGAGGATCCCCATCACCATCGCGCTCACGCCGCCCGTAGCCAGGGCCCTGACCCGCTGGAGGCTCATCAAGAGCTGATTTGTGAGTCCGTCCACCGCTTCGGATTGCCCTCTGCAATTTTAGGATCAGAGTCAAACTTTGTTGCAACCTTCAATTTCAATCTGCTGTAGGAAGATGATGTGAGCCTATCTATAATTTGTGAGAGGTTTTGTTGAATAAATGGTGTGACATTGTAATTTTGCAGCGTATCATATATGGGGTTGTGAAGTTGGATTCGCTCTGAGAATCATGAAATTGGAGAGGAAAAATCAGTTGTTTTGGTCTTTTAGCAATCATATCATCTGTAGTCCCTTGAAATTCACCAGATTTGAGTTTATTCCAATTGCAATTATCTTTGGGTGATAGCAATACTCCATATGTCTAGATGTTGTTTCATTTTTTTTTTAAAAAAAACTTTTAGTATCTCGGAACTATTTAGTTGATATCCTTTTTAGCAAACCATTCTACTAGCCAAATTTGTCCCTTCTATGTATGCAGAGGCTGAATCATTTTTTCACAATGTGTGACCAGTGCCCAATGAATTTGTTTGTGCTAAAGTTGTGGGCTTGACAAGTTTTGAATACCTTTACTGGCCATAGGATTAGTGACTGTAACTTTGTAATGTTTATCCATGTCTATTTTTGAGTTTTCTTAATCTTGTTGCTATACTACAGCTTAGTTTTCTAGTGGGACATAGGGTTGCTGCTATTACCATACCATTACTATTTAAGAGTGAAACTTGTTGTGGAAACTATGTGTGTAGAAAATTGAACAATGAATTTTATTGCCCTGTTATGTTTTTAGGCATACCTAAATGATAATACTATGTGTATAATTGTATATTGATCTCTATGTTTTGGTCAATAAATATGTTGATTAACATATTATCTTATCAAGTGCAGTAGCAGATCCAGAACTCTAATTTTATTTACCCATGTCATATGTTAATCATTAAATTAATTTACACCTTGATTTTCTTTGATATGAAAAATTCAGCTTCAATATGAATGTTCACAGGATATGAAAGCTCCATACAATACTGACCTCACTTCTATACATGATCTTTAGGTGTTTTTTTCACCACAACTGCTCTGGGAGATAGGTGCATCCACATCCAGGATCCATCTTCCAGAAAATCCTGCTTTGGGTTGAGGACAGAAAATTCTGGAAAGTACTCTTATTGCCGTTTGGCACTACAGATCCATTTGTTATTTGCGGTCACAGCTGAAAGTTGAAATCCCTGGAGCCAAGCCTCATGTGGAACTCCCACTTATTCATCAGTTATTATGTGAACTCATGTCAGAACGCCACTCTCTATTCGGTGATCGTTTCGGTGGCTGATGAGCCGGTTGATGCTGTTTTTAATTGTTTTGTTTTGAGAAAAAAAAAACACTGTTTTGGTGGCTGATAAGCTAAGCGAACAGGGCTAGATAAGTCGACTGATAAGCCAAACAAATAAATTGAGAAGAGGGCCCGGAGAAGCCACGTTTTGCAGCTCCTCTACCTTGCTACAACGATGCAAGAGCCGAAGCACTAAGTAGCCATGCCAAAGAGTATCAACATGCATGTACCGTGTCACTACTTTGTTCTTTGTACTGGAGATTTGGTGCGTGTACTATGTGCTGCGTGAGGTGGTGGAGATGACCAAGATTTCTTAATTTTATGATGCAGCCAAGTCAGGTCCTTCAAATGCTTTCAATAATAATGAAACCAAATAGTACTAGTTTCCATTGTGATGGAGATCCTAAACATTCTAATATTGTTTGGGCCAATATTTGATCTTAATAATAAGTGGAACTTTGTAACCTGCAGTCAGACTATTATATTGAATCTAAACAGGAACGGCACATTAGCTGCCTACCAGGAATCGTTTCTTACTCTTGGAACAAACCGTAGCAAGGAGTTTGATGAACAAATCAAATCGGGCGGCAATACAGGCTCCTCTGATGGTTTTAAGTTTCCAGTCCGAGTTTTTTTTCCCCCCAGTCCGAGTTACAGTGAGCATTTCGGATCAGATTCCGCGGCCAAATTTCCAATGCAAGCAGTGCCCCAGACCACTCCTTGTAACCTCTACTAGTCAGTAACAAGTCCAGCCCACCTGTCACCTCTGTGGAAAAAACGAGACGACACAAAGGGTGAATTTCCTTTATCCATCTTGGATTATGCGGAAACACTGAGCTGCGAGGTCTCCTGCCACCTTCAAGAGTCAAGATCAAGCCTGCGTTGCCGTCAAAAAGATCAAGCCTGCGTGCTATAAATACCTGCGCAGAGCCCTTTTGATTTCTCGAGCAAAAATACCATCCCTCTACCAGCGACTCGACTCGAGATGGCATCCGCATCGGTTAGAGCTCGCAGTCTGATCGTGTTTGTGCAGGCCATGGCGCTCATCTGCGTGGTGATAATAGGCGGCTGCAGCTCCACCTGCGAGGGATGGCGATGTGAGCACGACTTCTTCTACTGTAGTACTAGCTACTACGTACCATTCTGTTTCTAAAGTATTTTGCAAACCTGAAATTCTGAATGATTTCACCCCTCCTGTTTCCCTCGAAAAAAAATGATTGAGAAACTGTCGTCTTCTCAGATCGGCTAAAACTGTCGTGTCGTATGTGTATATACTACTACTATGTGCAGCTCTGCTCCCGTTCTTCCGTGAGGAGAAGCCGCCCGTCGCGCTTCAACCGGTTCCGTGCATCGATCCGCCGTGCCCCAAGAACTAATGCGTGCGTCGCTGTTCCTGATGCTGCGGATAAGTACGTACAGTATATGCGAGGTTCAGGGTGATTGCTGAATGTTGATACTTTAACAGATACTACTACTGTACTCAAACAACAACACCGTCATGAACCGAATAATCTCAGCAGTTTTGTGGAGGCAATCTAGGCTAGAGAGCCGCGCAACTCCGACAGACAGAGTCGTCTGTTGGTGTTTTTCTGGCTCTGTTGTTTCCATCCAGGGTTATATAAGTAAAACTGCTGTAATGGAGTATATCGACGAATAAGTGAACTGCAGCTCAGGCTTTCTAAATCGGTGTTTGGCTTGAGAATTAAGATGGTCCATCACTTTCTCGTTTCTCATTTTCTTTTTATTTGGTTCGTGAATGATCGAGATTGATATATCATCTGTTTAGAGACTGTTCAGGAAGCCACAACAGGCCCAAATCTCATGGGGATGTAATGCAAGGGGAGTATTTTTAGAGCACATGACGACGGTTTGCATCCATATAAAATCATACAGTAGGGTGATACTTCCTCTCTCTTATTATAGAAGTCGTTACGAGAATTATATCAATTAAACATAAACTTTGACTAGGTTTATAAAAAAAATACATATAACATTTATATTTTATTAAAAAATATATTCAATAACCTATCAATGATACTAATTATATATTATATATATTAATATTTTTTATATATAATTGCTTAAAGTTAAAAAATTGATCTCTCACAAAATGAGAACGACTTTTATTTTAAGATGAAGGTAACATAAAGCAGAGTGATGACCATCTCACGTGACATTGTCAGTAACGAATCATTAGTGATAGATGGAAACAAGACCCGTTGGTTTCAACTGTTTAAGAAATGACGGGTCTTCATCGACACAAGAAAGAAAAGTCACAAAGATGATTTCAGCATGTTACTTTTCAAGTCGCAAATGCGATGGATTATTTCTTTTCTTTCTTTACACTGAGCTTCTAACAATACGCTAGTATAAAAGAACTTTATCGGGTTGTCTCTTCGCTTTTGAAAAAATTATTAAACTCCTGTCAACTAAAATTAGGCGGTTCAATGTGCTCTAACGCCTCCCATTCTCCTCCACCACGGCCTTGGCCGCCGGCCTTCTCCCTTCTCCACTGGAATTGCGGCTCTGTTTGAATACAAAGTATTTTTTGAAATATTAAAAAAATACTATGATTTTATAAAAAATACTTTGATTTTTAAAAACTATTGAGTGTTTGGATGTAACAAAACTTGCAATCTCTAAAACCATATTTTGTCAAAATTATAGTATTTTTAGAGTTTTAGAAACTTCACTTATGATTTATTTTTTCTATAAACCACGGTTTTCTGTGTCTCCATTCATTCGTTTTAAACATCATATGATGTAAGCAAAATATAAAACTTAGATTTTCTTTTTTCAAATTCCTATAAAAATCTTTCAATCTAAACAAATTCTTAGAGAAACCAAAAGAGAGTGTCTAGTTATTTGTTGACATATTTTTATTTAAATATGTCATATTTTATAATACATGTTGTTTATAGTATGATGCTCTATGATCTATTTTATGATATTGACATGATATATAAATGATATTCTATGAAATTTGATAGTTTTAGTACTAAAAGGTATGTTAATACATAAATATAAATAACATGTAATACACGTGTGATCTTCAAATGGTATACAAGTGATAGTTTTTTGAAATCTAACAAATTTAGTACTAAAAGCATATCAACAAACAAGTAGCAAAAGTCAACTGTATTAATTACTCTCTCTGTCCCAAAGTAGAAGTCATTCTCGTTTCCCAAAAAATCAGATTTTTTTTAAACGTTAAACAATTATATAAATAATAATAATAATATTTATAAGACATAATTACTATCATTAAATAAATCTTGAGTATATTATCATAATAAATTTATTTAGAAATATAAATGTTGCACATTATTTGGAGACGAAATAAGCACTACGACTGACGCAGGAGCTACATCCACTTTATGTAACTTTGCCTGTTTGTCTGAACTTCCATTGTTGTCGCTGATTACTGTTCGCCCTGTTTATCTTGCGTGTCAAATCTTTGTACTATTTTCACTTCTGAATGAATTTATGAATCCACATTCTCAAAGGGCTGAATAAAATATTTGTCCTACATACGTTCGATTTTGCACGCTGAAGTCTTCTTTAAATTTTAAGATGCGGGTATGAATCGTTGAATCAAGATTCGTGCGCTGAGAAATGCTTACCCTAACCGTCCGATCGGTCCTTTGGCATATTGGGTAGCCTCTTGCCGTCATCGCTCATTCGTTCGTCCTCACGACACCCGACCGGTAACCGGGTTCGACTTCGCGGCTTGAGGTGTCCTCGGGACCGGAGGTCTCGCTACCGGCTGGCGGTCGCTTCCCCCGTTCCTCTCCGGCGACTGGCTCGAGTCCTCTCCCCGGCGGAGTCATGATCGTCTGCGTCGCCGTCGTAGGCCACCAGGTCAGGACCCTCACCGTTCCCATTCGACCGTGCAGATCTGGCCTGATGTGATCTCGTCCTGGGCGCTGCTGAAATTATCGACTAAGAGCTTCCCCCTTGCGTTTCCGTCTGTGCTGCAGAACAATCCGCTGTACCTGCAGAGCTTCACGGAGGCGGACGATGCCCTCAAGCTCCACCACATCGTCCACTGCTCCCTCGACGTCATCGATGAGCGAGGTAGCTAAGCGCCTCTCCCGCCGCGGCATCGTGATCCAGATCTAGATGGCCTTAATTTTAGCGGACTGTGAATAGCTAGCAGTTCTAGTTAGTTTCTATCAGTTCAAATTGTGCGTGTGTTTCTCGTATTATGTTAGATTGTAGTTCTTTACGAAGGAGATCATGTTTGTTAAATTGTGTGTTTGTTTCTCTGGGATTAATTCAAAAACTGAAATTAGAAGTTGCATCACCAGTTTCATGTCAGAACAATCTAGTTTTCTAGTTATTTAGGGCCTGCCATGGAGCATTAAAACTTCACAATCGATCCAACTTGTACAAAAAGCACGGAGTTACCATTTTGGAGATCTGCTTTGTGAGGGCTTGGACATGCATAGAAGCTTAGTGGTTCTAGATGATTGCAATGGACAAATGACACATGGTTGATTCCATCTTATCAGACTATGCGTATAGAAATATCAATCTCCTTTTTCTCAGTGCTGTTCGGCTACCATTTTTTGTTTGAGGCACATTCTGTTGTTTTCTTATGTGCCTCAACATTCGTTCTGTTGACAGTGAACAATCCTAAAAGGAGTGCGCCTACGTTGAATGAGACATTTTTGGGTCTTCTGTACCCAACTGAGAACTACAAAGTGTAAGTTTCTTCCAGGTTTTAGTTATTTGCTTGATTTGCCTGATGGCATCTGCCTTCATTAGTTATTTAAGTTTAAAAATTCTATTGTTTCTTGTACTTGGATTATTCACAAAGAAGTCAAAATGATGACTATCAATTAAATATTCATATGTGTTCCCTTGCTGCCAACTAAAGATTTCTGCTGATAGCACTTACATTCTTGATCTGGCTGCCAATTGCTAGGAAATCGATTAAACTTATTATGATTTATTGTGTGCAGGTATGGCTATTTGACAAACACAAAGGTCAAATTTATCATGGTCACGACTGATCTTGATGTCAAAGATGCAGATGCCCGAAATGTAAGCTCCTCAATTGTTTAACTGTACCATTTTTCAATGAAACATGTTAATATCTGTATCGAACATGTATACATCATATATTGTATTTCATTTCACTGGGTAGTAAAAAGGTACTCCCTCCGTCCACGAAAGAATCAATTCCTAGAATCCGTGCCAGTCAAACTTTTTTAACTTTGACTAACTTTATAGAAAAACTAGGTTAGTGCCCGTGTGTTGCGACGGGGCAAAAAAATCATAGAATTATATAGTATGTTTTGAGGAGACCATGATCCATGATATAGTTAAAATTAAGAACTAATATGTACACCATTCAAAGAAATGACTCTCCATTATATCCTAGTGCTTCATATATACTTCATCAACCTTTTTAAAAAATGACTCTTAACTATTCATTTAAATAGAGTTATTTGCAAACTCAGGTGAAGCACGGGTACTATAAGGAGCATAATTTTCATTGCAATGCGCCATGCGCCTTTTGGAGCAGCCTATCCCTCCTATATATCTGATCCTCTCATTCTCACTAATTTATTTAAGCTAGATCTCTCTAGAAAACTGCACTGTTCTCTTTTTTGCTGAGACAAATTAGATATCCAAAGTAAATTGATTTCTGTTCATTAAATCTCTTCTTCGGCAAATTGTTTTAAACTATCCACAGAAAAATAACAGGTAAATACACACACATAGATGGCATTGAAGGTAGCAGATTATAAGGAAGAATTCAATAGGAGGTTGCCATATATGCCAAAAAGAGATTAAAGTACTCACTACTACCATGATTACTGCTTTAGAAACAGATTGTTTGTGGTAAAAAATTTCACACCCATAAAAAACTGAACTAAATAAAGCTTGCACCAAATTCATCAAGCACCTGGGGTGCGTCAGGGTACCAGAGCTATACAGCCAGAGCCAATGAGGCATACTTAACATATGGCTTCAAAACTCCCCTGTCATGGATTAGCGGCAGTAAGTGTTACCAGGAATCAGATTTGATGAATATCACCGGATTAGAATCTCCCTACACCGGTGCCCGACCGTCAACGCCGGATCTCAATCTATGTGTGCTAGCGACACACCGCTAGTTGAGGACGAGGGCGATGGCGGCGCCAGACGACCAAGGGCGGCGTGCGACAGAAGAGCGGAGGTCGCGCTGCCATTGCTGTGTGCGAGGCGAACTCCCCGGAGGGCCTTGGAGCGGGGGAATGGGAGGACGGACATGGGAGCGTCGGGTCCTGGTACGACTGCGGGGCGCGGTTGCCGGGTAAGTGGGCAGCGCGTGTGCGGGTAGCCGGGTGCGTGACGGTCGGGGTGAATCGAAGGTCACCAGATGACGATATACTTCCGTATATTTTAGTTGTAGAGATATAACATCTATGACTTAAAATGAGCACCATGTAAAAATATGTTCTTAGATAAATCTAATGGTACTAGTTTGATATCATAACTTTTAATACTTTATTCTAAAAATTTGGTCAAAGTTTACAAAGTTTGACTTAGGACAAACCCAGAAATCCATTCTTTCGTGGACGGAGGGAGTATTTGCATTAGAGTACAGCTGTTCAGTTTCAGTCAAGCAATGTAAATCAAGTGTTTCCTGACAAGTTCTAGATGCACTGTTGCTTTTTGAGGATGCACTGAAATAAGATTGTGTAACCATTTTTAGTTTACTTGAGATCTGATGCTCATGCTTGACCTGCTATGTGTGCAAAAGAATACCAGCTCATGTTCATCTCCGTTTCCTCAGTTTTTCAGGAAGTTTCATGCTGCATATGTAGATGCTGTCTCGAACCCGTTCCACGTCCCCGGGAAGAAGATTGCTTCAAGAAGCTTTGGTGCCAGAGTAAGCACCATTGTGAAATCCTTTGGTTCAGGGATAACCAGTTGATCGTATGCCACTTTTGTCAGACTTCCTGTAATCAAACATATGTGTTCTTCCTGTTTGACAGAATTACTCCCCACTGTGTACTGCTTGTATGGTGAACGAGATACTAGTTTGGTATTGGTTGCTGAACAAAGAAAGATAGTGGACTAGTGGTTCATTCATTCAAAGATTGTGCCTTTTCTTCAGTGCACCTGACCTGTGAGGCTCTGACCCATCATGCGTTGTTACTTTACATGGTCTGCCTCTTGAGGTCACAACTCACAACATGTCTACTAGTTTTAGCTAGCAGAAGTAAAGCCCATTTGAATCTCGTTCTCATAGTTATTCTAGATAATGGTGTGAAATTTAGATTCTAGATTTCTAGATAAAAAAAGCTGTTTAGATTTGGAATTATTCTTTGCATAGTGAGAATTTTTAAATGTCAGGGTTTGAGTAGATAGATGGATTATAAAATGAGATATAAGAATACAAGTGTGTCAATCTCATTTTTATTTTTCTTATCTTATTCTCGTTTTTCTTAGAAGATCCAATTTTTATTTTCTCATCTTATTCTCATTTTCTTATCTAATCTAACATGGCCTAAAAAAACTCTTTTCGGAGCATGGTCCGCTACGGGTGAGTTTCAGTGCAAGTTGATTGAATGGCTTGCTAGAATGTGAGTACTGCAGAGTTTCTCCCAATACGCGTGTATAGAGTACAGTTCGATATTGGATATGGATGCTTTTTAGCAGGTACTAGTAGATATAGCCAACAAGAATTTCGATGTACCTTCTATGATCTAGGACCAGCGGACCACTGGCCGCTATTTCTCTCTGACTCTAAAAGAGTTGGTTAGTTTGGGTTAGACTTGACTTGATCCTCGTCTGATCAATTAGTCAACTGTTGCGCGCCCAGGCAACGAGAAGAGAGCCACACTTTCCAGTACAATGTTTTTGTTCATGATCAGGCTGGCCTTTGCCGTTCACAAACACAGGGGTGTTGCAAGGTGACCCCTCGGCCCTCGCTCATGACAATTGTAGCCGGCGGCCACATACTGCGCCAGTTTCGCAGTGTCGGACTCAGTGGCGTAGCTAGAATATTAAACTATGATGGTCCAATTCGATATAATTTTTTTAATAACAATGTAAGGCTTCATTTAGTATATCACTAAATATTTTGGCTTCTTACTACAATATACAAGGAGCTAGAACTAGAATCAATGGAACAAAAAGCCTTTAGTGGCTACTAATTCATTTTAGGAAGAGAGATAAAAATAACTTTTCTTGGAGTACAAGAAGTCGGATGTAGTATGTCATCTTATAAATGCACAATTTACTGAAACATGTGACAATTACATTATTTAAAGTCTTATAAATATTTTTAAATATAATAAACTCTAAAGTTTACCTAAAATATTTATAAACTTGCCCAAAAATCTAGAGTGGTCCGTGGCGTACACTGGTCGGACTGCCATTGCTCCTGACGCTTACATTATTACAGAGTAGATGCTTGCTGCGGGTATTCCAGAGCCATGACGGGCCACGGGCCAACCACGACGGCTGGGGGAGTGACCGATCTTTGGTGTAGCCTCGTTAGAGGGTCATCGTAAACCTTAGTGGTTTCGAAGCATTTCACCCGAGGTCTCACTCAACCGAACCCTCTCCTCCTAATATACCGGAGGGACATCTCCCCTACCAGGAGTTCTAAAAGTTATGTGTATGGATCATTCTGACGTTTTGAAGGGTCTGAGAAAATCCATGTGATATGCAATATTGCCACGTTTTTATCAGAAACACTGGTTTCAGGTATTCCAAAGCCACGGCGGGCCACGGGCCAACTACGGCGGCCGGGGGAGTCACCGGCTTTCGGTGGACCCTAGTTAGAGGGTCCTCGTAAACCTTAGTGTTTTTGAAGCCTTTCACCCCGAGGTTTCACTCAAACGAACCCTCTTCCCATAATATACCCGAGGGGCATCTCCCCTCCCAAGAGTTCCGGTAGTTTTGTGTATGGTTCCTTGAGGCGTTTTGGAGGACCTCACAAAATCCATGTGATATGCAGTTTTACCACATTTTTCTCAGAAACACGGGTTTCGCCCATGGAGGCGCATGAGAGAGTTATCGAAATATATCTTATCGAAATATATACATGTGGGGTCTTGTTTTGAAGAGTTTCTTGCGAGGAACACCATGGTACAATTGGATTTTAATTATGATACTTGGTTTAGGTGCTATGAATTTTTTTATATTTCAAAATGAAATAGCTAGTGGGGAGATAAATGAGGGTTAGTGGGCTGATGTCATCACCTGATGTAAGATGACATCACTTTTAGCAAATCCTCGAATCTGATTGGAGGGAGCCCTCTAAGTGGGTCTTAGCAATATAGGAGTAGTAGATGTGTTATACTGCCACTGCTCCTGTCGCTCATGAGAATTGTCTATTTACTATACTTGAAAGTATAATCAAGCCTTAAGTGGGTTTTGGTGACATGACAATGCAACTAGAGAACTGATGAGATTTTATAAGTATGACAAGCAGGTTAAACTTAAGGAGGTTGATGAACAGTTTGGCGGACCCCTCCAATTACAAAAGTGCATGGCAACAAGCTCAAAGGAGTTTAAATTCTTTTATACTTTGAAATTGAGTTAGGTATGTCGTACTATTAAGAGGGATTCAACACGCATGCCAACAAGTAAACCAAATGCAATATCTATCCAAATGCATCACACCTCCACATACATAGTGGGAAAATCAGCCAGCTACTTGAAGATCTCTACCTTGCTGTTCTGCCCAGGCCGGCAATGCCGGGCAGGCTGGCGCACTGTCGCCACTTGTTCAGCCTGTTGGCAGTGAGGGGTATTTAAACACCTCCTCACTCTCCCCAACGGCTAGTTCTGTCATTCTCACTCTCACACTTCGTAGCAAACACAAGAGGAGCTCTCTTCTTGGTCTCCATTCCCCCTTGTGCTCAACCACTCTCCCTCATTGATTTCCAATCAACCTTTGAGAGATTGAGCCTCCAAGCTTGAGAAGAAGTTTCTCCCTCGGATCTTCAACTCCTACAAGCATTTGGTCGCGTGGTGGCCGGCGGTTTGAGTTTGTTACTCTTGGAGCTTTGCTCCTAGCCGGCTAGGTGTTGCCCTTGAGTTTGCCAACTTGTGTGGCAGCCAAGGGAGGTCTGTAACACCACCAATTTGCTAATACATTTCCCCTCATCTCAAGAGTTCATTCTCTTGACTTGAGACCGAGGAAAGAGCAAGCCTTTGTGGCGAGCTCGAGCCTTGTGTGGCGCACCTCAACAACGTGGACGTAGGCAAGCCTAAGTGGCGAGCTGAACCACGGGTCAAATCTTGTGTCACCGTATGCTTGTTACTTTACTTTCATATATCTTGTGTGCAAGGTTATTTCTAGGGCTTGGACCCGATCTACTCCGTAGGTGTGTTGCTACCACTTTCAGGTGGTGCTAGAGGTTCCCTACATCTCTAGGAAGGTTTTGATTCAGCCACAATTTTCATTCTAGTTTTACATTTTGATTTGTGCTCAATTCTGTTCAGGTGACCAGCACTGCTGCCCCAGAGACCAGCAGTGCCGGCCTAGAGCCCGGCAGTGCCGGCCCTGTGCTGACAGCAAGTGTCAAGTTTGTTTTTAAACAGGCCTATTCACCCCCCCCCCTCTAGGCTAATCAGGTCCTTACAATACTAGTAGTTGATTCATAAAAATATGTTATTAATCAGTTACTAGTAAATAAACATTACACTAGTACAGATGCAAACACATCATATATCCATATCTATATTTATATTTATATCCATATCCATATCTATATTTATATCCATATCCATATCTATATATGTATCTTATATGCATCTATATCTATATTTGTATCTATATCTATATCTATATCTATATCTTTATCTTTATCTATATTCTATACTTCTATATATCTTATATTTCAAATCCTCACTAACAATTTATCTAGCCATGCAAAGTGTCCATATCGGCGTCCACAAGTATATCTCACTAGCATTTGCAACTATCTCACCACGCAAAGTGTTCACTTTAAGATTCACTAGTAATAAAATGTCATTATATCTTCATTTAAGCTATTCACATCAGCAAACTACATAATCACTAACATATCTTGTATCATGATATTTATTCATTAATATAAATAAATATAACTAGTATAATTTCATATGTGATTTCTATAGCAACACACAGAGTATTATTCTAGTATAGTTACACGCGCACCCTATATATAAACGAAGTCATCGAAGATGTTTCATGCTATTTATAAACTTTGTTCTACTAGTTGTTAATAAAAGAGCATGTTACTTCCCGCTAACCATAATGTTATCTACTATTAATATATGTCCTAATGAGTTTAACTAGACCTTTGTTCCAAGTTGTTATATCTTAGTATTAGACATATGTTAAAACTAAGATGACCAACAGTGGACAACCACAGTAGTGTTGCATTGAAACACTATTTATTCAGAGTTGGATTGACCATATACATAGCTTAATTTGTTGTAATGACTCCTATATACATTTGAAAATTTCATATCTCAATAGTGTTGGATTGACCATATAAATAGCTTAATTTGTCGAACTCATTCAGAGTTCTGAATAAAAATAACGCTACAACCTTTCATTAGTGTAGCTACATGAACTATAATGATCATCTTGCTCTTATTCACCGAATGTGTGCATAAAACATGATAACTCTTATTTGTTACCATTTATGCTTCAATTTGCTGATTAATCCCAAAACTAAACGTATAGGCTTGTTTAGCCTCTCATGAGTTTAGTTCCTATTTGTTACCTCTTGGTCTCTATTTATATCTATATAGGCACACATTTAAAACCAATATACTCACCTTATCAAGGTAGGTGTATATTACAACCATATGTAGTTGTTTTCTCTAAATATTGTATAGACCAAGCATACCATTGTCGCAATATCACAAAATCAATTATTTCATCTGATCTTCGATAGCTATTCAGCATGTTTACAAAAAAACTACATGTTTATAGTGCATGACAATGCATCACAATAGTGATAACATGTGTGAGCCTATATTTTTTTTTACATATGAAGCTTCATATTTCAATTTTAATATTTTTATAATAAACATATAACTAAATTAGTTTTGGTCAGCCTATTGTTCTTTAGAGTTTAGAAACAAATCAATTCTCTCAATCCTATGATCAGAAAACATGATAGGATAGCGTCAATATACAACATTTCATCACAACAAATACATAAAAATATAATGGACATTTTGTCCATCTTTACTAGTTTATGCGTGAAGCATCCAAACTCTCTAGAATTGTTCACCAACTATACTTTAGTATAATGAGTGTCTAATCAACCCACCATCTTCTCCTCCCAACTATGGCGAATAAAAAACATGAGAAACAAAGTAAATTGGTTGTCTAAATTAAATCAAAATGAAATTTGAACCCCACAAATGCTTATATAAGAAAAAAAACACCAAATGTGCAAAAACTATCTGTGATGGTCAGGTTCTACTTCAACCACCAAAAAAATCTATGCATACGTAAAATTCTATATCTCTCTATGACCATTTCTGATTAACATGTATGACAACAACAATTTCTTAAAATCAAGATGAATCTATCCGTGCTGGCTAGAAATATAACTAATGGAGCACAATTCATAGGATGTCTCATGAAAAACAAAGCCACTATGTTGATCTAATCCACTACCCCACCCCTCCCATGATCAATGTACACTTTCGCGTGTACATTGGAATAGGTAACTAATGATATGCATGCACACCGCTTTGACATGAACACATCCCAAAATTGGTCTAATCAACCATGGAGCAAGTAATCTGTAGTAATATCCACATAGATCATCACTCACATCCCATAGATGCACGAAGCATTAACAAGACCCTGATCCCCCAACCCAGAGCATTAAAACTACGAGAGATCAGGGCAACCAACACAAGAACCACTATGACCTATTAACTAATATAATCATAAAGCAATTACTACAACAAAAGAAACCAATCACATCGGTCTATTGCAAAGGAAAAGTTTCTACGCCTTACCAGGATCCAGAGTATGACTCTCCTAGTTAGAGAGGACTGCAAGAACAAGCACAAACTGTGCAAACTCCAATCTACCCCCTAGGGAAAACGGGTAATTAAAGCAAACACATCTCTCTTCTCCCCACTCTACTTTGTTTATTACTCCTTGTTCCTGAGATTGTACCTCACGAATCGATCAGTTGCGTAGTAAACTGTAGCGCTTTGGCTTCCTCTGGCTTCTTGATACCTTTTGCTTGTCCTCTCCCTCATCTCCATCGCAATCAGCACTAGGGTTGCGGGGCAAGATGAACTCATGTGTAGGGGGTTGGGCGCTCACCGAACGCGGGGATGAGGATCCCATGCCGACGGAGGTCACAGACACGATGTGCTCGCCCCTCGATGTGATGCTCTCTTTTAGTCCTGCGAGCACCTCCGCCATGGCAAGCTCATACGTGTGGCAGAACAACCTAAATTAATGAACTCACCGGAGTACTTTCCTTCCATTAGACACTAAGTACCCAAGAGAGCGCACTAACTAGACCAGTTTCGTCGAGCGCACACCAATGGGAGAACTCGAATATCCACGTTTCCATCCAAGATCCAATAATGAGTACAAAACTTACATACTTAGTCCATTTCATACAATACAGAGTCTTGAAATTTATTTATTACAATCCAGAGTTCTGAGTGCAGAATTTAAATAACGGAATTTAAATGAACATCTAGCGGAAATGATACAAGGATCCGTCTATGCCCACCAGAAGAATCCTCCACACAATGGGTAACTCCTTAAGCTGCACCTGCAACAGGGGTAAAATAAACCCTGAGTACACAATGTACTCGCAAAAGACTTAACGGCTATTGGGATATTTCCCGACTCTCAAGGGTATGCAAGGGCTGTAAGGTTTGCTGGTTTAAAGAGTTTGCCAAAAGCATTACTAAGAGGGTAACCTTATTTTTATTTTGTTAGCAGTCAATTTTAGTTCATTAATCAACAATTCTAGGTAAGCACCGGTTCTAGTTTCAAGCATGTGGTAAGCAAACAGAACCATTTTATCATCCTTCTTGTTCCAGTTCTTATTATGGTGCTAGACCATAGCCAAGTCGTACCGCATAGCGCGGCAATTCGCGAATCAATGTAGCCCAGCTGGGTACCCCAAAACACACGCCTCATCTGCACCTCGGCACAGACAAGACCAACCTACCACTCTCCTTTCCAGGGGTCCAAGTCCCTGTCCAAACTGGGACTCTAAGCCCCTGCACCTGAGTCCCGGACTCAGTGCATTGCTTAGACCTCTACCTAAAAACCACCGGTATAGTCGGTCCAGATAGAGCCGAAACCCAAGACAAGAGAGTAACAAGCCTTCCTGCCCCCATAAGCAAGTATGTGCTCAGGATAATAAGTCTGTGACCTGACTATCATCCACAACAACGGACGGTTCCTAATCGACACAGGCAGGGAAACAGTGTAACCCAATTAAGCCCCGTTGGCCGTGAGACTCAACTCGTCACCCCCACCAGTAACCAAACCTCATCCTTGCCCGGTCACCATTTTATTTTTCACCCTCCTCCATGACAGTAATATTATTCACCTAGTGTGAGCAACGACAGGTCACTCACGCTACCGATAGCCTAAGCATAGCAGCTACTCGGACTTGTACTAGTACGACTCATAGGATAGATATATTTATGCATGTGATTCTCATAGAACTCTTGAACGTAAATGCACAACATGTATATATAATTATATATTAGTGAATATAAAAATAGGGTTATGCACCGGGGCTTGCCTTCAGCGGGCGCGGTGTCAGCAAAGTCAGCGACTGGTGGCTCCGGGACGTCCTCCTGTACGAGGATCTCCTCCTCCTACTCCTCGAGGACCTCGTCGTACTCCTGCTCGTCGAAGGTCACGATCTCCACTGACTCGTTCGCTATATGCATGCAATGGTGATGATGCAATAGTTAATAAATAGACAACCACAGACCTTGAATTAGAACACGACTACCGACTGCTACACTAGCTCTAATAAATGAGATATAGAGACCATCACCCTATTCTATTGCTACAACGATCACGTACAGCAAGCATATGCTGACGCAATGAAACTATTGACAAAAAATCGAATTAAACTCATTTCTCAACTAACATCACGATTCCTACAGAATAAAATAATCTAAATAACTAAGCATACTAATTAAACCAATAACCAACAACACAACAAAATGGACGAACTATCTCATGAAATAGATATCTACTTTAGGAACTCAACAAAGCTTATATACCGCAACTTTTAGACACTTGCCTAATATTATACTAATTAACAAGCCAGCTCAAACTAATTTAGAATAGAAAAACTAATTAGCTTACCTGCACTAGAGACTTACTGTCAACCGGCCGACGGTTTGGTTAGGCCAAAGACACCACGGGCAGTGCTAGTCCATGCGCAGCTAAGCAGCTCTACGATGCTCTGCTGCGGACACAGCTATGATAAAGCTTTAAAACAGCGGTGACACCTCCATGGATTGACACTGAACACAACCCAGGCGAGCTAAGTTGCCCGCGCATTTATCTCAAACTTTGGACAGACAGCCTACGTACGCGACATCAAGAGCTATTCTAGACCAGTTGCACGTTGGTTTTTAATTCTCATCCGACATGCGTGGAGCTGATTGAAGCTGATTGAGGTACAGAGTAAAAGGACCACTCGCACCTGATATACATTAATTTGCTTAATGACACAAGAAATATCAGATTGCGTGGACGTCTGACTTGTCATTTAAAGCAAATGTCCCTCGGTGCACTCAACTGTCACCACTTGATCGGGAGACAAGGATCAGAAAGCAACGTACTCCTTGCATGTGCTATGTAAGCCATTAAATGAGATGAATTACCTGCCACCATTAGGAGTAAAAGGACTAGGGGGCAAGAGCCAGCAAAAAATGACTAGAACCTAATTAGCCATTAAAGGAATTGCATGCATGGCCAGGCAGGTGGATGCGATGATGAAACGACGACGAAACGATGGCGCCACAGAAAATTAAACACACGCACGCACACTCGGTCGGGAGCAGGAGATACGCAACAGCAGCACAGACAGAGCAGGCAGTCGTGCGAGATATTGCTGACCGCGCGACATCGAGCAGCGACGCGGGATGACCGCGCACACCAGCCCGACAACCCAAGCACTCGCACAATTAATTAGATTGTTAAATACATACGAATAAATTTTTGAACCTGACAAGAACTATTGGGTTAACTTTTATTTTAACATTTTTATTCAATATTAACGATAACAAGAATTTAACCACACAATTCATCTCATGCATTAATTTATAAACATGATGCTCATGACATGATTTAATGAGTTGATTTAGGAGTAACACCGAGGGTGTTACAATACGCCTTGAAGTCCTTGAACTCAGGCAACTCGAGGGAGGTGGTCGTTCCCTGGGACATCGCAGTGTTTGCAGGTTGCTGCTCCTGTTGTTGCAGGTTTCTCATGAACGATTTGTCTGAGTTGGAGGCATGGGATGGATGCGTGTTGGCTATTTCTGCCTACGTCGCCAACCGACCTTACTTTTGTGTTATCTCTTTGGCTCTAACCTCCTAATTATTATTTTCTTTTCTTTTTCCCCTACTACCTTTTTAGCCTCTATCGGCTTTTCAGAGTATGTGATGTGGTGTGGCTCGTGTATTTCCTTTTATTTAATAGTCTAGCTCTTCTAGATCCAAACCGATCCGGTTTGAGTCCAACCATATTACGTGGCTAATGTGCCAAGTCAAAAAACTTACCAGTTTGAATTGCTAGTAGAATTTCTTCATCATTTGCCACCTAATTCTAAACTAAAGCTTTGATTATACTAAGCTAATACATAATTACTAGACTTTCATTAGTGTGACCCTATGTCAGGTTATAAACCTCAACCAAAACATATTGTGTAAAACCTTGATAAGTGCGGATACAAATAATAAGGCCATTTGGCCAAGCTAGGTGTGCATGCAATCTTTACTAAGTATAAACTAATAAAATTGTTCATGTGGCAATGTTACTATATATATGATATCCAACTACTCTTGCGGTGTTTGTTGGTAATGAAGATCTCTTTAATTTGACACTATATTATATGCTAATGTTTGTAGACCATCTTCAAATACAAATTATTTTTTTAGAAAAAAACCATAGTTTTGCAATATACATTTTGGAAAGCTACAAGATGTTTAGACAACCACGATATTCTTATGACTTCCACTCCATATCACTTTTTTCTAAAGTGTGGTTTTGTATGTCTCTAGAACAATAGTTTATTCACACTAAGTTTCTCAAAACTACATTATCTTTGTGGCTTGTAGTACCATAAATTTTAAGGTACTTAGATCATGTTTGGTTGAGTCGTGGCTTTTGAAAAAGTCTGCCGTGAGTTGTAGGCTGTGAAAAAGTTATTATGAGCTGATGGGTGTAAGAAAAGCTAAAAGTCATTTGGTTGGAGCAGCTATGAAATTACAGAGTATGTATGAAATGCTTGTAATACCTCTCAAGGCCTGGGAGATTGCTTATATACAAATTGCTCTAAAAACTAATTTGTTCACTAGTTTACATGTAAATGAATATTTTAAAAAGTAAAAAATTAATTTTTTCTAAGTTTTGCATCCATTTCGGTGGGGAGTGCATGGTGAAGGGGTAGCTTGCTAGCTGATCGTGGCCACACGTCTAGAGATGTACAGTTCACGCTTGTTGCCTGTATAGGGTAGGTACGAGTGTATTCCATGTGTATTTTTCTTTTATTTTTGTATAGGAAAATAGCGAGGTGACATGGGTGTGGCACCGTGGCCTTGCTCGTCCACTACACATACAACACGGCATTTGAGATATATGATTTTGTTACACACCAATGCTAGATTATACTCTTTCAAACATGTGCTATGACATTTGTGTTTATTTCTTGGATTCAAATATGCCTAAATTGACTAAAATCCCAACAATTCCTCTGCTGTTAGAAATTAGCCCAGCCTCAAAGGGGTGAACTGTCTTATAATCTTCACACATTGAAGTGTTGATTGGAGCCTGGGATGCAAGTGGGGGTACCCAATGATGTTTTTTGGATTAGCTAATTAATTACAGTCAAATGCCATTCTAATTCATTTTTCCACTTCTCCCAAACTACAAAAATACTCTTCTAGATCATTTGGCCAATCTTTTGGGTCGACCCAATGACCCAAAATAACTTGAAATTACATCCATGATTAGAGCTATCGAGATGAATTAGATATCATGGAATTCTTGAGTGAGTGGACAATATATTCCATGGTTACTTTAGCACTACCCAATTTTTTTTGGAATGAATCGTTGAGTTAGTGGAAGCAAATGAAGAAAGGTTAGGCAATTCTTGCAAGTATACATTTGTATAATGCGGCGTGACATGTAGTTTCTTCGCGGAAACAAGAAGATTATATATATATATATATATATGCATGCATGTGAGCTAACTCGTATGTGTTACCTGAATGCATATTCTAGTCAAAATTCCATACATATGTGTATGAATATTATGTACGTACGTGCTAACCATGGAATTAAATATCATTCGATTTGGCAACGACAATATATATACGTACGTGCTAAAGTATCTCATTTGGGGAAAAAAAATTTCTTTTCTCTTCACAGTCACAAGATGATGGCAAACAACCTTTGAAAGCTGCAATCGCTATCCGACACATGAACTTCCATCGATTCCTTGACTTTTCACTCCGAGTTCCTCCCGTGTCGATCGATGTCATTTCTTGAGAAGAAATACTGAAATAGCTAGGTTGTTGTGTCATCCTTCCGCCGTTTTTATGGAGTTCCTATACGTGTGTCTTGTTGTCATGAATAGATTTAGCTTGCGGAACTGAACATCCTCAATTGCAAGCTTTAATTCCCATCCATATACACGCCACGAAGGACTGCTGCTGCTGGGTTCCATATCTGAATATCTCCGCGTGAACGAACGACTTTCGGTGCGAACTGCCATTTCCAGACGTCGTTTATACCTATAATGGTCGGCAACTAGTAGGAGATATTAGGTGCATGCAGCAGGAGCAGACCCCATCCCCATCCGCCCATCGTATAACAAGCTACTACTAGCAACTGACACCAGTTCCGTTTCTTTACAGAATACCAAACATGCGTTTCAGTGGCACACGGTTTGCACATGAACTTAGAAGAAATATGAAGCAACTTATTATGTGCCTAAAAGTGCCTTTTTCCACTTTGAAATCAGTCATTCATATACAGAAAATTTGTGGGTGGAGTAAGTTCCTTTGCCAACATGCAAACACCACACTGACAAAGACTTAAAGACCATGAAGCTAGGGTGAAGCCATACAAAGCATATACTTTGAGGCTTTATTGAGCGGATCCTGAAATTATTGACGAATTAGACTGGAAAAATTGTGCAATGGATTATGAGCCATTCATTATTCTGTGGCTGTGGCAAACGCGCGCACAAGCGCACAGTAGAAAACTGTGTGATTAGCACACAGGAATTATTGCGCCACAGAAACAGAACTGCCACAACCTAGCGCTATCATGTTCTAGTGGATTGATGATAGATAGATTGACAGAGAACCATATCGATCCCTTCGACAGTGATAACAGTAAGCATCTTGTCTTTTTATTACAGGGGCAGGGGAAAAAGAAACAATACTGAGCGACTGTACATATACAGTTAATAAGATGGGTCCCTTCCTCATGGTATTCCTACGCAAGATTAGCGTGCACGACCAAAAGGTTATTTGACATACTTGCATAGCTGCACATGATATACTTGTCTTTGGTGTGTTTGTATTCTGTGCTGACGATACGATAATGAGGTGCTCCTACTTTATTTGTTGTTTCCCAAACGCGTGCAATTGTCACACAAGCCTGGACAAGGGCTCGATCGTGTGCATAATAAAATACCGCAACTTACTAGTGCCTTGATACTACGACTTGATCAAGTAGTAGTATCTCCACTAGCCATCGTTGCCAATTCAAAGCAGACGCCAGACGGTTTATTTATTATGTAAAATGTTATAATCTCTGATCTTCGGAGAGCTCTGCTTCCTAAGCTGAAAACAGCCGGCAGGGAAGTTGCCGCTTTGAAGCAGTCGCCGGAAACGTAGCGGCCACCGCCACCCACACCACACGTCCATGATGCTTGCTTAGCCTGCTTGTTCAATTCAAAGCTTGTGCACGTCCGTCTGTCTACTCGCGTACTATAGTATATATAGGAGTGAAGGTTTAGCTCGCGTTCGCATCGCTGCTGCAGCCATCCTGGAATGCCGTGGTGGACGGCGGCGAGCCGGCGATTGTGGATGGTTCGAATTTCTAAACGGCGCCACGTACGGATCCCGAGGCAACATTTCGGCAGTGGGGACAAGGAAAAGGGGATTGAAAATTCAAGTTGGGAGGCCGGCCACACACAAGACCACAATGGTAGTATAGAGCGTACCAGCACTTGGGGAGTTGGGGAAGACTTCATTTCGTGATCTGCAAATAAATATCTTGCTGGCCCAGTTCGATCAGATCCAAAATTCGAATTCAAGACGTAGCAGCAGCACGAACAACTTTCTGTACAAGCTAGCTTCCCTTTTCTTTTCTTTTTTTGTCGTGTTCTTCTTCTTCTAGGAGAACTTTGAAAAGCAAAATGACTGACATTTCAAAACAGACCCTACTAATCTCCGATAATTACACATAAGTCCTTCCCTCCCATCTCCTACGGTCCTACCTTCATCCTCCTCCATCCTCTCCCCTCTAGATTCTAGCAGCAGAAGTCTAGAAGCACCGATCTCCGTCGTACCTGATCGTCGACGTCCCGGCCTCCGGCTCCGTCTCGTGACCCCGCTTCCTCTTCCTGGCGCTGCCCGCGTCGGCGCCGGTCACCGGCCTCGTGGCGGCGTAGACGTCCGACAGGAGGCGGTACCTCTTCCTGGCCCTCCTGTCCAGCTCCATCGTCGTCCCGAGCCCGAGACCGGGGCCGGGCACCACCTCCTCTCGCTCCTCCTCCTCCCACGCCGCGCACGTGTTGTTGACGGACCGCGGCGACTCCGACTCGGACCCCGACCCCGACGCCGCCTCGTCCCCTCCGCCGCTGCCGCTGAGCTGCACGAGGTGGTCCGCCACCGCCAGCTCCGCCTCCGTGAACAGGGCCCCGAGCGCGAGCCCGGGGCCGATCTCCCACCCTCCCCCGCCCGCGAGCGACGCGCAAGCCACGGCCATGGCTGCGGCCTGCGGCTGGTCTGGTTGGTTGGCTTCGTGGAGACGAGACGGGAGGAGAGAATCCGAAATTATGGGTGTTGGCTGGGCCGATCTGGAAGAACCGGTCCGGGGGAACAACGCGGGCTTTTATAGCGGGACGAAACCGACTCGGTCGGTCTCGGCGCCGCCGGGTGCGGTGCCGCCGAGGTCTTGACGTCTGGCCGGGCTGGTCCGTCGGTGCGGCTGGCGTGCGGGCCCGGGTCACACGCTCAGGGGTGGGGACGGACACGGACGTGGGGTGCGGGGTCACCTGACCGTTGGGTGGGAGTGGACCGGCTCCGGCTGCCAACGGGAGGCTAACGCGTAGCGTGCGGCGCCTTGGTGCCGACTCGCGTGTGCCGCCACCACATGATCATCTCGATCTCGCACGTACGGCCAACGGTGGTGGACGGTTCAGCTTCAGTTACTACTCGCTTGCTTTGCCTCTTGCTTCATGTGTGCTGCATCCTGTAGAAATTTAGTAACGGGTTTTTTTTTTCGAAACAAGCTGGCAATTAATCGTTGTGGATGCATACAAGGACCTGTCAAGTACGTTACGTAATAATTAACTAGGTGTAGTACAACACAAATGCTTCTCCAGAACCACAATCTAAACATACCCACCCACCGTGTATGCTCTAGTTAGGCTCAATTAATTAATTAATTAACTGGGGTGTCTAGCTCAAACAAATCCTACTAGCTAGTAATTCTAGTAGAAAAAATGGTGGAATGTGCGGTTCATGAGTGGCAAGTTTTGCAGTGGAGGTCCACGCATTTGTGTGTCCATTTACATGCCACAGATTGAAACATAGCAACATGTCTTCGGAAATGAGGTGACGGCAACAGATGCTCGGTCGATAGTAAGCATGAAAACGGATCGGATACGAACGGATATCGTTGATATTGTATTTGTTTTCATATTTCTGTTCGGATTTGGATTCGAATACGAATAGTATCAAAATATACGGATAAGATATGATTAGATATCGACATTATAAATATACCGATTTTAGTATTCGAATACGGATACGGTATTGGATGTTAATATTTGGACTCGGATACGGACATGTTTAAACTCCTCTAAACGAATTCGGTCGAACGGACGGTCGAATAAATATCCGTACCGTTTTCATCCCTAGTTGATAGCGACGCGTTCTAATCAGAGATGGGTAAGGTAGCCACGGAAGAGATCGTACCCGTACCGCGCCCAGGGTTCACCCTACCGTTTTGCCGTCGGGAACCGGTGGCCGGCGGTTTGCCGGTTACCGACGGTAACCGCCCAAACCGAACGGTTTGCATTTTGAATTCAAACGGCGTAGTTCAAACGGTTTGGGATCGGTAACCGGTCAATTAGGGCCGGTTACCGTCCGGTTTGGGCGGGTACCGCCCCAAACCAAATTTCAAATTTGAATTTAAAAAATCGAAAATTCTAAAAAAAAATCCTAAAAATAGTTCATGATTTATAAAGTCGAATGGTGTATAAATTTTTCAAATTGGAGTTCGTTTGCTATTTATTTTAACGTGTTTTTTTCTTTTTCTTTTAAACTTGTACACGTCAAAATAAATAGCAAACGAACTCCAATTTGAAAAATTTGTACACCATTCGACTTTATAAATCATGAACTATTTTTAGGAATTTTTTCAGAATTTTTGATTTTTTAAATTCAAATTTGAAATTTGGTTTCAAACCGGTACCGAAACCGAACCGGTCCCGGGCGGTTTGCCGATAACCGGTCGGTAACCGCGGTTACCGTTCGGTTTGGAAAACCCTGACCGCCCCTCGCTAGAGGTTGCGCGAAAACCCGTACGTAGGTGCATGCGTAGTTTCCTTGCATATTGCGGGCGAGAGCCCGACAAGTTTTTTTTTTAATTTTACTTCTCTGATCTGATATCAGCCAAATATATATATTCTCACAAAGAATAGCTAGCCAGTACTTGTGTGCAAAGTTGATGCGCTGTCGTGTCATTGGTCTTTTGTTATCTCGCTTGACGCACCTCTGACTCGTGCACAAAAAGCTAGCCACGGTATGGTTTTTCGGGTGCAGTGACAAAAACCAGTAGCTAAAAGCTTTGTTTGCATCCACGTACAAAGGGGTGAAGGGGATACTCTTACAGCATGTTCGCTTGGCTGTTTTTGACTAATAAGTTAAGATTAATATTGTTTTAACTGTTTTTCTGTGAAACAAAAATATTATTTAAGTAGTTAATAAGCCGAGCGAACAAGATACGTCATCACCGTGACGGAACCTTGTGGGCAACTGTGCAGGCAAGCGTGCATCGCACATGCAGGCCGTCCCGTGGTTGCGCATGAGTGCATCACACGGCACGGCACGGCCGGCGATTCGGCGAAGGCGCCTGGCGTCCTGGTCCTGGACCTGACGGCGCAGGTATATATTATATTCCTTCCATTTTTGAACGCGCACGAGTGCACGACGCACCGCACTCACGGCCCAGGAAGGATTTGTCACGGGCCTTCGGCCCTCTTTGCACTAGCCCTTGTACAAAACTGAGTTAGCTTCTGCGAGCCTGGGCTCTCAGTTGAGATCAAAAGCCCAGCTTGCGTTTCATCTCACATACTTGTTCTCGATTAAGCATTCTCTTAAAGGAAATTCTAACTGACAGTAGCAGGTGAGGAAATCGACAGGCATCTATTGCAAATATACATCTTTTCCATACTGTTTAGAAGAACATAATTGTTGATGTAGCGTGACGACAAAACAAAGAAGGTCTTTTCGGCTAGCTACGAGAAAATAAGTAGCCATAAAAGGTACAAACCATGTACCCAAGCAAGATGTTCGTTAAAAAAGAGTTAAGCAGTAAGATATTCTTGGGTTGCCAAGTCAATGATTTTGGGTATCTAATCACCAGTAGAAAACAAGCCTTTGAACCGAATGCAAATTTGACTTTAGTCTCGATATTTTTTACGGTCGAGACTAAAGGTCCCATTAGTCCCGGTTGGTAATACCAATACCAACCGGGACTAAAGTCTCTCGCTCAACGGCTAGTGTAGCAGCCTTTTGCAGGTGGGGCTCTTTAGTCCCGGTTGGTAACATCAACTGGGACTAAAGGGTGGTGTTAAAACTGGGACTAAAGATACCAAGACTTTTAGCCCCGGTTGGTAATACCAACCCGGACTAAAGGTACACCCAACCGGTACCTTTAGTCCTGGTTGGTGTTACGAACCGATACTAAAGGTCTCTTGGTTCAAAAGAAAAATATCTCATTAATTGTCAGATATGTTGGGTAAGTAGAGTGATAAGCTGCACACAAGACAATATGTGTTATGTGGGCAGAATTATTAATTTTTTTTTGCTGGGAGGACCTTTAGTCCTGGTTGTGACAAACCAAAAATAAAGAGGAGGACCTTTAGTCCCGGATTCTTGATCGTTTAAACTTATCATTTCATGTTATTAATTATGATAAAATACTTTTTTTCTATAAAAAATGATATTAATCGATTTATTAGCCATAGAAAATCATCTGCCGAACAACAGAGTCGATTAAACCAGCCCTGAAACCGTAGGGCATGCGTAGTTTTCATGCATAGTGTGAACGCAACAATAATATACTCTTTCTTCTATAACAATACAAAGTTGATGCTGCTGTAGTTGGTCTTTTGTTGTTTTGTTTGACATGACACACCTCTGACTCATGCACGAAGACAGAGCCTGCCGTGGTTTTGCGGAGCAATAGCAAAACGGATACAAAACCAGTAGCCAGAAGCTTTGTTTGCATCCCACATCGTGATACACATACACATCATCGCCGTGACTGGCAAGCAAGCGTGCAGCGCACATGCATGCCGTGCCGTCGGCCCCGTCGCCCGTAGCGGCTCGAAGAACTGACGCACACGCACACGACACGGCACGGGCACGCCAGCGATATCATGCTGACGAACATTGGGAACAAGAAACCTTTTGCAACCACGCACGACGCGGCGCGGCCCAGAATTTCTCACGGCCTAGGCCGTCTTCTCACGGGCCCGTTTTACACAAACTTTATTTGGGCTTCTACGAGCCTGGCCTCTTCAGCTGGGATGCAAAGCCCAGTTTAGAACGAAACGCTGCAGCCCACATACCATACTTGTCGAAAAACTGCTGCGAAATGCTAGTAGTAATTTATTAGGAGCAAGTGGCGGGTGAAGAAAGCGGCAGCCACTAGCCGGCAGTGACTTTGACTAAATACACGTAGTACTTGAGCGACATGGCCATAATTAGTCAGAGGCATATGCCAAAAGACACAGCTTCATGACGCTAGTCGCTGTTAATCTAATCACGACCAGGCCCAAACTTGCATTAAACAACTCAAGCAAGCGTAGACTAAGGAAAGTCCCAATGAAAAGAAACTGACATGATTTCCATAGTATAAAAAATCATCTATAGAAACTATCTTCCACAATGAAGGTCTCTTTGAGTAATAATTATTTTCTCTTTCTCTCTCCAAACTCTATTTTTTTCCTTCAATGAGAGTCTGCCATGAGCACCTTAGAAACTGGTAGTTTCTTTTCAATGGTGATTTCATAGTTTTTTGGTGCATTAGATAGAGTGAAGACCTGATTTCTTTATGAAAAAACCATTTTTATGATTTGTGCTCTCTCTCATCATTAATTATATTGTCATATCAGTATTTTGTCTACGTGACACCTCATTTAATAAAGATAGAAACTATCATTAATACACCATTAGGACTGTCCTAACTGCCCCAAATGCAACTACTAGAGTCTGTCTACAGGTGCTGCTAAGAACGACAGCTATTATATGCAGCAAAGCCACCCATTATCCCCAACGCTATTTGGCCTCGGTCTCCTACTCCCTGTGACCCTGCCCAATCATGGGAGCCACCTCGCTTTCATCCAGAACGGCAGCAGCCATCCTCCAGCTCGTCCTCCTCCTGGCAGCGGCTCGACTGCACGGCGCGACCGACTACAACGTCGGCGACTCCGCCGGTTGGACCATCGGCCCCAACTACCTCACCTGGTCGCAGAAGTACAACTTCACCGCCGGCGACACCCTCGGTACCAGTACCACACACACACTCCCTTTTTCTTTTTGTGTTGCCAAAAGATCGTTAATTCTATTATTAGCTGCTGCTTGATCTTGGCCTGATCGATACACGAACAATCTGCCGATGCGCCCCCTTGGCATATGCAGTGTTCAACTACGTGAAGGAGCAGCACAACGTGTTCCAGGTGACGCAGGACGAGTTCCGGACGTGCGAGCCGCCGGCGAACCAAACGACGGCGGGCGTGTGGGCGACGGGCCACGACCTCGTCAACCTCACCGTGCCGGGGGACTACTACTTCCTCTGCAACGTCTCCGGCCACTGCCTCGGGGGAATGAAGTTCTCCATCGCAGTGGCCGCGCCGCCCCCTCCACCACCGCCGCCGCCGTCCCCACCAGCCCTGCCGCCTCCGCCACCGCCGCCGTCGAGCTCGGCCGCCGGCGTGCCGTGGATTGCACGGCGGCCCGCGTGGCCGGAGGTGGCGCGGATCCCATTCCTAGCGGCGATCGGCCTGCTGATTCTCTCTTGATCGATCATCGATTGGTAGGTGGTTGGTTGTACCGATAATTTTTTTGCGATGGTTGACCTGGACCGTTTCTTGGTATTGGTTGGGATGAGCATGAGCTATTGCTATGCAAGCAGTGGCGTTCGCATGTGTGTCGACGGTTGATTGATAGTGTTGACTTTGTAACCGAAATGTAACGATCCATTTATCTATGCGTCTTGTCATCTCTATGTGTGTTAGCATTCATTCACTGCCTCACTGGCATCATCTGATCAAAGCATTTCGTCAAGAATTCCGTGTATTTTTTGAGAAATAAATATTAGGCCGCGTGTACTGTACAACAAAATGCACATCAAAGAGCTGGATTTACTCTTCCCACACACACGCATCTAGCAGCAAAGAATTTTTTCTTCTTCTCTTTTTTCTTTGACGTGGCACGTGGGCTTCCCCAACAGGGTACGAGTACGGACCCCTATGCTTCCTGGTTTGAGATCCAGGTTTTCTTCCTTGTCCTTGCCTTGGTCACTACTTCCTAGCTAGTGGCAAATTTTCTTGTGTTCGACACAAGTTATCTCCTACAATGCACTCTAGTAAGAGCAAGTTTAATAATTCATCCAGGACCATATCAACTAGTATAATAGGTGAGCTATTTGAATAATTGTACTAGAGAGATAAGTATTTAATTCTTTCACTGTAAACATCATCATTAGACCAGAAAAAGCAAAAGATTACTTTTTTCTAGTAACCGGCGAAGAACTTACCGCCCGCGAGCGCAACCGGCGAAGAACTTACCGCCCGCCTGCTACTCTCTCTCCTGGCGTGGCTGCTTTTAGCTGACGTGTATGTCTTGCCGCCGGCTCAAAAATGCTTACTATACTTGCTCTAAGCTGCCCTCACCTTATTACCAAGTCAAGCTATGCTTCACTAGTTGATCCCCTAGGGTGTCATTAAGTCACCACCAAATACGGTGAATTAGTGAGTTGGCCACTTTTCCACAACTAAAGATGGGCCCTCACCCAATAATGCGCTGATTATACGATAGCTGCTTAAGGCGTCCCCAACGGTTGTTAAATGGACAGTCTAGATGGAATCTCATTGGCCGAAAGGAGGAGGGAATTGCGCGCTAGTGATGAAGTCCTAGCTAGTCTCGCACAGGTCCCGACGAGACTCTCTCTCACGGTACCAACACTCTGCAGCCTGACACTCTGTTTTTTATTGTTTGTGGAGTTCTCGTTGCTGGCGATTTCTCATTCTCCGTTGAGCACGCCCTTAGTTATTAGGACCAAACCATTACTGTCCTGGCCTAGTGCCATTGGATAATCCACAAGGTATATATCACGATCCATTGTTGGGTGAATATGCCGGTGCATGTTTTAAGTCTAATTTCAACTTTCTTTGACCAATTCAACTCTTATTTAAGATCATTCACTTAATTAGATCTATCTAATGGAGATCACTTATGCTCCAATCTTGAATGAGAGTAAACTTTATTTAAATGCTATCAATTGAAACTCAAGATTCATAGCTTGGATCCTCCTTGATAGTACGAAAACATCTAGTATTGTCTATAGCAAATGTCTCTGAGCACTAAGCTTATATTCACCATCTAAAGCTCTTATCTTCATGAATATCCTTTGCACCATACGCCATCACACATCTTTGGTACCAAGATAGCATGACTATTCTTGTGACTTACCAATATGATTACCCCCCACAAAACACACGTCAATTAGTCCACGACGAATACTTGTTTTCATCACTCAGCATAACCCCAAATCACCAAATTAGGGTGGTCTAGATGCATTCACATGTAAAGGTTAGGTTCGGTTTTTCTTCTCCATGCAGGGGCTACTAGAACTCTTTTCTAAGTTTTATAATACGTATATTATTTATAAACGCTTAATTTACTTTCCTTCGACCATTAGCATATGATTAAGTTGAACACTACTACAAAATTTATTTTACATAACACTTGAGAATTATTAACTGTGGCGGTTAAACCTATAAACCGCCACGGTTAATGCTTGGATTAACCGTGGCTGTCATTTTTTATTAACCGAGGCAGTTAAAACAACCGCCACGCAAAATCCATTTACGGAGGCGGTTCTCCTTACTAGCCCGCCACAGTAAAACATGCCCAAGCCCATAACCAGGTGCGGCCCAACAGGACACTGAACTATAAATAAGAGACTTAGGGTTTACTCCTTCTTCCTCCACCCTCCCTTCCCTCACCCAGCTGCAGCCGCCACCCAGGCCCGACGCGCCCCTCCCTCCCTCACGCGACGCGCGACGGCGCCCCCTCCCTCGACGCGCGACGGCGCCCCCTCCCTCGACGCGCGACGGCGCCCCTCCCCCTCCCCCACCGGGGACGACGTCCCTCCTCCTCCCCCGACGCGCGACGGCGTCCCTCCCCCTCCCCCACCGGCGACGGTGCCCCTCCCTCTCCACCGCTCACGCCCCTCTCCTCTGCCCTCTCCCTCCGAGGCTGGGGCGGGGCAGCGCGGGCGACGCTGCCCGCGCGTTGGCGACCGGCGCGACCAGGTCCGGCGAGGGCGGCGCGTGGATCTGGGCAGTGGATCTGGGCCTGGATCTGTTTTTTTTAAAAAAACTGATTAACCGTGGCGGTTTTTTTCCAACCGCCACGGTAAATGGCACGATTAACCGTGACCATTGATCCGTGGCGGTTGAAAAAACCGTCACAGTTAATTAGTTTTAACTGCCACGGTTAATGTTTTTTGTACTAGTGGAAGGTTTATTTTTGCGGTTTCCAAGAGTTTCATACACTACTACAGAAATCTTTACTGAGGCGGTCGTTTTTGCTTTTCCGCGGCGGGCAAACAAGTCCGCTTCGGTTGGGAGGTCACGGTCAATAGAAGATTAACCGCAGCGAGCTGCTTTGCCCGCTGCGGTTAATCAATTTACCACGGCGGGCACATTAGGACGCCCGCCGCGGTAAATCATTTTTGAAAAACAAAAAACCCCACGAGCCCGCCAGCGAGCCCATTTTGAACCCACCGACGAGCCCGTTCAGAGTCTGCCGCCGGTCACACCTCGCTGCATCCGCCGCCAGAAGGCCCCTCTTCGCCGGATCCGCCGGGAACTTGCTCGCCGCCAGATCCGCCATCGTCAGAGGTGGAGGCGGCCTGCCGCCGCCGGATCTGGGTCGTGGGTCCGCTTCGACGCCGGAGAGGAAGGTGAAGGAGGCTCCACCCGCGCCGCTGAACCCCGCGCGCCGCCGGTCGGTGCTGCGCGCCCCGCCGCTCCACACCCCGCCCGCCGTAGCCCCGCGCCTCACACCGCCGAGCCCCGCGCGCCGCCGAGGCGAGCATGACGGCGCAGGTCGTGGATGAGGACGGAGGCCGGCTTATGAGCGCTCAGCATTGTCGTGGGCTCGCCGTCAAACGCGGGCGCGCCGCCGCCGCTGGGAGGAGGGAAGGGAAGGCGCGCTACACCTGTAGAGGCGAGAAGTGAGGGCCGCCGCTGGGAGGGAAGGGAGGAGGGCCGCCGCTGCGAAGGTGGGGGGGGAGGGAGGAAGTGAGGGCACCGCTGAGAGGGAAGGAAGTGAGGGCCGCCGCTGAGGAAGAGGGAGGGCCGCCGCTGCGAAGGAGGAGAGTGAGCGTGAGAGGAAGGGGTGAGGCACGCCGAAGAGGGCCGAAGTGCCTGAGAGCGTGAGAAACCTAACATATAGTATATAATTATATATATAATATATATATATATATATATATATATATATATATATATATATATATATATAATATATATATATATATAAAATAATGGGCCTATACCATTTACCGAGAGAATGCCCGCCACGGTAAATCGATTTACCGTGGCGGGCTTCTTAAGACGTCCGCCACGGAAAATATGGCATTTTTCGTGACGGACATCTTAAGATGCCCGCTGCGATAAATCGATTTACCGCAGCGGGCAAGTACGTCCGCTTCGGTAAATAAATAAAGTCCGCCTCGATAAATCGCGGGCATTAACCGTGACGGGCTAAATATGTGTCTGCCGCGGAGGCTATTTTGGTGACGCTGTGCAAAATCATTTTTGTAGTAGTGATATATCATATATGACGACCATAAGATAGGTTTCCAACTAACTACAATATATTAATAACTAGAGAAAGTATTCTAGACTCTGTTCGTTTGAATTACTTCCAATTTGTTTCAGCTTGGTTTAGATTATTCTCTCTCACAGAACACTATTCAATCAGCCAGAATCCGCTGGCTTTGTACCAGCCGAACAGAGCCGCCCACATACTGTATTGGTAACAACACGCGTGTGTATATATATATATATATATATATATATATATATATATATATATATATATATATATATATATATATATATATAATAAAGCAGAACATAGGTTTATACATGGACGACCTCGTAGTTCTTCCCAAGTAAAAAAAAATGGCACGGACAAGCGTTCATACATACTGTTCGTGTAAGCACCTCGTAGCATATATATATTGAAGGAGATCGACGACAACGAATTGGGGATCAATTGGAGGAACTACAACACGCGGAGGCCGCCAATCTTAGCTTGTTCAGGCAAATCAACAACTTAGTTTTTGTTCAGGCAAATGAACAACAGCTTGGCGCTTCATATATCTGCACGTACACGTATATATATACGCTGCAGGAAGAGGAAGCAGATGTGTTCTTCACTGATCTCACACCGTGGCGCTGGTGCTCCTGAAGGAGCCGAGCGCCTTGACGGCCTGCCCGCGCAGCACGAGCTTGTGGTACAGCGCCGCCACCGTCGCCCCGATCAGCGGCCCAACCCAGAAGATCCACTGCACACAGCACGATACATACGCGTATGTCAATTACACAGTATACTAACACAGTATTATGTATATATATAGAGAGAGAAAGATAGAGATGTTATTAATTAATTAGTACATGGTCTTTCCATGCGTCGTGCTGGTTGTAGATGACGGCGGCGCCGAGGCTCCTAGCCGGGTTGATGCCCGTGCCGGTGATCGGGATGGTGGCGAGGTGAACCACGAAGACGGCGAAGCCAATCGGGAGCGGCACCAGCACCTGCACGCACGCACGACCGCGGATTATTAACACACTGCACTTGTAGCATGAGCAGGCGCGGAGGTCGTGGAGCCGGGGCACTCGTCGTACGGGGATGAAGGAGTCGCGCGCCGTGCGCTTGGGGTCGGTGGCGGAGAAGACGGTGTACACGAGGATGAACGTGCCGACGATCTCGGCGGCGAGGGCGCCCCCGACGGAGTAGCCATCGGCCACCTCGTTGGCGCCGCCGCCGAGGAGGTTGTAGGGGTGTTTCATGATCCCCTTCACGATGCCCGCGCCGCAGATGGCGCCCAGGCACTGCGCCACGATGTACAGCACGGTGCGCACCAGCGACAGCTTCCGCCCCACGAACAGCCCGAACGTCACGGCCGGGTTGATGTGCCCGCCTGTAGTATTATAGGGTAAGCAGATGCTTATTGCCGCTCATCAGTCGATCAATTCGTCGTCTTCTTCTTCTTCGTTTTACAGGCATGTGCATACCACCGTACCTGAGATGCCGCCGGTGCAGTAGACGAGGATGAAGATGGTGGCGCCGAAGGACCAGGCGACGCCGAGGAAGCCGACGCCGGTGCACGCTTCGGCGCTGGACTGGTTCTTGTACCCGATGACGGTCGCGACGCTCACGTAGAGGAAGATGAGGGTGGCCATGAACTCGGCGATGAGCGCGCGGTACAGGGACCATTTCTTCAGCTCGCTCGTGTCCAGAAGCGGCGCCGGCGGCGGATCCCAGTACGGCGCCTTCGCGGCGGCCTCCGCCTCCGCCGTCTCGATGGCCACGTCCTGCTTCGACATTCTCCTAGCTAGCTAGAGAACTTCAGTTCAGTGTCACACAGCGTAGATAGGGTGCTTGGACGCTCGTAGGGGGGAAGCTATGTTTAAATAGGGAAGAGCGACGCAGTCTGAACTCTCAAGAGGGCCGGGGCGGAGGAAGATATTTCAAAGAGATTCCTTCCTTCTGATTCACCGCTTGCCATGAATTTACCTTTTCCGTACTTTGCTAGAATTTCAAAGAGACGATGAAAACTCGCATCCAAGTTGATTTGATTTAACGTGTCCCTGAAAATTACACCGATTGTGCTCATGCGCGTGTCGGCGTGTGTTCCTATCCGTTCGGTTCAGTGTGCAGCACGTTGAGCTTGTGGTGTCCCAGTCCCAGCAGGCCAGCACCCAGCAGTTGCAATCCAACAAGTTTCTACCCAAGCTAAAATCTTACGAGATGTAAGGTTTTTTGCGATATTATTACGAGATATTAATTAGTATTACAAGTTCACATATAGTTTTTAGTATCTAAGACTAATCAAAATTGCTTATCTTTGTAATCTCTCTCTATTCATACACCATGTTCGCTTATCAGCTACCGAAACAATATTTTTCTCTCATAACAAAACAGCCAGAAACAACATCAGCTGACTTATCAGCCACCGAAACGATCAGGCGAACATGGTTATCTAATCTCTTTTCCGATTGTGATCGCTTAGGGCCTATTCGGTTGCTCCGGAATGAGCCTGGGGTTTATTCATGTTGTTTAAATTGCTATATAAATTAGCTTGTAGTTCCATGTGGAAATCTTACAGGTCACGTATCCCAGAAAAACGAACGGGCCTTAACCAATTACTACTTTATATTTTTTTCCATATGTACAGCTTTCTTCCTTAGCATCAAGCTTATTTGTATCTCAATATGTTGTTAAGTGACACCTTACCTCAAGTTATATTAGCTCTTAATGTAGCCACATGTGTCGGCCAGTCCTCTGAACCTAGATTTAAAATTTTAAGCTTTAATTTGATCTTATTAGTTCCTATAATTTTAATCTATTTTAACTTAAAATATAATGCTTATTGGACCTTTATTTGGAACCCTTTTTTGTAATTTTATTTAGCAAGTTATAGTTAGTACATTTTACACTCTTAGTTACTATAATAGTGTCCTTGGGGCTCTAGAGTCTACATATAGCATTTCTTCTACCAAATATGCATTCACCATAATTTATATTTATGGCTTGTACATTCATGCATGTATACATGGATTGCATGGTGACACATAGGACATATTATGCATGTTTAATTTAAGTTAGCGTGTTTATTTATATATTAATAGTGGAAGAAGTGGGTATGTACAATCATATAGGAGTATAGGCGTATTTTATGGTTATTTAATCTTTATCTTTAATTAATATGAAATAGAAAAAACACATCCCCAAATTTCCATCCTTCATACTCCCCCGAGTTCGCCCATCCGTTCCTTTGTGCCTTCCATTACAACGCACATACATGCCTGCTAGTTTCTATGATAATAGATGTTGATAATTTAGAGGTAAACTTGATGGCTGATATGGGAAATTTAGATGCAACTTTTAGATAACCCATTTTTAAATGATATAGCTATATAGGAGAGCAGTTTAGGTTACTTTAGATTACCTTTCATGGTAGATGTGGACAAGTTAGATGTAAATTTAGTCCTTTAGTTGCTATATTAGATTTACTTTTATACGCAAATCTAGAGTATTATTTTATATTATTTTTAATAATGGTAAATATGGGTAATTATTATAACCAAAATAGATCCATGTCTATTACAGTCAATGATGATTGGAGTCACGCAATTTGATGGATGGATGTTTATGTTTTTCTTTTAAAAGAATAGGACATTTTTTCTAGTATTTCTCATGATAATTATTATGGAGATTTAATTTGGTCTTTGTGCTGGTAATAGTAACATAGTAGTGCAGAATTATTTTTCTTCTATATGGACCTTGATGGAGCTTTAGTGTGTGTGGATACGTTACTTCTTTCTTTAGGTGTGAGAAGCTTGACAAGTCTTGATGAAGAATACCATATCCACATATGGCAAGCTTGCTCGGTGCTCCACCTCCGAGGCCTGTGTGACATGTCGAGATTAGAGCATCTTTAGTAGGAGCTCTGAAATCAGAGTTTTTGCTTTTGATTTGACCTCATATTTGAGGGTTTAATGTTTTTTTGGCTCTGCTTCAACATGAACTCTCAAAATCCTTTTAATAGTCATTGGCAATTAGGACCTACATGTCATCTCAATGCTCTATCAGCTGAGCTATCACAATGTAAAGAGGACCAAGGAGCGCCTCGCTCGTTTGCCTCGTCTGAGAGATGGGCCTGGGAGAGAGAAGCCTCGGTGGCTGCATAGGAGAGAGCTCAAGTAGAGGCACTGGAGGAGCCACGCTCGGAAGGGGAAGAGAAGGCGCGCAAGGGTGTCACTGGTGGATGGGCCTCTGGTAGGAGCCGGCAGCGGTAGAGAAGGGAAGAGAAGAAGCCTCCCCGACGGTGGTGGTAGGGGTACTGCCAGTGGACGGACCTACAGCAAGGGCGTGTGGAGGAATGAGGAAAAGACAGGCGCGAACGGAAAACAACCAACTGTCAAATGGGAGGCCGGGGTGGACATCCGCACGATTGAGGGTCGAGGGATAATATTTGAGGGCCTTTCAAATTTGAGCATTTGAGGAGGGACACTGTTTTCACTTCCCTCCAAATTCTAAAACTTTACAAGATTTCTCATCACATCGAATCTTTTAACGCATGCATGTAGTATTAAATATAGGTAAAAAAATATAACTAATTGCACAGTTTATCTATAATTTACGAGACAAATCTTTTGAACCTAGTTACTCCATGGTTAAACAACAATTATACCAAATAAAAACGAAAGTGCTATGGTGCTCTTTTTCTAAAATTTTTTGGATATGAACAGACCATTATAGTTTAGAGCTTATAGATGGTAGTCGCTTTACATTGGGCCAGCAGCGGTGCCGTCGGCTCCCCACAGGCGCACAGGCAGGGCTGGGGCACCCAGTCTCGTTTAGTCGCTTGCGGCAGGCACTTTTTGCTGCTTCACCTGCCTGCATCGCCCGAGTAGGAGAGCCAAATAGGATCGACTGTTCTAGCAAGGATTTTTCTTGCTTGCCTGAGCAGGCTTGCCCAGAAGAGTAAGGTTTTCACGGCTGCTTTGTTCAGTCAGAGCGTATCGATGCTGAGCCAGGGTATAAAAAACAATATTTTATCTGTTCCAACATCGATGCATCATCAACCTCAAACACGTTTTGCAAACTTGTGTGTGTACGTGTTGTGCCACCAGCCCAGAAAGTCGAATGAATCTATGTTCGAAACATTGTCCCTTCTCATTCAAGCATCGGTACCCCGTCACACAATGTCCCGTGTGGCTGGTCCTCAAAGCATATCCTTTCTCAGCAAGGCTCGGCAAAGCTGTTCGAGGATCCAATTCGCTGGAACAGTTCAGGCCACAAATGAACCATCAAGCAAGCTATCTAGACTCCAGAGTAGTCGAGCGGGTGGGAACAAGCTAAACAAAAAGCTACGTACGCCCCAACAGCTCAGGCCACTAATGAACCATCCAAAAAGGAACAGATGCACCGTAGCAAAGCGACATGTTGCCATATGCCGTAGCGCGTAGCTTGTGAAGTATCGGACTCTCGCCCCGACGCATACGAGCTTGTATAATCGCTCCACACGGTGTAAGTTTGTAACAAGTCGGTCTTTAGTCCAGACGTCCAGTACTCGCAAAATCTTCATTGTACGTACTACTATGGAATAATGTTTTTTTAGGGAAGTATACTAACGTTTACCTCAATGTTCGATGATCCATCGTGTCAAATCATGTTGCCTAGGAGAAACCTCTCCATACCATGTGTTTGGTTGAAGGTTCTGGCAGAGCCTGAACCAAAATATAAGGGGACATAATTTGCCAATTAAAATCATAAATACATTAGTAGTGGAGAAATTAGTCTTATAATCAAGCCATAATAAATAAAATATAGTTGACTGTATGATGTGTCACTTAATCAGTCACTTGTAGTATACTCCCTCCATCCCAAAAAGAAGGTCGTTATAGGATGTGTGTCAGTCAAACTTTCTCAATTTTGACTACGTTTGTAGAAAATATGTGTAATATTTATATCTCCAAATAAATTTTTTTAAAAACTAGACTTAAAGATCTTTCCGATGATACTAATTATTTAGCATAATTATTTATATATTTTAATACATAATTGTCGATATTTTGAAAACATTGATTTTTTGGAAAGCGAGAGTGACATCTATTTAGGGACGGAGGGAGTATATAGCTATCAATTTTAATCTAGAAGCAAATAGAAAAAACAATAAAAAATCAAACATACATGTATGATTGTAGGTCTGTATGTAGCCTGTACATAGAGTACGAAAGGGCAGATGAAGAGCCGCTGAGTAGAGGACTCACTACTTGTAGACGCAGAAGGCAACCGAATGTGACGGTTTTGCAAGGTGTTGCTGCATGCTAACCTACTGTCAGAGAATTTGGGTTGGATAGAATATTAGCACCTTTTGAATTTCACAGAGGCAAGGGGGGCCAGGGCCTTCTATGGTCCCAACGTGGCTCCGCCACTGGTTGCAGTGATAGGATGATTTTCCGTGAGATTCAACCTTACCCTGTATTTAGCATAGACAAAGCTATTTCATCCTGTATATTCCCTTAAGATTCGGGCTCAATCTGGCCCCAGAAAAACAACGGACGTGGACATCCTCGGCTAGGACGAGCGCACGTGAGGGCAAGATGAAGAGTCCGACCGATGGATAAGGGGAGAAAGAAGGGATGGCCTGTGTGTCGGTGAGTTCCACTAAGATTCAGCCAGTTCATGTGCCTACAGCAGGTGAGCTCTAGCGAGATCTGACTCTGCCCCATCCCGTCGCGCGCAGCCGGCCCTGTGAGCTTCGGCGAGGTATATATGGCGCTGCCTGTCGTAGCGCAACAGTGAGCTTCAGCGACGGCAGCCTCTACCCCGTCTCCACCACGCGTGGCCAACCAAGATGAGGTCTGGCTCCACCACCCTCTGTCCCTGGTGTCCACGTGCTATGTTTGCATGTGGAGAAAGATAGGAGGAGCATAGAGGAGGAAGAAAGAAAAGATGGTGATCGACAAGTTGGCCCCATAAACCAGGTATCTAATTCCACCTATGGTGTCTCCAAACTAAACAAAAAATAGGATGGACCTGTCCTCCATGAACCAAACACGAAACGGGACCATCTCAGCCCTGAAAACAGACATGACCATCCTATTCCAGGTGACTCCCAATCAAGCACTACTTGGAGTAAGCGATGAATTAGAGGTACGATCGAAGGAGTCAATTGGTTTATTATTTAGTACATGGTCCAAACTCATGCCCCATGCTCATCGGAGTTAGTTCCAAGATATATCAGAACAGATGACACAAGTTGTATGTTCCATTGCAACGCACATAGGAATACATGTTTACTAGTTTATATTATATGTCTGCTAGTTTATATGATAACAGAGGTTGATAATTTAGAAGTAACTTGACGGCCGAGATGAGAAATTTAGATGCAACTTTTAGATAATTCATTATAATGATATAGGTGATCAAGAAAATATCTATATTTCTTGAGAGTTTTGCAAAATCGCCAAAAATATCTCCTTAGCAAATCTCACCAACCTCAATAAATATATATTTTTCTGACGGTTTCCTAGCACCGCCAAGGAAACAACATATTCCTTGGCAGTTTCATTTTGGCCTTCAAGGAAATGCCTGGGCCCTTAAGGAAATTCGGATTTGGGGTAGTTTTTTTTATGTTCAACTTGGCTGTCGAGGCCTTGTATTAACATTAGTAATCTCAAAGAGATTGTAAGATATCAAACTGTCTATAAACTCCGAGAGGGGTCATGTCATACAGAGGATTAACCCAGATCCCAACTTAAAGCTAACTTGACAATCTTGTGCGTAAACGAGTTACGCGAACTCACGAGATTACCTTCTTTGGTAATTATGGGCAAGTTAGATGTATATTTAAGCTTTAGGTGATATATATTATATTTACTTTTAGATGCAAATCTAGAGTATTAATTTATATTATTTTTTATAATGGTGAATATGTGTAATTTTTTAAAACCAGAATGGATCCCATGTCTCTATTATAGTCAATGGTAATTGGAGTCTCGTGAATTGATGAATGGACGTTTTTGTTTCTCTTTTAAAAATTACTATGGAGTTTTAATTTGGTCTATGTGCTAGCCGGCCCAAAATTACCGTCGCTATATTATTCGTATCGATCAAACTTTCCTGAGTTGATAGAAATTATTACTAACATCTGTATCTTTAAATAAGCTTATTATGGAAATAGATTCAACGATATGTATAATGATACTAATTATCTACTATAAATATTATCAATATTTTATTATATATAGTAGGTTGAAGTTGAAAGAGTTTGATTTCTTAGGAAGTGAGACAACACTTAATTTACAAAAGTGTATGGCAACAAAATGAACAGGAAGGAGCCCTAATCAACACTTCAACAGTAGTGCGAGATTGCTATATATTGTTCTGTTTTCAAGCGATAGACAGCGTTAACTGGACGTACTAATGCACACTGCAAGTGCAAAGTACTGTAGACTGATTTTGATTATACATCCCTCGATCAGTACAGTCGAGAATGCATGGGCAGCCTCGTGTTCCCATCCGTCGGCGTCGTCAGCGGCCCACGTCGCGCACGCCTGGCAGATTTCGTCTTCTCCGGGTGGCGGGGGTGACCTGTACGCTGTACGCTTGCTGTGGAGTGTGGACTGGGCTGCCGCACGCGTGCACGTCGCCGTCGCCGTCGCCGCATCTCCGGCGAGGCGCCATGCCAAGGTTGCCATTTTCCGGCGACGTACGGGCCCGGGCCCACAGTGACCGCGCCGGTTTCGTCGAGTCGCGAGGATTTTGCTGGCGTCGAACAGAGATATTTTGTGCGCTCGCATCGGTGCTTCCCGTCGCTGTCGGCGATCCAGCACGCACGCGACTCCGTATCTCCCAATTTTTGTGGAATCCTTTTTTTTTTTCATCTATCCGGCGCTCCCAGGCAGTGGGTGGCTGCTGTTTCGAGTGGATAGAGCTGAACATATATACTGCCTGATCATAATTCGCACCTGTGTATTGAACAGGATATTTCCTTTAGAAAGGCATCAGCATTCCTTTGGTTCTAACGGTTCTAAACTATAAGATGTCAGATGTTTTGACTTGCGTAGATACATTGTTTTTTTACTATATCGTATAGCTTCAAACACTTGAGTTAGAAAATAGATTGCTAGAGTGAAATAGTCTTATAGTAAAGTTGTTGAATATAAATATGCAAGATGAGAAGAATACTTTCTTCTAGCTTTTTGAAATCTAGATTATATATGTTCTTTGATTGTGTTTACACTATTTTTTTGGGAGTGTGGTATACATTGTTTTAGGTTTGCAAACACTTAGTAATGTTATTAACCTATTCAATGGGTGGTACAAACAGAGGATAGATTGAACAATGCCTTTTTCCAATAGGTGGTACAAACTTAACAGAGGTAGACTGAACAATGCTCTTTTGTTATCAGGAGGTCCTACCACTTGCTGGAAATTAGGCGTATACAAAATGAAGTCGCTTTCACAAATACCAACTTAAAACTTTTTCATATTTTATTCCGGAGAAAACATTAGTCACATCATTGGACACAACTGGAATAGTATGAAAAAAACAATAAGCACATCATCCATGTGTGTTGAGAACTAGGAGCGGCAGCTTTGCAATTTTTCTTACCTTTTGTTGCGCTTTTAATGTTTGGGATGGCTTCTTTGAAACAACTCTGGCTTCTTCTTTTTCCAATGCGGATTCAAACAATTTCTCATACTAAACTATCTGGTACAACTTCTCCGTAAGAGCCAGAGCCAAAGAGGAATGCTACCAAATAGAGCCTTCGTATTGAGTTTTTTTATAGGATCTAGTTTATGTTATGTAACCATTTATAATAAATGATCTGATTCTTTTGCTTGCAAGGAATAAAGCGAAGTTTTATCCACTATCTAAAAAAATTTGAGTTGCATCCTATGATATTTTTGAGGTAATACCATGTGGCGTACTTTATTCATTTGTAACATGGTTACATCATTTATCATACTTTCTATAATGAAGCTAAGGTGCTCATCAACCTAATAAGTGCAAGAAATTTCGAAGACATAGCTTCCCTAGTAAAACATGCGCGACCTGGTATTGTCGGATACCCAATTTAATGATCAATTTTCAAAAACAATCAACGACCATTAAGATAAGGCCCATTAGAACCAGACCATCACGGGCCCACAAGGGAAGAGATGCGGGAGTCGCGGCCCAGCCAGCCCAGGTAGGCCGACGCGCCCTTGGGCAGACGTGACTCCGCCTCGCCCGACGCTGAAAGAAGGGCAACCCCGCGAACCGTGGAAGATGTGGAGAATGACCCATTTACCCTTGTCCCGAAGGAAGCAGTCGTTCGCCTTCAGTCGTTGACGGTGTGTCCTCCACAAGATAAGAGCGAAGGTACAAAACCACGTAGGGTCGTACACCCCGCATAATCCGGGAACCAGGATAACGCCCTGGCCCCTGCCCGGACAGGGACGCATCAAATTCCCCAATCAGGGACGGGACGAAGCAGGTTTCATGTACAGGTAGAAATCATGCCTCTCGCGAGGCAAAGTCAGTCTCACACACATGCTCGGCCCCTGCAGGAATGCTCCGAACGAGGGTACGTCGGGTACAGTAAGGCCTACGGGATAACGGAGACTATTGGCCAATCGTGGAGGAATCTTTCGTATACTAAAAGAATTGGACGAAGGTACAACGGTGTACCCGCCAATGGTACAGCAACACCCATGACTCTATCCTACTACGGGCTCAACCAGCCCCCCCCCCTCGTATCCTCCGGCGGTGCGACGACGGACCGACACGACACCCCTCCTCCGACCAAGTACAAGGGCAATAGCAATATAGTATTACATGCACCCATTCTCTTTCTGGAAGAAGGGAGGGACAAGGCACAACTTCCCACGTAGATACTCACCGATGCATGCTTGTAACCCCCCTGAGCTCCTTGCGACTATAAAAGGAGAGCAAGGGGGGACGACAGAGGGAACAAAATCGAACAACAAAGCAACGCAGCTAGCGGATATCACACTCATACAACGTAGTCATCAGAGACCTGGGACTCATACTCCCTCTCTCGACCCAGCTTGTAAGCCCCCTTCAAGCAGAGATAAGAAACACGATGAAAGGATCAAGATGCCCAAGAGGGGGGGTGAATTGGGCTCTTTTTAATTTCTAAACAAGAATTAAACCTATAAAGAGCTAATTAACCCCCTAGTGCCTACCGCTTGTGTGTCCTAGCTAGAAAGCGGTAACAAGGCAATGGAAAGCGAAAACTTCCTACACAATTCTAGTATGAATTGAAAGACAAGTGCGGAAAGTAATGCGGTAATAAAGAGCTAGGGAAAGAGATGCTTGACACGGCGATGTTTTGCCGAGGTATCGAGGAGTCGACACTCCCCCCTAGTCCTCGTTGGAGCACCTCGCAAGGTATAGCTCCCCCTCAATCCCGCGCAAGGGATGAGTGCTCTCTACGGGCTGATTCTTCGCCACTCCGACTCGGTGAATCGCCCACAACCGATCACAAACGTCGATGGAGAAGGGCCGCCGACAATCTTCCGGCGATCACCTTCCTCCGAGCACCACCGGACCGTCTAGGTGATGTCGATCACCAAGAGTAACAAGCCTCGATCTTCGCTTGACTCACTCAAGCTTCACAACTAGAGGATGCACACTTGAACTCTTGGATGAACTAGAGAGAGGATGGATGTATTCGCGAATCACTCTCTCTCTCTAGGGCTCTTGCTCTCTTCCCAACCTTCTCAACAAACTCAGCAACTCAAATGAGCAAAGGCGAGGTGGGAGAGAAGTGGGAGGGGCTATAAATAGACCCTCTGAAAACTGCCTCGGGCTGACGTTTTAAGTTGGCGACGGACGCTCCGTCGACTAGGCGACGGACGGTCCGTCGCATGCCCAACGGCTAGTTTCTGTTCATAGTTGAGGCGACGGACGGTCCGACGCCTCTGTCTAACGGCTAGTTCTGACACACTGTTCCCAGCGACGGACGCTATGTCACTGGGCGACGGACGCTCAGCCACAGCATCCGACGCTGAGGTCTGGCTAGGGTTGAAAAACACCCTCTCTGGAAGGTCGACGGACGCTCTTCCCAGCGTCCGACGCCTGGCCGACGGACAGCGTCCGACGGACCCTGAAAAACTTAGCCAGAAAACAACCTCTCTGGAAGGCCGGCGGACGCTGTGGACTCAACCACCCAGCGTCCGGCGCCCCTGCCAGGAGCGTCCGACGCCCAGAAAACGATTTTGACAACTCCGATTTTCGTCGCGATGAATATGGAAGTTGTTCTAGGCTATCTTACGGTCACCATAGGCTTGCTTAGAGCTAAGTAAGTCAAGTGTGCACCACACCTAATCATGAAGCTTTCCTAAGTCAAGCTACTAATCTCAACCCCTCTTAATAGTACGGTCAAAGGTAAAAAGAGAAGCCCTATCTAATTCTAAGTGCCCTTCATCTCCTTATGGCACTTAGCCTATCATTCTAGGGTCTTCATCATGTCTCCTTAACAACCGAAACGATATCCATCTTGGGGACTAAGTGATGACCATTAGAGCCCATTCTCCTTGATCACTATGGCTAAGTTACGCATAGCCTCTGCAAAACACATGTTAGCCATAATAATCTCTATTTGTCGTTAATCACCGAAACCAACTAGGGCCATGAATTTTCAATCTCTCCCTTTTTGGTGATTGACGACAATAGAACCTCGAGAATGGATAAGAGTTTTGGTTAAGATTCAAGGGTGACTTGGAATGGTTGAGCAAGGGTTAGTAAAAATTGTAATGAAGCATACTTGCTCACCCAAGTCAAATCACAAAACATGGTACTCATGGATATAAAAGAAAAAGCAGTACCTCATGATAATCTCAAGGGATGTTTCGGAGTAAAGCGCGGAAGCTCAAATATCGTTAAGCAATGAGAATATATCATGAACATGAGACAACTCACAAGATGTATTAGAGAAAATCAAGAGTTTGTCACATGCAACCATATATACATCAACCATCATCACATCATACATATAGACAAATGCATAAAAGATAGACATGATGAAAGAGTACGGGGAAATAAAGCATACAAAGATCCAAATTCCTCCCCCTATCTCTATACTCGACCCTCTCTCCCCCTTTGGCGTCTAGCACCAAAAACAAGAGTCTGGGGCTGGAGAAGAAGGCGAAGTAGCGGCAGCTCTGCGATCCAGCATGATGAAGTCCTGAAGGTCGGACTCGTCTGACTCATCTGACACGGTCTCTGCCGGTGTAGGTGCAACTGGGGTGGTCTCTGAAGCTGTCACTGGCACCTCTGGAGCTGCGGTCTCAACTGACTCCCCCTGAGGCTTAGCTGGTGCCTCTGACAGTCCTGCCTCAGTGGTAGCGGGCCTGGGAGCCCGACGAGTGAAAACTCGAGGCGAGGGGGATGGTGTCACTGCAAGTGCCACTAGGGACACTGCTGTTGCAACCTCTGGAGGCTGAGTCTGACCGGGAGAGGACACTGCCACTGTAACCTCATCTGCTAGGATATGGCATCTGTCTGAACGGCAGCTGGAGGTGTGGTGACTGTCTGTGCTGACTGCTCAGGTGCGATCTCCGACGATGCAACTGAGGACTGGTGAGTGCCTGTCGCCGGAAGATCCACTGCAGTCTCTGGAGCTGGTGTGACCTGCTGAGGTGCTCCTGGGGAGTCTTCTCCCGTGATTTCCAGATAGGAAGCTGACAGATCTCGCGAGGCCTCTACTAGAGTAGTTCCTCGGGTAGGAGTGAATCCCGTCTGGAACTCTCCGGGTGAGGCTATCCAAGAGGACACCTGGGTCCTCGGAGTCTGATACTCAGGAGAGGCTGCTGACTGAAAGGGAGGAGTAGCTGGTGCCTGACTCTGGTGTCCTCTGGACGGTAACGCTGGAGTTGGCACCACAACTACTGGAGGCTGCTGCGGAGGAGAGGTGAACTGCTGCTGCTGAGAGACGGCGGGCAACTGAAAATGTGGTGTGGAGGTCTGCCCGGAGCTAGAGGCCAGAAGACGCTCAAGTAGAAGAGTCTGAGTCTTCTAGATCTCTGCCTGCTGCAGCTGATAGGCTAGGAACTGATGTTGGAACTCATCCTGCCTAGCCTGTGTCTGAGCCTGAGCTGCCAGCTGCTGCTCAGTGAGCCTCCGTAGATCTGCAGCCTGTCGTCTCTGCTCCTCTGCCTGGCGAGACTGCTCCTCCTGTATCCTCGAGAGTATAGTGAGCAAGGTAGCCTCTGAGGAACTGGAGCCTGGAGCTGGAGCTGCTGTGGCTGTGCCTGACCCTCCTGCCTCGTGGTCATGTGTCATCGGTGTATACTCATGCACGGGCTGGTAGTCCTCGTCAGAGCTGTCGGAGTCGAGATCCTCTCTAAAGACTGTCTCGGCAGCTGTATCAATCTTTGCATCCAAGTCTGCCAGCTCTGCCTGAGCAATCTGCTCAACTGTCGCATCTGTGACCTCGGCGGACTGGGGTGGCACTCCGGCCTGCCTGGTGCCTGGTCTGTAGGCTCTGCTGGGGCGAGGCAACTGCCCATGGGCCACAAGCTGGCTCATCGAGTAGACTGGAAACTCTGTAGCTGACCTCGTGAGGGTGACTCTCATAACACCAGACCCAGTCTTGGCAACTATCAAATATGAGATCCAATGAGCGAACTGTAGCTGCCAATGACCTCTGAACCCAGCAGCTATGATATCCTCGAGCTCGCTCACTATCAAGTCCCAGAGGTCGAACTGCTCTTTCCGAACAATGTGAGCTAGGAGCCAAAGCTGAAGATGAGTGATAGTATCCCTAGCTCCAATCCTGAGTAGAATAGTCCGTCTGAGAACCTCGTGGAGGATCCGAGCCAGAGGAGTGAGGTCACGTGGCGTACGGCTCGAACCCTCAGTGAACGGCTGCTGAAAGCACGGACTGACAAAGTCTGTGGATGGCACTATACCATCGTGAGGTCGGCGAGGGGCCTCCTGATCCCCATAGCAGAGACTGTGTATCCTGGTAGGTGAGGATCCGAGGTGAAATAGCTCTCTGAATCTGGCAGCAGTAACCCTGAAGTCACGTCCCTGGTATGCGAAGTGGAGGAACTCGTGATCAGGTGAGATCCACAGAGAGGCGTAGAACTGGTAAACCCACTCCTTCTGATATGCCCCTGAGCATCCCATCAAGTCTGTCAATCCCTGGATGTACTGGAGGTGCTGCAGGATCTCTGGACCACCGACCCCCTCAATCTGAGAAGATGAGCACACCCTGTGGGCCCTGAGAGGAGCATCGGTGTCAACGTATGCTCTGTAGAAGTCCTCGTGCACTGTAGTATAGAACTCACGTCGGGCACGAGGGTCTCTCTGCGGTGGAAACCAGGTCTGGAAGTCGACGAATCGAAGCAGCTGGACTTGCTTCGCTGTAAGTACTCTGACCTGGTGCCTCACTGGGTCTGGGAGCCGGGGTCCTGGAGGACTAGGTGGTGCACCTGAGCCTCGGGAACGAGTAACTCGATGGCTCATCAGCTCTCCAATAGTAGAGTGGCTCGCGGCCTCTGTCGGCTCAGTCGCTGGGACTGGCTCTGTCGCTGGTACCTCTAAAGCCTCGACGGGCTCTGACTCTGGAGGTGGAGGGGACTCACGACGCGCTCCACGGCGAGGCGAGAGCCTCAAACCGGCGCGACGTCCTCCTCGCTCAGCTATCTCGGCGGCCTCTGCCACTGCTAGAGCGGCTACCGAGTCTGGATCCATCGCCGGCCTCTTGCGCTTCCGAGAGATAACCTTCTGCTTGCCCTTCCCGCGGTCAGTGGGTGGACGCGGTGGAGGTGAAGGGTCACCACCACTACCGGGGACAGGACCTGCATTCTTCGTCCTTGCCATTTCTCAACCTTTGCAAACAAAGCACTGTCAAGGCACCTTAGGAAACACACCACAAACCCACTGCCAATCAAACACTGTCCCTGACCCTCTGACAGACAACTGCGAGAGTGGCACGCCGGCCCTGGACTGTCCTCGCGAGGCTTTGCCTCGATCCGTACTCGTGGGCTTTGCCCCGAGTTCACTGTCACTGCCTGCTGACTCTCTGATTCTCTGACAACTGACCAACTGACCCTGCTCGTCAGAAATAGATATATATATATATATATATATATATATATGAACCATAAGCATATAGCTAGAAGGGAAGTGAGTCTATAGAAGCATGAAATAAGGAAAGAATAGATCGTTATATCCACTTCCATACCTCGAGCCTCTGATCAAAAAGGGAGAAGAGAAGAGATTTCCCGATCGATCAACCGCAACTCGCAACTTCAATCCGCATTCTAATCAAGATAGAGAGGTGATGGATTAGGGTAGGTAGAGAAGTGAATTGCAATTTGGTGGATTGAAAAGATCACAGAAGTGGATTGAAAGTGAATTTCACCTTGGCTCGTGACTGAGATTGATCAACCCCCCTTGCCAGAGAAAGACCTGCACGGCGGCTTGGGGGCAGTGGAGAAGGAGGGCCTGCTGTGGTGGCGAAGCTTGGCGGGGCAGCTTCTAGCACGGCGGCGGTGCACAAGGACACAGTAGCGCAGGGCAGGGATGGCGGCGCTGGGTGGAGATGCGGCGTAGGGCAGTGCAGGGATGGAGCAGCGGCGCAGTGGAGGCGAGTGGCGGCGCAAAAAGCGGCGGCGCAGGTGCGGGTGGCACTAGGGGAGGCTCACGGCGGCGCAGGGAGGAAGCGCGTGGCTGAGCAGGCAAGATCCACGGCGGCGGAGGAGGAACGGCGGTTAGGGTTTGGTCAGAGGCGCGGCGGCGAACTGAGCAGATCGGGCGAGACTCGGGGGTTTTCTAAAAAATTTCGCCGTTTAGTTCGCGACGGATGCTCCGACGCGGAGCGACGGACGCTCCGTCGGTATGCGACGGACGCTCGGGGAGCGTCCGACGGCATCGTCCGTCGGGCTTCCAGAGTCGATTTGAAACGCCCAGTCGCATTGACCGCGACGGACGCTTGGCCCTTTTAGCGGGCAACTTTAATCTCCGGACGATCGCGACGGACGCCGAGGCAATTTACACCGAGCGTCCGTCGGCAGCGTCCGACGCCTTAAAAATAGAATTTTTCAAATTTTCTTTTTGCGTCTCTCTCCCAACCAAGTTCCAATCCCAATAAGATCCAAATAACACTTGATTGGACTTGATATGAGAACCATCTCTCAAACACTCATTTTCAAATAGTTTTCCATAGGCTTAATTTTTTTTTAGCTCAAATTATTCGAATGGAAACACCAAGGAGACATCATATGGCCACAATAGGGGTATTTAAGTGACTTGAGCTTGGAATGCTCCCCCTAAGTGGATTATCTTAGAGGATGCTCAAGAAACTTAACCAAAGAGAAAGGGCAAACAACACACATGCATATGCTTATGCAATACGAAAAGTGAATCTAGGTTGCTTGCAAGTTTAAATCGTGGTTAAGCTTTGTCACACGCTTTGAGGGCGGTTATCTTAATCGCGTTAGCCAAGCCTATGTGCATTACCATATTAAACATGTTATATTACATATGAATGCATGGTTCACACAAGATCATCTTTTAGTGAAATTAGAGTGATCAAGCACATTTAACTCGCTTCTCAACCTACAAAAGGTTATTTCATCAAGTGGTTTAGTGAAGATATCCGCCAATTGCTCTTCGTTCTTAACTCCAACTAGTGTTATGTCTTTCCTAGCCACATGATCTCTAAGAAAGTGATGGCGAATATCTATGTGCTTGGTGCGAGAGTGTTGAACCGGGTTGTTTGCAAGTTTTACGGCGCTTTCATTATCACACAAAAGTGGAACTTCTTTTCAAAACACGCCGTAATCAAAGAGTGTTTGGGTCATATATAAGATTTGTGCACAACTTGCTCCCATGGCAATGTATTCCGCCTCGACGGTTGACAATGCCACACTATTTTGCTTCTTTGAGGACCAAGAAACAAGTGATCTTCCTAGCATGTGGCACCCGCCGGAGGTACTCTTCCTATCAACCTTACACCCGGCGTAATCCGAATCGGAATAGCCAACTAGTTGGAAGGGAGCTCCTTTGGGATACCAAAGACCCATGCTAGGGGTGTGCCTTAAGTACCTAAGGATTCTTTTAACCGCACAAAGATGCGACTCCTTAGGGTTTGCTTGAAACCTAGCACACATACACACACTAAATATGATATCCGGCCTAGAAGCGGTGAGGTAAAGTAAACTACCGATCATAGAATGATAAAGAGTTTGGTCGATCGGTTTACCTCCCTCATCGAGATCGAGATGCCCATTAGTAGGCATTGGGGTCTTGATTTGCTTGCAATCCTCCATCTTGAATTTCTTGAGCACATCATAAGTGTACTTCTCTTGAGATATGAAGGTGCCCTCCCTCAATTGCTTCACTTGGAAGCCTAGGAAGAAGGTTAGCTCGCCAATCATCGACATCTCGAACTCCTTGGACATCAATGCACCAAATTCCTTGCTATGACCTTGGTTTGTTGACCCAAATATAATGTCATCGACATATAATTGGCAAACAAAGATCTCTCCATCTAGCACCTTGGTGAAGAGTGTGGTATCCACTTTCCCGATCTTGAAGCCCTTCTTGAGTAGGAAGTCCCTTAGCCTCTCATACCAAGCTCTTGGAGCTTGCTTCAATCCATAGAGTGCCTTGGACAACCTATACACATGATTAGGACAATTTGGGTCTTCAAACCCGGGAGGTTGTGAGACAAAAACAAGTTCATTAATGAAACCATTAAGAAAGGCACTCTTCACATCCATTTGGAAAAGTTTTATTTTATGGTGTGAAGCATATGCCAAAAGGATACGAATGGCTTCTAGTCTTGCAACCGGTGCAAAAGTCTCCCCAAAATCCAAGCCTTCAACTTGGGAGAATCCCTTTGCCACCAATCTTGCCTTGTTTCTCACAACCACGCCTTGATCATCTTGCTTGTTCCTAAACACCCACTTGGTGTCAATGATTCTTGCTCCTTTAGGCTTTTCTACTAGTGTCCACACTTTGTTCCGGGTGAAGTTGTTCAACTCTTTGTGCATGGCGTTCACCCAATCCGGATCTGCAAGTGCATCCTCCACACTAGAAGGCTCAACAAAGGAAACAAAGGAGTGATGTTCAACGTAAGAAGCAAGTTTAGATCGAGTTGTTACCCCCCTTGATGGACTCCCTATGATGAGGTCTTGAGGATGTGCTTGAAGCATAGGTGTAGATCTTCTATTGATCACTTGGGGAGGAGGTTGCGGTGCTTCAACATTGCTTGCTTCGGCCTCGGCTTGATCTTGAGGGATGTGAGTGTCTTCTTGAGCCTCCCTCACTTGATCTTCTTCATCAACTTGAGGCGTGTGAGGTGGAGAGGGATCTTGATTTGTTTCATCTTCAACTTCTTCCACCTCTTGTGGGTTGATAGCACCAATTGGCATGTTCTTCATTGCCTCCCTCAAGGGTTCATCACCTACATCATCAAGATTTTTATGCTCTTCTTGAGAGCCATTAGTTTCATCAAACTCCAAGTCATACGTTTCTTCAACTAAGCCGGTGGCTTTGTTAAATACACGGTATGCCTTGGATTTAAGTGAATACCCAACTAAGAAGCCAATGTCACATCTTCTTTGGAACTTGCCCAAGTGTTGGCGCTTCTTGTAGATGTACACTTTGCAACCAAACACTCGGAAAAAGGATATATCCGGTTTCTTTCCATTCACAAGCTCATAGGGGGTCTTCTTGAGAAGCCTTTGGACAAATAGCCGGTTAGCCGCATAGCATGCGGTGTTGATTACTTCGGCCCAAAACTTCTCGGGGTGTTGTATTCATCAAGCATTGATCTTGCAAGTGTGATAAGTGTCCGGTTCTTCCTCTCTACTACACCATTTTGTTGAGGAGTATAGGTGGCAGATACTTCATGCTTGATTCCAACTTCATCACAATAGTCTTCAATCTTGGTGTTCACAAACTCGGTCCCATTGTCACTTCTTATCTTCTTGATCTTCACATCAAACTCATTTTGGGTTCTAGTTGCAAATTTCTTGAATATTGATTAAGTTTCTCCCTTATCTTGAAGAAAGAACACCCAAGTGTATCTAGAGTAGTCATCAACTACCACCAAACAAAAGAGATTGCCACCAATGCTAGCATAGGTGGTAGGTCCAAATAGATCCATGTGGAGTAGCTCTAGAACTCTTGAGGTTGACATGAAAGCTTTGGTTGGATGAGTGTTTGCTACTTGCTTGCCGGCTTGACATGCACTACAAAGTTTGTCTTTCTCAAACACCACATCCTTCACACCTCTAACCAATTCCTTCTTGACAAGCTTCTTCAAAGTTGACATTCCCACATGTGCTAATATTCTATGCCATAGCCAACCCAAAGAACTCTTGGAGAAAAGACATGTTTGCAAACTAGCTTCATTTGAGGTGAAGTCCACTAGGTAGAGATTGTTGTGCCGAAACCCTTTGAATATCAATGATGAATCTTCAATCTTGGACACAACTACCTCATTTGGAGTGAAGAGACATTGGAAACCAAGATCACATAGTTGTCCCACCGATAGCAAGTTGAAGCTCAATGATTGTACTAGCAAGACATTAGATATTGATTGATCATTTGAGATTGCCACTTTGCCTAGACCTTGCACTTTGCCTTTTGAATTGTCCCCAAAGGTAATTTTGTCTTGCCCTTCACAATCTTCCTCAAATGTGGTGAACATCCGAGAGTCACCAGTCATATGTTGAGTGCATCCACTATCAATCACCCAATGACTTCCACCGGTCTTGTAGTTCACCTACACACAAGCAACTTGGAGTTAAGCTTGTTGTTTGGGAACCCACACTTGGCGAGGTCCCATAGCCTTGTCCACCAACTCCTTAGCAACCCATAGCACTTTGGGCTTGTTCTTCATCTTCGGACCGAGAAATACAACTTGAGCTCTACCCTTGGAGTCCTTGTTGATGATGAAGTGTGCATCATGAGCGAAAAGCCTTATGTGCTTGGGCAAGGTCTTGGGAGGTGGAGTCTTGCATTGGGATTGAAGATGACCCTCTTGACCACATCCAAAGCACTTCTTGGGTTTGGGCTTTGGTGTGTCATAGTTGCTTCTCATAGCCTTGTTCTTGTAATAGTTCTTGGCTTCTATCTTGACCTTGGCCTTCATGATTTGGTTTTCCTTGAACCCAATGCCGGTCTTGTCGGTCTTCATGATAGTGTTCATCAAGAGCTCACTTTGAAGGTTGTGGCCCTTGGTGAACTTCTTCAATCCACTTGTAAGCTTGATCTTCTCAACCTTGAGCTTTGCATTTTCCTCTTTGAGAGACTTGATCAAGGTCATTGCATCTTTGTCATCTTGTTTGGCCGACTTGATAGTGAGTGGCTTGCTTGCCTTGAAGTTGATTAGCTCTTCCTTGAGCTTGGAGTTTTCTTGCCTCATCTTCACATAGTCATCATGCTTATCGGCCTCAACTACCTTCTTGCCCTTGCACTTAGCATTTTGCTCACTAGCAACTTCATCAAGCAAGTCCTCACAAGAATTAGCTATATCACACTTAACAACCGGGTTAATAGCAACATGTGTAGCAAGATCATTTGAAAGCAATTCATTAGCTATCACAAGTGTGCCATGTTTATTTTTAACTTGGTTGTAGTCATCTTTTAGCAAGTTGTATCTTGATTGGAGCTCTTGTGTTGACCTCTCAAGCTTATCATGTTTCTCATTTGCTTGCTTGAGTGAGGCTTTGAGCTCCCTAGTGCTAGATGAGAGAGATTTGTTCTCAAGCTTCAATTCATCATTAGCACTAGTCAAGTCATCAAGCTTAGCATGCAAGTTACTATTGGCTTTCTCTAGTGATTCACTTTTGCCTTTATACTTCCTAATGAGCTTAGTGTATTTATTGCAAATTTCAATTAGCTCATCATAGGAAGGTGCCTCAAACTTATCATCACTATCATCACTAGAGCTAGCCTCATCATCACTATCCTCTTTTTGTACCTTTTTGTCACCTTTAGCCATGAGGCATAGGTGTGTAGAGGATGAACCCAGAGATGATAGAGGGGGTGGCAGTGGAGTAGATGAACCAATCACCAAGGCGGCCACCTTCTCTTCTTCACTTTCATCTCCGGAAGAATCACTTGAGTCTTCAATGTCGGTGAGCCAATCACCAACAATGTAGGCTTTGCCATTCTTCTTCTTCTTGTGGAAGTTGAAGTTCTTCTTCTTTTTGAATGGCTTGTCATCCTTCTTCTCCTCATCACTTGACTCAACCTTGTTGCCCTTGTTATACTTGAACTTGTAGTTAGCTTTCTTGTTCTTGTACTTGTCTTTCTTTTCTTCGGGGCAAGCATGAGCCAAATGTCCAAGTTTGCCACAATTGTAGCAATCCATCTTGGAGAGGGGCTTTCTTGAAGAGCTTGTGAAGAATTTCTTCTTCTTTGAGTCAAACTTGACTCCATTCTTGCTTAGCTTCTTCAACATCTTGGTTGTTTTCTTCACCATGAGAGCGAGATCATCATCATCATCATCATCATCGCTTGTGCTCTCATACATGACTTGCATTTTGTGCTTCTCCGAGGAGGATGCCTTGAGAGCCAAGTCCTTCTTTTCCTCCTTCTCTTTTTCTTTCTTCTTGGAGGAGGAAGATGAGCCACCATCACCAATCTTCATGTATATCTCATGGGCATTGATCTTGCCCAAAATTTGTGTTGGTGTAGCGGCGGAGAGATCTCCTTGGTGAAGCACGGTGACGATGTGGCCATACTTCTCAATGGGCAAGACACAAAGAATCTTGCGTACCACATCGGCCGGTTCCATTTGGTTGAGACCGAGCCCATTCAATTCCTCTACAATAATGTTGAGACGTGAGTATATTTCATTTGCATTTTCATTTGCATGCATAGAGAAAGAATTGAGCTTAGCCATAACCAAGTGATAGCGTTCTTCACGCTCACTCTTTGTGCCCTCGTGAAGTGCACAAATAGTGGTCCACAACTCAAATGCGTCTTTAGCATTACGCACTCGGTTGAAGACATCCTTGCTAATGCCACGAAAGAGTATGTTCTTTGCCTTGGCATTGTGCTTCTCAAAGTTGAGGTCCTCCGCGAAGAGAGTACCTCCCTTTGTGGCGGCTTTGAGCACGCCCACGTCAACGGCCTCTAAATAGGCCTCCATACGAACTTTCCAATAAGGAAAGTCGTCTCCATCGAACATGGGAGGTGGTCCATCCCCATGGGACATCTTGCTCTAGGCGGTGAAGCCTAATTTAGAGCAACCTTGCTTTGATACCAATTGAAAGGATCAAGATGCCCAAGAGAGGGGGTGAATTGAGCTCTTTTTAATTTCTAAACAAGAATTAAACCTATAAAGAGTTAATTAACCCCCTAGTGCCTACCGCTTGTGTGTCCTAGCTAGAAAGCGGTAACAAGGCAATGGAAAGCGAAAACTTCCTACACAATTATAGTATGAATTGAAAGACAAGTGCGGAAAGTAATGCGGTAATAAAGAGCTAGGGAAAGAGATGCTTGACACGGCGATGTTTTGCCGAGGTATCGAGGAGTCGACACTCCCCCCTAGTCCTCGTTGGAGCACCTCGCAAGGTATAGCTCCCCCTCAATCCCGCGCAAGGGATGAGTGCTCTCTACGGGCTGATTCTTCGCCACTCCGGCTCGGTGAATCGCCCACAACCGATCACAAACATCGATGGAGAAGGGCCGCCGACAATCTTCCGGCGATCACCTTCCTCCGAGCACCACCGGGTCGTCTAGGTGATGTCGATCACCAAGAGTAACAAGCCTCGATCTTCGCTTGACTCACTCAAGCTTCACAACTAGAGGATGCACACTTGAACTCTTGGATGAACTAGAGAGAGGATGGATGGATTCGCGAATCACTCTCTCTCTCTAGGGCTCTTGCTCTCTTCCTAACCTTCTCAACAAACTCAGCAACTCAAATGAGCAAAGGCGAGGTGGGAGAGAAGTGGGAGAGGCTATAAATAGACCCTCTGAAAACTACCTCGGGCTGACGTTTTAAGTTGGCGACTGACGCTCCGTCGACTAGGCGACGGACGGTCCGTCGCATGCCCAACGGCTAGTTTCTGTTCATAGTTGAGGCGACGGACGGTCCGACGCCTCTGTCTAACGGCTAGTTCTGACACACTGTTCCCAGCGACGGACGCTGTCACTGGGCGACGGACGCTCAGCCACAGCGTCCGACGCTGAGCTCTGGCTAGGGTTGAAAAACACCCTCTCTGGAAGGTCGACGGACGCTCTTCCCAGCGTCCGACGCCTGGCCGACGGACAGCGTCCGACGCCTGGCCGACGGACAGCGTCCGACGGACCCTGAAAAACTTAGCCAGAAAACAACCTCTCTGGAAGGCCGGCGGACGCTGTGGACTCAACCACCCAGCGTCCGGCGCCTTTGTCCGACGTGACGGACAGCGTCCGGCGCCCCTGCCAGGAGCGTCCGACGCCCAGAAAACGATTTTGACAACTCCGATTTTCGTCGCGATGAATATGGAAGTTGTTCTAGGCTATCTTACGGTCACCATAGGCTTGCTTAGAGCTAAGAAAGTCAAGTGTGCACCACACCTAATCATGAAGCTTTCCTAAGTCAAGCTACTAATCTCAACCCTCTTAATAGTACGATCAAAGGTAAAAAGAGAAGCTCTATCTAATTCTAAGTGTCCTTCATCTCCTTATGGCACTTAGCCTATCATTCTAGGGTCTTCATCATGTCTCCTTAACAACCGAAACGATATCCATCTTGGGGACTAAGTGATGACCATTAGAGCCCATTCTCCTTGATCACTATGGCTAAGCTACGCATAGCCTCTGCAAAACACATGTTAGCCATAATAATCTATATTTGTCGTTAATCACCGAAACCAACTAGGGTCATGAATCTTCACACGAGCAGCTCCACACTGGACGTAGAGATTTCTTGCCCGAACCAGTATAAACCTCTTGTCTCTTTGTCTCACCATTCGGAGCCCGACACGTGTACAAATTTACTCGTTGGTAGTTTCTAAACAACGACAGATATGCTTCTCAATCGCAAGTGCTGAGTAGAAATAGACTGAAACTCATGTTAGGTTGTTACAATTGATTACATTGGTCGTAGATTGGTGCCCCAACTGCCACCGACAATTTATACTCTCCGCTCGTAGTAGTTAAAACTAAAAACTAAACGGCATCAAATGCGTTTAATAGCTGGGCACTAGGCACTGGAAGAGTTGAGGTTGTTGTTTTGGATTATTCGTCAAATAATGGACGCAATGCTGCAGTAGAAATAATAGACCTTGTCTTCAATTTCTTTCTTTCAGTTTTGTGGTTTATTCCCTTCTATTTGTGACTTGCCTTTTTTTTTTAGAATTACACAGTTACAACGTATGTACTCGTTTTCCCCTCACATCTGTGTTCAGTCGTTGAGCTAAAAACAATATAATAAAAACTTAGATGCAAGATCGCAAGGCCAAACATTTTTTTTAAAAAAAGCTAGCAAATATACATGTACATTGCAACATGAGAAAAAAACTATAAAACATATATAGAGAACAATGAGAATAATACGTATATTTTTGTATTTCACCTGTTCTATACAATTTATAATTTATAATTTATTACACGATTGACCATAACATCTATAATATAAGTTTAACATGACAGAGTCCAACTAAGCTTTATCAAATCAAAATCCAATCTTAATAGATTTTTCTCCTATTACAAAACACAAAAATATTTAAACGTAAATATTATAATAAACTTTATTTTTTATATTAACCATGTGTCTTTCTTCGAGGACCCATAAAATTCAGTGATTCTTATATTTGCTTAAGGTCGACAATGAGTCAATTACCGAGTGTAGAGGATTAGGGCAGTCCCAATAAAAATTTCTAGACGAAGTTTCCAAGAGAGAAAGAGAGCAATTAATGTCTAGAACAAACTACCTTTTCCAATCCATGGTTTCTAAAGCAGTGTTTATATAAAGAATAAGTTAAATGCAACACAAAACAAGAGTAGATCAACTATGGCAATCACCATGTATATGATCTCCTAAACAACGCTATTTCTAAAGTACATCCAACAAACTTTTTTAACACCCATCAAGCAGTAAACTTGTTTTCAGAACCATATATTACTAATAATAATCTAAGAATAAAGATAATATGTATCATATATAGTTTATAACAAAAGAACTAAAGTTCATGATACATATGCATATACCAAAATACTAAAGTTCATGATACCATGAGACCCACAATAGGGAGGTTCATGCAGCATTCCAAAAGCTAGATACATAAACTCCAGAAGCTTGGTCACGCACGAAAAGCCTGGTCATGCGGGAAAGGAAGTAGTGCGGAAAGGGCAGGTGGAGCGCGGGAAGCGCAGGTGGGAGCGAGCAGGCCATCTGCGTGGCTCGGCGCACTCGATCCGGAGAAATTCCGCTCGAAACCAGTCGAGTCTCCCCAACGTCAATTTGATTGCGTCTATGTGCCTCGTTGCAAGCGTCAACTTGTTCCGTGAATTAGAAACTGTTTCCTTGTTTTGCACTCTCTCTTTATTAATTCTGTTGTCACATCAACAAAAAACTAAATTGTTAACCTAATGAAGAGCAAGTTCAATAATAAAGTCAAATGTTTAGCTATAAGTCAAGCTATCAGACTCAAGTTATATATTGTTTCTTACTTAGCTATAAAAGGTTTCTCTTTCCTATTCCTCCTCACAACATTACTACTTGGACCCACTACTACCTAGGCTTTCGTGTCTAGTTCGGTGTTTGCATGGGAGTCAAGCTCCTCTCTCTACTCTTCTCTTTCCTCCTCATCAGCATTTGCTTGGCTATAAGACAATTATTGTACTTGCTCTAAGGTTAGTTCAAGCAAGTACAATAATTGGCTTATAGTCAAGCAAATGTTGATGTGGAGTAAAGAGAAGAGGAGAGAGAGAGGAGAGTTTGACTCTCATGCAAACAACAAGCTGGACATAGAAGCATAGGTAATTATGGGTCTAAGTAGTAAATGTTGTGAGAACGAATAGAAAAGAGAAACTTTTAGAGCCAAGTAAGAGACAACTTATTATATAACTTAGCTATAATAATTTAATTTATAGCTAAGCATTTAACTTTATTATTGAACTTGCTCTTAGAGGATTAGTTTGTTCGCTGATTATGACGGTAGATTATTTTTTTTTTCACAAACCTATTCTTGTCGGGAATTGAAAGATATGTTTAATTAGACAGGATTGTACAACAAATATTCACTGTTTTATTAGCTAGATTATTAAGGTATAAAAACAAGACTAAGTTTTGTTTATAATTAAAACTATATCACTATTTTGATGGTCAAAACCTTTGCTTTAAGAAGAAATATATAGCTAGGTGCATAACGTTATTTTTTATTATTTAAAATAAAAACACTGAATGGAGAAAAAATGCACCGATAAAGCAAAAATAGAAATAACGGAAAACTGATAGAGAAAAAGAAAACAAAAAATAGACGGGTAATAAAATATAAAAAAGAAAGAAACCAAACGACAGAGAAAAAAAGAAACGAAAATTAACGACCCGAACAAATAAATGTAAACGTGGAAAAAAGACCGAACAAAAAACCGGAATCGTAAAAAAGAAAAGAATAAAGCGAAGTAGAAACGGACACGGAATAAGACACCGGAAACGTGGAAAAAAAAAGGGCCCAAAGCAAAGTAGAAACCGACGGATAAAAAAGAATTAAAGTAGAAACCGACGGATATAAAAAATGAGAAAGCGGTGGATAAAAAATATATAGATATTATAAACACGTATTTGAAGTTATGACAACGAGTATCATAACTTTTTTTGATACAGAATAACTCAAACACTCACAGTGTATGCACAATCACCTTGGTCTATTTGGTTCACGTACTAGCAAAACTCATCTCGTATGAAACTATATCGTGTTTGGTATGAAACCATGTTGTGTTTGGTTGAGTGCATCGACTTAGCCTGGTTGAGAAGAGATGTTATTTGGTTATCTATACAAAAGATATGTTGCATGAGATAAAAAAATTATAAATTATTATTATTATTTATTTTATGTAAATATACTCTTAAAGTAATTATTTTATTTAACTATGTCTTAAACATCTTTAAAACACATTAATTTCACTTGATATTCACTAATTATACACTAATAGTGTTATTAGGGAGAAACAAGCACATCCGGTGAGCCAGGCCCGACAGAAACGGCTGATTTGCTCGTTCCCGTAAGGCCTAGCTGCGGGGTGCCTTGTGCACGCGCTGAGTCTGGCTCATCCAGGCGACCAGGCAACCAAATTGCCGATCCCTGCATCTCTCGAGTCACCCAAGCGACCAGGCAACCAAACGGCCGGTCCCTACATCCCACGCACTGACGAAGAGCTAGGTGGGGGCCATAGTGAGCCATGGCCCCCTTGCCTATGTGATTTGCTGAAGTCCCTGTCCTTATATACGCTGTTAAATGTTAATGACTGGCTAGTATCATCCTCCATTCCCTCTAGTCATTAGTATAAATCTCTGTCCCTTGCCTCCGTGAGTTAGCAGAGGTCAGTGGCCAGGGCCAGCCTTCAGCCATGCATGCCCCTACATAGCAATTGTATATCATTTCCTATATCCAAAAGGTAAAAAAGCAATGTGTAGCAGTGTTTCCACATCTCAGCTCAACTGTTACTCCAATAATTATTGCGTTTTAAAGAATTGTTTATGCTCAACTATTTTTGTTGTCAAATATATGTTGTATACCGTGACTTATTTATAAGTACTAACATTATTTTTTTATCATGTATATACATATAGATTTTTGACAAATTGCGCCCCCCTAGTTTATTTCTGGCTTCGCCACTAATCCCACGAGTCTGGTTCAGGTGGATACAGGGAACCAAATAGACCCTTATGAACACATGCACACTCACCCTATAAATATACACACACAAATTCTTGCTTTGTAAACTGGGCTGATAAATTCTAAGGTTGATGAGGTTACCATAAATATTTTATTGTCAATGAAAACATCGTTTATCACTGAAAACACGTAGTTTAACTCTATAATATTTGTTTCTACACAAAGTCGAACATTTCATGCCAATTGATGCAGCATCTCATGTGTCGTTTTGGCATTCAAAAGTTATGCAATGAATGAATGTGTCGATTTAGGCCTGAGCCCCAAGGCTCCCAGCAGTGGCGGAGCGTGCAGTCCAATTAAGGGGTGTCATTTCGCAAAGTATGTGTAATGCTTTGTAGGATGTCAAGTGCTCTGTTGTGTTATGTATTTGGAGAGTCATCTGATGTTGAGAGATGCATTTCAATCTAAGACCTTATTTAATTGAGCTGTAGGCAAACAGAAGTTTGTTTTACCATTTGGTTAGAGCAGCTGTAAAAACTATAGATCGTGAGAAAAATAAAATTTTGAAATATCTATTCACTTATTTGTATGTAAATGATTATTTTAGAATTCTAAAAGATGATTATTTTTGGAAAGGTAAAATTATTTTTTCTAAGCCCACTTATTCATTGCAGGTATAAGATATGTATTCTAGTATTTCTATTGTATATCTTTGTTTTGTTTTTCTAAAAAAAACGGCTAGAGAACATAACGTATTCTTAATGGAACAAAGCATGACGCGGCCTGGCCTATACGGAGCTGCTTCGCGTCGGGGCATCTCGCCGTCAGACTCTTGCCAGCTGACTCCTTGGCGTCGTCGCCATCTCACCGTTGCCGGAGAAAGCGAACAAGTCCTATGCGGATGGAGAGCTGAAAATACTAGAAACGGAGATGGAGATCAGCGCGCGCTGTTTGCTAAGCCTATAGATGGAGCTATGAGTCTGTATTATTATTGAGTAATGGTCTTGTATTTGTATTCCTATACTCTCTAAACAGTACAAATATTATACAAACTTTACAGATCAGGGGGCATAGCCATGGCCCCCACGTAGCTCCGCCATTGGCTCCCAGTCTCCACCGTAGCCTACACAAGTATCTTTTCCAGACACCACTTGGGCCTAAGTCAAAAAAAAAAAAGACCCCAAGGGCAGCTAGACTGTGAGCAACTAAATTATAGGAACGTGGTTTATAGACTATACTGCTTCTACTAAAATTTCAAAACAAACTATCTTTCAATTCTAACTTGTTGAGTTAGAATTTCTATTCAAATTACACAGGATCCAAAAGTTCTATTCGGATTACTATTCGTAGCTATCTAGGTTATCTGGAAAATAAATATTGCAAGAGAGAAATTTTAACTTTTATTAGAATTATATAAATATAGATATAAATAGAGATATAGATAAATATATATTGTAAGATATAGATATATTAGAGCAACTCCAGCAGACTGGCTAAATGTATTTGTGAAGCTATTTATAGCTATTGTGCTTCAAAACATCATTCCAACAGCTTGTGTATATCATTTTTTATTTTACCCAACTGACTATCTCATCATTCTCGCTGGCTATATTTACCTAGCGAGGCATGTTTGCTATATGTGTTTTCTAATTTAGCTAGGTTGTTGTAAAACTATACATTTTAGATGATCTTTCTATCTTACATAATGGCTAAATCTTATAATTTAACAACTAATTTTAGCAAGTCTCTTGGAGTTGCTCCTAGGCAATAGGCATGGATGTATAGAAATAGCACCACATGGAGGAGTAGTTTTTTTGGGACTGGAGCTGCAGCCCGGAGCGGTGGCCTTCATGGGTGGGAACACTTTCTTGTACTGGGCCAACTAGCCCCCAACGGCCCAACCACACAGCCCTTCATGGGCTCACCGGCCTGCACGCCTCACGCAGACACGTACAGTAATCTCGCAGCGACGTTCGCCGCTCGCTACCCAGACGTCTTATCGCTTCAGCTTCTCGCCGGACGCCCCGGAGCGGAGCCAAAGCCGGCCAGCCGGGATCCCAGAAGCTAGAGGCTGTCCTTGTCCTCGGCTCTCGCTAAAGTCACGAGGCCATCTTAGCTGAAGTGACAGCGGGATGCATCCTTTTGTTTCCCAAAATAAGGATTTTGGTAACTTTCAAATGGTTATGGATTAGGTTAAAAAAACTCATCTCCAATAGTTTTTGATAATTCACTTACAAAAGAAAGAAATTTATGGGCCCACTCATTTTCTTTTCGTCGAGTCACGGGCTCGTCTCCCAGACGCGTCGCCGCCTGAGGGTATGCCCAACGGGGGCCATAGTCTCGTATTGCTCATACTAAAGTTGTCAGGTCAGACATGCAAAGAAATCATGGGGAAATGCATTGAGTTGTCAGGCCAGACATGCAAAGAAATCATGAAGAAGTGCATTGCTCAACGCGGGCAATACACAAGTACTTCATTCGTTCTAAATTATAAGTCGTTTTGATTTTTTTTGATTCATCTATATTGCTACGAATATAGACAATATTATTATATATAGGTAATATTAAAAAGGATATACCAAAAAGTTAAAGCGACTTATAATTTGAAACGGAGAGAGTAACATTTTGCCAGAAGGATTTGACAGGGTATAGAGCAGTCTTTTCCCTCTCTCTGCTACCGAAGCTATCACTTTTTCTCCCTTAACCCATTCATCACTGTTAGCCTGTGTTTTATGTTAGCCAAGGTCCTCAGCTCTTCTGTAGGAGAATAAGAACAACTGTGAAACCACCACTCTAGATGACACGTAGTCCCCAACGCGTTCATCACTGTTAGCCTGTGCTTTATATTAGCCAAAATCATCGGCTTTTATGTAAGAGAACAAGAACAACTATGAAACCACCACTCTAGGTGATACGTAGTCTAAACACTTAGATGGATGTTGGAGCAGTACATCACCGTGTTACATTGAGGAAGCCGTGAGACGTGGCCGTGGGCCGTGGCTTCCTGGCCGCAGTCAGCACGCGCACGCGCAGTCGACCGTGGCGCTTGAGACGCGCAGTCAGCCGTGGCCTCCATCCTAGGCGTTGGCGTGTAGTACTAATAGATCCAAGGCCGTGGCAGTACGTGTAGTCAGGGCACTCCCAATGCAGACTCTACTATGAAGTTTATCTCTATTAATTAGATTGTCACGTAGTCATTTTGCTGATGTGATAAGCAATTTAATGAAGAAACTTCACTTTTACTCGCGATGGAGAGGCGGCATCGAGTCTTCAAATCCGCTACGCCCGCGCGCCGCCGCCGCCACGATTTCTCTTCCGCGCGATGGGCGTGGCGCTGCTGCTGCCCGGGCCGGTGGGCGTCAGGTGGTTCCTCCGGTGCTGATGCTCCCGGGCCCCGACGGAGCACGGTGCGTCAGGTGGCTGGGGGCGACCCGTTCGCGGCGTTGCTGACGGTGCCGCTGCCTCCGGACGTGCAGATGGTGGAGATGGAGCGGAAGCAGCAGTTGCTTGTGCAGGAACAGTAGATGTGGGCGCAGTACCGGCAGGGCGGCATGCAGGGGCAGCCCGCCAGGTTGAACGCTGGCATGGCCGTCGTTCCCTATAATGGCTATGGGATGCCGTCCTTGTTTCACTGCTGTTAGCTTTGATAAAAATGATATTTGAATCAAGAAGGATTGTGAAAAGTGTGATGCGGGGATCACTTTTTCAAATATAGTGCATTAAAAAAGGTTACATAATATTTGCCACAGCTGATCCTTGTTTATTTGTGTTATAGATAAATATTCATTAAATATCTATCTCTATAGAAACTACTTGTATAAATTTGTATTGAGAGGAGTAGTTTCTACCCGGGAGAGTCTTTATGCTATGGAAACCGTGATAGAGTCTAGCATTGAAAGTGCCCTCAGCACCCTCCTCTGCTATATATTGTTTGATCTTCTACAACAAGAAAGATCTCGCGGGATGAAGTAGACATGGGAAGAAGTCGATGTCGGAAAGGAAGTCCACGCGCGAAAAAGAGCGCGATGCGCCGCCTAGAACCGCGCACATAAATCCGCGCTTGGAGGAAGTTTTTGCCCTTCCAAAAAAATAGAAAGGTTGGATGGAGAGTTATTGGAGAAGAAATTTTATTAATTTTTTAAAAAATAAAGATGTGAAGGATAGATGGGGAGCTGTTGGAGTTGCCCTTGGTTATTGATATAGGTGGCGGCCCATAGTGTTTCTCGCATACTCCGTACTCCTGATTAACGGCCCAAGAAGGTCAATTACACCACACGATATCTCTTTTTTCTCTCTCCCATCATTCCACGTGATGGTTGACTAGTTATTACTCTGTAGTAGTAAGTAAATCTGAGGAGTCCATGTAAGATACTGCTCCCACATGATTTGTTCGGTTTAAAGAAAACAGACTCGTTTTGTCGACCTAGAAAAACGGAAAATTAGGTGCAGAAATATAGCCGGATCGATTCTTCCTCCAAAGGAATTCTTGGATGCACTCATCCGCCCTTTACCATTTAAACCTCAACGATCGAGACAAGACCGAGATAAAACGACGACGGGATTTGCCTGGCCAACTTATTTACGGATGATTTTAATTTGTAAGATAACTATATATAAAAACCACCATATTTTAGAACGGATGGGATACTAATATGATAGCAAAACCCCTTTTGTGTTTCTCTTGTTTCTACGTAGTACTCTCTATATCTTTAAATATTTATCTTTCTTACTTTTTAAGAAATAATTTTAACTAATTTTATAAAAAAAATTATTAATATTTATGATAAATAATTGATATTATTAAATAGATATTTTGATCTAGTTTTTTAATAAATTTATTTAAAAATATAAATATTACACGTATTTTATATAAATTTAATCAAAGTTGTAATACGAAAATGTAAAATGACAAATAATAAAGGATGAAGGGACTATACTATGAACCCCTTTGGTAGGGATTATGAACCAGCTCTATGAGCTGTTTTTCGACTCCCACATCCAAACGGGTGCAATCTCAGGTGCTCCCGTGAAGAAGTTCCGGATTTCACGGTCTCAGCAGCAGCAGGTGCGGTCCCTGGGAGCCAAAAAAACAAGCTCGCATCGGCTCCTCCAAGTATATCTCTGCCCCTCAAGTTCACAAGCAATTACAGGGAATCTGTCTCCTCCAACCACCCTCTCCTCTTTTGCATTACGGTGTTCAGTCAAGGGCATCTTGGACATTGTCCCAATCTTATCTATCCATAATAGATTTGAAAAGTTGTTTAGCTAAACGGTTTTTCAAAACAGCTTCAGCTTCATTAAAAAATCTACTCCAACATACTGTAGGAGTTAGAAACAGAGCTATTTTTTAAAGAGTCGGAACTCTCCTAAAAAGATAGTAAGGCCCCGTTTGGTAGGGCTACTATCGGTTCCAACTTATCTGACACATGCACTGTTCAAACATTGTTCACTGGAGCCATTTTTATCTCTCCTCCCCTCTTCTCTCACATATCCATTTTTATCTCTCCTCCCCTCTTCTTCTACATATCCATTTTTATCTCTCCTCCTCTCTTCTCTCACAGAGCCAGTGAGAACAGGAGAAGCTACTTTTTTTTAGCTTCACCTGCTTCCACTGGCTCTGTGAGAGGAGAGGAAAGGAGAGATAAAAACGACTTTTGTAAACAGTGTTTGAACAGTAAATAAGTCAGAGAAGCTGGAGCCGTTAGAGCCTTACCAAACGGGCATTAAGTATATCTCACTTCAGACTTCCGTCGTCAGCTTGCCACTCGTCCCCCATCTGTCTCCATGCCTCCGGTAGTGCGTCGTACAGTACTATGCCTGATGACGGAGTGGCACTTACTGCCTCTGCCAGCTGAAGGGTGTAGTACTAGGCGCATGGATCGCCCACTGACGTCGCCTGCCAGCTTGGCGGTCAAACTCGCAACTGTCCGTGCGTTTCCAGCTTTCCATACCTAGGAAGGGGCGAAGAAGATGACGACGACCCGGGCATTCCGCTTTTGTAGTCGTACAGTAGCTTTGTGGCGTCCTCACGAGGGCCGTACGCCGAGCGGGCCCCACCGCCACGGCACGCCGTTGGCATCCGACGAGCCAGCACCACCACTACCGTCCGGGCCCCACTTGAGAAGCCGATCGGGATCGGATCGGGCGGAACCAACTTTTGACCGGCGCCGCGCCCCGGCCGCCCTTCAGAAAGGCTCGCTCGTTCGCTGGACAATTCGGCACAGGCAAGGCAGGCACGTCGCCGCAAAGGGTCCCGCTGGCCGCTGCGTCTGCGTACCCAACCCCACCCGCACCCGCACGCGCCCGATCAGGCGATCGACCACCCATCGACATCGAGCGCGCACCGCGGCCGGCAGCGCTACACGGGGCGGCGACCGCGATTCACGATATATGTACGCGCACGTTTTCCCTCCAACAAAACCAACGAACGGTCACGTCGTGCGTCGTGCATGGCGCGACTTCGTGCACGGAACACGGACGAGACGACGACACCCACAGCCGCACCCTGTGTTGTTCCTTGTTGTTTCCGGCATGCCCCCGGCACGAGACAGGCCAGCGCGCGACGAAACAGCCTGCTGCCGGTTCGGTGCGGCGGTGCTGCGCGTGTGGGTGTGGCGGGCTGCCGGCGCAGCGATTGTTGTCTCGATGCCGGATGCGGGATGCCCAAACAACCTGGCGCGGGCAGAGCAGGCCGACACGACTGACATCACATGACTCGCTCCGCTGCCTACTCGTGCTCTGTAAGTGAACTGTAAGTATGTGGTGGTTTAGCTGGACTGCGATGCCGGCCGGAACAGCGTAGCAATTTTCGTCCGTTTGCATTGCATGGCTCAATGGCTGCCTGCCCGAGTGAGAGTGACCATGGCAGCCGGAGAACAGTGTACCGATAACTCCTAGTACGCGGCCTCCGGGCTCCGGCGATCGGGCGGGCGACGTCACGCGTGACGCGAGCGGACAACGAAACGAACTCGGCCGTGTCGACCAGGCCCACACGCCAACCGGTCAAGAAAGAGGGAAGGAAAAAAAAAAGTGCCAAGCACAAGTACGGTGACATCAGACGCCACGGCATGCATATACCAGAACGGGGAGCTGCAGTTGCAGTGCTGGACTGCTTGTCTGCTTCTGTCCAGTTCAAAGAACACCTCGACGTGTTCCGCCGTAGCCGTGCCTTGAGATTACTAGTACCGGCTCAAAGAACTGATCCCTTTTTCTTCTTTTAAACAAAGAGGCTTATACGTACGTACTAGTAATTCACATTCACTCATTCAGAAAATGGAGCTAGTAGTTTTGCAAAATGTTAAAATTCTCCTGAAACCTTTTCCTAACTCTGCAGTTTTTTTCTTGAATTTCTATTCCGGATTTTTTTTTCGTTCGTTCGTTTTCTCGTTGTAGTAGTGCGAGAGGAGAATCCAGGCTGCAGGCTCGACAGGCTGGCTGGCTATCGCATTAACGGATTAACCACAAATCTGAAATCCCCCGTCCTCGTCGTTCTCGTCGCAGTTTCCCAGAAATACCCCCGCCACTTCCGGTAATTTCCCACCTACCCTCCCACCGCCACACTCCGGCCCCCGCCTCCCCAGTCCCCTCCGCTCCCCTCCCCTCCCCTCCCCTCCCGTCTCGTCTCCTGCTCCTGCTCCTGCTCCTCGTCCTCATCCTCACCTTCCCCATTCACCCGGCGGCCGATTCATCCGGGCCCCAAACCCCCAAGCCCGAATCCCCGTCGCCTCGCGCCCCGATGTCGCCAGCTGCTGGTGGCCCCGCGCCCGCGCCAGCGCAATCTGCGGCCGCCGTTCCGCAGGCGATCACGGCGCCGCCGGAGCCGGGCCGTGCGGCGCCCGCGGCGTCCCGCCGGGATCCGCCGGGGCACCCCGAGGGGGGCGATCCCGCCAATGCGGCGGCAAGGAAGACGCCGTGGAGCGCGCTGGCGCAGCCCCCCGCCGCGGCGGCGGCGGCGGCGACGGGGGAGACCCCAGAGGGCGGCGGCATCATCGGCGGGGATGCCTCGTGGCCGGCGCTCGCGGAGTCGACGCGCGCGTGCCCCAAGTCGGGCTCGTCCGACTCCCTCAAGGCACTCTCCGATGCGTCCGGCCCGTCCCCGCAGGTACTGAATCTCGCGATCAAAGTCGTTATTATATTTCGATGCGACTACACCTCTTATCTTTCAGTGATCCTGTTAAAATCAATGTTTCTATGAGCTTGATGAATCTACTGATGCAATCAAATCAGGAGGATCCAATTGCTGCTTCATCTGTACCCCTACATCCAGTTGTGGGGGCTAATCCGATTCCCACTGCCCAAAACCCTACCTCCACACCTCCTCCCACGGCTGCGGCTTCCTCTCAGTCTCAGCAGAACGGTGCCCAGACAATTCCAGTTCGGCACGGTGGCAGCAGTGGTGGAAACAGTGGAGGTGGCCGCCGTGGGAACGGTAGCAATGGTGGCCGCAGGGCTGCCAATAGTAGTGGAGGTGACGGGAGCAGCGGCAGTGGTGGTGATGGTAACTGGAATGATGGAAGCCGTGGTACTGGCAGCGGTTGCAACAGCAGCAATGGCGATGGTTCCATCAACTTGGATGATAATGTCCCTGGCGCTGGTCGTGTCGGCGGGAATGGCAATGACAGCAGCAGAAATGCTCCCGGCAATAGCCACTGGAACCACAACATCCGTGGTGGTAGCAGCAGTAATGGTGCTAGTGGTGATGGAAACTATAGAAATAGTAGTGGTAGCAGCAACCACTGGAATAATAATCCCCGAAACAGTAGTAGCAGTAGCAATGGCGGTGGAGGTCGGGTGGTTACCGGGGTCAACGTGACCATGAGAGAGGGTCTAATTTCTCCCCTAGGAACTTCCCCAGAGTTCCAGTAATGCCATATCAACAGCAGCAGCAGCCTGGCATCTACCAGCCTGGACCTTTTCACCGACCGCCACCACCCGCTGCCCATTTCATGGTGCCACAACATTTTTATGTTCCACCATTTCCCTACCCTGGTGAGCCTGAAAACTCGTTTTGCAATTTTTGATGAATAGTTTAACATCTATTTGTTGTAATGTGGTTGTCTTGGTGATATTCAGCTGATGTGCAACCCTATCCTGTCTACCTCCCGCCAGTAGAGCAGTTTCAGAACATGCATCTTGTTCGGCCACCCATGCAGCCTGCATGGGTTCCTCCTCCTCAGGATCAACCAAATCTCCAAGATGATATTAGGAAGCAGATAGAGTTCTATTTTAGGTAGTGAATCTACTCGTTTTCTCTTAGTATGCTATTGCTATTTCTTGACCTTAACTGCTTGTTTATACTCTTGTCTTCCTGCTAGCACAAATAATCTATGCCATGACACATTCTTGAGGAGACATATGAACAATCAAGGATGGGTACCTATTGATCTAATCTTGGGGTTCAACCGGGTTAGTAAATTATTCTTGTTTCACTTGAGGATTCCATTACATGAGTAGGATATTCTGTTTGTTGTATTTTGCCATTTATGCCTGATGTACTGCTTGTGCTGGTTTTATTTTGATATGTATACTTTCCGTAACTTGTTTTACCCAGTCAGTACACAAGTTGGCTTGGCTCCATAAATTGGTAGTTCATCAGTCTACTCTTTTTTTTCTATGTTGGAAAGAGGCCCATCGTTCACAATCCATTGCACAACTAGTAGATTAGTGATAGGTGATATGATTCTCAATGCGTACCACCAAAACTGTGCTATGCCTTGAAAAAATAAATAAATGATGACGTTATGATTTTTGTTAGGAAGGAGGACAAGAAAGGTATTTGTGATGTATGGTGGCACAATTGTTGCTCTTGGATCAGAAATAGTGTCTAGGTTTTTCACATTAAAATTACCTTTGAAATTTGCAGCATGTGGTTGTCTCCTCAATCCATGCAGTCTTATGGGTTTTGAGTTTGTTGGTCTTTGACAACAAACTTCCTGTTTACTATCTCCATGTTAGTTACTGAAGGAGAATAGAGTTGGTGGAATATTTGTTATATTGCATTGGGCCTCATGGGTTGATTGTATAGAGTACATAGGACTAACATCCCACGTGGGTAGACAATGTGGTACCATTCCTATTTACTCTAACAGTTACATGTTTGTTAATGGTTATTACCTAGTTTGTGATTGCTTTTATCAGAGTGGCATCAGTATGCTGTGTTATCTCTGTTGTTTGATGACATAATGATTTACCTAGTCTGTGGTTCGTTCCTCTCATACAGTGGCATGACTTTAATGTATTATTTCTATTGTTTGATGACATGATGATTATAGTTGATTTATACTACCTCCATCCACAATTCTAGTTCCATCTGTAGTCAAACTTTCTAAAGTTTGACCAAGTCTATAAAAAAGAGTATCAATATCTATAACACAAAGTAGGTATTACTATGAAAATATATCTCATGTAGAATCTATTGACATTGGTATCAAAGTTGGTCAAACTCAAAATAGTTTAACTCGATAATATGCTAGAATAGCATTCTTTCCCTGACAGAGTGAGTATGGTATAACTCAACCAACTAATCGAGGAAAAAATATTACAATGGGGATATTGGATTGAATGATTGATCTGTGCAACTTGAACTGTCATAGCCGCCATCATCTGTTGTATATTTCAGCCTTTGTTCTATTCTTTTCTGTGTTTATTCTTCTCACTGGGTAATAAACGGATTGCAATTTAGGCTAGTTTCTTCCTTTTGCGTTTTGTTGTTATAATAGCTTAATTTTTCCTGCTGTACTTTTGCTGTTCTGCATGCATTCAATACCATCTGCCCTTGCCACAGAACTTATGCTTAATATACTTTATTTACTGGCAATCCTTACTTGTTTGCAAATTGTTCTACTGAGCTTGTAGCAGTAGTTGGAAGAACTGTTGAAGGTACGGTACTAGACTTTGATACTGTGGCTGCGTCCTGGAATCTGTTGTTGATTCTTGCCTTGTGCATAGATTCTTTTTCAATGAGCTATAGTGTAGGTGATATCGCATTACTAAAACCTTGCAGCATGCTCCGCCATTGAAGGTATGCCTGGTCGCCTAGGCGACAGCCCAAAATCCATGGCGTCATATTGTGTCCAAGTATGGTTGCATGTTCATATGTATAATACTCCCTTGTAGTTAACAATACAATTTCCAAGTAGCAAATGACCATTATTTTGATAGAAATAATGGCTAGTTCTGATATCTGCATAATGTAAAACTATATGAATTATATAAGGGGCTGTTTGGATCCCTTCATTTGGAGGAATTGAAATCTACTTTAATAAATTAAGCTATTTGGCTTGGAATTTGACATTCCACCACTTTCCAAAGTTCACATTTAAGCCTATCTCAAATTCATTGGGTGAGAGATGGAAATTGATTCTATAGATCACCATTCCATATTTCTATTTGCAACTTATAACATGTTGTTCAAACTCTCTGGGCCTAATTGAAAGTTAAAATATTGATGAAAAAGGTTATATCATGGAATTAGCTTGCATTTTGTAATGAGGATTGAACAACACAAAATTGCATGTTCTTCTTCAGCCTATCTTATACGGTTGTACTAGACTACTTCTGTCTGCAAAAGTTCAAGTTTCAGATATTGAAAATTAATAATCTGGAATACTTGCTCAACAACGTTTAATAATATCCATTACTCTGATTTGGGACTAGATGGTGAATCACATACTCGTAAATTTTAGTAATTATGCAGCACACATACTTAAAAACTGATCGGTTTGCAACTATTATGATGCCCTGTCGCAATTCATTCGGTTTTGGCAATACTTACTTTTTAATGATCAGGATGCCGTCTTGTAACAGTTATATAGTTATATTCACCATACCTTTATTATATATTCTTCTCAGATGAGGGCATTTACGGGCTTGGTGGACACCAACTACATACTAGATGCTATCCGTGGTTCTGAGTTATTGGAAGTGCAGGTTAGGCTATAAATTCTGCAACACTTTTATTGACTATTGAGGTAATATGTCTTGGCATGTATTGTGTCTACACTTTTTTGAACTTGTACTGCCTCGATCTATTCCACAGGGAGATAATGTCCGGAGACGCAATGATTGGACAGACTGGCTACTCCATTAAGGCTGTCTGCTAGCAAATCAGGTTTGTTCCTTCTCAGACTGTTACTTCTGTTGCGCTGTCACCTATTTCTTCATTCCATGATCTGACTGTTATTTACCTGTAAGTCATTTGAAATGAAAGTGCTGGTTATAATATTTCGTAGGTTCAGATGCCAAGATGCAGCTGCATGCTGTCTTCGGGGAACTGAATAGAACTCTTGGGTGATTTGATCATGGGCACCGGTTCCATGATGGACTGATGTACAGTGGGTCTATTGGAAGCAGGAAGATTTTGTTTGTTTAGATCGGACGTGATGGCTGCAAGTAAAGGCACATTCAAAGGCACTATTGAGAGGATGACACCAGTAACAGGAAATAATTTTTACTTAAAAGTACAAGTGTTTTTTGGTCTGTATAGTTTTCCGAAAAGAAGTGATCCTGCCTTCTCAACATGGATTATGGGTCTTGTTGAACGAATCCTGCCTTCTCATCATGGATTATGGGTCCAGTTAAACGATTTGGTGTTATCCGGGGGTTTATTCTTGGAATCGCCCTTCATTTTTGGTTGCATTCACCTTTTACTTTTCTAGGGGGAACGATTCTGGCAACTGCAATTGGGTTATGTATGGTATGGGATTAGTATGGTTTGGGAATAACTAAATTTTCTATTGCTGTCACCGCTGTATCCTGGATCTATGAAATGTGAATGCCAGTGTCAACTCTGGTCGATTCCTAGGTGATCCATTTGGTATGGCCTCCAGGAACATTTTGCAATTTGTAAACTTATTACTGTGGCATTATTAGGTTGTTTTCTGAAGAAAATTCATGCTCGGGGGCAGAAGTATGCCAGATTTAGCTCTATGTAAGTTATCGCGCGGGTGATGTTTGCATTAGCATTGTGGAGTGGGTCCATGTCGGGCCTCAGAGATCACAAGGCATCCTTAAGCCCAGGCGATTCCTACGGAGGTACTGCACCAGCAAGAAAAGGGAACGATCAAATAGAGCAGCATGATGACCTAATGACCTAGAACCAGCAAGAAAAAGAAAATACGATCAAATGGAGCAGCATCATAACCAAGTGACCTAGGAGTATACTGAAAAGGCTTGCGACAGGCACACGTGCCTGCGAGACAACAATTTGCAGGTTGCAAAGGCGACGCCAGAAGCAGGAGGCCAGTGATGATCTCATCAATCCTCCACTCTCCTGGGCTTCGTTGCGGCCTGCGGGCCAATCCAGGGCCCTGGTCGTGGGAGTCATTGTGCGCAGTGCCATCCACCTTTGTCCTCCTGGTCGGACAGCTGCTGGTGCCACTTCCACAGACCGGGGAGGCGGGGACCGGGGCGTCATTCGTGTGCTTTGAGTGTACCCGGCATCTGGGGAAGTACGAGTATTGCATACGAGTACTTGCTCTAACAATCTCATACTACTGAGGAGTGAAACATGTTAAGAATTCCTCAATTAGAGGATTGATGGCCTCATACCATATATGTTTTGGAGGATATCATATATATGTCCTGCAGGTTATATCTATATAAAGGAACTACATGTACATCCATATTGAACTAATGAAAAGATGACCCCCCTCATATACTTGTCTTCCGTGTGTTTTTCTGTGGTCTTGAGGATTGAGAGAGGGAGACGGGATCTATCTACAACTTATACACGTCTCTTTTCTTAGGATCGGGAACGAGAAAATGGATCTGACGATCCATGCATAGGCCGATTCTTAACACGTTATCAGCACCTCTACCGCTGAGTGAGTTATTCTAGTTCATTGTGTTTAGATTAATTTGTATGTGCCATGGTTAATGACGAGTTGATCGTTTTATTTCCGATCCACCATTGACGTGTTGGCTGGTTCTTTCCGTTGGAGCACCACACCATCCACCGTGCACGAATGAACGCATGTGTGGGGGTGTTGTCCGCCCGTGGAACCTCGTCATCGACGTTGCACTCAGCAAAGTGTTGTGGTCTTAGTCGACATCAAACTGTCGTCACATAGGCAGGTCAAGGCCAAAGCCTATATGCCCTACGCGGCATGAAAATCCATCAGAGATCAAAATCAGGCTACGGTATGTATGTTTTTTTTTATGTGTTTCTCTACTAGATTAAATCCAGCAGATATATAATTTCTAGTAGATACGATATTTGCTAGGTGCATAATCAATCACACGATCTTACTATCTACTAGTGTACAACTTGATCTGTAGTGACTAGCTAGATCTCCACGGTGGTTCGCACAACGCTCACGACGAGCTTGGCGCCGCATCTCGGGGTGCCTTCTCCAAACCTGTCGGTCAACATGCTCGTGAATCGAGCATTTGGTTAGTGTGCTCACTGAATCGAGCATGGCACAACCTACGAGACTGGCATGCCACCACATCTGTGCGTTTACACGTAAACACCGGCACTAGTGTCTCCTTGCTGTGGTTGTGCCACATGGACTCATGACCGAAGCTTGCAAATGCAGCACCCACGGGCCACGGCACCCTGTCATCGCCATGGCCCGACGGCCGGATCCTTAGTCCATCACTAGACACAAGCACATCTCTATGTTTTTACTGCTTTGTTGTAGAGCTAACCATTTTTTTTACATGCTCGCCGTGCACCACCCGAAATTGGCTGCTATGCGCCCAGAAGTTGCGCATCTTCATGCTCATCACACGTACAAGCATTTTGGGCAACCATGTCAGTGATTTACTGCCTTGTCTTGTGTAACACCTAAAATTTTGTATTTTCCAAAATAGATTAACAGTAAATTAAAATGCATTTTTGTGAACATTGCAACATAGGAAAAGTAATTAAGGATTTCCTAAAATAAAATTATCACAACTAGAAACATGATTGTTGCATTCATGCTGGTGCACAGTATTTTGTATTGTTGGAATTTACAAATTTCAAACTTGTATTCAAATGTGTTTTTAAAAATGTATTTGGAAAATTAAAAATCAAAAAGAAAAACATTTCTCTCTCTCCCTCAATGCAATCTGGCCGCAGGCCTGTTCCCCCAGCCCACTCCCCTTCCCCTCTTTCTCTGGTTGGGCCAGCAGACCCTGCAGGCCGGTCCACCTCCCTCGCGCGCTGGACAGCCCAGCTCCACCTCTCCTTCTCCCTCACTCGCTGACAGGTGGTCCTCGCCCGTCAGAACCATCTCCTTCCCTTTCCTTTCCTTCTCTCCCTTTCTTTCCTTTGCTCCGGCGCCGACATTGCTCTCTCGCCCGATTCCGAAGTGGAGCAGGGAAATCCACCCTTGCCTTCCCCGCGGCACCCCGAACCCAGCACCGCACGCCCCACCGGCCGCCTTCCTTTCTTCTTCCCCCTCTTCTTTCCTTTTCCGCCGCCGCCTTACCTTGCGGCCGAACGCGAAATCCGCGTCGACACCCCCCTCTCCTTCTCGGTGGAGCGACCCCGAGCTATAAAAGCTCGTTCCCCGCACCCTGCCGCCCTCACACCGCCCTTCGGAGCCCCGCAGAACCACCCAGCGCCGCCGCAATCCCACTTCCGCGCCGCTGCCGTCGCTCCGCCGTGGGCAAGCTCCTCCGCGCCGTTCAACTGCTCCTCGAGCTTCGCATCGCGGTAAGAGAAGTCTCCCGAACCCACCAACCCCCTCTACTGGCTCTGTCTCGCCTGCAGAGCCGCTGTCCGCGACCGCCGCCGGCATAGAGCCGCCGCGCCGCGTGGACACTCCGCCCGCGAGCACAATCGCTTCAACCAACTCCACCACCGTCTTCGCCGTTCTCCCCTCTCCCTCCTTGGCCTTTTTGCATTGAGTTTGATGCACCGAATCGACAGATCGCATTGCGCCGCCGCACGCCGGCCATGGCGCCGCCGCGCTCTGTTCAGCTCCGGCCAGAAGCGCCGCCTGCCCCTCCCTGATCTAATCACAACCATCCATTTTGAATCGGATGGACCACGATACCCCATACCCTTTCGGCCGACGCATTTGCAAAAGAGACCCCGCCCTTTTTAAAGACTGAACCCGCAGTCCAGAGGCGTATTCCCTTGTTACGCTTTCAGTTCTGGAAGGCGCATTTCCTTTTCTGTCCGTGTTAATTCAAAAATAAAAAGGAAAATTCTATTTACAGTTTTGTCACTCTATTTCAAATGCTTATAAATTGCTCGTTTTAAATCCAAATCGACCCGTTCAAGTTGCGTTAGATCCGTAATTTCATGCTCTATCCAGTAGTATAGTTTTCATCTATGTTAATTACTTTTGAAAATCAAAGAAAATTAATTTGGTAATGCTTTAATCTTGCCCTTTTCAAAATCTCGTTTAATTCATATCTTCTTCGTTATAGCTCCGTTTTTCGTGATTCAAACGTCTTTGTGATCGTAGTAAGACGTAGATCAGTTTTATAAACTTTTCCTTTTGTTTTATTATGTTTGGTGTACTGTTCTAATCTATAGCCTTTGTTACTTGCATGTTATGCCTCTGCGTGATTGCATGTGATGTGGTGATCGAGTACAGACGGTGAGCAGTACGTGGGTGACCAGGAGTTTTGCTTTGAGCAGGAGCAGCAGCAGGAGCACTTTGAGCAAGACAAGTATTATATGGGATCTTCCTTGATGTCCTATTCATCATGTTCTAAATAAAATCATATGCATGTGTCTAATATTGTCACCATAGGGTTTACCTAGATTTGATTACCTTGATCCTTGAAATCCTATGGGTTACCGTTGCATATGGGTAGTTATTGCTAGTGCTCCTCTTTAATAAGCATGATCCTTTAATCTTGATTAATGACTACATGAGATGATAAAGTAAAACTTGACTTTTTAGCAACATGGACTTAGGATCTTATCTGTCAGCAAAAGCTGGGACATACAGTACAACCATGAGGGCTATATGGCTCTAGCTTTAGTTCAGTATTAGGGTCACTCTCTCGCATGCGGCAGTTCACGAAAGTTGCCATTAACGAGCGGTTGCGGTAGCGGCTGGAGTGGGGACCGCTGCGTGTGTATACCATCCCGGGGCTCCTATATACCCCATGTCCATGGATCCGTACTGTCCGTGGTATGTCAGCGAATCCCTTTGAAAGACTTCATAGTGTCCCCTGTCCGCTCATCTCGGTAGCGTTAAGGGAGTCATGATCCCGGGGCATTTGGACAAACACGACTCATGGGTAAAGTGTACAAACTCTGCAGAGTGTTAAAAACTGGTATATCAGCCGTGCTCACGGACACGAGCGGCCCGGAAAACTCACAGACTCTTTGGTTACTTGTTGTTACCTTTATGAATCACTTTATCATGACATTATGTTACTTGTTCTTTTGTTTACCTGATCATGCAATTTAATTTGGGGACATAAGCATAACTTTGATCTACCACTTCTAAAGTTTTGTTACAAATTAAAATGCTTACCGCAGTAAACCAGTGTCGTACTATTTGAGCCACATGAACCCCATATACACTTGTTGAGTACGAAAGTACTTACGCTTGTTTTCTTTCTTTTCAATACTTGTATAAAATTCCGGATGGGTACCAGATTACCAAAGTTATGAGGAGTATCCAGAGGACTACTAGGTTTGGGGTCAACCAGTTGACGTCCCTGTGCTATGGAGCTTCGCGAGAGTTATCTTATATTCTGCTGTTATGTAATAGACATTATTTAAATACTTGTTCGCTATGTAATAAACACTTGTGATGATACAATTTTGATAATTTGTCGACTTATGTGTGTGACTGATCTCTGGACACACATAAGATTATTGCATCCCGTTTTGCCTTTAAAACTAGGTGTGACACCTTGCATACATGCGAGTAATTTGGCACCCCTGTTTTTTGTGGTCGCTGTTTATGCTTGCCTTGCACGCAGACATGCGTTTCCTTTTGGGGAAATTGTTTTTTTATGGATATTTCTTTTGTGGCAATTGTGAGAGTTTATCTGGAAAGATCCTATATTAGAAATACATGTCCATACCTTGGTGTATCTATCAGTAGCAAATAGCTGATCTAGGGTGCCCCGAAGCAAGCACCAAACTAATCCAAAATGCAGTATGTTATGTTGCATCGTTGACACCAGTTGTCATGTCTTGCGTGGCCTAGAGCTGGAGTAATCTCAAAACCTTATGAGATAGGTTGAGCAGCTATGCAGCTATGTATCCCTGTTGTTGGATAATTATATTTCTTTTGCATCGAAAATAGTATAAAGAGTTGTTTCTCTTTAGTCGGTTGGCTAAGTGGCATGATTGCATATAGATCCTGCAGTACTCTAGAAGTAGTTATATTCTAGATCTATGAACTTCCATAACATTTGTGTTAAATTGGTTTGACCTCTTGGAAGTTTTCACATGACTTTATATTGTCCTTGCAATATTCATACGTATGATTTAGAAGACCATTTTCTCTCTCTCTCTCTCTCTCTCTCTCTCTCTCTAGCGTTTTCTTTTCCTTTGGTTTATTTATCCGAAGTAGCCTGAAGAAAACCATTGCATAAGACTTGTTGGTATGTTAGACATCTTAATTTGAGATTTATTTTGTAATTTCCCTAGAGGAGAGCTAATACCCTGTCAGGTATAATTGTCAAACATGATAATATAGGCTTACAACGTTAATTGGGTCAACATAGGACCTGAAGTCACTATAGGTGCCCAACGAGCATGTGTCAACCTAATTAAGGTTTGTTAATTTCAAGCCAACATTTTGTGTTTTTAAGCTAGTAGATACTGTAATACATTCCCTTGGCAGCATGGAGTTGCTATAAACAAATATAATTGATTAATATTCTGAGATTTTTTCTAGTTAGTGCGAAAGCACGATACTTCTTCCCGACGAAGAAAGTTCATGTTCTTTCTTGGATTATTAAAGCCCTGAAGTGCAAATCTAAACTCAGAATTAGAGGTACACACAGTCTCTGAAATGATATTGGACATCACAGTGGGAAATCATTGTATTATCTATTTGTAATGTAAATCGACTGATATGGGTGGAGTGGCTACTCGATAATACTAGCTAGAGTCTAGTATACGCCACACCACATATAATTTATTAAGATATGTCTGCCAACTACAAGAAAATGGAAAGTAGAAAATAAATATGAATCTCATGTCACGGTATAGCTTGAAGCTAATTTTTTTTATATTAATTATCGGTTCTAATAATTTTTTCAGGCTCTGAAAGGCCACATGGATCTTGCCAACTATGTTCTTAAATATATATTTTACCTATGAAAGTTGCGCTATCAGTTGAGAGTATATCCCAGAAGGATATTGATCGTTGTTGCTCATGGTGAGCAGTTTTTTTTTGCATAAGTCAATGACTTTGCATTAAAATATTATTTTTCAGACAAATGAAAAAAAAATCTCGGTCTTATCTGTTCTATTTTGAGAGTTTTTTTTCATGCTGAACAAAACCCAAGCTAATATGGAATATGAATATGTTGCTACGAATTAATGATCTAATTTTTCTGTATGGTATGAGTAATTGGGTCAAATTTTTGGACAATAAAAAAAGAGCTGAATTATGAAGTAATTCTGCATCCAAGACATCTGCTTGACAACCATGGCTGAATGTCATATTCTTGATATTATACTTATGCACACCAATCTTAACGCATCCGAAAGCGCAATGCCACAATTGATTGTATTTTATCATGCATATGACCTAGAAGGTAAATATACGTAATAGACAGATTAATTGTTAATTATACAACAATTGGTGAGCATTGATCCCTGAAGGATTGTTATGGTCAGATTATGGGTTATGTTAATAACTAGATGTGTGAAGTAAAAAAGGTTGCATATGCATTTATTGAACCAAAAACTTGCAGAAGAATGATTTATAATTCACCAGAAGTTGTGGACTTGACAAGAAGTTGAGTATACTCCTCCTGTAGAAGGAAATACATGTAGTATTCATGCAACTGCATTAATAAAGTCCAAGCTCACTGCATATATCGACTCCCTAATATTAAAGTGCGTAATATTTCCCAAATGAATCACCACTAAAGCATACATATATATACCACTAGAAGTTGGTAAATGGAGATTTTTAGTATGCTGTTAAATATCTCGGGATTAGGGGGAGATAAATGCCCATTTTATAGAATGCCTTGATATTTATGAATCAAAACGCATAAATACAAAAACTCATGTATTCTATAGCATAGAGTTATGCCAGTTAATTATTTTTATCTGTGAGGAGGAACTATTTTTATCTGTGAGGAGGAACTAGATTGTTGAAAATCTAATGCTTCTACCCGAAGTAGATGTGGATATATCCGGGATTAATTTCATATCCACTTGACCTCGACATTTTGATCCATTTATGCGGGACGCCAGCATTTAAGATCTAGAGGCTTAGTTCACAAGCATATGCTCACAAAGGCAAACTCACCTTATGTGTTATAAAACTCCTTTATTTCTCCTGTAGAGAAATCACCCAGTTGGTGAGTTACCTCCTGACGAGGTTCATCATGGAGATGAAAATCCTAGCAATACGCGCGTAATATAAAACTAGGAATATGAAAAAATAATGGATCTATCGTTTTGGGGAAATAACGAAGATTGTTATTAAGTCGAAAAAATGTATCGACACTTGTTTACCTCTATAATTGCTAGATGAGTCTCTTTTGTGAGAACCCGGATCCGGAATAAAGTCCATGGCAAGAGTGCTTGAAGCTCTCGTATCGGGTCAAATGAAACATGCAATTGAGGTTGAGCCAAAAATCGTTAAGTGAATATCTTGAACCTGATGTTCGGATAATTATGGGTCTTCATTGAAATAAAAGGTGGTGAAAAGTGATGGTTCAAAAGGTCTTAATAGAGACCAATTCCGACAGAAGTCTTACAAAAATATGTTCCGCTATATAATGAATTTGGCTAATGGTATGAACTTAAATATGCAGTTATTGGATTCTGAAAATCCATGGAGAGCAACATCAAAATCTCGTACCAATATTGTCAACCCCTGAAGGTTTTTCCTTGAAGGAATATATGGTTATAGTATGAATGCACCAAATAAATGAATTCCCTGGAAGGAATAAAGACCCATGTGAGACCCGAGATATAAGAATGAAAAGAGGAACTCAAATGAACAAAAGTATATGTATGTGTTCTTGTGATATAATGTGGTCTCCACCTGAAGATTTAGAATTGTAGTATCCTCTCTAAAAACCTATATGGTATTTGGTACTACTAGCAATACTTCCCCATTACGCTAGAAATACAGACTTGTGATGTTTTATTATGTATTGAAGATAAAGGTTCTCGAAGAATCTAGTATCAATCCCAAAAGGAGTTATCACTATTATAAATAGAGAAAACTTATAATTATATGAAGAACAATGATTATTGGTCACATCTCGAAGATGCATGACATTGCAATTTTAGAGTGCATAAATATGCATCCTGATGTATGCAGGCTATAAATGATAAATTCCTCTATATCATTATCTATTCTCATTGTTCTTGAAGAATAGCGAGACAAAGTCCCCAAGACTAAATATTATGGAATATTGTAATATCACTTGTACTATCCATGTCTATATTTACTCTCAAATAATAAATAATGGCATGAGAATGAATGACTTCAATAGATGTTATCATCGGGGGAAATATTTATAAGATATTGATCGTAATAAGACTTTGAAGGTCTTAAACAATACCTAGAAGGTGTTATTCTAAATGGTGAGTTCCTAACCTTTATTGAAGGTTCTATCATGACACCATTTATGAAAGTGGGTTTATTATTTATGTACTCTTCATATTTTTACTCCATGGCTTCTAGAAGTAAGATTAGGTTAACATTATGAAATGATCCTTGCAATGTATGCGATATACTTATTAAGTCTCTATGTTCATATGCTTCATGTAGAAAGTATTTTTGGCATAGTGGATTAGTACTGCAAGGTTCAAGGGGAGAACTACCTAGAATATTTACCCTTGATCGGAATTCTAAAGAATTTAAACGATATGATCCGGAAGGTCACAATTTGCCCTGAAGACAAATGTTGTACTCTTTTTTCCTTATGAGTTTTCCTGAAGTTTCTCATGTAAGGTTTTTTTAATGAGGCAACTATGTGCAAATGCATCCAACGACAATAATGTACTCTTTCTCTCATGTTTTTCCCATTGGGTTTTTTGGAGTTTTAACGAGGCATGTATTTGTCATGGTATTCGCCCAAGGGGGAGTATTAAGAATTGCTCAATTAGAGGATTGATGGGCTCATACCATATATGCCTTGGAAGCTACCATATATGTCCTGCAGGCTATATCTATATAAAGGGACTACATGTACATCCATATTGAACTAATGCAAAGATGACTCCCCCCTCATATACTTGTCTCCCACGTGTTCTTCTGTGTTCTTGAGGATTGGGAGAGGGGGACGGGATCTATCTACAACTTCTACACGTCTCTTTTTTTAGATCAGGAACGGGAAAACGGATTTGGCGATTCATGCATAGGCCGATTCTTAACAAAACAAACATGTATTGTAGTTCAACACTCAGGCTTTGGCATGTGCCCATGTCAGACCCACATTTCAGTAAGAGCGGTCGGAAAGATGGGTTGTGTGTGTTTTAATGTAACCGGCAAAAAAACCATCGCACATCAAGAAAAACGGCCATCCTTTTATGAACAAGACTACCATTATGACAAAAGCATAGGCAAAACGACGCCCTTGGAAGCCGCACCAAATCAAGCAAGGAGCTTGGGCTGTTTGCAGTATCTACGATGATGCCGTTTTCATCAATAAACACAAGAGAGAAACAGAGGAAAAAAAGTCTTGACAACAATGTCTCCGACAAGGAGAGGCACTAAACTACGCTTCAAACTGCCAACCTCAGCGTGTAACCGGACAAGGCTTTCACCCAACGTCTCCCGCCTCCCGCACCCACATCCAACGCACGACATGGACCACCATTGCAACATCTAGGGGTTTTTTTTTTGTTGAAAGAATCAACATCTAGGTTTTTTTTCTATACAATCTGAATTGGTTGTTACAATCAGACTGTTCACAATACGTATTTCATAAGGAGTTTTTCACGGCCCAAAGATTCATTTTAGAAGTCTTTTTTTTTATGAAAAAAATGTCCTTACCAAAGCCCTTCCACCGCTCACATAAAGTAAGGCATTTTGGAGAATAATAGCGTTTGCATAATCATTTCCACATTTATACCTCGCTTACACATACTGACACAACATTAATAGCTTGAAACCTGATACAGGTACATGAGGATGGATAAAACATAATATGGAACACGGACAACCATTGCGACATCTAGTTAAGAATAAGTAGTATTTCAATAGGAGCTTTTCAAGGCCCAAAGATACATTTTAGAAGTCATTTTCTTTCTTTCTTTCTTTCTTTTTTTTTATAAAAAAGGTCCTTACCAAAGCCCTTCAACCGCTCACATAAAGTAAGACATTTTGGAGAATAATAGCGTTTGCATAATCATTTCTACATTTGTATCTCTCTCACATACATTGACACAACACTAATGGTCTGGATCTAAAACATGATACAAGAGGTTGGATAAAAGAAAACACGCACGACGACGCAGACCACCATTGCAATGCAACATCTAGTTTAGAATATATATTGCATAAGGAGCTTTTCACGGGTCAAAGATCCATTTTAGAAGTCCTTTTTTCTTTCTTTTTAATAAAAAAACAGTCCTTACCAAAGCCCTTCCACCACTCACATAAAGTAAGGCATTTTAGATAGCATTTGCATAATTATTTTCACATTTGTATCTCTCTTGCACACACTGACACAACACTAATAGCCTGGATCTAAAAACAGGATACATGTACAAGAGGCTGGATAAAACAAAACACGTACGGCGTGGACTACCATTACAACATCTAGTTTAGAATACATACTCCATCTGTCCCTCTTTTACTATCGTTTTGGTCTGCTCCTACATACATGAGCCAAACTCTGAATCAAGACACATATAACATCCAGATATGTAAAGGATCTTCTGAATCTGGACAACGTGAAACACATCTAAAACGACTAATAAATAAGGACGGAGGGAGTATTTCATAAGGAGCTTTTCACGGTCCAAAGATCCATTTTAGAAGTTCTTTTTTTTCTTTCTTTCTTTTTATAAAATAAGACGGTTCTTATCAGAGCTCTTCCACCGCTCACATGAAGTAAGACATTTTGGAGGATAGTAGTGTTTGCATAATTATTTCCACATTTATCTCTCTCGTACACACTGATACAACACTAATAGTTTGGATCTGAAGCAGGATATAGATACCTATATAGGCATATAGGCACAAGAGGATGGATAAAACAAAACACGCCCGACATTCTGTTGTCCGTCCCCACTACCATCATCCTACTACTTAAAGAAAATGTGTTATCGTAGGGTGGGCATCTGTTAGAGGTCGTTGACAGCGACGCTCGTCTCCTTTTCATTCCTGTCCCTCTCTCTCTTGGCGAAACGGCGTCCTTTCTTTCCCATTGCCTGGCGCGCGAGAGAAAGGGGAAAAAACGAAGGAACGCGAAGGCTCTCGAGTCTCGGCGGCGGCCGTGGCGCAGGAAGCAAAGCGCAAGCAGCAGCCAAGGCAGGCAGCGGGCTGGCGGGGGTACGTGCGCGCGCGGCAGGGGGTGTACGCCGCGGAGTGGGCGTCCGACACGTCAAATATTCTGCTTCCTAGTAATGGCCGCCCGGGATGGCCCGCCGGTACGCGCGCATGCATGGCATGCTGTACCAGCCGAGATATCGATGCGCTTTGGCGAGCTCACAGTCACCGCAGTACTCCTCCTACAGCACAGCCTCAGCAGTCGTCAGCGAGGCTGCATCACCAGGGAGAGAGAGAGAGAGTGCTGTGACCCAGTGCAACCGTGCAGGGAGCAAGGACGGACCTGCCCGGCTGGAACAGGGGGATCCCCTGCTATACTGAGAGTGGCATTCAAGCTCTTAACCAGTGATACCATTGCTCCGTACTCCCCCGTCCTATTGAAAATATTACTTTAAAATTTATGTCATTTTCTTTAAATATTCGTCTTAATCAAAAAAAAATATAAATATTATTTATTTTTTCATGGCTTATTTTATCATTAGAGATACTTTAATAATGATTTATTTATTTTATAATTTACAAAAATATTTTAAATAAAACGAATGGTCAAACACGGTATGAAAAAGTCAAAAACGTCGGTATGAAAAGATCAAAAACGTCACTCTCTATATGACTGAGGGAGTATTTATCATCACTACTCTAGCATTACTTTTTAAGGAAGGAAATAATATTTTTCTCACACAATTAGGCCTGTTTAGTTCCTCCAAAAATTCAAAATATTTTAGATTTTGATTCATTATTTTACAAAATAAAAATAAACACCACTCAAAATTTTTGGCAAAAAGTGATCAATTCTCAATTTTGTATTTTAGACTTAAGAGGCTAAAATAAGTCAAACTTTACATTGGTTTGTGTGTCACCCTCGCAATTCTTATCATTGGAATCCAAAATAAGCCAAACTTTGGTTGAAACTAAACACTCCCCTAAAATATTTTGCATTCTAGATTTTGGAATCCAAAATAGTTAGGATTTTGGATTTTGGATTTTTGATGGAACTAAACAGGCTCTTAGTATAAATATTTAACATAAAGCAAATTTTAATAAAACAAACAAGATGCATTGGGCCATGTTCGTTGCTAACATTGATGCATTATAGGGCCAATGCATCCAGGTTAGCAACTTTGAGATTCCTGGTTGTAGTGGAACCGTGAAATGACAAAGCAAGGCTACTAATGGTATTTTTCGGACCTGTTTAGTTCCATCGCAAATCTAAAATCTTTTTTTTCTCGAATACGCAAGAGCACTGCGTATCATTGTATCAAGGAGAATGAAGAGTTGAACATACAAATACCGGTCTCCGGTCGCGTTAATGAATGTAAACGACTACATCTTAAACTTAACTATCCAAAGACTTAACATCCAAAATCTAAAATCCTAACTATTTTGAATTCCAAAATTTAGAATGCAAAATATTTAGTGGAGTGTTTAGTTTCAACCAAAGTTTGACTTATTTTGGATTTCAATAATGGAGATTGTGAGGGTGGCACACAAACCAATACAAAGTTTGGTTCATTTTGACCTTTTAAGTTCAAAATATACAAAATGAAGAATTGACCACTTTTTGTCAAAAAATTTAGGTGATGTTTAGTTTTATTTTATAAAATGATAAGTTAAAACCTAAAATATTTTGGATTATTGGAGGAATTAAACAGGGCCTTAACCTGTTTGTGGGTTCGCATTTCTTTTTGAGGGAATTCTAAGGCTTCTCCGGTGACGTTCACAAAACGACTCATGATCCTACGCTAATCCTGGATGAGTTGATTTTTTTTATTGCTGGAGAATGTTAGACTCGTCTAAGAGAGAGAGGGGAGTGGATGCAAAGTTCTTGCATCGATTCGTCGCGGTTTGAAATAGAAATTGAACCGTCCTGGCCTGTCTACCTATTTCTTCCTTCTTTTTCTTTGTGTAGCTGCTGTACTAGTACACGCTTCAGGATCAAGATGGATCTTGTTTGAACGACGGATAAGAATGGATCAAAGTGATGGCGGCTTTATCGTACGACTACCACACAAAACAAGAGATTCTTTAGTTTTTCGGCCAATAACCATGCATACTCCCTCCGTATCTTAATTAGATGACGTTTTGGACAGCGATACGGTCTTCCAAACACAACTTTGACCTCTTGTTTTTATAAACATATTTATAGAATAATGATATATGTATACTTTTATAAAATTATTTTTTAAGATAAATCTATTTATATAATTTTCACATTTAAAATCTCAACGACTTAAAAATTATTGATGATTTATATTCTCAATATTTAACTCAAAGCTTTTCTAAAACGTCATTTAATTATGATACGGATTGAGTATGCATGTACGAGTAGGAGCGTGGAGTATGTGTACTCTCTACAACTGCTTTGCGTTGTCACATCTGCAAAATCTTTTGAGCAGCGATTCAGAGATGCAGTAGTGCACTGCAAAATCATTTCTTACTACCAGATGTACTGTAGCAGCAGTTAGATAAAAAAAGGTGGAAAGTAGTACCCATGAGGAAAAGAAATGGACCTGACCGAGCCGGACGCGACACGAGTGATTCTCTTTGTGTGGTCACTGGTGTGTGTTGTGGACCGTGTGCTGTACTAGTACCACATTTCATTTGTCATTGTTCCCATTTACCTCCTTCAGGGAGAAGGTGAGTGAAGAAGCCATAATACCGTTTGATGTTCGGCTAATGCTATTTTTATCTGCCTAAGTGTAAAAAAAACTATAACGACCGATAAATTTAAGCAAATAAAGCTGTTATTACTGTTGCTCTGGTACAACACTGATCATATATAAGTACACTCGGTGTAACAAAATATCTCCCATATATATTGGTACTCTGGTACATCGGTGAACATTATACAAGTACACTCGGCTACAACAAAATATCTCCCATATACCGGTACTCTTTTTGCGAACCCCTTGCGAACCCCATATAACGGTACTCTGGTAGGTGAACATTATATATACACTCGCTACAACAAAATATCTCCGATATAGTTTCACAAGATATCTTGCTGGTAGAAATGATCATGGTCACCACCACAAGCACAGGGCCAAGTGAGGAAATTAGGGCTTTATTATCTTTGCCTATATATCTACCAGTATCGTAATGGCCAATGGGTCCCTCACAGGGGCACATCTCAAGGTTCCACATGACCTGAACTTTTGTTTATCTGGCTATCGTAGTACTCGTACAGTGCAAAGGTGCTTCCTTTCTTCCTTTCCGGAGAAAAGCCAGGTTCTTGGAGGAGTGTGAGTATATGATGGTTATTGGGGTTACCTATGGTACTAGTACTATGTTTTTTATTGCTTAAGAAACAATTTTAGACTTTCTTACGATTGGATCGTGGTTTAGGATTGTATAAGGTGATGTGACAGCATATCCTGAGCAGCATCAAAGAACGGGTGGGCCTCGATGGAACAAAAATATATATAAAAAAAATACTATCTCCGCCTACTAGATCTAAAAAGGAATGTAAACCTAGAACTAAGGCCCGTCCTAGAACTAAGGCCCGTTTAGATGGAACCCAAAAACCAAAAATTTTCAAGATTCTCCGTCACATCGAATCTTGCGGCACATGCATGGAGTACTAAACGTAGGCGGAAAAAAAAAACTAATTAACAGTTGATCGAGATATTGCGAGACAACTTTCGAACCTAATTAGTCCATAATTGGACAATTTTTACCAAATAACAACGAAAGTGCTACAGTAGCCAAAAGCAAAAAAAAATTTGGATCTAAACGCGCCCTAAAGCTGAGGTCATAAAAATAAGTTACCTAGGCATCTTCGAAGGAAGTATATATATTCTGCTCCATCTAATAGCATTTAATATTCTGGGTCTCGCAAAAAACAACAACACTTAATATTGTATATAACGAATACGCTATTTGATCAAGATTTAATAATTGATTCAGAACTATTTTTAGCAACGGAGGGGGCAGGGTGATTGGCAGGCAGACTTACAGCTCTGCGCTGAGCTGTCTGTGGTCCTGTGCCTCTTGCCTGGTGTAGAGAAGCACCTCTTGTCTATATAAAAAAAGGAAAAAATTACAGAGAGGCCCAGAACAAATCATGAGCTAAAAGAGATCCTTTAGTTGGTACCCTAATAATCACGATTTGTAACAGGTACGTAGTCCACAGCTGAACATCATCGTGATTCAGGAGAAGTGACCCGATGGGTTCAGTTTGACGTCCTTTTGTTACATCTTTCAGAAAAGCAAAAGGGTGCCGAAATTCGATCCAATTTTTCGGAAAACGAAATGCCCCCTAGCAAAATTACCACCAAAGCTGAGCAGCAAAAAGAAGGGGAGGCATCTAACAGGCTGTCTTCTCTGTTTCAGCAGAGGGACCAGACCAGTATGGAAACAGGGCATTCGCTCATTCAGGGCTCAGCACCACTAAACCCAGGATTGAAAACGACTCCGGCTGCAGCAAATGTTCATCAGCCAAAAGAGGGGGGGGAGGATTAGTTGTAACAAAGAAAGAAAGAAAGAAAAGAGGGAAAAACAACATTCGCCATCTATCATGGAAGAGGAAAAAGAAACACAAACAGAGGAGACCTGCGGGTTCCTGGATTGGATTGTTCTTTCTTGCGCTGCGCCCCCAAAATGTCATTGTTTCAGGAAGCAATAGTTGCCACATTTGTACAAGCAAGCAGGCTTATCATCTTTCAGCCTAATCCCACACGACAAGCTACACACATATAGACATACTACTGCTGCTGCAGCTGCTGCTACAACACCAAACTACTACTAATAGCAAACGGCCGCCGCCGCCATGGGCAGTGGCAGGCCGGCAGCCTCCTCTTCTAGGCAGGCAGCTGCCACTGTACAGATCGTGAGATCCATCCATCGAAGGCACACAAGCTAGTACTACATGCCCTCCAGCTAGACGAAATTAAACATGAGATCGACTTGATCAAGTATGTACAAGGACAGAGGCCAAGCTAAGCTTGCTTATAGTAGCAGAGCACTACAATACCACTGATGCAGCTACTCCAGTAACCAAGTAGCAGCAGCACTCACTAATCAGTCACTTGATTGCTACTACTAGTACGTAATCACCGCCTCATCAAAATAATAATACTAAAAAAAAGAGAGCAGCAACCACTTGCTTCTTCGACTGATCTCCGGCCCTGCAATCTCCTCGTCGGAGTTGCTCAAAATGGCGCGGACGGCATCCTCTGCAGAGTCTTCCTCACCATCGGCACCGCCACCTCCACGGACACCCTCAGCTGCCGAATCCAGAGACACACAACGCGCGAGCTTTGAGCATCAACGAAACGCGTAGATAGATAGATAGACGCATCGATCGACGGACAAGGGTTGGGTGTTGGATGGGTGGGTTTGCTACGCTACCTGGCCGTTCTCGACGCGGAGGCTCTCGTTCTCCTGCTGCAGCATCTGCACCTTCCTCTCAAGCTCGCGGACGTAGGCCTGCTTGCGGGCGCGGGAGCGCGCGGCGGACTCGCGGTTCTTGATCATGCGCTTCTTGCGGCGGTCCGCGCCCCCGCCGGCGGCGGCCCAGGTGGCGGACGCGGCGCCGGCGCCGAGGCACATCTCGTCCTCGAGCACGCTTCGGGCGGAGCCGCCGGAGTCGAAGGGCGCGACGCCGTCGGCGGCGGCTCCGTACGGGAAGAAGGAGGACGCCGGGGACGCCACGGCATTGCGGAAGCCGCCGCCGAGGGGCATGTGGTGGCGGACGCCGTCCGCCGCGTACGCGCCGCCGCCGCCGACACTGCGGGAGCTCGGGGAGGAGCCGCCGCCCGCGACGGCCGCGGTGGAGGAGAGGAGGTGGAGGCGGGAGTTGAGGCTCAGCTGCGTGGAGATGAACGCGCTGCAGGTGGAGACCGCGCTCGCCGCCGCGATGGGCTGTGGCGGGGACGCGCTCGGGCTGCTGCCGGTGTTCGCCCATATGTCCTCGTCGTCCTTCCATGTCTATGGCCGCCATCCCTCCTCCCCACCCTTCTCGCTCGTTGGCGCCTCTAGGCTTTGCTTGTTTTGGGCACGCACCGGCGCCCCACAGGGCCACAAGGCTGGGAGGTGGCTGGCTTTAGTAGCCGGCCGCGGACTCCAGGTCCAAACGGAGGAGGGCTGGAGGGGGGCTCGGGGGTGTGTGGTGTTTCTGTTCCTTTGTGTGAGGCAGCCAATGACCGAGAAATCACTGTTGACCAGTGAGTGAGACCTGGCACTGGTCAAATGGCAGCATCCCAGCCAGACAGTCCAATTGGCTCGCTCAGGGTTTCGCCTGCGATTGGCCAGACTCTCCCTTTCTCCGCCGTGGATTGATGTGTAGTAAATCTACAAGTACGGAGTACGCCGTCTATGACGCCGTTAAAATCGAAGAAAAAAAAAACTTCAGCAGCGGGGACATATTGTAATTAACATAGAAGACCTCAACCATGCTGGCCCCAAAAAAAAACCCTGAATGACGGCTTTTGCTGGTGAGGGAATTATTTTAAACAACGCGTCACGAGGCTCCAGTCTAGTACTGCGGAGGAGCGCTTGAGGAAGAGCGATCGATGCTGAAGAACACACGTGCGCAAAGAGAGTAGGTCGGCTGCGCTGCGTCAAGCAAGGCCATGAAGGTAGTAAACCACGGCGGTAGTACTATTTGAGATGTCTCCCCCGTCCATCGTCTGCGTGTAGATATATACAAAGGGCGCCCTTGCCAAATTTCATTGCATTGTTCTCGCCCCTGCTTCTCTTCTTCTCTGGTTGTTCACACTCACATGTATATAATTAGATAAAATTCCACTAATGAATATCATATCTTTTGGCCTATTCAGCTAGTAGAAAAGACGACTAATTAAATAGTATTATATAAGAGAGAATAAACTGATTGAACAATGTTCTGTGAGAGAAAAAGTGGTTCAAACTAACATGGTGCAAGCTGAGGGTATGTTCTGTTGAGAAAAGACAATGTTCTGAATAAGCAAATCATTTTAACACCATCACAAGCCACCAACATTTTAACGTGCACATATGTAATGCGAGCATGTAAAGAAGATGTTATGGATGTGCACGTTATTCACTCAAATTACATGCTCATCTAACACACATCATACGCACTTATGTTTTATCACATGCAAATCACGTAATCACATTGTCACACGCAAATCACGTTGGCCCATCAAAACTACATGATAATCAAAGTATACTGAGTATAAAGCTGTAAAATAAAAAATAAAATGTTACCATGTCCGATAGATCACACATGCATCAATTAAATTTAGAAAAAAATTATAACTTTTTATCCCTAATTATTTTATTTTAGAAAACAATATTTTAAATGAATATATTCATCCGTTAATTTCTAAGAACTAATAGACGATCGTAACTGCCCGATCAAAATAAATGAATACCGTAAGAATCCATGCTAAGTCTAAAATGAGAGAAAATATGCATGTTTAAAACAAAAATCAATTGCATTGTTAGTGGGGTGCGCGGCACTACTGCGACACGGCCATTGCAGTGTGAAGCGGTTGTGGTGCCACGTGATCTGACAAACTCGAGAGAACAATTCAAAATCTAGTCAGGCGAATTTAGATTGAGCAAATTACTTAGGTTCCAATGGTAGTGTTAAGCCTATTCCGTCGCTTCTTTGAAGTCAGAAGCTTATGCAAAAGTAGATCGGGATCAAACCTTAAAATCACTAACAAACAAGTAGAGAGCAACTAAAGCTTGGGTTTCACGTACCATATCCTCCTTCTCAAATCAAGAGAGCAAGTATGATTGAGAGGTTCTTAGTAATTGTAGAGAGTGATTACAAGTGTTCCAAAGCTATCACATGAGTTGGAAGCTTCAACTGCGGATGCCTAACTGACTCGGATATTTGCTCCAAAAATAACAAACACAATGTATCGATATGAAGACGAATCAAGTGCTCTAAGAGTTGATGAACAACAAGTTTGAGAGCTCACTATTCGAGTTTGGATTCTCAATCTCTCAAAGATTTGGAAGGAAATCAATGGGAGAAGCTTGAGCACCACCGATGGGAGATTGGAATAGTCTTTATTTTGTATCGGTAAGTTAGTATTTTTAATATAAACTATGTTAAAGTTTAAACCGTTTGACTTCTCGAAAAACGAATAGTGCATTCTTTTATGAACGGAAGAGTACTCCCTCCATACTAAAAAAGGTTGTCGTTTTAGAAAACGACACGGTCTCCAAAATATAACTTTGACTACTTATTTTTTAAAAAATATTTATTGAAATATAATGTATGTATATTTTTATGAAAGTATTTTTCAAGACAAATCTATTGATATGATTTTTAAAGTTTTAAACTCAACAATTTAAAAGTTATTTATGATTTATATTCTTAATGTTTGACTAAAACCTTGTATTAAACGACAAACTTTTTAAGTACGGAGGGAGTATATTGCTAACTATGTACTCTCTATGTTTTAGATATGGACATGTATTGTTTGTGTGATTTTCTAGCTCGTGGTCTACTTCTTCCATAAGTTATTTCTTTAGACTTTGTTTGGATGCACATATCTCTCTCTTAAATTACATGTGTTAGAGTGTATTTGAACTAATATATACTCCAATCTATTTTAATCCATGTAATTTTAAGTAAATATATGTGCATCTAAATAAGGCCTTAGTGTGATTGGTGCATGATCTAGAGTATGCTTGGTTTCAGATCAGAGTTAGCCACGATAGCCACGACGGCCAAAAGCTCCATCACATTGTACCGCACACAACTAGATGACAAACACCAGGAGCAAAACTACACGCTGTGGCGTCCAAATACTGAGAATCAAAGGGTAGCTTTTTGCTCTGCTAGCAACGGCGTGACCTGGCGTGTTTGGGGCTGGCTGTAGTGTGCGATGTGACAGTCAGCTGGAACGGAATAAAAAGACAAAAACAAATCGTTATAAAAAAATGTGAAAAGAAACGGAAAAACTGAAAATGGGGGCTGCCGGTGCCGCGGTTTGGGGGGACGGGATCACGGGAGGGGTGTGTGTTGTGCTCAACTTTCTGCAGCAAGCTTGGTCAAAAAAACTGCCGCAAGCAGCAATCTCATTATCTGTTGTTGTAGGAGTATACTCTGCCTCCCAAAGTCCCAGCTGTTTCTACCGTACCGTTATTCCGGTCTACGGGGAGAAGGCACACCAAACACCATCAAGATTCAACAAGCAAGCACACAAGTATACTGCGTTTTTTTTTCCTTCTTCCTCTTTGTTTTCCATCTGCGGAGCAAGGGCATCTTTAATTTGTGGATGAACTCAACTTGGCCCGCATAGAAGGAGTGTGTCTTATGGTAGCCAGATCCAATGCATATAAGAGCATCATTATCTATTTACATAAATCTGGCTCTCTCGAGATCTTATTTGGTTACTCGTACAAAAATAGATAAATAGATTGCATGATATAAAAATCACCTTTGCTGATCTTCAGTCGCCTGAGTTCTGAGGCGACGTGTAGACAACCCTATTAGCTGCTTTGCTGTCCTAGCTGATGGAAATAGATACAAAACGGATGACCACTGCTCATCTGCATGTCGCCTGATCTTTTTGCAAAAAACAGACGCCTGTGAAATAGCAACTCCTATAAAAATATATAAATAATCCATCATAATATCAATGAGTATGGATAATTATTATCTTATAGCTCTTATGTTATTTTATTACTTTTTAATACTAATTGAAATATATTAATGTTATTTAGAGGTGTTTGGTTGTTTGACTTTTTTTTAGTCTCTTATTACATTAGATGTTTGATACTAATTAAATGAATTAAATATAATTTATATTATAAAACTATTTACAACCTCATGTAGTACTTCATGAGACGAATCTATTAAATCTAATTAATTCATCATTAATATATGTTTATTGTACCATCATATTATCAAATCATATACTATTTTATATCGATAGATTTGTTTTGTAAAATAGTTTTGGATTGATAAATTAGTTTTATAAATAATTTATATTTAATACTTCTAATTAGTGTCTAGACATTCGATGTGACGAAGTCTGTGTAACCAAACACTCCGTTGCGCGAACGTGGCCTTAACGCACCCTGACCTCGCATCAGTACAGCCTGACTCAGGTCTGATACAGCCAACCAAATTAATAAAACTGCGTCCCCGAGGGAGACCGTGGCGGTGTGGCTGACTGCATCGTCATCGTCGTATCCGTAGATCATGGCACAGCAGCAGCAGGAGGAGCGGACCCCACCGATGACACGCTACTCGGTGCTTCTGTGCTCCGGCCGTCTCACAGCAGGCAGGTCATGGCACAGTGCGATTCTTTTCAGAGGGCCAGGGTGTGTGCACACATTTGTTTCCGTTTTGGCGACGTGAAAAAGTTTATAGCGACACGGGAGGCCACGGTGGTACACGGCGCCATGTGGGGAGCCGTCCCCTCCCTCTGTCGCGATGGCTATTTTTTCGGCTGCTGGCTCCCGTCGTAGTGGGGTGGGGCACGAGGCCACGAGCATACGTACTACTACTACTGTTCCGACACTGTTCCAAACAGGCAAACTACACGCAAGTACGGCCACAACTATTCAAAAGTCTTGGGAACTGCTCTCACTTCCCACCACAAAAGAAACGTCAGAAGGGTAGGGTAGTAGGGTATTCCAACGTTTATACTAGTAGTAGTCTACAGTAATGCATGAATCCCTTATCCGCATAGGCATAGCCATGTTTGTTTGCTTCCCAAGCGCAAGAAATTCAGGGGGGATTTTGCTAACGCAGAGAACAGTTTCGATTCACATACACTGTGAACTGAACTGAACTGGAACCTTTTGCTTTTGATGACAAATGGAAAGTCAGTTTACTGTGCAGTCGTGAGGGTGTTCGTATCCGTTGTTGGAGTTGGAATTGGAATCGGAATCGGAAAGCAGCAGCCACCAGAAACGGGGTACTAGATACTCCTAGCATGTACAACTACTCCTCCTGTAGGCAAATCGCAGCTCCCCGAGCGGAGCGGAGCAAGCACGTGAAGAGCGAGCGGTGCAGCCGCCGGAGCTGGCGATGGATGGCCCGTGGCCACCAGCTTGCCGGTGCCGGAGCACGCCTGCCTCCCTCGATTTGGGCGTCCCGTTGCCGCCTAGTACACTGCCAATTAAAGAGCGGCATATGCCCCCCCCCCCCCCCCCCCCCCCTGCCTGACTGATTGACGCGACGGGAGGCATGGGAGAAAAATACTACCACTACTGTAGCACATGCCAGATGCGAGCATACTAGCCGGGGCTGTAGTAGTACGCCTACGGGACTGACAGCGATAGATAGCCTTCGCGCTTCCCAACAGCAGCAGCACAGACGTACGAGTAGCGTGGCGCGCTGACACGGCCGGGGAGGGAGGGGGCGAACCGCCGGAGGACTCCGGACTCCGGAGGTGGACGGGACCCGGACGGACGGACCGCCCTCGCCCGGGACTGTCACTGATTGACCGCGACCACGAGCGTGACCACACGGGGTGCTCGCACTCGGACTCGGTGGTGACTGCTGACCACTGCAACAAAAGTGGCCGCGGAAGCCGCGTCCTTCTGCTGCTGCAGCGCTGCTCTGCCTCTGCCTCTGCCTCTGTCGCATGCGTGCGTGGCCGTCGAGGCGCCCGGGTGTGCGGCACGCCACGGATCGGTTCGTCCGCCGCCTGCGCGTACGGCCTCCCTGTATCGCACGCCTCCTCGTCCTACGGTCGCCGGTCGTGCTGGCTGCTGTTGTTGCAGCGGCAACTGTTGCCCGTCTGCTGGTCTCGCCTAGCCGAGCAACGCCCAATCAATGCTGGCCCAACACTCCAACAGCCAAGCCCAAGCTTTTTATAGCTCCGCGGTCCTGATTGGTGGAATGAATCGCAAGTCCAGTTCTTGCTTGCTGCAGTTATGCTAATGGAGAGTTTCGTGATATTGTTTCAAGATTACCATATTATGAAATAAAACTCATCACTCATTTTATTTTATAATTTTATAGGCATTTAATTTCATAACTCAGAGAGAATTATTTGTGACGAGAGTTTTTATTTCTTCTCTTTTTTCTTAAATAGACTATCATGTCATCAAAAGTGCATACTCTCTCCGTCTCTTTATATATGTCGTCTGAGAAGCGTATCTATGAGGGAAACCCGATTTTCTAAAGACAGACATTTAGGAACAGAGGGAGTATGTGATAACATATCTAATACGAATAAAACTCAAATGAAACCCACTGATACTGACATTATAGATGTTGCTGCAAAATCTAACCTCTGTACATAGTGTGTATATCGAGGAGTAAAAGCTATATATTATATTATGATTTAGAAATGAGAGTACACTTTATTTAGTTTTTTTTTATCGCTGAGTATACAAACAAAACTAAGGCTATATTTGGTTTTGTCCTTCTAAACTTTAGCCACATAAAATTAATCTCTTTTAGTCATAGAGCTAAACACTACGTCTAAATATGACTAAATGACTTTTAATTATCTCTGGTTATTTTGGAATGACTAAAGAGGATTAAACCATTTAAGAGGGACTAACATTTAAGAGGAAAGTCCAGGCCTAACGTTATGAATTCTGAAATACAAGAGGCTAGGGCCTAGGGGAAGCAACTTTTTAAGAGGGTGTTTGGTTCCTCGCCATAGTCTGCCATGACTAAAGTTGGCGAGTCATACCTTAAAAGGCTGCTGTTTGGTTTGTTAATCAGATGTGGCAGCCACAGCTTTCTCCGGTATAAAATCCCGCCACAGCTGTGGTGCTCGTTTTGACCGCCACAGGTTTGACGCCGCCACAACTCACGTGGCGTGCTGTGGCCGTATAGCAAACAGGCTCTAAGACAGTAGCGCTCCACTGGGCTGGGAGCCTGGGAGATGCGGGATCACAGTCACAGCACAGGGATGGCACACGATGGCACGAGGTGACCAGGTAGTCGGATCAATCATGGTTGCTCAAGCTCGTCGTCATTGGCCGCTGCCTGCCTAGTGCCATGGTCCGGATACCAACCTGCTTTTTATAATTCGGGGGAAAAAAGGGAGCTGGGACACGAGGAACGAACCAAACGGGTGCCCCGGCTTTGGACTGCCGGCGGTCCAATGGCGGCAGCGTTGCGTTGCGTCGGCCGATTGGCGGGTTCCTTGAGAAATTTTCTTCACATCGCGTCGCTGCCACGTTCTCGGCGTTCAGTACTCTGTAATGCTTCCGGTGCATGGCTGATGGAGTGATGATGGTCTCGCCTCTCGCGGCGCGATGGGTCTTGTCTTGAGCGCTCAGCGGCGCATCTCGCGACGGCCGCGATGGGAAAAGACGGCTGGACTGAAAGGCGTTGGGGCCTGACAGCCAGGCGGAGCGAATGATTGCGATGTGCCAATGTGGCAAACTGGCAATGTTGGACCACGATGATTGAGGAGGAACACATTTGCAGTCCAGCAGCTGGACGCCTGAACCAGGTGTTCTACCACTGCTACTACTAAATGTCTGTTGATCAGATGCTGTTTCCCGCATCAGTGCCCCGACATACTTCACTACAGATGAGCAATGGAAGATACTCTGTTATGAAAGGGATGTATAATTATAGAACAATGGTATATTTAGTATGTCAAATTTGCCATACCAATACGCCATGGAATATATACTCTTTTTATATTATAGTTTGATTTTGATCAAACCTAGAATTGCATTTTTTTTAGAATGGAGGGAGTAGTAAGTTCCAAACTGTAGAAAACTCAGGCTGACATACAATTTGAAACTTACGAACTGGTCACGATTTAGGCCAGACGAAAGGCTCAATCAGACAAGATCCAGACTAGGTAAATTAAGGCATGATACGAATTTAAAGAGTTCTTATCGATACCCACTCTGCAGTGTAACGAAAGGTAGCAAAGTAGAATATTCTCAGACCCCTCCAGATACACTTGCACCATTGAACAGGTCACTCACCGTTATGCTTTGGGGGCACGAGTCAGGTCAGTTAACCTGCGTAGAGAGGTCATCACAGTAGATGCTTTCTGCCATCTCCCAGATCTGTAGGATGTTATCTTCAGCCACGCTGGCAATGGTCCATTTCTCGCTAGGATTCCACGACAGTTCTGATATCTTGGCTGTGTGGCCTCCATGAACGAACAGCAGCTCCGGTGGTCCGTCGTCTGCGTCCTCTTCTGACTGCTCATCGCCAATCCTAAAGGGACGCAACACAGAGAATCAGAAAAAGGAAAGGGACGATGGTCAAAAGAAATGGTCACCAATAAGACCCAGAGCCTTTTGCCTCAGCTTGTATTGGAATCTGTCATGCTGATGGAACATACTAGCAAACATTAAAAAAATACATAGGATTTGACTTTAAGAATATGAACTTTTAGCAAATCACATGAGCTTTTGCAACTAAAAGCTCTCAAAGGTAATTCCTATAGATTTTGCGTTTCCACAGTTAGCATTTGTAAATTTGTTAATTGTTTGCTTCGAGAGCTCCCCCCAATGTAGCTGTTGAACTGGATAAAAGTCTCATACAACTGCAAACATAATAGAACTTTGGAGCTGAATTTCACTCAACTTACCTATTAATATCCCATATCATCACTCTCTTGTCTGCGGCAGATGAAGCTAATACAGTAGCCAAATTTGGATTCCATTCAACCTGAAACACCTCCCCCCTACAGGTGCAAATTGCGCAACATAAAATGTCAGACACATAACGGAGAAAAGTAAGACAAGCTACATAAATGAATTAAGTTAGAGAAACAGATAGAATGAAACAGACTTATACAGTGTGCTTCAGTGCTTGAAAGCAGATTGCTAATAATTTCTGAAAGGAAATTTGCAAACTGACGTTTTTTTAATTGAACTTTGCAACTTGATTAGTTTGTGCCTTAAAGAAATCAGTATCATCTATGTTCTGTACCAACTGCACATTACAACAAATTGCCATAAATGGTTTGCAAGCGAAGTCTGCCACTGCCCCGCCCCATTACCATACTTATCTTCCAATGCGGCTGTTTATTTGGTTACAGTTCATTCTATGACTGTCAAAGAAACGAAGACTGAACACAGAGGGCACAGAAAAAAATACATACTCATGACTGTCGAAAGTATGCAAGCTTCTTGATAGTTTTCGCATGTCAAATAGTTTGATAGTTGCGTCTCCAGATGCTGTAGCTAATATCCATTCATTGAATGGATTGAATGACAAAGAGTTGACCTGGAAATGGGAAGCACACAGACAATGATATAAACCAATCCATGACATATGGCAAGACTGACATACCTAGCATATAACAATTTTTACAAAACCAACTTTTCTTTTAAGCAAATAAAAACACCAACTGAAAGGCTGAATGACCATTAGTGCACACCATTTGCCTTATCACATGGGATGCCACATATAACTGAATCATGTGTGTAAAATTTTCTTAGCAGCAAAAGTAAGGTACCAGAAGTAGGATGTGTCAATATATACAACAATAAACTGAAAAGGGGGAAATTATCTGATGGGGGTGCAGTGAACATTATCTTATAGCTTTATAAACTTGCTTCATATACCGCTCCTATGAACTGCTGGTTAATATGAACATGTAAGGATATTGTGCAAATGCAACTGTGCAATCATGCAGGCCTCAACATACAGTTTGATAATCCGTGATTACAGCATGCCTACCTCCTTTTGATGCGCAGCGATAGATTGTTCGGGTTTGTTTGTACGCAAATCCCACATCATCAACTTGCAGTCATCCCCAACAGATCCAAATATATTTTCATCCTTCAGGTGCCAAGCAACATCTTCAACGAGATCCTCATGAGCCTGCAAAAGCAAATATTCATTAGATGCTGAATAAAAAAAACACACTTGCAAGAAGATCATTATGCCCTTATTTGTGTATAGTTGGACATATAAATAAATAATCCTCACAAAAGTCCGCATTTCTAACATGTTTTGAATGAATGCAATCTGACAGCAGTACTTATTAGATAGGTGAGAAAAGAACAAACACACAAACACATAGAATATCCATTAACAATTATTCTCTTACCAACACAAGTTGGAAACACCCAGACACAACAAACCATCACATTTCTACAGGAGCCGAAGTCCACAATAATTTTTTACATGACAAGAAACACAGTAGAAAACCTGAACTACAGTAACAAAGTAATGACTCATTCTTGGATGTTCTACAAAAAGAGACTGACTGTTATGGGCCTGGGCCATCAATATGGCAACAGTAGCATGTCACTTAGAGATGATTAGGATCAATTGGTGTATTTGTTAGCACATCTTTCATTACTAGGTTCTTAGGCAAATCAAGATTGTTAGTTCTTTAGGACAATTATTTAGTTTGTTAGGGATGACTATAAAAGCCCAGCCGCACCATCAGCTCAAGGCATGCAAGGAGGGTGACTTAGCTGGTTCTTCTTGCTATCCCATCTATCCCTTGTCAATCCGTATCAAAGATAAACTCAATCTCATTAAGTTCTAAAACTATATTTTCATATGAATCGATTTGTTTTTATAGAAAAAATAAATGCAAACAGTACATAAATTAGTTTCATTAAGACAATCAGACAAAGGTTCAACTTGCTATAAAATATTTCAGTTGCTTAAGAGAGTTAATTAGGGGTTGTTGATACTCAACTTTGTCATCCTATCTAGAAGAGGTTTGTGGATAGGATTCATGAAAACTCGTCATGTTCTTAGTGGTTTTCATAGTAACTGACTGATTGGAGTGCACATCTCCTGCTCTGTACATACTGGAATGAATATAAGAACAACACTATCCTTTGGAAATGAAGACAATATATACAAAGCCCCTTTGTGGTAAGATTGATGTGTTATCTAGAAAGAATACCAATTGCTATGAAAGAACTAATAGACATATTAGATGCAGTTAGTGAGTAAAGGTAAAGAACAAAGTGGAGGCTTGAAAATTTTGTCATATATTCTTTTAGTTCTACAAGTTTCTTATATGAAGACCGAATAATTTGCTGCTTTTCTGTGTTATTGACTTATTGCCTCGTGCCCTCGTATATAGCTGTGGCCTGTGGGTATAACAAATGAAAAAGGAACACAAAATCTGAAGTTGATTTCCTTGGCAACATAAAAAGGAAATAACAAAAATCACTTCAAACAACATATATGTATGAATGGAGTAGATTCCAGAAGCTTGTGTGGCAAAGCATGGTAGTATGAATAAAAAATCCTCAGATAATAGTTCTTGGATTTCAATAGAAGGAATATAAGCTACCTGAAAACATAAATACCCTAAAATGCAAACAACCGATGCAAGTTCTCTGTATTTACAGAAATCAGGGGCAGACAGATACAGATAGGGCCACATGATGATGATCACTTTTGCTTCAAACAGGACTATGGAAACAGAGAACTTCTGCCTCTAATGGAGGTACAGGAACAGAGAATATAGTCTCTCCGGCATTGATTAATCAACGTGTAAAGGCTCTTCTAGTCACGGATCGCTGGCCAAATTATATATAGAAAGAGAGAAGCATGGACATGTTAGGGAATAAGTGGACCACAGTGAATCACTACTCACTTCCAAAGAGGAACCAGACAACTACTTCATTTCTAATACTATCCCTATTTTAAGCATGTTAAAATAGATTTCACAAACGGTTATTTTCTTGGTTGAACATCACAAAGCATACAAACTTCTTACATCAGACATAATCAGTTGGTTTACAGAATAAGATAAGACATAAAACGTATAAAGCCATGCTCAAATTTCCCTCAGGATGTACCTAGGCTTGCTACATTTCCTTACATCTACATCTCAGTATCCTCAGAGTATTATCATAAATAATTATGGAAAATCTAAATGAACTCGAGTTACTGTGCACACTGATCAGACATGATCAGTTGGTTTACAGAATAAGATAATGACATAAAAAGGATCAATCCATGCTGCATGCTCAAATATCCCTCAGGATGTGTGTAGGCTTGCTGCTTGTCCTTAAACCTACATCTCAATCACCTCCAGTTTGACCGGTTATTATCATAATAATTATAGAAAATCTATATGAACTCGAGTTACTGCGCACACTGTTCTAATCCCAAGTTTTTTATAATACAAACAAATGAACATAGTATCATTAGAAAAAGAAAAGAAGTACAAATCAAATTGCTCCAGTGCATCAAGTCACACGATAATCAATTGACTGTAAGTATAGGACCCGAAAATGCAGTGATAGTGAATAAAAAGCACTGAGGACATTAATTAATCGAATAAAAAGAAACAGAAGCGTCCAACGGGGCATTACCTCAAACACCTGTTGTGCATCGAGAACAGAAGCTCCATTCCCAGAGGAGAGATCCCACAAGCAAATCTTCTTATCGTACGAGCCACTCAGCAACCACCCCTCCTTCATCGGGCTCCATGACAAGCCATAACCCTCCGCCTCATGCCCCCTGAGCACAACATCGGCGCCGCTCTTCCCGCTGCCGTCGCCATCGCCGAGATGGTACACGTGCACCTCGTCGACGCACGTTTTGGTGGCCACCGTATAGGGACGCTGCGGCATGCAGCGCGCGCGGTTGACCTCGCCACGGTGTAGCGCCACGCGGGAGACGGACACGGACGGGGACGGGACAGCGCCGCCAGAGGCAGCAGCGGCTGCAGCGAGGCGAGGTGGGAGCGGTAGCACCGCGTCCAAGACCATGAGGTTGTTGGGGGCCTCGTCGGAGGTGTGAGTGCCCACGACGAGCCGGTGTCTGCGGGCCGAGGACTCCGATGGGAGCCACTGCACGGTGAGCGACGGCCACTCGAGCGGGTGGGAGATGACGAGGTCGTAAAGCACCGCCGCGTTCTTCTTCCAGTTCCGGTACTCCTCCATCTCCGCCGCAGACGCGGCCGCCGCAGGTGGGGGGCTCGCCGGTGTGGAGGACCCGCCGTCCATGGCTACTTCGATTTGCTGCTTTGCGTTGCGCGGGAAGCGGAGGCGGCGTGCTGCTCGTCTCCCGCCAAAAGGGATTCTGGACGAAGCGGCGGGTGGGTAGACAAGGAGAGGGCTTTTAATGCGGATTAGTTGGGCCTCGTCAACACATAAAAAGCCCAAACACATCTAGCTAGTAACTAGAGCAAGCCCGCCCATTTTCGGCTCATGAGCCCACGAAGTGGAAGCTTGGCTTAACTTATCAAGCACGAGCATCTCGAGCTCGCGTCCGCTTCCGCCGCCGCCGCCCGCCGCCGCGATGATGCAGTCGCACCTGCCTTCCCCGGCGAGGTTGGGGCTCACAGCCTCGTCGCCGTCGCTCCCGCCCAATCCGGTCCCCTTGAATCCCACGTCGTCGCCTCCACACGGCAATCTGCCCTCGAGTGCCGCCGCTGGCGCCGGCGCGGCCCCAACCCTAAGCACCTCGCAGTCGCTGCTACCCCTCCTGCCGCCGCTTCCGCGCGCGCAATCGCTGCTCCAGCTTATATCTTCGCTCGCTTCCAACCTCTTCGAGCTCTCGCCTAACCGCGCCGCCTGGATCCAAGCGTACCGGGGGTCGCTCCCCACCTTCCTCCCATCGGCGTCCTCCTCCGCGCCGCCGCTCCCAACCGCGATCTCATCCACCAAGGACGCGCTTTCTCTTCTCACCACCCTGCAGACGCAGCTCTTCGAGGCCGTCGCCGAGCTGCAAGAGACCCTCGACCTGCAGGATGCGCGCGGGCGCCTTGCCCGCGAGGCGCGTGCCAAGGACGCTGCGCTGCTAGCCTTTGCGAAGAAGCTGCACGAGGCTCACCAAGTACTTGACCGCCTCGTCGACGACTACGCTGACTACCGCCGCGATCCAAAACGCCCGCGTGGCGCCGCTGCGGCTGACGATCCCGAGCCGGCGTCGGAGGGCGACTTCGGCACGTCCCTCCACTCCAGCCTTAAGCTAGATGACATCCTGGCCTACGCGCACCGCATAAGTTACACAACCTTTGCTCCGCCGGAGCATGGTGCTGGGCTGCCTCTCCGTGTCAGCCTGCCGCCTGTACCACAGGAAAATCAGATGAGGGCGTCGCAGCTGTATCTGTTTGCTGATTTGGATGTAGGGGTGCCCAAGAAGCCATTGGATGCGAAGGAGGGGATCGCAGCAGAAGTGGAGGCTGCACCACTGTATGAACCACCACAGGAGGGGCCATCAAGGCTACCAAACACCTTGCCACACATGTTCCCGAAGGAGCTAAAGCCGCCGCCGGGATGGAAGCCTGGTGACCCGATCATGCTGCCACCTGATGAGATACTACCTGGTATTAAGGGTGACGAGCCACAGGCCCCTGTGCCGCAGCCACCTGTTCCAGTGCGACCAGTGGCGCCAATGGTCGCAGAGCCAATACAGGTCCAGGCTGTGCAGCTTGATTTTGATAGCAGTAGTAGTGATGAGTACAGTAGTGATGTTGGGAGCTCAGAAGAAGATGATGAGGATTAGTGCTCGGTAAGCTGCTCCTTTTTGTTGGCTTTCAATTGTAATTGCCTTCGATCATATGCTTGGTCTTTTCAAGTAGAATCTTATATGCTAGTGATTTTACCTGCTCATGAGTCATGTCTTCCTGACTATTTATGAAGTTTAGGGCTGATCTCAGATCATTGTAAGGGTGCTTTATCCTTCACTTCGTAAACCAATGTATTCTACCATTGATTTTAGGGTACCCTTGATTTTACTTATTATATGCCTATTATCAATTGTTTAACTTAGTGCATTACTTTGTTAAGTTGTTAGATTCCTGCAATACAGTAGGGCCCTGTTTAGTTCCATCACAAATCCAAAATCCAAAATTCCAACTATTTTGGATTCCAAAATCCAGAATGCAAAATATTTCAGTGGATTGTTTGTTTCCAACCAAAATTTGGCTTATTTTGGATTCCAATGATGGGGATTATGAGGATGGCACACAAACCAATGTAAAGTTTGGCTTATTTTGGCCTCTTGAGTCCAAAATCCAAAATGGAGAATGGACCACTTTTTGCCAAAAATTTTAGGTGGTGTTTAGTTCCATTTTGCAAAATGAAGAACCAAAACCCAAAATATTTTGGATTCCATGGGGAAACAGGGCCCAGGTTGTTATTAGTTTCAAATTGTTGTTCTTACTAAACAATAATGATACCGGAGAATGGTCTTTGCGCAAGTGATATGACAAATGAGTTACAAAATATTGTGATTGTGAACTTCTAACTTTGCACTTGAGATTCATGTTACAGTCGTTTATTTTTATTCTTAGTGAGATAGTACAGGAGTTACTCCATATCTTCTCTATATCTGGAAGCTTTTCGTTCACATTGTAAAGTAAGGACAGACTCAAGTACATTTGAATAACTTGGTAAAGCATTTTTAATAGATATTCCAACTACCTTCTTATAGAATATACTCTGTTAAAGATTAGTCTAGGCTAGTTGGATGATCGACCTGTGATTCACTTTTCAACAAATGGTTTATTGGCTACATTTGCATGTCTAACCTTGGGAATGTAGCTGTTAAATGCAACCTGGAGCTTTATTTAAGATTTTGGTGTGATCTGCAACTAGCATTTGCTTATTTTGACCCTTAAGTATATTGAGACAAGGGATAAATTGTCTTCAGTTGGTATAATCTACCATAGCTTCTTGATGATGTAAGTGTGTGCGTACTATATACTTTATCAACAAGAACAAAGCATTCTAGTGTCAAGCAAGTTGGGATAGGCTAGAGGTGAAGCCAAGCATGAGCTACCAACAAAAGGGGAACACTGATATGTGGTTGTCTGGAGAAGTCACTAATGATATCAGTATTGCTAGGGGATCCACATGTCTTTCATTTAAATATGTGTTTTTGAAAAAAAAGATCCTCCATGTTTTTTTTTCAGTGTGTACATAATAAGGTACTATGGTCCGTGATCAATCTTGAAAGGACTTACTAAATTTGTTATCCTGACCCTATTCAGCAACATCATAGGCTGTGTTGTGTCACTTGTGTGCTAATTGTTGCAAATCACAAAATACACATCGGGTGTGTTTGGATGGGCAATTAAGGGGCTAGACATGCTCTAGGAATGCAACCTCGCTGTGTTTTGATGCCTAACTGAGGCCCTGTGCCAGGCCATGGGATTGCAACAGACGGACCCTAGCCAGGCTTGCTGGAAACGCTCACAGTGAGCTTTAGGGATCCTAACCAAACCTTCTGGAAACACACATGGTGAGCATCAAGGAGCCAGTCTCTGGGGTGCTCATGTCCGATGCTCATGGCGAGCGTTATCATGGTCTCATGGAGCTAGTCTCGGGGCTCGGGGGTGCTCATGCTCGTAGGGGTCATGACTCCGCTCACCTTCCTGTTGACACAAAATATGGCGCACTGTGTCTATAACACACAACAAGCCGGAAAGCGTGACTTTAAACGGGTGTCCGGGTGTTTCGAAATCCGGAGACGTGTCAGTCAGTTTGACCTGAAACTAACAAAGGATAAAATCATTAGATACAAAATTGAAATATGTCAGGTGAGACTAGACAGTTCCATATATATGGCCCTGAAGCCACTTACGACGACATACAACTATAGAAGCTGTCTGTCAACAAATCTTATAGATCATTCGGCTAAAACAAACATAAACTACGTAAAACATTAATAGCTGAACATGCATGCATGAGAAAAGTACGTGTGAACGAATCATAATTAACTGTGAGTTAAAGCATAACCAAACTCGGCAATCCAACCGAGTTGGGGTCCATGATGAAGTAACAGGTAAGCTAACACGATCAAACTAATCTAAAGCTTGTATCTGTCGCACGATACCTAGCCTTATCAAAGCTTAAGCGTAATTAACATGCATGAACCCGCAACACGTAGCAATCTAAGTTAAACTAATTCAATTATTATAAACATGAGATCTATATGTAGAGATAACATGAATAACTATTAGAGCATAAATAGATCTATGATAAAGAATAAAGCCGAATCGTATCAATCTAGATTGGGCAAAAAGAGTTACAAATATATAAAATATCTAAAAACATGCAACACGTGATAACTTAGTGAATCTATTAGATCTTGCCAAATCTAATAGAGCCGATAACTATCTTGCTTTTGCTAAGCATATTGAGCAAATGCCTGCCTCACTGTATCTACTCATAAACGAAACATAAGCAAAGACTTCTTGATTGTCAAGCAAGGATCCGTCGCATGATCATTGAAAACAAACAAGACTACTTGCATCAACATCTAAATCCACCGCATGATACTAGACATGATAACAAGGTTGTCGGGACTTACAGAGGTCGACGGATCGATGGCTCCTCTCGAAGAACTCGACGACACGACAAAGGACTCAAAGTTGGCACGGGGCCGGTTGTATTGAATTGGTTGTGAATAGTTTTTACAATGGCCAAGGGTTTATATTTATACCCTGATCATGACATGAGTCCTAAAAGGACACGACTATAAAAATATCAAAGGAAAACATGACATCTTTAACTTTAGTTTCCTTCAAAGTCTTCACTGCTTTAATTGTCGCGATCTTTGTTGCCCGATCGGTTTTTGCTTGCCACTTTTGTCGCTTCTTCAACAGAAAACCGTCCTTTCTCAGAATAGTTGATCGCACAATCAGTTGCCGAACCCTTGGAAATCAGCCGACTGCATGGACACTTGCCGAATCTTTGGAAATTAGCCAACCGCACGATTACTTGCCGAATGCTCCGAACACTTGTCTCTGCAAATTTACTACGCACTGGCCCGCCTGTCATGTTCCTAGGCGTACCAAAATCCAGTGTTAACACATGCCCCCTCAATTTCGGGATAAAAGTTGTTTTATTCTGAAATTGACCAAGCTTCCCCTTTCTTCTAGGTCAACACTGTTCAACTCCACAGCCGCCACTCAAAAAAAAACCCAAGCTTCAGTACGTTTTTGAATTCACCTCAACTCTTAAATGGCGACTCAGGATGAAATTCCAGAGGTAAGTCTCATTCACCTCCACCCATTCATCTTCCTTCTTCTTTCCCGATTCATTCTTTTTCCTGATTTCTTTGAAGGAATACAAGGACCAGATTTTGATCCCCTATGCTGCAAACCCTGATTCCTACCTTCTCGGTCCGATGGGAAATCCTAATCCGACTGAGATCATTGAGAAGAAAACTTCGAGAATCCCCTTCAAATCTGGAATCGCTCCACCAAACCAATGGCCAAACATCTTCAAGACCTGGCCGTTTCCCCCAATCACCGGATGGTGAAACTGGTACAGGAGGACTTAGCTGCAGGCACTCTAAATCACATGATGATGGCTGAGGACTTAGCTGCAGGCACTCTGATCTCCTTGGGTAAATATCTCTTGGGATTTGTCTATCACATGATGCATCAGATCACTGTCCAGATGCGCCAAGGTGGAGAGATCTCTTGTGTAAGTGGCCCCTGGTGGCTTGTTCAGATGTGGCTGCAACTGTATATGCATCAGATAATCTTTATGCCCCTCCATAACTTGAGCTTCCCTTCAGTCAATTACACTGAAGGCAGTATGGCAAGAGCTAAGGGCCGTCAAACCTATGGAGAAGCAGCCTCTTCCATCAGCATTGATATGGATATTGGTCACCTCTTCAAGCTATTTTTAAGGATTTTGACAGTGTGCTTTGGCTTCCTTATAGAGAAAATAATAACCTAATTCTCCCTTGCAAATTCAGCTATGAATCTGGCTGCTCTGACAAGGTGTCTACAGAGGTCTTCAATTCATTTATCAAACTCTGCATCTTGCCAACCAAATTCCATCATGGGAGATTAGTGCAATCTACCTATGAATTTTACTATCCAAACATGGCAGCCAGGCAATTAGAATGTGGACAGTTGCCCCCAAGGCATCTCTTCTCAACAACCATAAGATTTAGGTAGTTGATCACAAATGCAATAGAAGCCAAAAAAGTCTTTGAGCTTGGATGAGAATTACCAACATATGAACCATCTCCATTTGGGCTAGTAGATGCTGCTCATCCTCTTTTTGCTTCCTGGTGGTAAGAATAGCACAATCACATTTTCAACACACCAGTGCACTCTCTATGCCAGGACCTGCAACCTCAATTTGCCTCTGACAGTATGGTAATTTTCATTGTACTTATCATTTCCCACTTTGAATTTATTTCTCACTTCAACATCTGGTTATACACAGGATTTTGAGCCCATTCCTTCTACCAAAGCAATCCAGTACTACTTAGCTGGGCCCAACCCTGTCTTGGGTTTTGATGTTCCAACTTTAACAACCTTCATGAAGACCCCTGCAGTTTCGACCACTGCACCTTTAGGAGGAGAAGGTAAAAGGAATGCACTTGAGAATGTCTATGTGGCCAGAAAAATAAGGTCCAAGATAATCAAGCGGTCTCCCAAGGTATGAGTCTTTCATTCGACAATAAATCTCATTTGTCAATAACTCTGACCATCTTCACACCAATCATCTCCACTGCAGCCACATGTTGAAATTCCAGGACCAAACAACGTTTCAACAACGATGGATATCCCTCCTCAAGATCCTACTGAAAATGCAGAGGTCCAGGAAACTGAAGATACAGAAACTCATGAAGCTGAAAGCACAAACGCCCAGGAAACTACCGAACACATTGGTAACATCATTCGGCTAATCGCTTCCTTCTCTTTATATGATATCTACTTCCTGCTCTTATACTTTATCATCTGTATTATTGAAAACAGATAAAATCATAGAAGATCAAGCAGAAGATTCTTTCTCTGGTCCAGCTCCAGGCTCACCACCCTTGAATACTCAGTCAAGACCTCAACTAGAACAGGACACCACCCATCTTAATGACCAATCAACACAGCAGGTAACATCTTACCTTAAGCTATTCTTTTAGTACACTCACCCAGTCGGCTAACACTTCTCTCTTCTTCAAGAACACCTTTAAGCCAACTACCAACTACTTCTTCACTGTTGAGGATTACATCAGTGAGAAGGGTGAAGAAGCTACCTCTCAGCAAACTTTGTCAATGGAGAATCAAGCTCGGCTGAAAGACATAGCTACTCTGCTGAACAAGGATATCAACACTCTGGTCCAAGACTCAGATCAGATAAGAGACCTTCTCGAGCTTATCAACCAAGACCTCCCATCTGATCTCAAAGCTTCTCTGGAATCTGCAGCTCACCTAGATGATCACTTTGTTGTGCTGAAGAGAGCTAACAAAAATATAGCCTCTAGAGCTATCCTGCAGAATAATAGATTCTCGAAGAAATAAGGAGCTAGAGTCTTGCATTCCCAAATTTAAGCTGCCAAGAATTCACTGGCAACTTTGGAGCCTGAGCTGAAACTCATGGAGGATGAGAAAATTAGGCTGGAGGCTCAATTAACTGAATTGAATGCCAGAATTCAGTCCCACAAAGCCAAGATGACAGATTTGCCAAATTCTATAGAGGCAACTTCATCAAAGATATCAGCCATCCTCAAAGAAGACCAACAGCTCAAAGCAAAGTTGTCTAGCATCCAAAGCTCTGAAGATGAAGACCAGAAAGTGTTGAACAATGTCAGCCGAATCAGGACCGAAGCTCTAAATGCCATCAACCAGCTTCTAAGCTAGTAGAATTATGGGCTTGTAATAGATTAACCATAACACATTCTGTTTCTGAACAATCGGATGTCTTTTGTTCTTCATCTTTATACAGTTCTGTTTGTATGAGAATATAATCAGCTCTTTATCTTCCCGTTAGAACATAGCCAATTGCCTTTAACTTTTGTGGCAGAACCGTCCAAATTATAAGAGATCAAGTACCAAAGTAGTCGATTTAACTGCCACTTAAAGCACTTGAGCCCATATAATCCCGGTAGTCTGGAAATCTCGAAGGATTTCTAACAATCGTATATCCAACCCAGATTGCGCAAACTCAGGTATGCACATTCAAACGAACTAACAACTAAAAGAAAACAAAATACTTGAAGTACAAAATAAAGTTATTACAACACTTTGCTCCAAATAAAAGTAGTACCCACGCCACAACACACGTGGCCAAATAAAACATTGTTTTGAAACTCGAGCCCAAAGTCTTACTCCATATTAATACCATTAAAAGATAGGGGTGCCAACGAGATCATGTCCAACAACAGCAAAAGATGAGCTCGTAGAAGACCTTGCCCACAACCTACTCCTCTTCTCCTTCGACAAGATAGAGACAGTGCTTACAATAGCCAAAGTATACTTGGCCATCTGCAACAAACGGGATAAACCCTGAGTACGGGAATGTACTCAGCTAGACTTACCCGTCTAACTGAAAATAAAGATTTCAAGGGTATGCATGGCTATTTATGTGGATCTGGATAAACTTTTCTTTTGCGGAAATACGAACAATATGAAACTTAAAGATTAGAGAGCAACCATTTTCCTTACTATCATTATTTCTAAGTTTGCACCTGTACTAGAGCACACACTTGATCTAAGCAATCAATATACTAATATAGATCCAATTCCTTCATCAATATTTTAGTAGAACCATTATAATGTCACATGGAGTTGTACCCTGGTGAAGCTCAGCATAATCCCCCACTATCCGGTGGGAGGCGGTGACTCGAATCGATATACAACCAGCTGGCAAGATTACCTTTAACACACGCTCACACTTTCCCCGTCGGGTCCATGCATTGGGTTACCGCTCAACAAAGTCTAGGTAGTACCGCCGCGATCTCAGAGTAGTCCACCCAATTGGAGAAATCAGTTGGCCACCACGGGGCAGGTCGTATCTCCAAACTAGAGGGTGCTAACAGTAGGCTGAGAATCGGCACGGACAGTGTTTACTCGGCTTCGGGGTCGATACTCGCAACGACCCCTATGTGAAAGGGCGCATTCAAAGATGTAAGAGGGCCACCATCGTATACAAACCTATACGATCCAACGGACGGACTGTCCCCAAGTCTAAACCACTTGGTGCCCTTGCCTTCCAGTTGACCGCATTTCATTACTACCATTGGTTCTTTCCCACGATAGCAAATATAGCAACCGTGATCGGCACTATCCCTATGGGATAATACGAACATAAAATATAAATGTAACCATTTGATCTAAACAGGCTAAGCAGTTGCTTTTACTTTTACTTAACAGGGTAACAAGGTAGGTAATTGAAATATCAAGGAAGGTAATGCAACAAATGAGATTCATCCAACTCCTAGCACCTAATGCATCACAATATAAAATACTCAAGTAGATTAATTGTAAATACTGGGAGGCTTAAGGATGCTCCTCCACTGATCCTAAATGTTTGAAACTCATATAAGTATACTTGATGGTGCAGGAATGATGCTTGAGCAAGAATTAAAACACTAAAAGTGGTCTTAAACATTTAACCAATTAATTACCCTAATGGCCACTTTACACAGCAAGCCTATTATAAACTGCTCATAAAAATCTACAAAAATTACTGGGGACAGAGCATGCTTAAAGGATACTACTGCATAAAAATCACCCATAGAAAAACTACCAGCTAGCAGATACAAAAAGATAAATTTAAAAGCAGAAAAAGCACTTTGAACTAGACCTACTGGCTAACAGGGTGAAACATGCTATATTTTATTTTTAACAGGTTCTTTACTCAGAAATATATTTATCAAGAAAATTCCATGATCAGCACAAACATATTATATTCTATATGATTTTCCAAAGAAAACCCTAGAAAAGAATACTTGAACTACAAGTATCTTTTCTGCCATACAACATATCACATATTATATTTTTTTCTAGACAGATCATGGTATACAGAGGCTACACAAAAAAATTCATGATTTATACATGCATAGATTTACCACAGGAATAAATCTAAGAAAACAACAGAAACATATTTTAATAGATAACCATTAAAACTTACAAAGGGATATGACAACTCATATTTTTCCTAGCTTCTACACAGGATGACAAAGCTAGCATAAAATCATCACATTTTTATTTGATAATTTCATGCAGGAACATATTTAACTTTGATAAATGCAGAAAAGAATTATTTAAACATTAGTACTGAAGACATTCTCCAAAAATTACTTTTATATTTTTAACAGAAAGATCATTATTTATAGAGTCTAACACAATTTAATTCATCATTTTTGGATTTACCAAACTCTAGATACAAAATCAACAAGCATTATCATAGTTACTGAAAATAGAAAAAGGAAAAACATTTCTGAAATCGGCCCACTGTGAACAGTGCGTGGGCTCGGCCCAGTGTGTGCGGTAGGCCGAGCTGACAGGTGGGACTCCGTGGTCAACTCGGGTCCACCTGCTAGTGAGTGCCAAGCAGAGCACCGACGCTGACCGGCGCGTTCTCGCCGACGGTGAGCTCATCGGCGGCGTGGGTGGATGCGCTGGGCTCGTGGTGATGACGCGCATTGGCTGGTGGGGTTGGTTGAACCGGCGCGACTCCGTAGCGAGCCGGCGGTGTGCGGTGGCGGTGCAGTGCGACGGTGCGAAGCGGCGGGGCTGTTACCGGCGACGTTAGGCCCGGCTAGAGGGTGCGTGAGCACCACAATATTGTAGTGAGTGCAGCGCAAGTGCTGGTTGGGCCGGAGGAGCTCTGAGGAGGTCCGGCCACGTGCGAGCTCCGCGGCGGCGGCAATGGCGCACGGCCAACGGGGCTGTGCTGTTCCGGGGTGAGAGAGGTCTAGCGGAAGGGTGTTCTCACCTCTACTACCTCCGGTGAAGCTTCCACGAAGATGGAGGCGACGGAGACTGTTTGGAGAGGAGTGAACGTTGTTTGGTCGTTGCGGTGGCGACTCCGAGCCGAGGAACGACGACGGTGTTCCGGCAACGATGGAGCTCGGCTGGGGCTGCAAGGGCGAGCGGGGCGTGTGCGAGGTGAAGGCGAAGCGATGTGCGAGATGGATAGAGCAGAGATGCTCGGTTGGCGGTGAATTTGAAAAGGGGGCGCTGCGGGGCTCTCGGTGCTCGGCGCGGCGAGAGCAGAGGCAGAGCGAGTGAGGGAGAGAGTGAGAGCGTGCGTTTATAGGTGAGGGAGGTCGCGGAGGTGTAGGCGCTCCCTTCTGCGCGGTCATGGCCGACCGGAGTGGCCGGTGGGGGTCGGGACGCGACGGGGCAGTGGTCGGCAGAAGCGTGGCGTGTTCGCGGCGCATGGGGCAGGAGCGGCACGTGAGCTGCGCGTGCTCGGGAGCGCGGGCGTGTGCGCGTGCGCGTGGGCCGGGGGAAAGGCCGAGCGGGCCGAATGGGTCGACTCGGCCCATTTCAGGTTTGTTTCCTTTTCCCATTTTTCTTTAATATTTTTAAAACTAAATTTGATTCAAAACAGATTCAAAAACTCTAAACTAAGTTTTGACACTTAAACCAAAGTTGTTCAGAATATTATTGTTAACACTGGATTTTGGTGCGCTTAGGGAGATGACAGGTGGGCCAGTGCGCGGTAAATATTCAGAGGCAGGTATTCAGGGTATTGGGCAAGTGTTCGTGCAGTCGGCTAGTTTCCTGAGGTTCGACTAGTAATAGTGCGGTCGGATATTCTGGGAGTAGCGGTTTTTCGTTGAGGAATGCGACAAAAGTGGCAAGTAAGAGCCGAATCGGGTAACGGAGATTGCGACAATTAAGGAAATAAGAAGGGAATTGAAGACAACGATATCATGTTTTTCCTTTAATATTTTGTAGCCGTGTCCTTTTGGACTCATGTCATCACCAGGGTATAAAATATAAACCCTTGGCCATTGTAAAAAACTGTTCACAACCAATACAATACAACCGGCCCCGTGCCAATTTCGAGTCCTTTGTCGTGTCGTCGAGTTCTTCGAGAGGAATCATCGATCCGTCGACCTCCGTAAGTCCCGGCAATCTTGTTATCATGTCTAGTATCTTATGGTGGATTTAGATGTTGATGCAAGTAGTCTTGTTTGTTTTCAATGATCGTGCGGCGGATCTTTGCTTGACAATCAAGAAGTCTTCGCTTATGTTTTGTTTATGAGTACACACCGTGCGGCAGGTGCTTGCTCGATATGCTTAGCAAAAGCAAGATAGTTATCAGCTCTATTAGATTTGGCAAGATCTAGTAGATTCATCAAGTTACTACGTGTTGCATGTTTTATATTTGTTATATATTTGTAACACTCTTTTGGTCAATCTAGATTGATACGGTTCGGCTTTATCTTTTCTTATAGATCTTTTCTTATTTTAATAATTAATCATATTGTTCATACGAATAGATCTCACGGTCATAGTAGCCGAATTAGTTTAGATCTAGATTGTTACGTGTTGCGGGTTCATACATGTTAACCACGTTTAAGCTTTGATAATGTTGGGTGTCGTGCGGCAGACGCAGGCTTTAGATTTGTTTAATCGTGTTTATTTATATGTTCCTTCATCACGGACTCCAACTCGGTTGGATTGTCGAGCTTGTTTATGCTTTAACTCATAGTTAATTATGATTCGTCCATACGTACTTTTTCATGCATGCACGTTCGGCTATCAACTTTTTCACATGCTTTGTGTTTGCTTTAGCCGAACGATCTATAAGACCTGTTGGCAGATAGCTTCTATAGCTATATGTCGTCGTAAGTGGTTTCAGGGCCGTATATATGGAACTCTCTGGTCTTACCCGACATGTTCTAGTTTTATATCTAATAATTTTCATCCCTTGTTAGTTTCAGGTCAAACTGACTGGTACGTTTTCGGACTCCGAAACACCCGGGCACCCGATTGAAGCTACGCTTTCCGGCTTGCTGTCTATTAGGCACAGTGCGTTACATTTTGTGTCAACACACTTTTTGGCACGCCCAGTGTGACTACACACTTTTTCAAGATGGTTGAATTCGATAACAGCCAGGTTCTGGACGTGACTATGGATGAGTTGTCAGAAGACCTGAGAAATACAGTCCAGCAAGCATGTGATGAGTTTCAGCATAAGTGCTTGCTGTCCTTTTCAAAGAATAAAAGCAACAACGTTTTTCAGAAGCAGCAACTTCCGAGAACTCTCCTTCCACATCAAACTGATTACACCGAAGAAGAAATGCTCAGAAGATGTATGAGATGGTTTATAAAGCTATGAGTGAAACTCTGAGGAATCATCATACAGCTTTCCTGAACACCTTTCGCTCAATCATGGTCAATACTTTCGGTCCATCCGCCGATAAATGCTTTGAGGAAACCATCGGTCCAATGCAAGGGCCGACATTGTTCAATATGCCGAAACGCCAGGAAAAAATTGCTGAAGATGGCGAAACGTCTGGCATGAACCAAGGTGGGATGACTCCTCACCAGAAACAACAACACCCCATGACTTATGGCCAGCTCACGTTCGGTGCAACGGGGAACGTCCCACAATCGGCTTTCAAGGTGTCTCCAGCTGCGAACAGGTTGCAGAAAAATATGTATGGAGACAGATATCAGGAATTTGCCGATTACAATGATATTGACTCTTTCCCGAATCCAGGGTATAAGAACTCTGCAGGTTTGGCTTTTGAAGGGCAGACACATGGAGCTCCAAACTCGAATATTGACCTTATCATGAACAGGATGGCGGATATTATGCAAAATCAGTTTGGCCTAAAGCCAAAGAGCTAGTCCTATGAATACAAGTCCCCTTATCCAGAGTGGTATAACCGAGTTGCACTCCCTCCGAGAGTAAAACCTCCCACAGACCTGACCAAGTTTTCTGGTCAGGATGATACTAGCACCATAGAACACATCAGCCGATACTTAATGCAGCTTGGAGAGGCATCCGCTGATGAAGCTCGGAGGATTCGGTATTTCCCGTTGTCTCTGACAGGGCCGGCTTTCACGTGGTTCACGTCTCTGCCGGCTAATTCCATTGGTACTTGGGCAGAATTGGAGCAGAAGCTTCATTCATATTTCTTTACAGGCACTAATGAGAAGAAACTAGTTGACCTTATGAGCTTGAAGCAGAGAGCCAATGAAACATCCTAGGAGTATCTCCGCAGGTTTAGGGAGACTAAAAACCTCTGCTATTCCTTAAACCTGCCAGATGAGCAGTTACCAGGGATGACAATAGCGGGCATGCAACCGAATGTTAGGGAGAAACTGTTCGGCATGGACTTTGATGACCTTGGTCAGCTGTCACAGCGATTAGCCATGATGAGCAATCAGGCTCAAGGGTTCAGAAGAGACAACCATTTCCAGAAGGGTGATGTGGCTAATGAGTGTATCAAAGTTTCCTGGAGGAAGCAGCAGAGTACGATGATGAATATGAAATAGCCGCAGCCGAATTAGTCTAGGGGAAAGAACCAACTCAGGTTAGTCAACGCTGGTTGAGGCAGCAGAAGGGTACGTACGAATTTGATGTCTCCAAGTCAGACAAGTTGTTTGAGATGTTGCTCAAAGAATGGCGTATCAAGTTGCCGGAAGGGCACCCCATGCTGCGCCCTGAAGGGGTGAGAGATAAAAAGTTTTGCGGTTACCACAATACCAATTCTCATTCCATCAATGATTGTCGAGTATTCAGAATGCGGATTCAGAAAGCTATTCAAGAAGGGCATTTGAAATTTGATGGTAAGATGAAAATTGATGCTAATCCTTTGCACAGAACACAGTGTCCTTCTCCATGAACATGGTTGTTATAGAAAGCTCCAAAGACAAGGGCAAGGTGAAAGTGTTAACCTCAGACAGAGCTAAGAAAACTGGTGCTGTTGACCCTGATCGGCAAATTACAAATGAAGAATTTCGGCAACAGGCTCGGTTCCAGAACGGCCGAACCGAGAGAGGGGAACCTTCTAAGCCCAGAGTCATGACACGGATTCTTTTGAACAAATGGCGACGGGAGCAAGAACGGTATCAGAAGCGAAGGTATTACGAGGAACAAGAGTTCATGGAGGAACATCAGAGGTATGAGGAAGAGATGTACCAGAGGGAGCAAGAGTACATGAGAGAGCAGGAACAGTCTCATTGGGGATGATCATTCTTTAAACATTGTTGGAATGAAGGCTTGAAGCTGCCTACTAAAGATAATTGCCCTGAATGCAGTGACCAATATTCAGAGTACAGGCAGTCTCGGGCCAACCGTCGTCCAGTCCATGAAAGGCTTAGAGCACGTTTTACTGAGGACGATCGGCGTGTAAAAATGGATAGCTCTGAAAATCGGCGAAGCAAAAGATTTGCGATCAAGGGTGGATCCATTATGAAGAAGGCGCTGAGGAAGAAGAGCTTCGTGAGTACGTGTGGCAGGAAGGACAACGGTGTCCACCAGGGCTGAGAAAGAGTCAGAAAATAAGGGTACAACACTTGAGGAACAAAGAGTTGGTACAGGCAGTTGCCGAAAAGAAACAAGTGTGGCGTCCTAAGGAAAAGCCTGACAAGCAAGACCAGTCGGCTGATGCGTATATGGCTTTCTTTATTCCATCAGAGTTCTTAGCTCCAGAAAACCAGGATATACAAGAAGAAGTGTACTCAGATTTCGATGAGAGTGAGTATCATGATCTGATGGCCCAACTTGTCCTAACCGAACGGGCAGTTTTTGATAAGCCGGCCAAGCATCAACATTTGAAGCCACTTTATGTGAAGGGGTACGTCAATGGCAAACCTCTGACCAAGATGTTTGTTGATGGAGGAGCTTCCATTAATATTATGCCTTATACCACCTTTAGAAAGCTCGGGATGACCAATGAGGAACTGCTAAAAACTGACATGGTACTCAGGGATTTTGCTGGCAATCCTTCTGACACCTGAGGAGCTGTGCACGTTGAGTTGATGATTGGATCAAAAACCTTGATTACTACTTTCTTTGTCATCGATGGCAAGGGGGCATACAGTCTGCTCTTAGGGAGAGATTAGATCCATGCTAACTGCTGCATACCTTCAACCATGCATCAAGTTCTTATTCAGTGGATTGGAGATGATGTTGAAGTTGTTCATGCTAATGATTCGGTAAGTGTTGCTGCTGCGGAGCCTACTTACTGGGAATATGATGGCGTCTATTGTTTCTCTGGAAGAGTATGGGAAGAAGGTCCTGTGAATGTCTTCAACAAGGATCAACAGCCGATCCAAGCAGTCGGCTCTCAAAGCAATTTTTAATGGAGAACCTTGTCGATGGCAACAAAGGAAAGTTGGGACGTGGCTTTATGTCGGCTGATAAGCTAGAGGAAATAAATGTTGGTGATGATATCAAACCAAGGCCGATGTATATCAGTGCAAATTTAGACCCAGAGTATAGATTGAAATTGATAAACCTTCTGAAAGAGTAAGGATTGTTTTGCTTGGGATTACACAGAAATGCTCGGACTGGATCGTTCTATTGTTGAGCATCGATTGTCGATCAAGTTTGGGTATCGTCCTTATAAACAACCTCCTCGGAAAATTTTCAAAGCGGAGGTATTGGCCGATGTGAAAAAAGAAGTTGAAAGATTATTAGAAGCAAATTTCATTCGGCCATGCAGGTATGCAGAGTGAATTTCAAGTATAGTACCAGTATATAAAAAGAATGGAAAGATGAGAGTCTGCATTGACTTTAGAGATCTCAATAAAGCCACTCCAATGGATAGTTACCCGATACCGGTTGCCGATTTACTTGTCGATGCATCGGCTGGTTATGAAGTCATCAACTTTATGGATGGTAATGCTAGCTATAACCAAATCTTTATGGCAATAGAGGATATTTCAAATATAGCTTTCAGATGTCCTAGTCATATTGGGTTATTTGAGTGGGTTGTCATGACTTTTGGTTTAAAGAATGCCGGTGCAACTTATCAGAGAGCCATGAACTTTATTTTCCACGAGTTGATCGGCAAAATTGTGGAGATCTATATTGATGATGTGGTGGTCAAATCCAGAAATCATGAAGGACATTAAGCTGATCTAAGGAGGACTTTGGAGTGCACTAGGAAGCATGGTTTAAAGATGAACCCGAACAAGTGTGCCTTTGGAGTCTCAGCTGGTGATTTTCTAGGATTTTTAGTCCATAAAGGAGGGATCGAAGTCGGTAAGAAAAGCATGGAAGCAATAGACAAGGTTATCCCTCCAACCAATCTCACGGAATTGCAATCACTGCTCGACAAGATTAATTTTGTAAGAAGATTCATATCTAACTTGTCCGAAAGAGTTTTACCTTTCTCTCCATTGTTGAAGCTTAAAAAGGATCAAGAATTTGTATGGGGTGACGTACAACAGAAGGCTTTTGATGAAATCAAAGAATACATGAAGGCACCACCTGTATTGGTACCTCCACAGCTTGACAAGCCTTTTAAGTTGTACGTGGCGGCCGATAGCCTAACGATAGGGTCGGCCCTCATGCAAGAGTTTGAGGGAAAAGAAAGAGTAATAGCTTACCTTAGCCGAAAACTACTAGATCCCGAAACAAAGTATTAGGCTATGGAGAAACTTTGCTTGTGTGTATATTATTCATGTACCAAGTTTCGGCACTACTTGTTGAATGCTGAATGCGTGGTAGTTTCTGAATTTGATGTAATAAAACATATGTTATCAATGCCAATTTTAAATGGTAGGATTGACAAGTAGATTTTGGCTTTATCAGAATTTGAATTGAAGTACGAATCGGCAAAGGCAATGAAGGGTCAAATTATTGCCAATTTTGTTACCCATCATCGTGATCCTTCTGCTAACATGATAAGTATTGCACCTTGGACTTTGTTTTTTGATGGTTCATCTTGTAGCAGAGGTGGTGGTGCTGGTATTTTCTTGGTTTCTCCGCGAGGGATAATTTTTAAATATGCCATCCCTATTAAATTCCATGTTACTAACAATCAAGCTGAGTATGAAGTGCTACTTAGAGGGTTTCAGCTTCTTGTTGAAATAAAGGTTGTTGCTGTTGAGATCTTTGGAGATTCTGAGTTGGTAATTAACCAATTGCTCGGCCAATATGAATGCAAGAATGATATATTAAGAGAATATTATGAAGAGTGCCGAGAGCTTTTGAAGAATTTCCAGGTAGCAACTTTGCATCATATCCCTAGGGGTCATAATGAAGAAGCAAATAAACTGGCTCAAACTGCTTCAGGATACCGAGAGGATCAAGAGATTAGCGCTTTGGATGAGAATCGGGTAATTGATGACTTGAGAAATGAAGTTACCGATTACTTAAAGAATCCATCGCAGAAAGTTTCCCGAAAGCTCAGATACAAAACCCTCAAGTTTGTGCTCTTTGATGATCAGTTGTACTATAAATCTATAGATGGGGTACTCCTCAAGTATTTGAGTAACGGAGAAGCCAGAGAGCTGATGTATGAAGTACATGAGGGTGTGTGTGGTGCACATCAATCGGCTTACCGAATAAAGTGGATAATTAGAAGGACTGGTTACTTTTGGCCGACCATGCTTGAAGATTGCTTTGAATATTACAAGGGGTGTCAAGATTGTCAGAGATTTGGCAACATTCAGAGAGCTCCAGCATCGGCTTTGAACCCAATTATCAAGCCTTGGCCATTTAGAGGATGGGGCATAGATTTAATTGGTCAGATTAATCCTCCTTCTAGCAAAGGACATAAGTTTGTGCTGTTAGCTACTGATTATTTTACAAAGTGGGTTGAAGTTATTCCTTTGAAGAAGGTTACATCAGAAAACATGATCAATTTTGTTAAGGAGCATATAATTCACAGGTTTAGAATTCCTCAGACTATAACGACAGATCAGGGAACTCAATTTACTTCATCTGAGTTTGTGATTTTGCCGAATACATGGGAATCAAATTATATAATTCTTCTCCTTATTATGCACAAGCTAATGGCCAAGCTGAGGCATCAAAAAAATCATGATTAAAATTATTCAAAAGAAGATTGATGAAAAACCGAAGAAGTGGCATTCGGTTCTTAATGAGGCTTTATGGGCTTATCGAATGGCTTGTCATGGGTCTACTCGGGCGTCTCCCTACGAGTTGGTTTATGGGCATCATGCTGTGTTACCATGGGAGCTGCAATCGGGTTCCAGGCGAGTTACATTGCAAAATGATTTGAAGAAAGAAGATTATAAAGATCTGATGATGGGTGAATTGGAGGATTTACATTTGGTTCGTCTTAAAGCGTTGGAGAATATTGAGAAAAACAAATTACGTGTTGCCAAGTATTACAACAGAAAGGTCAAAGAGAAGCAATTTGCAGAGGGAGATTTAGTTTGGAAAACTATACTGCCGATTGGGACAAAGAATAAAGCGTTCGGCAAATGGTCTCCGAACTGGGAATGACCTTTTCGGATAGTGAGGTGTGCACCTGGTAATGCATATATCTTGAAGACTCTACTGGGAGAAGAATTTACTAGAGCTATTAATGGGAGATTTCTTAAGAAATTTCATCCCAGTGTTGAGGTTGGTGCATGAACAGACTTAAGGAATTCTATGTGCAAAATAGCCGATGTTGAAACATCGCCTTTAGCCGAAAAAATACTCTAAGGACTTAGAGAATAGTCGACGCGATATGTGTCACCTTTAGAGCAAAAAAAATTTAAACACAATCAAGGCGGTATCATACAGATTCAAGCAACAGTCGTCAGATTCATCATTCTCAGAAAGATCCATGACAGAAGAAATGAATGGAAACCACAGATTACATTTCACAAGATAGGTAGTTCTTTACAGGAAATCCCTAATTATAAACTACTCATAAAACAGTCTGTTGAGAACAGACTGGGCATCTGTGGCGTCAGCGATGGTGGTAGTGTGGTCCTTGTAACTGTCCAAGAGATCATTGATGTCCTTGATCTCTTCTGGGGGCACGCCACCATGAAAGCCGGTTGGCATGAAGGAGAGGTCTTCGTTGGTATGGGTGGACATCGCCGCTAGCCCCAGAGCTGCGTCGTGACGCATGTCTTGGATGACGGCCTGATCTATATGGCCGTCCGCATCATCAAGACGGGCCTCGACAGTTTCTCCCTGGACGTTCACCTTGTTGGCAATCTTGTTCGCCGTGATCTTCAGGCGATCGACCTCTGCAGAGAGTGCTGAATAGAAGGACACCAATCGGGTGAATAGATGAATCAGAGAAAGGGAAATGAAGAAGAGTTATTTGCACTAACCGGAGATGGCGTCACAAAACTGCTTCCGCTGGTTCTCCCACTCGAGTTGGTCAATGTCGTATTGCTTGGAGATCTTCTCCAGCTCTCCTCTGGCCTTGTCCCTTTCGCCCCTGAAGGTAACCGCCTCCGCGTGGGTATAAGGGACGTCCATGGCACCCGAGTCCAAATCCCAAGGTTGGGAATGGTTGGAGCCTGAAGACCTAGAGGAACCGGAGGAGCCAGATGATGGAGTCCCTGGCTCGGCTGTTGTCGCCGAAGGGAAGGGGATGCTGTAACCGGAGGAGATCGACCTGATCCTAATAAGCAAGAACAGAGCCAGGGTTAGAGAAATGAACAGAAAACAAAACTGCAAGGGGGCAAGGAACCGACTCTCACCCGCGTTGCCGATTGCGCCATGCTCGGCTCCCTTCAGCTTCCCCTTCGGCAGGGCGCTTGCCACGGTTGTCGTCGCCCGCCATTGCTACTATGCAGACTAGGGTTTTCTTCTGGATTGGTTTTGAGCAGAAGAAGAGGAGGAAACGGAGGCAAAAAAATGTTTGACTGGAACTGTTGACAGGGGTAGACGAAGGAAGGTTTATTTATAAGCCGAATGGGGATACCAAGCGACGGGTTAGGGTTTTCCCACTTGGATGAGCCGTTATTAGACTGGGCCAGACTCGGGTAAGTCAAGATATCGGTCGGCTATTTTCTTAAGTCAAGAAGGCAGGGAACGATCGGTTATTTCTTTGGCTCGGAAGGCTAAATGTAATCGGCTATATTTTGATCAGGAGAATATAAAGCTGATTACATTATCATACAAACAAAAGTGTATAGGGGTAAAGACAGAAATATCCGATTGTTTGAAGATAGAATATATCATGATTAAACTATTACAAATCCATGTTTTACTAACTCAGAAGCTGGTTGATGACATCTAAAGCATCAGCTCTGATTCAGTTAACGTTACTCAGCACCTTCTGATCTTCATCCTCAGAACTTTGAATGTCAGACAACTTAGCCTTGAGCAGCTCGTCTTCTTTGAGGACAGATGATATTTTTGATGAAGTTGCCTCTATGGATTTCGGCAAATCTGTCATCTTGGCTTCATAAGACTGAATTTTGGCATTCAGTTCAGTTAGTTGTGCTTCTAGTTTGATTTTCTCATCCTTCATTGCTTTCAGCTCAGGCTCCAAGGTTGTCAGTGAATTCTTGGCAGTTTGGAGTTGAGAATGCAAGGCTTTGGCTTCTTGCTTCTTTAGAGACCTGTTGTTCTGCAAAACAGTTCTAGAGGCTATGTTTTTATTTGCCCTCTTCACCACAACAAAGTAGTCATCAAGTTTAGCTGCAGACTCTAGAGAAGCCTTGAGGATAGGTGGAAGATCTTGATTGATGAGTTCAAGAAGATCTTTTATTTGATCTGAATCCTGAACCAAGATGTTGATGTCCTTGTTCAGCAGACTAGCTATATCCTCTAGCCGGGCTTAATTTTCCACTAACAAGGTCTGCTGAGAGGTGGCTTCTTCACCTTTTTCACTGATGAAGTCTTCAACAGTGAAGGAATAGCTAGTAGTCGGCTTAGCAGTGTTCTAAAAGGAAAAAGTTAGCCGACTGGGTGAGTTTGCTAAAAATGGCTTAAGATAAGATGTTACTTGTTGTCTTGATTGATTCTCAGAATGGGTGGTGTCCTACTCTGTTTGAGGGTTTGACTGAATGTTCAGAGGAGGTGAATCTGGAACTGGACCAAAGGAAGTTTCTCCTGCCAAATCTTCTAGAATTCTATCTGTTTCCGATAGTACATATGAGAAAGTATAAGGAATAGGAGATAGATATCATGTAAGAAGAGGGAGAGGTGATTATACGGATGATATTACCAATGTGCTCGGCAGTTTCCTGAGCATCAGTGTCTTCGGCTTCATCGGCTTCAGTGTCTTCAGTTTCATGAGCTTCTACCGATGGTTGAGCTTCTGCATCGTCAGTAGAAGATTGAAGGAGGATGTCCACCACTGGTGAGGTATTTCTTGATCCTGGGATTTTCACACGTGGCTATAGTAAAGATGATTAATATAAGAATGGTCAGAGCTGGTATTAAGTAAGATTTATAGCCAAATAAAAGGGTCATACCTTAGGAGATCGTTTGACTATCTTGGACCTGACCTTTCTAGTCACATGAATATCCTCAAGCATCTTTCTTTTACCTTTTCCTCCCAAGGATACAGTGGTTGAGATTGCAGGAGTCTTCATGAAAACTGCTAGAGTAGGAGCATTGAAGCCCAATGCAGGTTTAAGCCTAGCTTTGTAGTAATCCACTACTTTGATAAGGGGAGTGGGCTTGAAATCCTATGCATGACTGAATTTTAGAATGGATGATAAATTCGGAAACGAGGAATGGCAAGTGCAATGAAGTTACCTCACTGTCAGGAGCAATTTGGGGATACAAATCTTGGCATAAAGGATGCACTGGTATATTGAGGATATGATTATGCCACTCTTGCCACCAGGAAGAAAAGAGGGGATGAGCAGCATCCACTAGTCCAAATGGAGAAGGTTCATATATTGGCAAATCTTGCCCAAGCTCAAAGACCTTTTTGGCTTCTGTTTCATTGGTGATCGGCTCCCTGTACCTTATGATTGTTGAGAAGAAAGGTCTTGGGGGTAGCTATCCACATCCTAATTGCCTGGATGCCATGTTGGGATTGTAGAATTTATAAGTGAGATTTACCATTTCCTATGGTGGCATTCGACTAGCAAGATGCAAGGCCTGATAAAGGAATTGAAAATTTTTGTGAACACCTTGTCAGAACAGTCAGATTCATAGCTGAATTTGCAGGGGAAGATCAAATTGTCATTCTCTCTATAAGGGAGCCAGAGCACATTGTTAAAACCTTTGAAGAATAGCTCGAAGAGATGGCCAATATCCATGTCAATGCTGACGGAAGAAGATGCTTCTCCATAGGTCTGGCAGCTCTTGACTATTGTTGTGCTACCTTCAGCATAATTAACCGAGGGGAAGCTCAAATCATGAAGAGGTACAGATACTATTTGGTGCATATAAAGTTGCAACCACATCTGGATGAACCACCAGGGACCACTCACACAAGAAATATCGTTGCCATGGAACATCTGAACACTGATCTGATGCATCATATGATAAACCGATCCCAAAAGGTATTTGACCAGAGGGATTAGTGTGCCTGCAGCTAAATCCTCAGCCATTATCATGTGATTTAGGGTCAGTTCATTGGATTTTCCACAGAAGATAAACCTGCATAACCACATGTTCATGAAAGCTCTGCTTTCCTTATCAGAAATAGCACTAGATGCTTCCATGTAGGTTTGAATGTATCCAACCCATCCACCTCCGGATTTGACAACTTTCTGTTTGTTTTTACTCTTATACTGGCAGGGGTGTACTGGATTGGATACATTTAGGCCAGTCATCATAAATACATCGGCCAAAGTGGGGGTCATCATGCCATGGCCGAAGACAAAAGTATTGATAGCATTATAACATAAGTGGGAGGCTGCTATCAACAAGGGTTCATTTCTGGGCATCTCTGATAAGGACAATTCCAGGAAGTGGGTGATATCTTGGCTATCCCAGTTGTCGCTGCTCTTTTTCAGCATCCTCCGGTACCAATTTCGCCATCCGGCAATTGGGGGAAAAGGCCAAGTCTTGAAAGTGTTTTGCCATCGGTTGGGCGGATGAACTCCAGATTTGAAAGGAATTCTTAAAGTCTCTTTCTCGATAATTTCAGTTGGGTCGGGATTCCCCATCGGACCAAGGAGGTAGGAATCAGGATTTGCAGCATAGGGAATCAAAATCTCGTTCTTGTATTCCTTCGAAGAAATAATAAAAAAAAGGTATGAATCGGGAAAGAAATGGGAAATCAGTTAAGAATTGTCGAATGCGTAGAGGTGAATGAGACTTACCTCTGGAATTTCATCCTGGGTCGCCATTGGAGATTCAAGATGAGCTCGAAAGTGTATTGGTGTTTGGATTTCTCTGAGCGGCGGCTGTGGTGTTGAACAGTGTTGACCTAGAAGAAAAGGGGAAGCTTGTGGTCAATTTCAGGATAAAATGACTTTTATCCCGAAATTGAGGGGGGCATGTGTTAACACTAGATTTTGGTGCGCTTAGGGAGATGACAGGTGGGCCAGTGTGCGGTAAATATTCAGAGGCAATTATTTGGGGTATTCGACAAGTGTTCGTGCAGTCGGCTAGTTTCCTGAGGTTCGGCTAGTAATAGTGCGGTCGGCTATTCTGGGAGTAGCGGTTTTCCGTTGAGGAAAGCGACAAAAGTGGCAAGTAAGAGCCGAATCGGGTAACAGAGATTACGACAATTAAGGAAATAAGAAGGGAATTAAAGACAAAGATATCATGTTTTTCCTTTAATATTTTGTAGTCGTGTCCTTTTAGGACTCATGTCATGACCAGGGTATAAATATAAACCCTTGGCCATTGTAAAAAACTGTTCACAACCAATACAATACAACCGACCCCGTGCCAACTTCGAGTCCTTTGTCGTGTCGTCGAGTTCTTCGAGAGGAATCATCGATCCGTCGACCTCCGTAAGTCCTGGCAACCTTGTTATCATGTCTAGTATCATGCGGTGGATTTAGATGTTGATGCAAGTAGTCTTGTTTGTTTTCAATGATCGTGTGGCGGATCTTTGCTTGACAATCAAGAAGTCTTCGCTTATGTTTCGTTTATGAGTACACACCGTGCGGCAGGTGCTTGCTCGATATGCTTAGCAAAAGCAAGATAGTTATCGGCTCTATTAGATTTGGCAAGATCTGGTAGATTCATCAAGTTACTATGTGTTTCATGTTTTACTACGGTCATAGTAGCCGAATTAGTTTAGATCTAGATTGTTACGTGTTGCGGGTTCATACATGTTAACCACATTTAAGCTTTGATAATGTTGGGTGTCGTGCGGCAGACGCAGACTTTAGATTAGTTTAATCGTGTTTACTTATATGTTCCTTCATCATGGACCCCAACTCGGTTGGATTGCCGAGCTTATTTATGCTTTAACTCATAGTTAATTATGATTCGTCCATACGTACTTTTTCATGCATGCACGTTCGGCTATCAACTTTTTCACATGCTTTGCGTTTGCTTTAGCCGAACGATCTATAAGACCTGTTGGCAGATAGCTTCTATAGCTATATGTCGTTGTAAGTGGCTTCAGGGCCGTATATATGGAACTGTCTGGTCTCACCCGGCATGTTCTAGTTTTATATCTAATAATTTTCATCCCTTGTTAGTTTCAGGTCAAACTGACTGGCACGTTTTCGGACTCCGAAACACCCGGGCACCCGATTGAAGCTACGCTTTCCGGCTTGATGTGTGTTAGGCACAGTGCGTTACATTTTGTGTCAACAATTATTCTCTACCTTTTTCATGTAGGTCATAATTTTTGAAAACCATTAGTTCAAGGGTTGTGGATTAAAAACTCATTAAGCCTTTTAAGAAAAGAATTACTTTTATTCTTGAAAATTAAACTAAGCTTAATTAGGCAAGTTAATTAATTATAAAGCAACTCATTCTTTAATCTAAGCATAGCAAACTTAGCTAAACATGATGATCAAGATTTAGAACATAAACCACCTATTCAATTCTAGTTTCAAAGATATAAATAAGCACACACATGAAATGATAGCATAAGCAAACATGAATGCAATGCAATGCTTATGCTTAGTGGCTAATGATGACCTCCTAATGCAAAGCTTGACACAGGGTGTCACAGCTTTCCGATCAGAGATATAGCCGATTGTTCCCGTCCCTTCAGTTCAGGGATATAGCCGAGCGACTCTTGGCTTACCCGAGCCTGGCCCAGTCCAGCAACGGCCCATTCGAGAGGGAAAAACCCTAGCTCGTCGGTTGGCATTCTCACCCCACTACTCCGAGATACACGCCACTACCTTCTATTATAAATAAACCCCTCCTTCTCGGCTTCTATCTAGTCAAGCATTCTCATCTTCGCATTTTTACTCTCTCTGCTCAAGCCAATCCAGAGGGAAACCCTAACCTCTACAGTAGCGATGGCGGGAGGCGACGATCGCGGCAAGCGCCCTGCCGAAGGAGAAGCTGAGGGGAGCCGAGCACAGCGTTGTCGACAACGTGGGTGAGAACTGATTCCTTGCCTCCTTGTTGTTCTACTCCTTGTTCATCTTTCTAGCTCTGATTTCTGCTCTCAAGGGTTATCTCCACCAGCCAGAGCATTCCTTTCTCTTCGGCGACAACAGTTCAACCGGGGACCCCATCATCCGGCTCCTCCGGCTCTTCAAACTCCTACCACTCTAATCCTTGGGATTTGGATTCGGGTGCCATGGACGCCCCTTACACGCATGGAGAGGCGGTCATCTTCCTCAAGGAAAGGAACGAGGCCCGAGGAGAACTGGAGAATATCTCTAAACAATATGGTATCGACCAACTTGAGTGGGAGAACCAGCGGAAGTAATTCTGCGACGCCATTACCGGTTAGTAAAAATAAATCTCACTAGATTTCCCCATTTCTGATTCCTTCTGTTCACCCGATTTGTGTTCTTCTATTCAGCGCTCTCTGCAGAGGTTGAGCGCCTAAAGATTGCAGCGAACAAAATTGCCGATAAAGTGAACGCCCAGGGAGAAACCACCGAGGCACGCCTTGATGATGCGGACGGCCATATTGACCAGGCCGTCATCCACGGCGTAACTCTGGGGTTGGCGGCAATGTCTACCCAGACTCGTAAAGACCTCTCCTTCATGCCAGTCGGCTTCCTCGGCGGCGGGCCTCCGGAAGACGTTGAGAACATCGACGACCTCCTGGAGAGCTACGAGGATCATGCAACCGTCCTCGCCCAAGCCACAGACGCCCAGTCTGTCCTCAACAAGTTGTTTGAGGAGTAGTTTGTACTTAGGAATCCTATGTAAAAACTACTTGTCGTGTGAAATGTTATCTGTGACTTCCACTTGTTTTTCCCTTTGAATTTTCCTGAGAACAGCAACTCTGAAGAACACTCTCTAAACTGCATGACATTGTTCTTAGTCGATTGCGTTCATATTTTTTGCTCTAAAGACGACACATACTGCGTTGGCTATTCTCTAAGTCTTCAGAGTATTTTTTTGGCTAAAGGCCACGCTTTTACATCGGCTATTTGTGCACAAAGCTCCTTAAGTTTATTTATGCACCAACCTCAACACTGGGATGAAATCTCTTAAGAAATCTTTCATTAATAGCTCTAGCAAATTCTTCTCCCAGTAGAGTTTTCAAAATATACGCATTACCAGGCGCACACCTCACTATCCGAAAAGGTCCTTCCCAATTTGGAGACCATTTGCCGAATGCTTTATCTTTTGTCCCAATCGGCAATATAACCTTCCAAACCAAATCTCCTTCTGCGAATTGCTTTTCTCTGACCTTTCTGTTATAATATTTGGCAACACGTAATTTGTTCTTCTCAATATTTTCCAATGCTTTGAGACGAACTAAATGCAAATCCTCCAATTCGTCCATCATTATATCCTTATAATCTTCTCTCCTCAAATCGTTTTGCAATGTAACTCGTCTTGAACCCGATTGCAACTCCCATGGTAGCACAGCATGATGCCCATAAATCAACTCGTAGGGAGACGCTTGAGTAGACTGAAAGGATCAAGATGCCCAAGAGGGGGTGAATTGGGCTTGTTTTAAATTTCTAAAGAAAATATGAAAACCTACCAAATGCCAATCACCCCCTAGTGCCTACCGTCCGTGTGTCCTAGCTAGAAAGTGGTAGCAGTTCATGGAATTTAAGAACAACCTAAGCAATTCTAGTAGGAAAGATAAGAACAAGATGAAATGTAATGCGGAAATGTAAACAGCTAGGGAAAAGAGATTCTCAGTGACGCAGCGATGTTTTCCCGAGGTATCGAGGTGTCGACACACCCCCCTAGTCCTCGTTGGAGCACCTCGCAAGGTATCGCTCCCCCTCTACCCACGCAAAGGTAGAGTGCTCTCTACGGGCTGATTCTTCGCCACTCCGGCTCGGTGAATCGCCCACGACCGATCACAAAAGCTTGGAGAAGAGCCGTCGACAATCTTCCGGCGATCACTTCCTCCGAACACCACCAAACCGTCTAGGTGCTGTCAAACACCAAGAGTAACAAGCACAAGACCTTCACTTGACCAACTCAAGGCTAGGAAGGTGGATGGATGCACACAAGTCACTCCTAATCACTCTAGGAGGGAAGAACAAGATGAACTCTCTCAAATCTCTCCCTCACTAGGCACTTGGCTCTCCAAGGATTCTCTCAAGGTGTAACCAGCTGAAACAATGGCCAAGAAAGCTCCTAAGGACGAAGGGGGCAACTATAAATAGTCCCCACCTCCAAAACTAGCCGTTTTTTGCTTTTTCTTTTCTCTGCGAAGCCACCGGACTAGTCTGGAGCTCACACCACCGGACCAAGCACACTGGTCTGGAGCTCACTCGTAATTCAAACTCAAGCACCGTCGGACCACTTGCCTTAGTCCGACGACCTAGTCCGACGCACTGGTCCGGAGCCAAGGTGCTCACTGAGTGAAAACATTTTCTCTCCTTCAAACCACTTGACCACTCTCCTTGGTCCGGAGCCCTGGTCCGACGCTCTGGTCCAGAGCCAGGGAGCTCTCTGCATGGAAACGACCTGCTGACTTGAAGCGTCGGACTAGCCGTCGGACTCACCGTCGGACTAGTCCGGAGCCTTCTCTCAGGCTCTCTCTCTCTCTGACATGAGCCATCGGACCACTCTCCTATGGTTCGACGCTCTCCAGACGGGTGGTCCGGAGCTTCTCGAGCTGGACTTTTTCCTAAGTCAGGGACCGTCGGACCACTCTCCTTGGTCTGACGCCTACTTGGCAGACTGGTTCGGAGCCTCTTTCTCCCCCTGTTTCAACTGTTTTCTCTAAGTCTTTTCTAGGGGTTTTGCTCCTACCATTTTTAGGGTTAACAAAGGGTTGAAAGCAAGTTCTCTAGGATATGTGTGACAAGTGTGCATATACCCACTTTCCTAAACTCTCCTGGGTCAAGCTACTAATCTCATACCCCCCTTAATAGTACGGTCAAAGGGAAAACAAAGCCCTAGCTATACTTGGTGCCCTTCTCAACCTTATGGCACTAAGAACTAGCCTAGTCTTCAACTTGTATCATCATCCTTTGCAACCGAAACGATTTCCATCTTGGGGGCATGAATATCCATTAAGCCCATTCAAATTGTATCACTAATGACCTAACACAAATGACTTTGCCTCTGCAAAACACACGTTAGTCATAGTGACCTAGCATTGTCGTTAATCGCCTAAACACAAGGGACTATGATTCTTCATAGACCCATGACAAGCCATTCGGTAAGCCCATAAAGCCTCATTAAGAACCAAATGCCACTTCTTCGGCTTCTCATCGATCTTCTTCTGAATAATTTTGATCATGATCTTATTTGATGCTTCGGCCTGACCATTAGCTTGTGCATAATAAGGAGAAGAATTGTATAACTTGATTCCCACTTCTTCAGGAAAATCACAAAATTCAGATGAAGTGAACTGAGTTCCTTGATCTGCTGTTATGGTCTGAGGAATCCCAAACCTGTGAATTATATGTTCCTTAACAAAATTGACCATGTTTTCTGATGTAACCTTCTTCAAAGGGATAACTTCAACCCACTTTGTAAAATAATCTGTAGCTAATAGCACAAACTTATGTCCTTTTCTAGAAGGAGGATGAATCTAACCAATCAAATCTATGCCTCGTCCTCTAAATGGCCAAGGCTTGATAATCGGGTTCATAGCCGATGCTGGAGCTCTCTGAATATTACCGAATCTCTGACAATCTTGACACCCCTTGTAATATTCAAAACAATCTTCAAGCATGGTCAGCCAAAAAATAACCAGTTCTCCTAATTATCCACTTCATTCGGTAAGCCGATTGATGTGCACCACATATCCCTTCATGCACTTCATACATCAGCTTTCTGGCATCTTCTTGACTCAAACATTTGAGGAGTACCCCATCTATGGATTTATAGTACAACGGGCCATCAAGGAGCACAAACTTAAGAGCTTTGTATCTGAGTTTTCGAGAAACCTTTTGTGATGGATTTTTTAAGTAATCGGCAACTCCCTTTCTCCAGTCATCAACTTCCCGATTCTCATCCAAAGCATTAATCTCTTGATCCTCTCGGTATCCCAAAGCAGTTTGAGCCAGTTTATTTGCCTCTTCATTATGCCCCCTAGGGATATGATGCAAGGTTGTTACCTGGAAATTCTTCAAAAGCTCTCGGTATTCTTCATAATATTCCCTTAATACATTACTCTTGCACTCATATTGGTCGATCAGTTGGTTAATTACCAACTCAGAATCCCCGAAGATCTCAACAGCAACGGCCTTTATTTCAGCAAGAAGTCGAAGTCCTCTAAGCAGTGCTTCATACTCTGCTTGATTGTTAGTAACATAAAATTCAATAGGGATGACATACTTAAAAATCACCCCTCATGGAGAAATCAAGAGAATACCAGCACCACCACCTTTGCTACAAGATGAACCATAAAAAAACAAAGTCCAAGGTGCAATACCTATCATGTTAGCAGAAGGATCACGATGTTTGGTAACAAAATCGACAATAATTTGACCCTATACTGCTTTTGCCGACTCGTACCTTAAATCAAATTCTGACAAAACTGAAATCCACTTGCCAATCCTTCCATTTAAAATTGGCATCAATAACATATGTTTTATTACATCAAACTCAGAAACTACCACGCATTCGGCATTTAATAAGTAGTGCCGAAACTTGGTACATGGGTAATATACGCATAAGCAAAGCTTTTCCGTAGCCGAATACCTTGTCTCTGGATCTAGCAACTTTCAGCGAAGGTAAGCTATTACTCTTTCTTTTCTCTCAAACTCCTGCACGAGGGCTGATCCTATTGTCAGGTTATCGGCCGCCACGTACAACTTAAAAGGCTTGTCAAGTCGTGGAGGTACCAACACAGGTGGCGCCTTCATGTATTCTTTGATCTCATCAAAAGCCTTCTGTTGTACGTCACCCCATACAAACTCTTGATCTTTTTTAAGATTTAACAGCGGAGAGAAAGGCAAAACTCTTTCTGACAAATTAGATATGAATCTTCTAACAAAATTTATCTTGTCGAGCAGTGATTGCAACTCTGTAAGATTAGTTGGAGGGATAACTTTGTCTATTGCTTCCATGCTCTTCTTACCGACTTCAATTCCTCCTTTATGGACTAGAAATCCTAAAAATTCACCAGTCGAGACCCCAAAGGCACACTTGTTTGGGTTCATCCTCAAACCATGCCTCCTAGTGCATTCCAAAGTCTTCTTTAAATCGGCTAAATGTCCCTCGTGATTTCTAGACTTGACTACCACGTAATCAATATAGATCTCCACGATTTTGCCGATCAACTCATGGTCAAACAAACCAATATGACCAGGGCATCTGAAGGCTGTCTTTGAAATATCTTCTATTGCCATAAAGATTTGGTTATAACCAGCATTACCATCCATAAAGCTGATGACTTCATAACCAACCGATGCATCGACAAGCAAATCGGCAACCGGCATTGGGTAACCATCCATTGGAGTGGCTTTATTGAGATCTCTAAATTCAATGCAGACCCTCATTTTTCCATTTATCTTGTACACCGGAACTATGCTTGAAATCCATTCTGCATACCTGCATGGCCGAATGAAATTTGCTTCTAATAATCTTTCAACTTATTTTTTCACATCGGCCAGTACCTCTTCTTTGAAAATCCTCCGAGGAGGTTGTTTGTAAGGACGATACCCGGGCTTAATCGGCAATCGATGCTCAACAATAGAACAATCCAGTCCAGGCATCTCTGTGTAATCCCAAGCAAAACAATCCTTGGATTCTTTTAGAAGATCTATCAATTTTAATCTATACTCCGGGTCTAAATTTGCACTGATATACATCGGCCTTGGCTTAACATCATCACCAACATTTATTTCTTCTAGCTTATCGGCCGACATAAAGCCACGTCCCAGCTTTCTTTTGTTGCCATCGATTGGGTTCTCCATTAAAAATTGCTTTGAGAGCCGACTGCTTGGATCGGTTGTTGGTCCTTGTTGAATACGTTCACAGGACCTTCTTCCCATACTCTTCCAGAGAAGCAATCGACGCCATCATACTCCTAGTAGATAGGCTCCATAGCAGCAACACTTACCAAATTATCAGCATGAACAACCTCAACATCATCTCCAATCCACTGAACGAGAATCTGATGCATGGTTGAAGGTATGCAGCAGTTATCATGGATCTAATATCTTCCTAAGAGTAAGCTATATGCCCCCTCGCCATCAATGACAAAGAAGGTAGTAATCAAAGTTTTTGACCCAATCATCAATTCGACATGTACAGCTCCTCGGGTGTCAGAAGGATTGCCAGCAAAGTCCCTGAGCACCATGTCAATCTTTAACAGTTCCTCATTAGTCATCCCAAGCTTCCTAAAGGTGGTATAAGGCATAATATTGATGGCATCCCCTCCATCAACAAACATTTTGGTCAGAAGCTTGCCGTTGACGTATCCCTTCAAGTAAAGCGGTTTCAAATGTCGATGCTTGGCCGGCTTATCGAAAACTGCCCACTGAGTCAGGACAAGATGGGCAGTCAGATCTTGATATTTGCTTTCATCGAAATCTAAATACACCTCCTCTTGTATGTCTTGGCCTTCGGGAGCCATGAACTCTGATGGAAGAAAGAAAGGCATGCATGTATCAGCCGAATGGTCGTGCTCGTCGGGTTTTCTCTTAGGACTCCATATATGTTTCTTCTCGGCGGTTGTTTGCGTCAGCTCCCTGTTTCTCAAGCGTTGTACTCTCCTCTTCTGGCTCTTTCTCAATCCTGGTGGGCACCACTGTCTTTTCTGCCACACATATTCACGGTGCTCTTCCTCCTCATCGCCTTTTTCATAATGGATCCACTCCTGATCGGCAAATCTCTTGCCTCGCCGATCTTCAGAGCTGCCTATTTTTAAACGCCGATCGTCCTCAGGAAACTGTGCTCCAAATCTTTCATGGACCGGACGGCAGTTGACCCGGGACTGCCTATACCCTGAATATTGATCACTGCATTCGGGGCAATTGTTCTTAGCAGGCAGCTTTAGGCCTTCATTCCAACAATGCTTGAAAAACGGGCATCCCCAATGAGACTGCTCTTGCTCTCTCATATATTTTTGTTCTCTCCGGTACATCTCTTCCTCGTACCTCTGATGCTCCTCCATGAACTTCTGTTCCTCGTAATGCCTCCGCCTCTGATACTGCTCTCGCTCCTGTCGCTATTTATTCAACAAAATCTGTGTCGTAACCCTGGGCTTGGAAGCTTCCCCTCTCTCGGTTCGGCTATCATGGAACTGAGCCCGTTGCCGAAACTCTTCATTTATAATTTGTCAATCAGGGTCAACAACACCAGCTTTTCTTGCTCTGTCTGAAGTCAGTACCTTCATCTTGCCCTTGTCTTTGGGGTCTTCTATGGCAACCATGTTCATGGAGAAAGACACCGTGTTCTGCGCAAAAGGATTAGCATCAATTTTCATCTTACCGTCAAACTTCAAATGTCCCTCCTAAATAGCCTTCTGAATTTGCACTCTGAACATTCGGCAATCATTGATGGAATGGGAATTAGTATTGTGATAGCCGCAAAATTTCTTGTCCTTTACCCCTTCAGGGCGCAACATGGGGTGTCCTTCTAGCAATTTGATGCATCCCTCTCATAACAACAACTCAAATAGTTTGTCTGACTTAGAGACATCAAAGTCATAAGTACCCTTCTGCTACCTCAACCATCGTTGACTAACCTGAGTCGGCTCTTTCGCTCAGACCAATTCGGCTGCGGCTATCTCATCTTCATCATCGTACTCTGCTGCTTCTTCCAGGAAACTTTGATACATCTCGTTAGCCACATCACCCTTCTGGAAACGGTTGTCTCTCCTGAACCCTTGAGCCTGATTGCTCATCATCGCCAACCGTTGCGACAACTGACCAAGGTCATCAAAATCCATGCCGAACAACTTCTCCCTGACATTAAACTGCATGCCTGCTATTGCCATCCCTGGCAATTGGTCATCTGGCAGATTTAAGAAATAGCGGAGTTTTTTGGTCTCTTTAAACCTACGGAGATATTCCTGGGGTGTTTCATTAACCTTCTGCCTCAAGCTCATAAGGTCAACTAGCTTTTTCTCATTAGTGTCTGTAAAGAAATATGCATGGAATCTCTGCTCTAATTCTGCCCATGTACCAATGGAATTTGTCGACAGAGATGTGAACCACGTGAAAGCTGGCCCTGTCAGAGACAACGAAAAATATCGAATCCTCCAAGCTTCATCTGCAGACGCCTCTCCAAGCTGCATCAAGTATCGGCTGATGTGTTCTATGGTGCTAGTATCATCCTGACCAGAAAACTTGGTCAAATTTGTGGGAGGCTTCACCCTCGGAGGAAGTGTCACTCGGTTATACCACTCTGGATAAGGGGACTTGTATGCATAGGACTGGTTCTTTGGCTTTAAGCCAAACTGATTCTGCATCATGTCTGCCATCCTATGCATGATAACATCAATATTTGAATTTAGAGCTCCATGTGCTTGCCCTTCAAAAGGCAACCCTGCTGAGTTTTTATACCTTGGATTTGGGACATGAAACAATGTCGGTCCCTGCATCGGAGCAGCAGCTTCCTCAAAGCACTTATCAGCGGATGGACCGAAAGTACTGACCATGATCGTGCGAAAGGTGTTCAAGAAAACCGTATGGTGATTTCTCATAGTGTCACTCATGGCCTTGTAAACCACTTCAGTCAACTTCCGAGCATCTTCCTTTTCGGTGTAATCAGTCTGATGTGGAAGGAGAGTCCTCGGGAGCGACTGCTTCTGAAAAACCTTGTTGCTTTTATTCTTTGAAAAGGACATCAAGCACTTGTGTTGAAACTCATCACATGCTTGCTGGACCGTATTCCTCAGGTCTTCTGGCAACTCATCCATAGTCACGTCCAGAACCTGTTTATTCTCGAATTCAGGCATCTTGAAATGTGTGGTCCCACCGGGTGTGCCAAAAGGTATGTTGACACAAAATGTGGCGCACTGTGCCTAACACACAGCAAGCCAGAAAAGCGTGGCTTCAATCAGGTGCCCGGGTGTTTCGAAATCCGGAGACGTGTCAGTCAGTTTGACCTGAAACTAACAAGTGATAAAATCATTACATACAAAACTGGAACATGCCGGGTGAGACCAGACAGTTCCATATATACGGCCCTGAAACCACTTACGACGACATACAGCTATAGAAGTTGTCTGCTAACAAATCTTATAGATCATTCGGCTAAAACAAACATAAAGTGCGTAAAGCATTAATAGCCGAACATGCATGCATGAGAAAAGTATGTGTGAACGAATCATAATTAACTGTGAGTTAAAGCATAACCAAGCTCGGCAATCCAACTGAGTTGGGGTCCATGATGAAGGAACAGGTAAGCTAACACGATCAAACTAATCTAAAGCTTGTATCTGCCGCACGATACCTAATCTTATCAAAGCTTAAGCGTAATTAACATGCATGAACCCGCAACACGTAGCAATCTAAGTTAAACTAATTCAGCTATTATAAACGTGAGATCTATTTGTAGAGATAACATGAATAACTATTAGAGCATAAATAGATCTATGATAAAGAATAAAGCCGAATCGTATCAATCTAGATTGGGCAAAAAGAGTGTTACAAATATATAAAATATCTAAAAACATGCAAACGTGATAACTTAGTGAATCTACTAGATCTTGCCAAATCTAATAGAGCCGATAACTATCTTGCTTTTGCTAAGCATATTGAGCAAATGTCTGCCGCACGGTATCTACTCATAAACGAAACATAAGCAAAGACTTCTTGATTGTCAAGCAAGGATCCGCCGCACGATCATTGAAAACAAACAAGACTACTTGCATCAACATCTAAATCCACCGCATGATACTAGACATGATAACAAGGTTGTCAGGACTTACGGAGGTCGACGGATCGATGGTTCCTCTCGAAGAACTCGACGACACGACAAATGACTCGAAGTTGGCACGGGGCCGGTTGTATTGAATTGGTTGTGAACAGTTTTTACAATGGTCAAAGGTTTATATTTATATCCTGGTCATGACATGAGTCCTAAAAGGACACGACTATAAAAATATCAAAGGAAAACATGACATCTTTAACTTTAGTTTTCTTCGGAGCCTTCACTGCTTTAATTGTCGCGATCTTCGTTGCCCGATCGGTTTTTGCTTGCCGCTTTTGTTGCTTATTCAACGGAAAACCGTCCTTCCTCAGAATAGCCGACCGCACGATCAGTTGCCGAACCCTTGGAAATCAGCCAACTGCATGGACACTTGCCGAATCTTTGGAAATTAGCCGACCGCACGATTACTTGCTGAACGCTCCGAACACTTGTCTCTGTAAATTTACTACGCACTGGCCCACCTGTCATGTTCCTAGATTTACCAAAATCCAGTGTTAACACATTTCCTCTAACCATGCTGAATCTCTCAATCCCCTTGCGCTGCACTCCTCTCCGGTCGCCTCCTTGCGTGCAACTCTATCTCTGTCTGTGTCCAAGCAGCTTGAGGAGAGGAGAACCTACATCTGGTGCTGTGAATGGTTTTATTCAAAAGAAGGCCACAATGGGAAGGGGAAGGCGCTGTTGGTGAGGGTGAGTACGAGGTGAGATGGCCTCTTACAGTTCCTGCATATCTGAGGTGACGAGGTTTAAAATTGTGTCTTTCCATTCATGGTTCCTGAGATCTGGCGGTGCTCGCTGGATGGGATTATTGGTTGCAGGTTTTCAGGGTCCTGCCACTTCTCCCTCTTGTAGTGCTTGCGCACTGGATTGGTGCTGTAATCCTCCCCTTCTCTCTGTAGCTTCTCTGCTTTTTTAGTTATGCTTTGTTTTCCTGAATCCTGAGATTGGATTCAATGGTCTGATACAGGAGATGTGCTCATGTATGGTGAGTGTTCGTTTCTGTCAGATTACATGTGTTTTTTCTTCGTTTTTTCCATGCCTTCCTATACTTTGTATACAATTTTACCCACAAGAAGAATAAGGTGATGACAGCGTGTCACAAACTAAGACTACCCCAACCAACAAAAATGATTTGTCTTACTTTTGTCGTCTGCATTCATATCAATAATATCATATCAGTAATGTATAGTTTATATTGAAGTGAGCAGTGCTCCAATTGGACAGTCTGCCATGAACTGTTTCAGAGTTGAAGGTAGTAAGGGAGCTTGCCATGAACTGTTCCAGGGCTGAAGCAATTTGATCATACATTTATTTTTTATGATCGTAATGTGCAACAACGGAGTAGAATGTATTCGTTCATTTTACTCGTGATGTAGTTAACTAGTTATTACTATTGTTCAATTCACTGTGTCCAGCCATGCCAAACAGGCTTTACTGGGACTAGCATTACCGGATCGGCTCCAACCATGTTTTAACTGAATTTTTTCCCCCTTCTTGTTTAGCAGAATATTGTCGGTGATGCTTATACATGTGGTGAATGCTGCATTTCCTAGGTCTCTTAGGATGCATGTGACCTGAATAAGGCCGTTTCGTATGGTCCCGTACGTGGTTGGGTGTCGAGCGTGTCCAGATGCTATGCAGTTGCATTCAGCTATCCCAGGTCGGAACAAAGTTTGATCAGGGGATGCAGGATCGATCAGTAGTGGCTGGGAGTTCATCTGTCCACTCACCGACCAGACTTCACAGTAACTCTCTTGCGCTGCTGCCGACGCCCACTTGTGCGTCTTGGCATCTCGCAACCTTCTCGGCCCAGCCGAAAGGCATCGATCTTATCCCAATCAACGTGCCACAGTGGCGAGAATATATGGAATCGTTCGAAGGCAACAAACTCTAGTGGTCAGGATACAGCTCATACATGGAGCGCGGCGGCACCGCAATGTCGTCGTCGTCGTCGCGGCTGCTGCTCGTGCTCGTGCACGTACTTGCCGTGTCGGTATCGCCATGGCAGGCAGGTGCGGCGGGCGGCGGCAGCCGACCGCGGGTGCCGGCCATCCTGGTGTTCGGCGACTCCATCGTCGACACGGGCAACAACAACGCCGTCCTCACGCTCACCAAGTCCAACTTCAGGCCGTACGGCAAGGACCTCAACGGCGGCGTCCCCACCGGCCGCTTCTCCAACGGCCGGATCCCAACGGACTTCGTAGGTTCGTGTCCGGTGTCTCCACTCCTCCACCCTCCACGTACTTACCTAGCTTGCCGCTCCAGCTCGAGCACGAAGCTAACGAGCAATCACCTGTGTATATATATGAATGCCGGCCTGTAAAACGACATTGCCATATGACTACGTACGTACGACGCTTGCGTACGTCTAGCTTCACGGCTCGGCTTGAAAGACCTGGTTCCGGCGTATCTTGGCACTGACCTCACCGACGATGACCTCTGCACTGGCGTCAGCTTCGCTTCTGGGGGCACCGGCTACGACCCCCTCACCTCCACTCTCGTGGTAACTGAACAACTAAACGAACAGTTCCGTTTGGTGTCGAGATGTCTGAAATGCATGCGGCGCCCAACCCGCATTCTTCGCTATTTATTTCAGGCGGTCCTGCCGATGCAGGAGGAGCTCAACATGTTCGCTGAGTACAAGGTGAAGCTCGCAGGGGTCGTCGGCGATGCGGCCGCCGCGGGGATCGTAGCCGACAGCCTGTTCATTGTCTGCGCCGGGACAGACGACATCGCCAACAACTACTACCTCGCCCCTGTCAGACCTCTGCAGTACGACGTCTCGGCATACGTGGATTTCCTCGTTCAGCAGGCTTGCGACTTCATGAGGGTGAAACATCCTTTCCCGCTCATCGCAATGCAACACATTCAGTTCAATTCAGTTCTTACTCTACTATCCCTGTCAATTTAAACAACATTTGTCATTTGACCGATTTCTATTCCTTGAATCCGCTCCTCATTGACATTGCCATGTCTGGTGCTGACGCTGCAGCAACTGTACCAGCAAGGCGCCAGGAGGATCGCGATCCTGGGGATGCCGCCGGTCGGGTGCGTGCCGTCGCAGCGGACGCTCGCCGGCGGCCTCGCCAGGGACTGCGACCCGGCTCGCAACCACGCGGCGCAGCTGTACAACTCCAGGCTCAAGGAGGAGATGGCGCGGCTCCAGGAGGAGTTGCAGTGCCAGAAGATCGGCTACGTGGACATCTACGACGTCCTTCAGGATATGATCACGAACCCTGCAAATATGGTGCTCGCCTCGTCTGGCTGCCGTCGTGCTCTCTAACTCTGGAGCTCTGAGGGCTCTGGCCTAGGACTGAATATGATGGCTCGTTGGTTGCATTGCATTGCATTGCAGGCTTCGAGGTCTCGATGAGAGGATGCTGCGGCACCGGGGACTTCGAGGTGTCGCTCACGTGCAACCAGGTGACGGCGGCGACGTGCCCCGACGACCGCAAGTATGTCTTCTGGGACAGCTTCCATCCTACTGAGAGAGCGTACGAGATTATCGTGGACTACCTGTTCCCAAGATACATAGAGAACCTACTATGATTGCTTGCTCCTTACCATCGCTTATTTAATTTATTTCTTATCCTGGTTATTATGTAGTTTAAACTGAACTGGCTCTGGCATTTCTGCTTGTTATCTTCATTCGTTTCTGTATGAGCAGAGGAAACAAACAAACAAAAAAATCCTAAAGCAAAAGCTCCAATATCCTCGTTCCCTCGAATTTACCTCTATCTGATTGTTCCATCCCTCGATCAATCCAGTGCAAAATCCTAACAAATTCGGTTCTCCCTGCATTACCCGAACATCTGATGTCTTGCTTCAAGTTGCCAAAATGGCTCATCCAACAAATAGGTAAAAGAAGAAGAGCATTCTTTTGGAAGGGTCAAAAAACACCTCAGGTGCAAACTGCATGGTAGCTTCGGAGAATGTTTATATTTCAAAGTAAGGAGGGCTAGCAGTAAAGATTTTAGAACAACAAAACATCAGCCTTCTTCTAAAGTTTCTCCATAAATATCACACCCAGCCTGACTCTCCATGGGCTATGTCCTATGTGGATAAGAAACACAATTTATACGAATGGAAAAAGGTTAGGAGACAAAGTCAACAAGACCACTCTAGCTTGGAGAAAACTCATGCAGTTCATAGACATGTACAGAGCTATGAAAATAGTAACAGTGAGGAAAGGAAACAAAACTGCCTTTTGGTTAGATAGCTGGCTTAACAAAAAAAAAAACTTAGCTTGCTAGTACCCTCATTTGTTTTCACATGTTCTAAGCCAAAACATCTATGTTCAAGATTGCAAATTAGAAAGAGGTTGGCAAATTCATACAAGACCTTTAACATCACAAAAAAGCAGAACAGGAGCTGCTGCATTTACTGAATCTCTTGGGTGGAAGATACAGGGGAAATGAGATTTGGGCCAACCAAAAATTTTACAGTGTGGACAGCTTATTTCATAGTACTCTCTTTTGGGGGGACTCTTTTCCCAATAGCAAAAGATTTATGGACTCCTCTGGCAATTAAAAGGTGCAAGATCTTTGCTTGGTTAGCAATAAAGGGAAGACTAAAGACAAGAAATAATTTGGCAAGAAGAAACATCATAGATAATGCATCATGTCCTTATGTCTGCAATGAAGAAGAAAATGTTGAACATATGCTTTTCACACGCCCTTATAACAAGGGACAAACATGGCTGCATCTTTATTGACTATACAGCAAAATCATACTCAGCAGCCGGGCTCTGAACTTGCAACAACAATAATAGCAGTGGCCTGGAATATTTGGTTGGCAAGAAATAGAAAAGTCTTTGATAATGTTGCAACCTCATGTTCAGCAATCAAATGTAACTCTATACAAACATGAGAACTCTGAAAATATAGAACCAATAAAGAGGCAAGGAGAATAGCTTTCGAAGAATGGACACATAATTGGGAACAAACAGCTGACTGAGATGAGCAAGCTGGTTTTGTTTTTAGATTGCATTTTGTTTCTCATTTTCTTTTCCTATCTTTTGCCTCTTTTCTTCTCCTCTCTTTATCTGCATTTTCTCATTTTCTCCGTATGAGCAAGCTGGTTTGGTTTTGTTTCTCATTTTCTCCTCTCTTTTCCTATCATCAAATTCAATAGTTGGCAATATGAATTGTCGCCGGTGGAAAGGTCTCAATCAATAGTTAGCCGACGCTAGGTAATAGTTTATTGGTCACGTTAAGATCAACTAATAGTAATTTTAGCTGCTAATTATCCGTGCAAGTGGATCTAAACTTGCCCATAGCTCATAGTAGTAATAACCATCAATGGATATTTAGCAGGAGTCCGTAAACAAATTCAGTCTGTTCGTTTGGCTTTTCAGCCGGCTTAAATTCAGTCAGAACAGTGTTTTTCTCTCATAAAAAATCAGTCAGCAGTGCATAATCCTACTAGAACAGTGCATAATCCTGCCAAGGGAACATGCCCATTATTGTAACGGAGGAATTCTGCCCATTATTGTAACGGAGGAATTCTTTGACATTCTAGTAGTCTTGTAGATACAAAGTTCGTACCAACTCCGGCTATCTCGTGCCCATAGGGCATTCTCAATCAGTAGGCGAGCTCTCCCTTTTTACTACTAGGCTGTCAACTTGGACTTCCTGGCTGTATCCAATAAAAAAAATGGACTACAGCAGGCTGGAAATCGCAGAAGTCAGGCAGCCGCTGCATTCATCACACGGGTCGGAATTTGCACGTACTATAAGCGGAGCAGCCCACGCCGCCGCGACCTGGCACGTACGCGAGGCGGCGGAGCCCGCGAGCCAGCCGTGTTGAGTCCGTGAGGAGGCCTGGCCAGGCCAGCAGCCAGCCTTGACGCAGCCGCACCCCGCTTCGGTCACGGGCCGGGCCTCGTGGGCTCCGCCCGTGCCCGAAGTCGCATCGATACGCCCGATGCCCCTCCGCTCATGTCCCCACCCGAGTATATACTACGGCCCGCCACCTTCCCTAGCATCCCTCACCCGCCCCGGCACTCCCCCGTCGCGTGCAACACATTTCTCCGCCGCCGCCGTTCCAGCTTCGTCCATGGCTTCCCTCACCGGATCCGCTCTCTCCTTTACGAGGCCCGTCAAGGTACAGCGCCGGATCGCCTCTCGAGTTGTCTGATCTGTGAGATACTGCGAGTACGGGTAGGGTTTTAGCTTTAGCGGCGCAGGGTTTCGGCTGTTGCGGCGGTTGTGATTTCTCTTGTCTGGTTTATGTCTGCGTACTTACTGGTTCATCTGCCGGGGTCTGGTCGCGTTTGAAATACCCTCTGATGCGAAGCCATTCACTGTGATCGTAACGGCCGATTGTAGAGTTCAAATCGGTAGATCTGCGCTGACGTACTTATTCATCGATTGGATTAGTGGCTCAGTGTCCGTGGTGTTTATAGGCATGTATCAGAATGTCTGTGGAGTCAAGAGTTCTGTCCGGCTGTACCTGTACTGTGAGTTTTTTGGACTTTTTTACCTTGAACTTGTGTATCAAATCTAAGATTGTCTCACCTGACTCATGATTTAGGGGATATTGGTGACAAAGCTTTCGATGCTTGTCATGTATGAATTGACATCTTCATGCTTACACCCTTAACCACATGTGTATTATTAACGGTTCATTCATGATTTATAAGACATGCTCCTTCTGTGTGGATTGATGTCCACATACTTGGTTCTCGTGTGTTAGAAGAATAGCTAGTTTGCATATTTTAGGTTGATGGAGTCAGGAAACTAGACAGGACGTCGATTTTTTTTCACATAAAGGGCAATGCAAAATAAATGATGGGTGGCTTTTTTAGGGCCCCTCAGTTGACGTGGAGGATGTTAACCTATGTGCCTGTATATGCTAAAATATGTGGGCATAGTTTGATAGTCTGGGTTTCAGATAAGGAAGAACTCCGTACTCATGCTCATGATACATGCTAATTATTGTACTCATGTCATGTACTCCCTCCGTCCCATTGAAAGTGTCACTAGAAAACCGTGTTTCCCTCACAGATATGCTTTTCAAACGACACTTTCAATGGGACGGAGGGAGTAGCACCTTCACAAGCACAATCAAGTATGTTTTATGTTCTTGCACTGCAATTGGATTGACATTTTCAACCAAAAAAGTGTGATATTCTTTTCAAGGTTCAAACTAAAACAAAATATAGTGGCCATATGTGGTCTGGTGAACCATTTCTTCTGTAGTTCTGTGTTACTGTTTGGTCACATTTTGGATAATATGTGAAGAGATATGCAAATGTTCATTTTATTATGTGTAGCATGCCGCTATTTCTATCTTTGAGTTTGGTGTGTACTTGTTCGCTTTTCTTCTCGATAAGCTTGTAATGTTGATATAGGTCTTTGACTCTCTCTCTTAGAGTTAAGTGCTAGTACATGGCAATGGGTTGCACATTAAGCCAAATCAGTGATACATAGTCAAGTGGACAACTTGAAGCAATAGTTTATGATGTCTGGACTTAGTTCTCATATCTTACGATGTTACCTTTGGTGTTTCACAGGCAATCAGCATTAAGTCTGCCTCTTTCTCTGGTTTAAGGAAGGATAATGTAGCCTTCCGTCTGCAGCCAGTGCCACAAAGATTCGCAATCTGCTGTCCTGTAAGTAACTAACTGTTGTACTATGGATCTGTAACCACATAAATTAATCACTGCATGATGATGCAGCTATACATCTCCATTTAATTTTTTTTCATATGCCAATTGTTTCAAGTACTTAGTTTGGCTTCTGAAGAGATTTTGTATGCATTGTGCACTAAAGTGCTTCCATTATGTACTTGATTGCATTTTTGTGAGTACATAGCTCTGATGAAAGGAATTTTGAAGATAATTCTCCTAGTATTGGTGATCCTTTTGTTCCTTTGCATTTGGCACCCCTGAATTTTTCTTTGACGTGTTAGCTTTTGGTGTGGCTGTAAAATGTCCCATCACATTGTGTTTGTGTCTTTAGCTGGTAGATTATACTGGTACAATCTTCTTTAAACTGAAGTTTGTGTTACCTAATGATTATGATATTTCTATTGTTGCTGTAAAATATGCACTTGATCAGGCTAAAAAGGAGACCGTGGATGAGGTTTGTAATATTGTCAAGAAGCAGCTTGCACTTGCTGAGGGCACTACAGTTTGTGGCACGTCTAAGTTTCAAGAACTTGGTGCTGATTCATTGGACACTGTAAGTGAGAACTATAACACGCTTTCAAGTTTTCAACAACTAAATTTATCTATTTCATTTTTGTATGGTTCTTGGGTAGCAGAACAACAATTGGTCATTTTGTTTTGTACATGTACCAAACTACCAATCATAAATTGATTACATTTCCAGTGAATCAACATTTAGAATCAGTGTTCTGGTTCTCTACTCAGTCTGCAGGTTTTCTATTATGCCAGTAGGCAGTAGATCCGAGTCTCTTTTGTAGATGTGCAATGTCCCTGTTGTTGTTCCTCTTGAACTGTTGTTATACCTAATTCTTGACCAAACTTGCAAATTTCTATTGTCATTTGTGTTTTTAAGTATAAACTGTGGTTACTCTCTCATCTTGTATTTTGTTGGGCTCGCTGTTTTCTTTCCCAAAGAGACTAAATCTTCGTTTTTTAGGTTGAGATTGTTATGGGCCTTGAGGAGGCTTTCAAGATCACTGTGGAGGAGTCGAGTGCGCAGTCAATAGCAACTGTCGAAGATGCTGCTAATCTCATCGACGAACTTGTTGCAGCAGAAGCAGCGAGAGCAAAATCGCAGTAAACTTGGTGTAGTGCTTTGGGTGCTTACCTTGCTCCTGTACCCTTTCTTGTTCTATGCTCCTTCCCTGCTAGATTTTCTACCCTGGAGAGCATTTTCTTAGTCATGATTGTCATTGTGGATCTCGCGATATTATTATATTGAAGCTTATGTTCTTGTTCAGAAAAAAAATTGTTGTGATATATATGTTGTTATATATTGAAGCTTTTGCGCATGTTCAAGGAATTTTTTGTTAATGCTATATGTTTAAGTGTCGGGGTGAGGTTACTGGCTACTGGGACTCTGCGAGGTAGAGTAGGAGGTTCCTTGAGAGAGTCGATTTAGACCCGTAAAACGACACCGTATTTTTTTAAAAAAAAAAATCCAACGACACAAACTACTAGGCTTCCTTGGAAAAGTATGAGCCTGGCTTTCTTTGAACACAGGGATAGGGAAAAAAACCCTGGCTTTCTTTGAACACAGGGATAGGGAAAAAAAACATACATGGGATCGTCTTCCAGAAAGACATACATAGGCCGGCTTAAAAAAAACATAGGCTCCTACTTGTTGTGGAATACATGAGAACACAATAATAAGAAAAAAAATATATTTAAGAATACAGTAGCCAAGAAGAAGATTGGAAATCATATGAGATTTTAAAGGGGTCATCGTTTGAATGGGCCCAAAACATAGTTAGGCCTGGCCTGTTTGGATTGAAAAAGAAATCAGTGCTGCATATGAAATATAACACACAGGAGATGTGTAGTTTTCCTTTCTAACTATTTACTCCTAAATTTATGCAGCAGGCATATGTGTTAGATGATTTCGCATGCACACGTCGTGAATCCGTGATAGGTGCCCAATACTGTCCCATGAAGATTGTTTTATCCCTTTCGAGGACACCAACGCAGAAACATATATAAATGAAAGAAACATAAGAATTCTGTAGGAGTACGATTGCAAAACAGATGATTGGAAATCATATAAATTTTGAAGGAATGATTGTTTGGATAGGTTGTAGGAATCACAAAGAAATTTTACCAAGAGATTTGAGTGGATGCTAAGCATATGTATGGTTTCAGGGGTATATATATAGAGGATGAGATGGTCCCAAATCTAATTTCTGGAGCAGGATGATCCCACTTAAATGTTTGGTTTCTCTGTAGTACCATCCTAGTTTTGTGTTGATTCATGAAATTGGTAGGGAGGATAAGAAATTCGAGTCTATTTGGTTCGTGTTCAAACTTGCCATGCCGCAATTAGGCATGCCACAGTTTCTTAGTCATATGTTTAGTTCAGTTATGAAACTATGACATGTCAAACTTTTTTAACACCTTGTCCCACATGTCATAGGCTCATTTTCTTGTCAAAACTTGTCACAAGTTCGGCTCCGTTTTTTCTCACCACACTTTCTCTGGCTGCCACACCTTAACGAAAGTTTGTCATGGCAAGTTCAGGTATGAACCAAACAAACCCACGTCATTAACCATATGTTGCCACTATGATTTGTGGGACACGGCTATCAACCATACAAAGCAGAGTACTTGAACATCTCTACCAACATATAATGCATCGATAAATTTTTTCTAAAGCTACACCAATAATTTGTTCCCACAGTCATGATCTCTCCTATGTGTACCAAACAAACTGCACCCAGAATCAGACAACTATCAAAAACTAACGTACAAGATTAACCTTAAGCTCTCTTTTCTCTTACTCAAATCTAATGAACGAGGTTATTTGGATCAAACATCATCACTCATCCCATCCCATCACACCCCGCGCCCACCTCGCTCGCGGTCGCGGCCCTCTCTCTCTCTCTCTCTCGGTCTTCCCAACGCCGCCTCTCACGCGACTCTCTCTCTCCCCCGACGCCTCCTCTCCCACGCGCGCATAGCGGCCTGCATCCCCGGCCCCTCCCGTTCTCATCCTCCTCGAGGGCGGCGATGGCGGCGTGGACGCACCCATGCCTCTAAAAGCTCCTCACATCATCACCAGAGCTGGCGGCGGTGGCAGTATTCCTGCGCGCAAGTGGCTGTGGCGGCTGGTTCCGGGCACGTGGGCCGTGGTGGCGGCGGGATTACGGCGCGCTGGTGGCTGCAGCGGCGATGCGACGGCGGCTCCTTCGCAGCATGCAGGCGACGACGCGGCCGGATCTGGGCGCACGGGCCGTCGCGGGACGCGATGGCAGCGGGATTCTGGGCGGCGACGACGGCTGGTTTTGGGCGTGTGGTCCTCTTCGGGAGCCTTTGTGTTTGTTGAGTCATTCAGGCTGCTCCTTAAGCTTCCATTTGTATTTTTTGTTGATACCTCCATGTTTTCCTGACACATTGCCCGCCCAAACGAGGCTGCAGAGCCTGTCCACACGAATATACTATAAAAGAGCGAAGAAATTGAAAAATACTTATTACCTAAAAATTTTATACCCACCACAGATCTCCTCCATTAGATTTTCATCTAATGGTAGATATCAATTTTAAAAAATAGGTCCAACGTAGACACCACATACTGACAATACTTACTCGGTGTTTCCTCCCTCGGAGGCCGCCGCCATGGCGGACGAGGTGGGAGCAAAGGCTGGCCGCTTCGGCCTTCGAGGAGTCGGCGCGGCACTTCACGGACGCCATGGCGCTCGCCCCCAGTAACCAACGTCCTCTACGCGCAATCGTCACTATGGAAAAAATAGCGACGATGCCGCACCGCCGCGACCACGCCCGTCCCAACGACGTGCATGCAACACAGCCCGTCGCTCATATGCTCACTTGCCTCTCTCGATCCCTGACCCTCGTCCTCGCCATGCATGTCGCCTGCCGCCCGTGCTGTACTTGATCTCCACAGTGCCGTCGGAAAGGCCTCTACTGCACGATCGACAAGGAAGGCCAAGTCGCTCGCCGCCGGCTTGTTGACCACATCCTGCTTCTGAACGAAGTCAGCAGCATCTTAACCACCGTAGAGTGCATTAAAACAAATTACTTAAAGCAAATTTCTGCATGTCTCTTATAGTACATCATATATTATATTTGTTAGATTTGAGGTTTAACTTGATGTTTTATTGGGCCAGGGCCAATAGGATCTGAGGATGATGATACAAGTTTCTCAACGACCATAAAATCGTTTGCCTTCGAAGACCTCTCTGCTGCAAATGATATATAATTTCACATTTATATATAGACTGTGGCAGCCATGCATATATAATATATGAAGGAAACTCGATGTTGATGGCAATACATATTATCTCGTGCTAATATTTTTTTTCCTCCGGTGCAAAACGCACGGGAAGATGCAGCATGGGCCGAGGGAACATACTGAAGATACAAATTCCTGAAAGGTATATTTTTTTAATGGATATCAAAACCAAACCTCTATGCCTCACTGAAAAAAGAGAAGACAAACTCATCTTTACCGGCCCCCATACATATTTTCTGATATTCATATTTTCTCTTAGATGCAGGTATCCTTTTGAACCACCTAATGTGACTTTTGTTACTCATATTTACCATCCCATATTGATAATGGAGGACGCATTATATCCTTGATATTCTAAATTTACACCCAAAGGTAATCGATAGGAATTGCCCACATGCTCAATGGTAGCTTAGAAATCTCAAAAATTCATATCCAGTGTAGATACTTCTTCAGAAACTCTTCTTTGTAATCACAACAGTCTTTGTCATTGATGATGATGTTATTGCATATAGGGAGTCGGGCAACCATATATCACTCATCAAGGTAATTTAGGATTGTAGCAGTGATCAATATTGCTACTGATTTGACAAATATTGGTTTGCTGCTAAGTGATCCAAACCCGGATGATGAGTTGACGGCTGAAATAGTAAGAACATTTTAGTAACAGTTGAAGTATGATAGTGGTATACTGATACGTAATGCACTTGAGCTCATTCAACTATTTTTCTTTTGACTAATAGACGAATAAGTTTTATGGGCTTCAAAGGACCTTTAGTCCTGGTTGGTAACACCAACCCGGATTAAAGAGTCTCATTTAGTCCCGGTTGATGTTACGAACTGGGACTAAAGGTCCCTTGATGGGTTGGTTCAAATGGAAAATGTCTCATTCATTGTTAGATGTGTTGTGTAGGTGGGATAATAGTATATGAGGTATTGGGTTCGAATCTCATGAGGCACATTGGTGGAAGACATTATTATTTTTTTAAGTTGGGGGGACTTTTAGTCCTGGTTGTGGCAATCAGGACTAATTCTTTAGTCCCAGAAACATAGACCCGGACCGAGACTAAATATCCTTGCCAACCGGGACTAAAGGCCATTACTGTAGTAGTGCATAGTCTAGAATACAAATACAACAAACAAGCTTTTTACATAAATGCTCGGTTATGGACATAGAAGTATGTTTCATTTCTTGCTAAGGCTAGAGGTTTTTTTCCAAGATCAATGAGAAATAAAGGATCTTAATTCTTTGCTCTCCTAATCCATCAAGGAAACTATATACAAAGGACTTGCTTCATTAGAAAATAGTTGATATATATAGTCAAGAAGCATCATAGGCTTCCGGTAATTTCTTTGGTGTATATGGAACTTTTAATCAACCTGTTTAAATTCACTCAATGAACGTCATAAAATGTCATTGTGTTTTAATTTTTGCATGTTTTATCTAATGAATATGAATATTCCTGAGCATATTATCTATCAGCCTACAAAACACACAATCTTTGCTTCACTGTCTGGAACGTGGGAAAGAACATACTATAAATGGGTTTCCTAAGGTAGATACATTTGTTGTTTAGTTTATTAACCCCTATCCAGAAATGTGTGTGCGCTTTATTAGCTTTATTTATTATGGCTACGTGGCCTCCATCACAGGCCAAGCCTCCATTTGTGTATTTATAGGTATGGTTATTGGGGAATTCACTGAGGGAATCCACTGTCCCCTTTCTTTATATGCTCTACTCCTAGGACACATATTCCAATGACCCTTTGTAACCAAATTTTCTGTGGATTCTCCTGATGAATTAGAAAGTAAGATATGCATTTATCTATGTGTGGTAATCATGATACTGATATGCATTTATCTATTAGTGGTAATCATTCTCAGAATGTTGCATGGTACATAAGATTAAATACTGCACTTACATATACCTCTGCTCTGTTCAGATCATAATTATTATTTAGTGGACTAATTGTGCATGCTTATTCTTGCACTACTAAACAATTGTCTTTATGATTTATTATTTTCTCATACTTGTATTATCACGGCATTATGGATTTATGCCCCAGCATATCCATATGGTACGTGAAATCATATATCTTTTTTTTTGTAAAAACTAGGATATGATGATAACACTCTAGACAAGCTAGAGAAAGAACATTAAAAATTAATATTTTTTAGACACGTGCGTGCCGCACGTGCATGTTCACTAATAGAAAAAAAACACAAACTTTGACCAGTGGATGTGGATGGACATAGTAATATGCAACAAGGTAATATCTGATTATTTTTGGCTTGTGAGCTTATAGAAATATGTTTCATCTTTTATTATTTTATTATTATTGATTATTGATAGTTAGCTTGCTTCGTTTTTCAGAGTATCATGAAAAGTGTCAAGGTAAAAACCAATGCAGTCGTAAGAGGTATGCTGCATTGTCTAATGATATGAAGGAAGACCTTCTAACTAAAAGGCGAGAATATCAACGTACGTTTGAAAGCAGAAGTCAAAGCAGCCAAATTGGTCAAATCATCTCAGCTTATCCAAGGTTGGTATGCTGCATTGTCTAATGGTAAAAAGGAAGACCTCCAAATTGATCGAATCATCTCAGCTCATAATTAACTGAAAAAACATCAAAGGCTCCTTTTATATCATCTCGATCATGACTCATGAGCGTTACTTGTGTTGGAAATGTATCTGCCCAATTAACTGAATGTATCTGGTTCGTGGTGTGCAGGAGGCGACGACAACTAAATCCCGGCGTGCAGGATACAACACGGCCATCTCAGGCCTCTTCCTAAATGATTGCCATTTCATCTTGCCCTCTATCGATCTTCTTGACAACCTCTGATTGTACATGCTGTGCTCATCTTCCCCTTGGATGCAGGCAACGATCGGGATCAACTTCTTTCGAACAGGATGTACCTTCAAGACCGTGCCGTTTGACTTCGCCTAAGCCGAACTCAATTTTTGCAGGTCCAGTGTGGAGGATGGGTTCCTAAAGTGGTTACAATTTTTAATGGTATATCATTTACTTGTTACCTGATATATCTGTTGCACTGTGATCTTTGTTTTATTATCAATCAGTGTCTGTCCAATGGAAATTAGAATTTTTAGCGAATGGTATAGTAGAAAAAACAGTTCCACTGTTTGTGAGAATATTTACCTACTTTAATTTTTGTCGCAATTGTTTAGCTCAAAATTTTTATTTGGGCACATCTACCTTCTCTATTATTCTTGAGAAATTCCTCTGTCTGTCTATGATGTTCCATTCATCCAACTATCCATCTGGCTTTAAAGAGAGTTTTTAAACATGATCACCGAGAGAAAGTGCATTTTGAATACAGAAATGTCATCATGGAGTCACAGTGACAATCTAAAGCACACGAGGGGCAGTTGCTAGATAGTGAAGTGAAGGGATAGCCATTAAGATATTTGTCCATGAGTTTCAGAGTTTGATTGGGATGCTTGGGGCATTAGTCCATAGGTCCGGTGGACTTTGTGTATCGTAAACTGATGCCATTAAATTGATTTTCAAGGCAGCTACATTGCTTTCACTGTATTTTCCAGGTTCTATGACATTGTTCTTGGCAAGTGCTAGAGCAAGTACAATTTAATTTAATTTTATTTTTGTTAAAGTTATCATGTAGTCCTCCCCACTGCCACTGCCTGAATTGAAATTTCGTTTCCTTTCTCGCTATGGCAAAAAGCTTGTTTCTTTATCGTGGGTTGAACCGTTAGCACCTAACTGGACTATGGATCAATTTGAATGTTTGTTCGGCATAAACAATTTTTTGGATGAGTTGCCTAGATTTTGCATATGAATTGTATATTTTGTTAACTACAACTTTTTACCAGGCTGGCTGCCTGCCTTGACCAGGCCCACAGGCCGGCGCTTGACGGTGGCACGGGTGGGAGTGGAGGAGTCCATCGGGCAGCGATGACGCAGGCAGAAGTGGAGGAGTCCATTGGGTGGCGGTGGTAGTGGGCGGGTGCTGATGGGGGGCGGGTGCACACATGGCATCGATCGATCGCGTCAAGCTGCTGCTGCATGTAGGACGCCAACGCCGCGCTGCTAGGCAAGGCGTGCAGGTTCATGGCTCAACATTTAACCTTGTGCAACATTTATCTTAACATATGACCTTTCAGAATTGTCAATATTTCCTTTTATATAATTATTCCATTGCATTTCTTGTGTATTCGGTCTTCTGATTCGACCATATATTGTGTTTACCCTTGCAGTTCTTGTTAAGATATTTAGTTTACCCTAAGTTTTTATATTTCTATTCCTGTTAATGATTTGTGGGAACTTGAATTGGATCCCGAGCTTCCCGCAGTGCTGCTCATGGGAGGTGGAGAGGACATGGGTCCTGTCAAGAAAACTGCTAGAGACATAGGAAACAAAAGAGCTTGGAAAACCAATTGGGTAGCTTATTGTCATTCGTGGCTGGAACAAAACGCTTGATTCCTCACTGCAGGCACTTGAATGGAAAATGCCAGTAAAGGCATAATACACAATAACTTGTTGTTTTAATTGTTTTTAAAGGATTCTAATCGATTCATCCATACAGTACCATATTATAAAAATCATTGCATATTGATTGAATGCAGTATATATGAACTAGACAGAACAAGTATCCATTTTTTATAGCTTTCTTATTTCATTTTTTCAGTTTTTTTAACACGCATCATTGTGTCTAGATATTATTTTCTTTTTACGAACATGTTTTATTTCTCCGGGTTGTCTAACTTGATTTTTTAAGTGACAAATAACCAATCTCTGCTAGATCGATGTGTTTTCTGTTGTGTCATACAAGTATACAACAGTAGATGTTGTTCTTGGTGCAACACACCTTTATACGTTCATGTTGATTGTTTATATAAATTGAAAACTGTCTTGTGATCCAAAAATATTTCATGACATCTTCTCTTTTAATATATGTTGGTTTCATTTTTCTGTGCTGACAGCCCATGCTAACTGTATCACCCAACTACAAAGTGTTTTCTTCCTCAGATTCCCACTCATCAGTTGCACAGGGTACATAATTTGGCTTGGTACTTACCATATTTCTTTTTTGCATGGAAGCAGGGTTGGAAAAAATATTGATTGTTTTAGTTTCGCCTGGAGACAAGTACAAATGCAGCCGGAGATAAAGGCATGAGGCGCTCCCGATCTAGATGACGGTGAGTGAACTGATGATAATCTTTAAACCCTATTGATACTCACCTGTTTCATATGAGCATTGACCCTGAGTGGTCGACGTGGACCCGAGTGCATGTTGCGGTTCAGCTCAGGACATGCAAATGGAACCTCCACAAGCCGGTGGCCAGAGGGGTATATGGTAGCTGCCATCATTTTACTCTTTCAAGAAATTGGGGTATATGGTAGCTGCCACCATTTTACTCTTTCAAAAAATTACAGATCAACAATTTAGTCAAAAATAATTTTAGAAGTTAAATAATATATATTTCCAATTATATATTTGGTTATATGACAATTAGTGGAGTTACAATGTAATTGTTCAAAAAGAAAAATATCGGAATGTAATTTGAGAGAGTACAAGTTTGTGAAATACATTATGTGGGGAGGCATAACATTCTTCCTTTTGTTTTTGAAGATATTCAAATCAAATGTCACAAAAGGATTTCCCAAATCATATTGGTTTGCATTGTGATGTGTTGAGTTGTAATGGCAAGCCTTTTATGCAGGGAAACTATCTTTTGGTTGTTTTAGTTTGTATATATTTTAGTTCTAATTTACATATATCCGAATATTACCGTAGTGTTAGCATGAGCATTATACTAGTATGGTATAAGACCTTGATCTTCCATTGCATTTTCATGGGGGTGCGTCGATGAAAGAACACGCCAGTTGAGTGGTACCTGGTGGCCGGGAGGGTTCATTGTTACGCGCACCTCGTCGAAGGAGCCTAGCCTATTTACTTCACTGCGTTGATGGCACCAGCTAGGCTCAACTCGTAAACCCAAGGTTTTGGTAGAATTCGAATAGGTAAGTGGGGTTATCGATGAAGGCATACCCGAGTTATTCAGTAGCTCATGCTGCGCTTTTTGATGGCATGATTATATTGCTCATTATATTTGCGAGTCCGCAAACCGAGGAAAAGGTCATCATTCTGGTTGCAGACCGCCAAGCACGCGCACGGCGCACTGGGACAAGCGAAAACGCACGAGCCTCAAGCGCGTGCATGCTTGCTTCTTTACTCACCCTCGGGTAGTAAACAAAAAACGATACAGAGTACGTACATCCATACAAGTCAAACAGCCTCAGAGCATCTCCAACGGTTTTACAAATAGACTTGACATTCTTGTTTTTTTAAAAAAATTAAAAAAAATTCTATCCAACGGTTTAACAAATGAGTTTGATATTTTTATTAACTTGGCAAACACCAGGTGATATTTGACATATATACCAAACCACAATTCACTTGGCAATCGCCCCGCGCCGTACAATTTTTAGTTTTGCCAAATGAATAATAGAAAACCGTTGGAGATTGACTCATTTTACTTTTGCCATATTCATTTGAGACCGGGTAAATTCCTAATTTTGTCAAAAAAAAATACAAAATCGTTGGAGATACTCTTAGTTAATTCAAACATGTTAATTAAAACAAACAAAGAAAGAAATCAACCAATTAAGCCTGCTTTCGAGCAGGCTTATTTATTAAAATTGTACGCGAGCATCCTTAATGTTCATCCAATTTCAGTGTCATCGTCAGAGACCATACCATGAGCCATGTGAGTGGCCCTGCAGACTGCAGTGCTGTTGGTGCCGGCCATTGCCGTGGGCGTCGTCCTCAGCTCGACACGCCAAGCACGCCTCTGCAGGAACGAAAATGTTCTGCCATTGTCGGAGCAAATTCCCCGACAGCCATCACCACGGCCTGCATGCCTTCGTGGCTGTCGGCACTCGGCACGGCAGACGCAGGCGCGACGACACCCCAGCGCCCATCGATCGATTTTTATAGCCCAGCTGCGACCTTTTCGCCCCCAACAACTTTGTTGCAAGCGCAGTAGAAAAGCAGCTCTACATATACATAGCTGCGGACCTGCCTAGCTCCACCACCGTATAGCCGAGCACGAGCTAGGGAGGGAGCTGGCGGCCGGATCGGAGGCGGTCGACGAAACCAAGCGCTAGAAAGGACACCGAGCTGTGTGCGTGCCCTGAGCTGAGGGGGAGAGTGTCGAATCGAATGGCGGAGGGGAAGAAGGCGAGGCCGAGGGAGGAGGAGCTGGTGGAGGCCGCGCTGGCCGCGGCGGCCGCAGCGCTGCTCGTGTCGGGCGTCAAGAGGCTGGTGGTGGCGCCGGCCGTGCCCGCCGTAGCGCCGTGGTGGTGGCCCGCGTCGTCGTCGCTCTCGGTGCCGTCGCCCGCGCTGTTCCTGCTCCTCAACGTCATCATCGCGTCCATCGTCGTGGCGTCCGTGCAGCCGCGGCCGAGACGAGCAGCGGCAGCGTCTGCGGCCGCCGTCGACGATGACGAACGGGAGGCGGCGCCGGCGGCGGCGCGGGGAGACGCCGACGCCGCGAAGAGGGCCAGGAGGAGGAGCAGGAGGAGCAAGAAGCGAACGTCGGTTGCGGATGGCAGCATTGGCTGCTGTATGGCGCTGGTCCTCACGGACGAGCCGGTAGAGACGGCGGCGGTGATGATGGAGGAGGAGGTGGCGGCAGATGAGGAAGCGGCCGGCAACGCGGAGGAGGTGAACAAGCGGGCTGAGGAGTTCATCTCGGCGTTCCGGCACCACCTCAGAGTCGACTCTTTCTCGTCCGGAACCCGGCGAAGCAACGCTAGAATGGCTCCATGCTCTTGATACCTTTTGTGTTGCAAACATGTTTATGTTTTTTTTTAATATCCCCGGTTTCAAAGAATTTTTAACTTGTGTTCCAAGCTTTCTTTCTTTTTCATTTGAGTTGTAGTTACCTCTCTTAACGTCAGTTTGATGGAAATTCGCTCACTTGGTCTTTTCAGTGGACTGAGGGAAATGCTCAATAATCTGATCTATGCACAAGTCTCCTTTTCAAAGACCAATGCCATAAAACTTTTTTTTTTACCAACTCGGAAAATTATAAAATCCAGAACCAAAACTACATAGAAAATCCCAGAGATTCCAGAGGTATATGAAACTGAACGGAAGCTACCCGGCTGGAACCTACCCGGAAAACACAAATAACGGAAGCTACAAAAGGGACGGAACCCGGACGAAACGGAACGAAACTGAAAACCTCACAGCAATTTGGGTCTAATAATAATAATATAATATATAATTCACCGCACTGAGTTTTGGAAGAGCCAAAAGGCCCACCACCGCAAAAAAAGAACCCGTCGGAAGCAGAAATAAAGGCCCAGCCCAGGAAGTAGCCATTCGCCCATTCCCCATCTCCCCTCCGCAGCGGCGGCAGTAATAAAGACCCACGCGCACCCATCCCCTTCGATCACGATCGCTTCGCTTCGCTTCCGCCGCTAGGGTTTCCCTTGTAGCAGTTTCTCTCACCACCACCACCACAGTCCCCACCCGGCGGTCGGATCGATGGCGGCGGAAGCGGCGGCTGCGGGGAAGGAGAAGATGCTGACGCTGATCAGCAGCGACCACGAGAAGTTCGAGGTGGAGGAATCGGCGGCGAGGGAATCGCGGACCATCCTGAACATGATCGAGGAAAGCTGCGCCGACAACGACATCCCGCTGCCCAACGTCAACGCCAGTATCCTCGCCAAGGTCATCGTGTACTGCAGGAAGCACGCCTCGACGCGCGGCGGCACCGATGGCGGTGATGCGGAGCCAACCGCTGCGACTAACAAGGCATCAGAGGATGAGCTCAAGACCTTTGATGCTGAGTTCGTCAAGGTTGACCAGGCCACCCTCTTTGACCTGATTCTGGTGAGGCCCCCTCCCACCTTTTCTCTGGTTGTTTGGATCTGTTTGTGCCAACTGTTAAAGGTTGCTGCTTCGATCTGCTTGTGCGAACTGTTAGAGGTTGCTGCTTCGATCTGCTTGTGCGAACTGTTAGAGGTTGCTGCTTGGTTAATTAAAGTTAGAAATATGTTGTTCGGAGAAATATAAAGATATTCTGTGTTTGTGTTGCTAATGTTTCCAGTTAATTTAGTTGCTGTGCGTAAACTACTTTTGTTGTGTAATTGAATTTGCTCCATGTTTTATTAGCTTATACGAATTTGAGGTAGGTATTGAATCCACCACATTTTTATCAATGCCACAATATGTTTGGAGTTGCTTGTTGATGCTTAAGATAGTTTAGCCTATGTTTAATGGGCCCGCAATACCTGTTTCACGAATACAGTAGCAGGGAATGACAATTCATTTGTTGTAGGACTGGCATAAACAGTGAATATATTGCTTTGGATATTTAATTGCTTGAAATCATTGCCTTCTCATGGTTCATCCATGTTGTGAATGGTGTGCATGTCGGTACTTCTGCCCTGTCATCTATCTTGTATTGTTGTGGTCACCTGCAACAACCAAAAGTTACCATGTGCTTGACTATCATACATTAGATCAGGAGCTTTGTTTATTTTTACACTTCAAATGTTTGGGATGTAGACTGGGGTCATCTTTGCTTAGATACAGTCTTCTTCTATCTTATATATGAAACATATATTTGCATCCTATTGTGTGTGGATCCCTTGTATTTGAAATTATTCACTTGGTAATTAGAGTTGTTTGCACCTATCTACCCATGATCAATGTTGCATGAGTCAATAGATATTTGATTTGAAATTGTTCCTAAATGCTAGATTGTGCTTGATAGACGATGAGCTGGATTTATTCTTTACAATGTAGTTGTTTATTGTTTCTGATGTATCTTTTGTTGTTTGAGGACCCCTAGTATTTGAAATTGTCCACTTGGTTATTTGGAGTGGTTTGCACCCATCTACTCATGATCAATGTTGTATGTGGAGTCAATAGATGCTTGATTTGAAATTGGTTGTGCTTGATTATTTTACATTAGATGATGAGCTTGGTTTGTAGACTGATCTTTTGTTGTTTGAGGCTCCCTGGTATTTGAAATTGTCCACTTGGCGATTAGGAGTGGTTTACACCTATCTACTCATGATCAATGTTGTACTTGGATCCATAGATATTTGATATATTGTTCCTAAATGTTTGGCTGATGCTTTAGGATAAGCTGTAGAAGTTTTATTGTTCATGATAATACTAGCTTTGCATAATTTTTTGTTTTCCATTTTGGCCATTTGTAGTGTCAAGAAATAAATATATTGTAGGATTATTTTGTGTACAGTCATAGATCATATATATTCAGTGTATTGTTTCATATCATCTGTTTTGCTTAACTTACCATGCTGCTGCATTCATGAAACAATCACAAGAATACCTTACATAATTGGTCTTCACAGGCTGCAAACTACCTGGACATCAAGGGGCTGCTGGACCTGACCTGCCAGACCGTCGCAGACATGATCAAGGGGAAGACTCCAGAGGAGATCCGCAAGACATTCAACATCAAGAATGACTTCACAGCTGAGGAAGAGGAGGAAGTGAGGAGGGAGAACCAGTGGGCCTTTGAATGAGGCTGGAGACTCTAACAGCAGCAATATCGTATAACCAGGCCAGAGAGGAAGTGCTTGTTCAGGATGTTATCAGTTTGGAGCAGCTATAGACTGTGTCGGGTTTAACAAATCGCTTAGAAGGTGTAATGTAGGTTTTGGTTGGTCATGAGCAGACTATTTTGCTGTTCCAGTATTTTGGTGCATTGGATCATTGGATGCTCTTGATTACTAAGAGGCTGGTTGGTATCAAGCATTGCTGGTTCTGCAAATCTAATTTCGTTTCACTGGTTGCTTTGCATCGTGGGTTTTATATATCAGTTTCGTCTGATCCGTGATGTACTTGCTTATTGTTTTATTTGTCAGTTCTGTGTGACGTGTGATATGCTATCGCTTGATGTGTTTAGGCTGGAATTATGGTGTAGTCTGGTTGCGTACTTGTCTACATGGCTTAGAGCCAGATAGATTGCTGTTGTGTCGTGACAGAAAGATAGATTGCTGTTGTGTCGTGACAGAAAAAGTTTGGTACTATCGTGGTGCTAAACCGCACCCGGGTCGAGGTACGGCACTCAATAATTCTCTGAGGAATAAGCTGAACAAGCTAGAATATACTAACGTACTCTCTTTATTCTAAATTATATAAATTATAAAATGTTGTGTCAGACACTATCAATAAATTCCGATAGACGCAGAAAAAGATGTGTGCCAAGATAAATTATAAAATGTTGTGTCAGACACTATCAATAAATTCCAATAGACGCAGAAAAAGATGTGCCAAGACACTCAAACAGTACTGAGATCCCTTTGTTCTATAAATTATATACTCACTCCACTATATAAATTATAAAACCATAATGCTACTGTGCAGTCGTGCAGGGGCCTTATCAGCCAAAAACGGCCAAACAGGCCTACGCGGAAATTCTAATGCCGGGTAGTGGTGTCCATTCTAAAACTATACTCTCTGCTATAAATTATAAAATATTGTGTAAGGCACTCAACGGTATAAACTCAACAGTATAAACAGTTAGATATATACTTTAACTATGTATTTAGAAAAATCAATGTCTTATAATTTGAAATAGAATTTAAAATAAAAAATGAGTAGTTACTAGCTCTAAGCAGCTCATAATATAAAAAGGCCGCACGTCCTCATGTGATCTTAAGAGTCTGTATAAGCTAACTCTTGATCAAAAGATAACTTCTTTGTTCTATTAAAACATAAAATAATATATTTAAGGCTAGTTTATGAGTTATGATTGGTGGTGCTCTAATCTAATTGTTAAACTGCAAATCAAGAGAAACTATGATCCAACAGAAGACGGCGACTATATATCTGATATAACTTTTCTGCCTCCGATGGCTTAAGATTCATGAAAACAAGAGTGTACAATTGTTTAGCCAATTTGGAGTACAATTACAAGTCACTGCCCTGCATTATTGATGAAGCATCAGCGTCGCAGTACTATATTTATCTCGTCGTCGTCTGAGCTGACTGCATCAAGCTCAACTATATTCTCTGTAGGATTGTTCACCTTGCGCCTTTTAACATCCTGTTGTGGTTTCCGCAAACCCTGCTTGGGCAGGGCTTTGGCGCCAGTTGATGACAAACTACAAACCAGAAGCTTGCTCATGCCGATGCCATTGATCATCGAAACATAAGACCATTATAAGCATACCACAGCATATTGTGACTGACCTTTTGTTTAAGCTGACCTTCGATTTCTGTTGGTTCCTAGAGCTGTTGGTTGGGGCTTTTGGTCCCATATTGTCCGTATTAGCTGAATCATGTAACCAGGAGTTTATCGACCAATAGTCAGTTATGCTGTTTAGAATGATGATTATACTTATTTACGGGGAAAATAGGTTACCTGTAACATGGGAAAGAAATCTTATACCCTGAGACTGGTTCTTATTAGTTACTCGATCTGCATTGCTGCACAACAAAATTAGAGTTTGATTTGAACACAACATCAGTCATTTCAAACTATTCCAAAGGCTACTGCCATACTGCATAATTTAATCAGAAGCAGATCTACATGCAATAAAAAAAATCCAGTTAGATATTAGGCAAAACATTTCTGGTGCAGTTCAATAGATAATAGCACTATATGATATTATATAATCTCCAGAAGGTGTAACCACAAAATTGGCTTATGTTTATGTTTCCTCTTTAATGACAGCCTTCATATACCACAACCCAGGGGCAATGACCACAAACAAATAGTTCTTTAAGAAAACACAATGGTAATCATTTTTTTGTGACCATAAACCAACCAGACTTGAAAAAAACAGTGAATACAGACTAGTCAAATATTATGTGCATTAGATATGGCATCATAATTTGTACATTCAGACTATTGTCCAATCAACATTGAAGTGCCCTTTTTTTATCAAAGAGAAGGGGGGAAGGTTGACCAACTTAACAAGCAGTATAGTAGCCCATCACATCAATTAAAGATATAATAGCGCTTTACATACCTTAAAGCCCTTTTTAGCCCATCGATTGACATTACTTTCACCGGTTGGAATGAATTTCTTGAATTGGGTCGTTCTGAGGAAGGATTGACCATGTAAATCCCTTCAGATCGAAGTTTGGAAGCAAATTTGAAATTCCTGGAAAGATTCCATGGGGGGAAAATCATTTGTATATAATCAAGAATGGCATAGCACAAGAAGATACTTGTAACAATTATATCGATCAACCAACAAAAGAACGTAAAGTGTGGGATCATTAAGGAAAGTCCTAGCCTACTCCTTTTAAGGTTTTACTTACCCACCCTTAAGCTCTACTCTGCCAGTAGTGTACTTTTGTGATGTTTGCTGCATAAAGGAAAGAAGCATGATGGATTAATGTCGCATGCATATCCATCTCTTGATACAAGTTGCTGAATGTTGATGATTACATCCTTACCGACGAATGAAATTTGCAGTATGATCCTTTACTCCTGAAAAGAGAGAAAGAGTACTCAGTCACAGAACAGCGTTTTAATAAATTTTTATGATTGAGACATGATATGTAGGAGATGCTTTAGGCAGTCTAAAACGGCAAACACATGGACAGATAGACCCGAATCTAGCTGAGGGTACAAGTCTGGTAGCAGGAAGGCAAGCACATAGCCACATAAAAAAATGCGCTGCATTAGCACATTACACTTTGTGCCGATATCTGAAGTGATGTGGTGATCACTGGTCACAAAAGCTTCATCGCTTCTATTTGCAATGTTGTCCCAAAATTTATTAACATACTGAATTAATGAAAATGAAGCTACTACTGACATATCAAAGACATTCTCACAGGGTCGAGGCACATACTTATTTATACCCATGGTGCACGCCACCCCGTCTTTCCTCTTGCCTTTGCAGAGACCAAAGTCTGCTGCAACCCCCATCTTCAACATCTGCCCCACTGAATTAACACTCAGAGAGAACCCATTGCCCTGCACAACATCATCACCAACATGCAGTCAAATCAGCAACGGAATCACTGAGCACAAATCACCCAAGCGATTAAGAAAATCAAAATGCCAGCCGAGAAGTACCCCATTGTCCATGCGGACATTGCCATTGAACACAGCGAACACTGAACCCACAGCAGCGCCGGAGTAGTGGACATGCGCGTCCCCAAACAGGAACACAGATACGTCGGTCTCGTCCAGAGCGCCCATCTTCCAGATGCTGTAGCTGCTCCCCTTCGCACTCACCCGCGGCACGCCCTTGTCCAGCACCACGCCCGCGGTTGCCCAACAGCCAGAGAACCTATCGCTCCCCACAGAGTTCCTGCAGGCGGAACAGCGAAGGGAAGAAAAGCGCCCCCGACGAATCGATGAGCAAAAACCATGAATAACCCAGAAGCGGGGTGAATTGGAAAAGGATCCTCACTTTAGCGCGGTGATGCGCACAAATCGGATGTCGGCGAAGCGATTGGTAATCTCAAGGGGCGAGAGCGTGAGGTGCTTGATGCGGAGGCCGGAGTATTTGTCGACGAGGGTTTCATTGGCCTTGGGCCGCTTGGGGCGATTGGTAAGCGGGGATGTGGTTTCGGGGGCCGCCTCGAGGTAATCCTTGACGGCGTCGCGGAAAACGGACATGTCGGTGCCGCCGGGGCGCGCCGTCCTTGGTGGTGTGAAGGCGCCGTGGGACACGGGGCCATCGGCGGCGTGGGGGAGCCGGGAGGGGTCTCCGGGACGGCCTCGCCCAGTGAGAGCAGGAGGTCCAGGTCGTCGGCGGCGTTCGCCATTCTGGGCGGCGAGGGGACAGAGATTCAGTGACTTTCCTCCCTAGAGTCACAACAGTCACAACGTAACTTTGTTTCCATCTGGACCGTTCAAATCAGATCCAAAAGCTATCCTTCCTCTCAGCTGAGGGGGCCACCCGTCAGTCACTCGTTAACTTCTAGCTCGGCGTGAGAAGCACGACCGTCTTCTGCACGGACCTGGTAGGCGGCGGGTTGTCGCAGCCGGCAGCCCCCGGTGCCGCCCGCCTGCCCTGTTGCAGGCTGCGGCGGTGGGGCGCATCTACGCGCGGGCGTGTCCTCGCGGTGGCGGCGCTTGGCCGGGGCGCATCCGCGCGTGGAGGTGGCGGCGCAGGCGCGTTCAATCAGCCAGGTGCGTGTCCCGTCCCCGCGGCGCTCGGCCGGAGCGCGTCCCCATGGCGGCGGCGCGCGGCAGGGGCGAGCTCGCGTGGCGGCGGCGCATCCGCGCGGAGACGAGGACCAAGGATGCGAGCTTGATGACGCTCGGCCGGGGCGCGCGAGCGTCCCCATGGCAGCGGCGCGTCTTCGACAGTGGCGCATCCGGTGACGACAACGCCCGCGCCCGCGTCGTCGCGCAAGAGTTGATCCGCGTCCCCACCGTGATGACGACGATGATGCCCAACTTGCCTCCTACTGCAACAGTTCCTGGACGAGCTGAGGACGAGTAGGAGGACGCCGTGGAGCACGCGGACTCCGCCCCCGCGATGACGACGGCGGCGTTAGCGGCTCAGGCCTGCCGTTGAAGATGGCGCTGAGGAACCCGCGAGCTGTGCTCCGGGAACGCCAACCTTCTTGGCAGCCTTCTTCTGCGGCGCGGGCTCGAACGCGGCGGCGGAGGCGACGACGACGCTCGTGTGTCCGTAGGCGCTAGCGCTATGCCGCTATTGCTGCTCCGTCGAGACAAGAATCCGTCGTAGCTGGAGCATTCGGAGAGACGGAGAATCTCGGCATGGTGGCAGCGTGCGTCCCTGGAGCCGTTGTCGGCATAAGGTTCAACCCCGAGGTACATGAGGCCGCCGGCAAGGCGGCAAGGCGGAGCTCGCCCTGTGGTGTTCATGGCTGGTGAGAGAAGTGGCGCGCTCCTCTTGCTTGCAAACGGGTAGCCGTAGGATGCAACATGTGCGGCTAGATGTGGATGAAAGTTACAACGTAACTTACGTACTCAATCTGTGTCCGCGGCGAGGTGTGTGGGGGACAGTGGGGCACTGAGAAAAAAAGGAATCTGAGTGTGCGAGGAGTGAGAGAGATGTAGGAGGAGAATGCGAGGGAAACGAGAATTCGGAAGGGGAGAGTGAGGATTTTTGGAGGGGAGAGGGCGAGAGGGGATTTCACAGACATTTCGTTAGGGCATCGTTTGGATCCTGCCACTTATACAGTTATACTCTACTAGGCACCTTCAATGGATTAGTTAAATCGTTTTCTAAATATAAATTTAGCTATTATAAAAACAAAAATCGTCTATAACAGACTCAGTAAATAACTCTACAAATTTAGTAGCTTTCTATTTCACGACATTCGCTCTCTATTTTTGGATAGCCTACCTCTGTTAGAGTACTATAGCATTATCCATTTTAAAGAGTAATCAAATCATTTGAAGATGCTCTTAGAGCATCTCCAAGAGATTAGTCACAAAAATTAGCTAAAAATAGTAATTTTGTTACTTTTTAAAATAAATAATATTAGGATACTCTAACAGACTCTGTAAAACCAAAGATGAATAGCGAGTGAGGTAGGTTATTCAAAAGTAGAGAACGAGTCTGTTGAAGATGTCTTTTCGTTAACAATAACCAAACTTAACTTTAGAAAACAATTTAGCTAGTCTCTTTGAGATGCTCTTAGGCCTAAAATAAACATACATGATTCTCAATTTTTGATAAATCAAACACTTTTAATTTTAACCAAGTATATAAAAAAATATTAATATTTATAATAATTAATTAAATCATTAGATAAATTGTTAAACATATTTTTATAATAAACTTATTGAGAGACATAAATGTTACATACATGTTGTACCAACCTAATTAGAATTGAAAAGGTTTAACCTGCATTTATTCTATAACGACTTCTATTTTTAGACGGGGGAGTAGGAATATAGGATGTAGAGAGCGGAGGTGAGAAATAAGGAGAGATGGAATGCTAAAATTGTCGTTTGGTTTATGCAAAAGGGGAAGAGAAATACGCCGATCTATTTTTCCAATTTTATTTTTATTATTATCCCATTAGCAGAGGTATTTTTTGACTGGCATATGATACTTCCGTACACTAAGATAATGTTTAGATGGCAGATTGGAATGGACAGAAGATATGGGTTGCGTGGTTTGAAAAATATATGGTGCAAACCACATTTTAGTTGTAAATTTGCAAATAATTGCAAACATCGTGCTTCAGTCACTTATTTTTAAAATCTGGGTACATCTATCGTGCATTCATATATTTACTATGTATTGGGATGCAAAATTAAACTAGAAAAATATCATATGAAAATAACAATTTTAGGTGTATATGATAAAAAAGACAAAATTTGTATGCTAAAAAACCCACTAGGGGAGAGTACTCTATTTATATACCAGGTACATATGTTGTCCATGCTAAAAAAAAAGGAGTTCTAGAGCTGCTCATTTTTATGTGTGGATGATAACATAATTGTCGAGGCATAGAAAATAGTACCTCAAAAATAGGAGCCGCCCTTAAATCTCGAGTATCATGTTTTAGGATCATTGTTAGAGATGCTCTAGATATTGAAAACAATGGAAAGAGCTGTCCTTCGGTTAAGCTTTAATTAAGGTAGAAAATAGAGTTTTTTTTATTACAAATCATCATTTTGGAACTTGACCGGAAAAATAAAGGAACACAACAAAGCTCACTGATGAAATGCTAAGTTGGTCTATCTGTAGCTCTCTTTCTTAACATAATGTCTTCCCTCACTCTTGAGGCGTTACAACGCCGTTTCGGACACATTATTGAAAGCGTTTACTTCATTTGAGTAGTGAACATGAATGGTATGATCTTGCTATGTCCATGTACATACAATACGGATGTATTTTTAAAAGGTTATGTTTTGGTATTATGAAAGGTCTACTTTCAGGTTTGCTTAGGCTATGATAAAAGGCACTCTATTGAACAAATATCAAAATGAAGTAAACGTATCTATCTAGCTGGCAGATTAAATGTGTGTGCTAGCAAACACAAAGATTTTCTGTTGTTGTTGCAGAATGTGGGCGCTCACTCATTCGCTACACATAGCTTACCCCTATGATATCCACATATCTTAACATTCATAGGACAAATAGACCAAATTAAAAAAAAA